>JBBMOI010000002.1:33790000-33930000 GCA_038088405.1 Porites divaricata | reverse complement strand
ATTCACTGTTCTTCAAAGAATTCGAAGTTTGAAAGAATGACACGTGAGACCATCGATTCACGTTTAATTTGCGAGTGCTAAAAGGAAACAACAAAAAAAAGTTCGACAGCTACAATGTCAGGAACAGTGTATTGATTATATCCCATATTACCTTTCGGGATTGTCGCGTGCACATTTTTCCGACAACCTTTCTCGAAATAGCTGTATATACCATGCAAAGTGGCTCTTACTTTCATCTCTTGGGACAAAATTTGTTGGTGTGATCATTCAGATGAAAGCCACAGAACATAATGTTCCTTTAGTACTGTTTACTATGCTGTTCACGTCGTGGATGGAACCTTAATGTGTGACCACTAACAATATGGTACTGTTTAAAATGCTGTAAAACAAGGTTCTGATTTTTGAAAAAATAAACTCCTATAAACAATACTTTAAGAGGAGAGTGTATTGAAAAATTGGGGTGACTAGGGTGACAGGGATGGCTGAAGTGACTCGATCGGATGACTGGGATTACTAGGATGACTGGGATTACGAGGGAGACTGGGTTGAGTTGGATGACTGGTATGACTAGGGTGACTGGGGTGACTTGGATGACTGAGAAGCCTAGGATGACTGGGAAGACTAGGATGACAAGGATGGCTGGGGTGAATAGGGTGACTGGAATGACCCGGCTGGAGTGACTAACCCTAGGGTGAAAGCAATGACTCCAGGGGATGACTGGGATGACTGGGATTACTAGGGTGACTTGGATGACTGAGAAGCCTAGGATGACTGGGATAACTGGGATGACAAGGATGACTGGAATGATAAGGATGGCTGGGGTGAATAGGGTGACTGGAATGACTGGGCTGGAGTGACTGACCCTGGGGTAACTGCGATGGCTCCAGGGGATGACTAGGGTTACTGGGATGGGATGAATAAGGTGACTGGAATGACCGGGCTGGAGTGACTCACCCTGGGGTAACTGCGATGACTCCAGGGGATGACTAGGGTTACTGGGATGGGATGACTGGGATGACTATGTTGACTGGAATGACCGGGCTGGAGTGACTCACCCTGGGGTAACTGCGATGACTCCAGGGGATGACTAGGGTTACTGGGATGGGATGAGTAGGAGCAATGGGATGACTAAGGGGGACTGGGATGACTGGGATTACCAGGGTGACTGGGATGACTTGGATGACTAGGGTGCCTGGGATGACAACGGTTACTGGTATGATTGGGATAATAACAACTAATAACAAAAATAAGAAGTATAATAACTTATAAAGAACCAATATTACTACCAGTTCTTTGAATGTGTACCGTGAATAAAAAACAAAAAAAAAAACAAACAAACTAAAATCAGAAACAAAAAACAAAATTGATTGTTTTAGTGGTATGGTCGAGCAGCTTAAGTTTTTCATCTCAGTACCTGTAAAAGCTGAATGTTATGTTCTAGCTTCTTGAACTCCTTCTCAGTTTTTTCCAATTTTTTTACCTTTAAGAAAGAAAGAAAATATGAACAAAAGTAAATGTAGGTTCATTGAGGAGAGATTTTTGCAATTGGTAACTGATGGCCTGTGAGCAAGCTCTCAGGGGCGCTTTGCAACTCTCTCCACCCCTGTGGTCCCAGAAACGCTTGCTCGGAGGGTAGGTAACTAACCACGAAATTCTCAAGCTGGGCCGGGTTGTTCAAAGCTGGGATAAGATAAGCCAGGGTTAGTGCAAAGTTTGAACTCAAAAATGAGAGCTTAAAAAGCAAATTCAGTTGAATTCACTTTGCCTACAATTTGATGATTGGATGCTCTAAAAAGAATAGAGCAAATCATCCGAGAGAAACTCGGATGAACAAGTGCGTCCTGGATGGTAAGCTATTCCATAGCTAGCAAGGTTGCACCACTATTCCCGAGGAGTAAATAATATCATTCATTTGATGAACGAGGTTACATCAAATAAATAAGTGAAGTGAAGTATTTGCAAGTATTAGCCTGTATAACAGGCGTTTTATGAAACAAGCGAGGTGAACGCCGCATTTTGCGCGAAGCGCAAGAGGAGGGGAGAGGAAAAAATAAAGATTTATTTTTCTCCTCCCCTCGTCTCGCAATTCGCGCTCGTCTCGCGCTTCCTGCACAACGCCATGTTCGCCTCGTTTAGCTCACAGAGCGCCTGTTACGTAGGGTACACTAGTATATAAAATAATGAGACAGCAGGATGTCTGTCTCCCCTAGGAATAAACAGACGTGACGAAGCTCACTGATACAGCTATTTCGAGAAAGGTTGTCGGAAAAAGTGCACGCGACAATCCCGAAAGGCATTGTGGGTGGTTTTGAGTTCACTGTTCTTCAGAGAAATTTGAAAGAATTGGTACGAAAGGCCATGAAAATGAGTTTGCGAGTGCTAAAGAAAAGCAACAAAAGTAGGTTCGACAGCTACAGTCGTCAGGAACAGTGTATCGATCATATCCCATACTACCTTTCGGGATTGTCGCGTGCACATTTTTTCTGACAACCTTTCTTGAAATTGCTGTATAAAATAATGAGACAACAGGATGCAAACGGAGAGCAACTAATAATCTCCCTGTTGACTAATAAACTGGTTCGATAAACAGTGAGGGTTTGTTGGAAGGAAGACACATAGGAATAAAAAAGTTTAATCAACTTTGTTTTTGCCATGCAGTTTCGAAGGAAAGGGGAAGCTTACAACACTGAAAAGGAACACATTGAGAATTTGTTCAAGTATATAGACAATTTGAAAAGCGCATTACCTTTTCATTCAGCTCGAAGTTCTGTTTTTCTATTCCACTGTACTTTGCTTGTAATTCAGTCAACTTGACTTCTGCGCCTTGGAGATTCTTCATCTGGTTCTTAAAAAGAAACAAAAATGGGGTAAAGCTAAGAAGGTTCGCCATATTATGAAAGCGAAGCAAAAATTGGTCCCCCGAGAGGACAAATGCTTACTGTCACTCCAGTTACCATTAAAAAGGGGGAAGAGAAGAATATATTAAATTTGACGAAAACAAATGAGTGGTAGGAAGTATCGAAGCCGGTACCGTTTTTCCAAGGGTTACACTTTAACGCCGTGCGCTACACGAACAATAGAAATGAACTTACGAACTTAAACAGACGTCGACATAATGCGTAATGGCTACAAACTAGTAAGCATAAAACAGATTAAGGTTATTTCATAGTATTGCATTGTGCATCCTTCCTGTGCATAATTTCAGGTGAGATAAGCACGTTCACGTTAAACAATGGCTACGTCTGCTCTAAAGACAGAACTCCAAAGAAAGATAAACCTTCAAATACTCTTAAACGAACAAGGCGACCTATCATTCTTTCCGTTTTGAAGGTGACGGTAACTTTCTTTCTCTATAATGTATATGGACTGATTTGTCAGTGCACAAAAAGAATCTATTGTCGGAAACGTGTTTAAAGCATGTACTCATAAATAAAATCATTTTTAAGGAATCACTGCGTATATACAAGTAGCTGCTGTCTCTAAACGAGTGTAGGTAACCCCCATTTTTTTATTCCAAAAACATAAACAAACAATCAGTAAAGTTCTATTTTGGAAGAGGAATGACCATAACACCCTCCTGTCTACACCACGATACTATGAGAACAGTAATAGGGATTATGCTGTTGCCTTCACTCTAGTTACCTGTAAGTTCATGTAGGCTGCTTCCATTCTTTGCCTTTGCCTCTCCGAGTTGTTAGCTTCTGCTTTCCACTGTTCGACCTGAAAAATAATAAGGAAATGAGAAAATAAATGAGTGGGTGCGAGAGTGCGTGCGTGAGTGAGTGAGTACACGAACAAACGAACGAACGAATGAAAACTGACCATATGCAAAAACATACCTCATAATTCTTTTTGTTCATTTCGCCAATCTGCAAAAGCAATAAAGATAAATTAGAGATGCAAGTGTCTCCCACACCCCCACTTTCCAACAAAAAGGTCAAAAAACATTTTCCACCATGATATACACAAATATAAACAGACAAAACAAACACGTTACCTTAGTAAGCAGCTCCCTCTCCTTCTTTTGATTCTGTTGAAAAAAAGAATGCGATTAATAAACTCTATTATTATTCATTCAAAATATTTCCCCGATTCTGATTGGCTAAAAGCACAAGTTTAATTCACCACAACCAGTTACTGATGACCAAATTTGGAAGAATTTTGACTTTAACGACGAAATGACGTCAAAAATGCAGCGTTTTCGCAGGTTAAGGCACCGTTAACCGAGAAGACCTGGGGACGAGGTTGAGTTGTTTTGGTTGTGAACAAAAATTGTTGTTTGTTGCACGACAAACTCGGGAAATCCCTCGCGGACAAATGGGCATATCTTGCCTACTCGAGTAGCCAATCAGAACAGAGGATTCGCCTCATCTTGCCCGCCGGCGGATTGAGTCATATTATAAAATTCATTCGAGGCCCACATCATTTGTTACATCTGACATGACAACAAAAGTAGTTCAAGTTTTCAGTTGACTCTCGGACCTTCGCTAACTCGAACCTCGCGCTAACTCGAATCAAAGCCGATTTCGTCCACAGATTTAAAAGGTAGAGTGACAGAGATCTCGTGTCCGTGTTTCCAGATTGAATTAGAATAAGAAAGTGTTGGTTTTTGAGGAGAGACTTGGTAGTAATGGGCGCAAGAAGGAATTAGGCGCGCGAGGGAGACACGCGTGTCTCCCTCGCGCGCCCAATTCTTTCTTGCGCCTATTACTTCCAAGTAAGGGAGTGAAGAACCGACGACAAATTCAACCCACATACGGCGTCGACGCCACGATTTGAACCCCGGGGACCCGAGGCGAGTTCTCTCACCACTGCGCCACTTGCGTCACCCTTGCTTCCCAAGGAAACACATAAGCTAGACTTGGCGGATCTAAGAGTGAAATGGTTAACTTCGAATTTTGATGCCTAAAGAAAAATACCTCTGTTTAGAAAGCGACGTTCATCGTACAATTGAACACTTTTG
The DNA here is from genome assembly GCA_038088405.1 of Porites divaricata. Classification (NCBI taxonomy): domain Eukaryota; kingdom Metazoa; phylum Cnidaria; class Anthozoa; order Scleractinia; family Poritidae; genus Porites; species Porites divaricata. The sequence continues at coordinate 33,925,037 of JBBMOI010000002.1, read as the reverse complement.
AACACTCTTTTTACACGGCAAAAATGCGCGTTATATATCATTTTCACAAGCCTTCACCAAGCAAAATAAATTAGTGTCCGTCTTACCTCTTTTTTCAAGAAAGATACGTCTTCATCCTAAGGGTACGGGGATATAGAATAACAGAGTTAAAATTGAGTGGCTGCTATAAAATTGCAAACTAGAAATTATATTACCAATAATAAACGGTGAGGAGGAAATAAATGATACAGGTCTGGGGTACCAGGATGAAAAAATTCAAAAAGAGGGTTGACAGACAAACCAGCTACAAAAAGAACTAAAAAAGCGTCTATGTGTAGCAGGGTGGAAAAGAAGTCAGTTTTCAGAAATAAAGGGGGGCGGGCGGGCTCAGCCTCCAAGAACATCAGGTCACGTACCAGAATTTTCATCTCGCGTTGTTTTCGTTCAAGCTGTAAAGTTAAGAAAAGGTATAAGAAATTAGCAACGAACTTCTCATCATTTACAAAATTATATCATAACAATATATGTCTGAGAACAGAATCGGAGAGTAAGCAAAGAAATGAAGCTTTACAGCGCTTCCCTGTTATGAAATATTTCATCAAGGCAATGTCTTGCATATTAAAAGACTTAACTAGTAATAGCTCATATGCAATGATGGCTAAGCCAATCAGAGCTCAAGAATTGCATTATCCAATGATTCAGTAGACTGCAAAAAAGTCGGTTTTCTTTTCTCAAAATCGGTAAAGAAATCGGTAAAACGTGGCGTACGTATTACGCGCGCAAAGCGCGCGAGCCCCACATGCCCGTATGCCGTGTGAGGCGAGATGTTTAGTGTCTCTATCCAGTCTCGCTCTCTGTTTTCAGCCTCGTTCCAGACCTTTTGTTTGACTGCTCGCGCAAAAATACGGACTGTTTTGCAGTCTACTGATTCAGTTTCTAACAAAAATTTGATATACTACATACCAAGGAACGAATCTCCAGTTCACTTGCTTCGGACTGAAATCAAAGAGAGAAATGCTTTTGTTTTATTATCAACAAACCAAAAACCAAACCATAACTCTGGTTAGAGAGGCTGTCACCGTATATGATAAGATCCAGTAAAATCCTTAATTGCGCATGCGCTGCACGCTCCAAAGACACAGTTTCGAACCCAGGTCTGATAGCCGCTCTTGGTACGGCGGGCTCAGTTATGACCATCGGTTTCTCAATAACCGGGTGCTCAAACTCTAAAAACCACTAGTCCAGAAGTTTGGGCTGCGGCGACCTTGAAGGCTTAACGCGATTCGGACACAGCCTCATTTTCTGTTAGTGCTACACAGCCGTTTTTTAGTGTCGTCACGCAACGCTCCTCCCCACAAACGGCGAGGAGCGTTGCGTAACGACACCAAACACGGCTGTGTAGCAGACTACCTTTTTCAGTTCTCAATCAAGAAGAAAACAAAAGGAGGCTCCGCTGGTAGAGTGACAATGTTCAGTTGTGAGAGAGAAACGATGTGCAAACTGTATTTAAAAAATATTGCCAAATGTTTTAGCTCTTGACTGCCGTTATAAAAAAAAAAAATCGCCCCACGTAAGTGAATCATGGACAGTCTTGGATTCTGGATTCCACGCCGTGGATTCCAGATTCCAGGTACTGGATTCCACTATTTGTTAGTAGAACTTGGATTCTGGATTCCAATCGTTAGGAGGATTCCGGATTCCAAAACCAAGGATTTTAAATTTTACGAGCAAAATTTTCCCGGATTCCCTTACATGGGGCGAATAAAAAAGAAAAGCAAAGAAAATAAGTAAGTAAAAGCATCAAGTTCAAAGTGCACAAATTTATAATTCGTCAAACTGTAGCTGAACAAATTAATTACAGGTAACGATTCTTTAAGAACTTGCTTGTGAACTCCGAACTTACCTTCCTAGAGCGAATGACATTTTCCTTGTTCTGGAAGAGAAACAAACGTAAACATGATGGAATTTCATTTCACATGGATAACGGCACTGGAATATCTGGCCCACAGAAGATTTGTATTATTCGTGTAGTAATTTTCAATCGTTAAAAACACAAGCGAGACGAATATCTTCTTTCGCAAAGAAATACTGAAGATAAAAAAATGATAACCTAATGACAAGAAAAAAGCAATAAGACAAAGCTGAATATGGATCTTAAACTGAACCTTTTTCATATCATAGCCGACAAAAAGAAAAGAAACAAAAAACTAAGTTGAGAACATATAGGCCCAAAATTGTATTGGTCCCAACGCTTTATGATGCGTCCAAGGGCTTGAAAACGCTATTACTGCACATAGCGAACGTAAGAGTACAATATTTCTAGTGGTCCTTCAAACATGGTTCGCACAAATTCAGACAAACAAATTTGAAAGACTTTTCAAGGATTTTTCCAGGACAAATTACAGTTTCAAGGACTACGATTTATTCAATAAATCCCATTATCGGCATTCTTTAATTCCTTTTTGAACACCTCATTGGCTAAAACCCATCATGGAGTCATTTTCCGAACAATTTCTTTTTTGAAGTTACGAATATATGAAAATCTTATATGAGAACTGCGGGGTAAGAATTATATGAGAGAAGAGCATAGCAGTTATATACGAAACTTTTGCTGTTGTGAAAAGAAAGCCAGAAAAAATTCAGGCTTGTACGGAATTCGAACCCTTGACCTCTGCGATACCGGTGCAGCGCTCTACCAACTGGGAGCAGGTAGTCGAATTGGTTCGTTATAAACCCGTGAAAGGATGATGATGAAGTTATGAATATAGAATCTTTCTCTCGTCAAGCCATAGGAAACTAACGCAATGGCATCGGAGAAGACTCGTCTACACAGAAACTTCAGTCGGACACTTAACTTTCCTGCATTCGAATGTCGGCTATAAGAGAAGTTAAACTGTAAAAGTCGGTCACAAAATGCTTCAGATCTATCTTAAGGTATTACCTTAAGCTGTCTTTCCAGGAAGCCAATTTTCTCGTTGAGCGCATCTATTTCTCCACGGTTAATTGAAGAGGCCCGGTTAAGAACGATTCCCCGCGGAGGTATAACTCCGTCTTCCTCATCACGTGACCACTGAGTTTCTGCCTTACTTGTCACATGCCCATTGTCATACGTCACCAAAGGTTTGTGCGGCTGTCCTGCCTGACGCATCTTCAGAGTCTTTTTAGGTTTGGGAAAGACTTTAGGAGGGCCTTTGTTCGATCCTAAACTAGTGGGCCTCCTATTATACGGGGAACTTAAGGTTGGGGGTTCTGAATAAGTCCCACCTAGCTCACTTGGATCTGAGGCTAACACTAGAGTGGGCTCCTCGACGACGACAGGGGACTCCACTCGAGAAGATGGCTGTGATGGCTCAGAAGTACCTTTATTCTCTGAGTGCGACCAGGCGCGAGATGACGCTCGCAGCGTAGCAGCGTCCCTGGGCGGTGAAGACAGCAGAGACTCGATCCCGCAATCAAGGATGGGAGGGGAAGCGTCTGGGAAATTCGGTGGAGGTACGGATGGGGGAGGTGGTGGGGAGGACTCGGGAAGAGGAGGGAGGTCTCCATCATCATCGGAGTCAAATACTACAAGATCGTTCGTGCCTGTTCGAGGTCTATCCGTACCAGCCGCATCTTCGTCGTCGAAAGATTGAAGATCCTGAATACGACGGTCGATATCGTCCATGACAGAGTCCAGATTCCTTTGCGATGAAATGAGTTCTGGCTCTGATATCAATTCATCGGAGTCACGGATATTCTCATTATAAGAGGGTATGGCTTCATTTGCACCAGGATACCTTACAAGGCTATCTTGACCACCTAACGTCAAGCTTTCAATCTCAATGGAAGGTCCTGGAGGTGGTGGTTCAAAGAAACTGTCTCCTACATAACGGATTTTGGAGGCGACTGTCGCACGCACTTGGGGTGTGATGAACTCCTCAGTGTACCCGAGGTCGGTTTGTGTCGCTTCGTTAAGTCTTTGGGCGACCTCTCTTGCCTGTGAAGTATAGAAATAGCAAGAAAATTAGCTTAAAAAAGGGCCTGTTTAAATGGAGGTGGGGACCCCAGATAGGTGAGGTAACATGTGGCGGGTCACCCCACCTATCATCATGTAAACGTAATCAAATTAAAATGAGAGATTATATGGACAGGCGGGTTACCAACCTAAACGGGTTACCGCACCTAAGCGGGTTACCTCAGCTACCTGGGGTCCCCCTCCTCCATGTAAACAGGACCTTAAACGGTAAAATGGTAAATTAGGTGAAGTTAGAGTGACCGTCATAATATCATCTCTTTTTCATTGCTATTGACTGATAGCCGAAGAGCTCAATTGTTCTGAAAAATCTTCAGAGCAAAGAAAAATGAAAGAAAAGTTTAGTCTAACAGTAGTCCGTTAGTTTTCCTTAGGACCAGTGGAGCAGGTGCAATACGCAAGCATTAAAAAATCGCCACCCACGCATTAAATGGACAAGCTGAACGAGGAAAGAAACGCTTCCCCTCGTTGTTAGTTGTTCAACCGCTCTATTTTCCTTGAGAACAGCAGAGGACTACTCGAAGTTAAACAAGTTTCCTTTCCCGACTTAGCCTACGAGCATCCGCAACTTCCCAAGCCCAGCTAGCCTCACCAACATAATTATGGGCTAACGTGTTATAGGCCAGGGCCGGGTTGTTCGAAGCTGGGTTAAGATAACCCAGGGTTAGTGCGAAAATTGAACTCAGATATGAGAGCTTAAAAATCAATTTCAGTTTAGTTATCTTTGCCTACAATTTGACGATTGGATACTCTAAAAAGAATAGAGAAAATTATTCGAGAGAGTGCTTTTGATAAAAAGAAAAAGAAACCCGGGTTAAAATTTAACCCTGGGTTAGCGCTAACCGGCGTTCGAACAACTCGGCCCAGATGTGTAGCATTTGATAAAACTGTCTGTGTGTGTGGCGTCATCCTTGCAAAGCTAATTCATCTACGCAAACATGTAAAATCTAAATTTTGAGTCTTTGAGCGATATAACTCAATGTGACCATAACAGGAATCCACATAAAACCTCTATGGTTACACTTTGCCATGCCGCAAATATAAAAGTAAATGAAACCACTTCGGGAGTTCTTTCGCATTTTAACATTTACCTACTGCCATTTAACAAACAAATTTTTCACAGGGTAAAGCGATTATCTTTTCAGAGAACAGAAAGGATAAACCATTCCAATTTTCAAATGGATCTGTAATTTAGACAATTACCAAAGCCTTTCGCGTATTAAAACTATGTCGAGTTTTTATTCAATTCTATACGGTGATCTTTAAGAGATCGACAACGAAGTTGTATCTGAGCACAGAACTACAACGCGCGAGATCTAAAAAACATTGTTGGTCATTGTAAGAAAATATCCATGTCGGCCGTTGTTATGTTTACCGAATGTTCCCACGCTCTCCGGTTTAATTTCCATATTTCAAGATATGATATTCCTTCAGGAAGTTATAAAATATAAACAGATCAGACTTTTAACGGAGTATCGCTTGCCAAGTGCATGTAATATGAGACCAATATTTAATACTAATATTAACAAAATAGAAATAAACGCATCAAAGGTCACTCAAATCAGAAGACACATGATCTGCGAATAACTTCGAGAGGAAAAGAAATATTGGTTTTATAAATAATTGTCAGCCCGGATTACAGCACTGACGGGCATTTTGTCCTGGAAGGTCAAACTAAATTACAGAAAAAATAATAAATAATATGTAAGTTCACCAAGACTGTTGCTAGAATATTAAAAAGAATTTGACGACTCCCCGACCATGAAAAATCAAACGAACTGACTTGGCCTTTAAGTTTTCACGTTTAACATTGCCACTGTCTATGATAAATACGTCTTGCTTTGACAGCCACATATATGGTATTCAGATGAATATAGGACATTTTCCAGCAAAGTCATCGTTACTTCATAGTCCCAACATTTAGACCATAAACAGAAGCAAATACATACCTCACGATATAGAATACGAGAGATATTGTTAGCAGCCAAATGTAAACAAAACTGAACGCCACTTGAGCTTCACTTGCTAACGCCTTTTAGATTTTAGCAATTCAAACCGTTAAAAATGTCAATTTTTCGTAAAGGCTAGTCAAAATACGCTACAATAAGAACCAACCTTGTATTTTAAGCCCGACGTGGTCTAGATGGCGAACGCAGGGTAATGTTTAGACGCTCACATCGCTAGTAACTCGATTTCATTAGCATAATAAGTCAAGAATAATTTATGCATAATTAGCCTTTTCTTAGTATTATTGAACAAAACACTCCTCAATTAATCTCGCAGAGGGCCATTGTGTCAAGTCTCCGTACAACACAGATAAAAAAAGATATTTGTTATTCACAGTAACAAGAGATGAAATGGTCCATGTAAACACCACGTAAAGAACAAATACACACTTGAGAGTGCCAAAGATCGAAGTTAAAGAATAACAAATTTTGTAAACTGCTGAAAAACAAATTACACAATCCGATAGCTCCTCATTCTGAGAAGACATTTGAATGGTTATAAAAAAAGGTACAGAGACAATATACGATAAGATTTTAGAAATCTCTTATTCTGCAGATTTATGTGTGAAAAAACAAGACAAAATATATATGTTGTGGTTCAATTTTATCCTTGGTTTAAATTTTATTTCCCTTTGTTTTAAACTCATTATTAACATAACCATACTCAAAAACAAAGGGAAATATAATTTAAACCAAGGATAAAATTGAACCACAACATATGTTATATAGCAGTAAAAAAAAACCGTTTTGGAAAGCAATTTATTTGTTTGTTTTGTACAGTAATTTTCTGTTCTTATGATCTTCCAGGATGTCTTGTCTCTCTTCCCGCAAGAATTGGGGTTGCTGACCAAAAATGAGGTCAAGAGGGTTTTCAGCATAAGAGCACCAATTCAATGAAGGAGTCAAGTCACCCCACTCAGAGAAAACTACCTTGTCAAGCGGACACTTCTTGGGGCCAAACATTAGAGCAACAAGCGAAAGAAGACGTGAGTAGCGAGGGGCGGCGAAAGAAAGGGATCCCTTCACTCGCGCGTTGTTCTCTTACGGCTCGCTTCCCTTGCTATAAATGGAGAGCTTTGGCGCGCGTGTAACCAGACTAAATTTGAAGAAACATGAGTGACTACAGGCCGTCTACATCTTGTTCTTTTGACTAGCTCTAACCTTAATCTTCCTCCTTAGCTCCATGAGCTCCTCGTACAGTGTCCTATTTTCTTCTTTTAGTTTTGCGAGTTCCTGGTGACGTTAAAAAAAAAAAAACAGAAAAGAGAAAAAGAAAAAGAAAGATTAACAACAGAAAAAGGCAAATGGAATTCAACAACAGAGCTATTAAAACTAAAAAAAAAGCAAGCGCGTCTACCGCAGAAGTTACGTGCTGCAGAATTATTATATTTACTTTGGCAATGTTTTCTGGTACGGTTCCATCCGGGGTTACTTGAAGTAGTTTCAGTAGATGAACTCCCCCAGGCACCTCCGCCTGCACTCCTCTGTCAGACTACAAGTAAAAGCAGTTGTAATCAGTAAGCAACATTGCTTGTAGACGTTTCGCGGCCTTCCTGGTAGGCTGTTCCAGGCTTCGAGATAGTCGGGAACGCGCCAACTCGAAAATAAAACGGGAGAAAACTGCCCCCCTCTTCGCGTGCCTTACAGTGGCGCGTCATCCCTACCATCCGAGAGACTGGAACAGGCTACCTGGCAAGAAAGCGAGTATCAGAGACTTCAAATAGCAAGGGTGTGGGAGTAGAAGAGCGAGGGACGAGTGAAAAAAAAAATTATCACGCTTCATTCCGCCCTTCTCCCGACCATCTCCCGTTTGGTGGTACTGGTGCTCCGCTACGAAGCACGTGCTTCCCGGTGACGCCCTAAACAGGCCTGAGCGCCCCCCGCTTCAGTTTGCCCGTTCACTGAATATAAATACGATAAAAGTAGGGACCATGAAGCGTCTAATTTGGTTTTACAGTACAATGGTCTTACAAAATAAGCACGCTCAGAACACTGCTATGTAATTGCCCTCGGGTGTCTAAAGGGCGAAACAGTAAGTTTACTCGACATAAAATGTAAAGCCGATTGTGCACCACTCAAAAAACAAATTGTAACGGAGCGCTCAGTTTAATGGACAAGACAAAAATGGAAAGAAAATGAAACACCCTCGGGATTTCAAACAGTAGTTTTCGTTAACATAAACCAGGTGATCTGTGACGTCATTGCGGGGGCCTGGGGAAAGAAATTTTAATGCCGTATCCCATAGACCAACGCGCGCACCAATTCAATTCAATTCAATCTGTTCCCGTCAGCTTTGGTTTATGGGATACGGCATTAAAATTTCTTTCCCCAGGCCCCCGCAGTGACATCAGAGATCACCTGGAAGTAATGTGAAGATTACAACTTTTTTTCAAATGCAGTTACTATAAAAGTAATATATTCTCTCTTTATACAGAAAAACTGTAACGTTTATTTTTATTTCTCATGACCTGCACTAGCTTTCAAAAACTTCAATGTGAGTGAAGTTATCTCAAAAATAGTCTATATGGTTTTATGCAGTGTTTTTTCAAGCCAGCTAAAATTCGAAATATTTATCACAGTGACAAAAAGAATACCATGCATGCATGTATTTAGCACCCAATACCTGTTCAAAATATTCACCCAGATTGTTTAAGTCAGTCCGTGGAGTGGCCATTCCAGATGACACAAGACTTTCAAGGTCACATGATCCTAAAACACTTTCAACCTCTGAGGCTGTAAGGCCAAGTTCCTGTACTAATAGCAGCCGAACCTAGATACAAGTATTTATGGCTGGTTTAAGTTCTATTTTTAATTTCACCCATTATTCATTAATTTTTATTTAGTTCCTAACTTTATCTTTTAGTGCGTTTGTCCTACATTTTCAGTCGGTTAGTTTTACTTTTTTATAATGTTTACTGTGCGGCAAAAAGTCAATTATTGGCCATTACTTTATGCTATTCCTTAACCTTTTGTTTTTTTTAATACGACAAATTAAAGCCCTCAAAGCTATTTAAAAGAGTATCTCAGAGTTAGCATAGCTGAAGATAGCACAGCACAACACTTTTGGATGCGATTTTAACTTAAATTTAAATTATAGGCATAGTCAAAATGAAAAACGCTAAAAAATAATATAAAAAAAAACACAAGCAACAAAAGAGAATGTTAGCTAGTATTTACCCACTTGAGTGCTATATACAAAATTGCTCCTAGAGACCTAACAATTTACCTCGAACCTTTCGTAAGCAACTACCAATAAATGCCAACATTTGGTGGGCGGCCGCTTACGAAAGGTCCCGTTAAACTGTGCTTCAAAATGGCCTGGACAACTTAGTCTTTCTATGGATAATCACACATTGAGGTTCGACTTACGTCCCGTTAAAAGTGTCAAAACCGGGTTAAACGGATGAATCATTTTCGCCCCAAAATGATGGAAATGATGAAACAATTGTTTGTGATACAAATGTTAAGTGAAAACATTTGATCTAGATCAAACATCGAAGGTCATTTAAAAGCAATGTTGAGAGAGACGGCTAAAAAGAAAAACAAGCTCTTCCAGCACGATGTTAGACTAATTAACAATTATTCCTCGAGCACGAATGGGCTCTTAGTCAATAGCCCATGAGGCCGAAGGCCGAATGGGCTATTGATTCAGAGGCTATGAGGGCGAGAGGAATAATTGTTTTAGTAAAATCCAACTAGTTGGTCAAAAATATCGAGACAAAACAACTTAAAGCAAGACTTTAATCCTTTTTTGCCGCCAAAAATGCAGCGCGTTTCGCTACTAGTGGGCTATAACATATAGCCTAGTAGTCGCTCAACCAATCAGAATGCGGCATTGATAACAGACCACTAGTTGGATTTTACTAAAATGCTTGATCGTTTAGTAGCCGGGGCTTAAAGAAGAGGATAGGTGATAGGTACATGGTTACAGTAAGAGAGTCCAAAACAATGCGAACACTGGAACAACAGAGGGTAATGGAGTCTTACTGACTGCACACATGACGAAAGGTATGCCTTACAGTGAGAAAATAACATCTTTAATTCATTGGGAAAACTGGCGTAAATTTCGAATTGACGCACTGATCATGAGTCAACATATAGTTTGCTTTTTCGCATTTGATCTGTACACGCAACTGGCACTTCGGGTAACCTCAATACCCGGAATATTTCTCTCACTTTCACTTTGTTTCTGAACGCATACGGCTAAACATTCAAACAGGGCTGGCTATTAAAGCACAGTTTGGACGTTGTTTTACAAAACCGCGTTATAAACCGGTATCAGCATCTCGACCCAGCATAGTTATCAGGGTGCATTTAGGCCCATTCCAAACTACCCCTACCAGTGAACCTATAAACGTACCTTTCCAAGTTGCTCAGAGGGATCCATCTCGGACCAGTTCTCCCTCACGTTTTTCTGAAGTGTAGCAAGAAAAATATACAAAACAACATCAATGAACGATACAATGTCAGTCCACCTCTCAGAGGTTCTAAAAGTATCACAATACAGTGAACCCCGCCCAACGACCACCTTGTTTATGCGACCACATGCTTTTGACCCACGTGACGACTTTGAACGTTTAGTTCAGATACTCTCAAAGGGCATTTAAACACTATAAGGTCATTGAGAAGGCGGGGGGCGGGGGACGTTATCCTGTATTTCCAAGTAATTGGCACATAAGTTATCAACAACGAGAATTTGTAGGGAGTATCCTCCTGCCTTTTTGACACCACCCCCGTTTCCTCTTTTTTGGGGGGTATTTTTTTTTTTTCGGGGTGGCGAGGAGTCTTTCACTTTTTCTGAGTCACAGTAGATCGAGAGTACGCGCGAGCGGCGAGCGGCGAGCGGCGAGCGGCGAAGCAGCGAAGGACGCAGGGAGGAGGGCGCAAGTCCAATACCCCATTCCCTTACCATTAATTTGCATAATTTAATTTTTCCCTGGCCGCACGTGGTTTTGAAGAAAGAGGGACAACTTCTCGAGGTCTAATTTAAGATTGCATACCTTTTCCAACTGTAGAAAGTCTATTTGTTCCCTCAAAGCCATGTTATTCTCGTTCAATGCGCCAATTTTCTGCGGAAAGAACACCAAACGTTTTCCGAGAAAAGTGATAACTTAGCGCCGATACTAAAGCCTCTTTCAGGCGTTCAGATAGTGAAGACGGCGCAAAGAGAAGTACAAGGTCAAAGAAGACAAATTACAAAAACAAGGAAAAAACGTTATCCTCAGTTACGTTTAATACTCAATCAAATTAATGTGCTGTCGATGGATTCTATTTCTTGGTAAACTGTTCAAAACGTTCTGAGTAAAACTACAGACTGGTCGCCACGATTTGTGGAAACAACTTTATTTTGCCACAACTTTAAAAGGAAAGAAAATAGTTGTTTGACAAAATTAAAAGATACTTGAAATAACGTTTTTTCATACGTCCTTTTCAGACGATGAAATGAAAATGCTATGAATCTTAGACCGCAGAGGAACTGATGTGAATTTGAAACTTGCTTTGTAATGGAATCTCTTCAATAATAACGAACATCGAAGGGCATCCAATCAATTTCTTCTTACCTTCTCTGCCTCCTTTAGCTGATGTATTTTCAACTTCAACAGCTCAAATTCCTCATTGGGCGTATCTCCAGCCTGAATACGTAAACACGTACAGTGTATCAGACAAAACTATAACTTAACAACACGAATGCTTTTACCGCTAACATTCAAAAACCAAACATCACAGCACCTTTGAGGAGAGATTGTGATGAAAACAATTTGAGAAGAATTATTTTCATCACAATCTCATCACATGCCTGATCAAGCATCAACACGATAATTTTAACGGTGTACGTTCATTGTTAAAACTTAAAATGGTATAGAAATAACGTTTTCAGCTTTTTACTGTTTTTCGTCCAGAGCGCTATTTCTTTGGAAACAATCCTAAGTAATGTGCTCGCCAACCTTTTCACAATGAAATTAGACGCACTAATACATTATCCAGGTAGGATGTGCGGCAATCAGTTTCGATACGAAATATTAACTATTTTTCAAGAAAAGATCTAAAATCATCGACTGCATGACGCACATCTGAATAAGAGGATATGATTCGCAAGTGACCACAATACCTGTTAACAAAAAACCACAAAAGCAAAGATCCTAGATCACTGCTCAAAGAAACGCTTGCAAAGCTTTTCAGGTTACGGATACCTTTTAGTTGTTCATATTAAAACACAGCTGAATAACAGTCGGTCATCGGGCAATGTCTAACTACATTGGCCCATGCCTGACGAAATCTTGACTGTGGTACATGACATCCGGACTTGGAAAGTACTTCATGTCAAGCCGTGAATCTGGCGCCCAACTTCGTTTCCCGGGATCCTTCTTAATAGTCCTTGGGAACAGCGTTGTCTCGCGCCAAACATGCCTATTTTTCGTTACATTCGCACAATGCGTCCTTGATTGAAACCAAGCTGATTTTTGTTTCGTACACAAGTACAGTCCTTCTTTGGGAAAGACTTTTTTACAAAGCAATACTGTTACGCAATAATGCCACGTTTGACAATCATAGAGCGTTGGTCACTTAATGGTTACAAACCAAGCCAAGAGCCAGTAAATCTACTTTGTAGGAGGCTCTCACAATCATGACAAACTCTCTGGTTTAAATAACTATACTAAAAATGTACGTTGCTATGTAGTACCTCCGATATTCGTGTGTTATCTAAATCTAAGTTTCATTGAATCTGACTTCCTGGCATTTTAGCTCATTGGTTACTTCATTAAGTTGGTGTCCCTTCATTTATTTAATTTATTACGTTTACTCCGCGTAAAATAAAGGAACTATGGAGTACAATAAATTATTGTTGCAGGATTATACATTACTTTAGCACAAAATTATCTTAAAAAATAAACTTTGAGCTCAGCATCAATCGAAACTTACTGATGACTCCTCCAAACTTCGGATCTTCTCTTTTAGTAAGGCATTTTCTTCCTCTAGAGCAGTGATATTCTGTACAATAAAAACAAAACAACAAAAAACAGTGAAGCGAAAACAGTTTTTGACCAAAAAAAGCATGCTTTCCTTCTCCTGTTACTGCAATCATCATCATCTTTGGTAAGGGGCTTCACTCGCATGGAGCTCCGCTATAAGATTTTTCTGGATCCATAGTTTTTCCGGATGTATACGGACTTGCTGGCGTACAAACAAAGTAAATTTGAGAACATTAATTCCAACGCCGTCTTATTAGTTTGAAACCAAGACTCTCTCACACATACTTGTGTGTAAACGGCAAAACGAATCCGGTACCAAAATGTTCCAGATTCGTCGCCAATCCGAAAACCCTCATCTAATGTAAACTAACCCTCGATATAACTCACTGTTTTTGGTTCAACTAAAGAAGTTAAAGACAGCTTTAGATGGCTTAAGTCTTCCACACAGATGTTCTTCGTCACGCGTTCCTTCCCCATGTTGGGGAGGATTGCGTGACGAGGTAAAAGAACGTCTCAGTGGGGAGGCTATGACAGCTTTATAAGAAAGCGTAATGTTATTTATACGCATGAGTAGAAAATTATTTGTAGCAAGTTAGACGGCAATACGCATGAGCAGAACATCATTTGTAGGCAGTTACTGGTGGGCAGACGGCCAATGGAAAAGGAGGAAAAAGGCATTGAATGACAATGAAATTTCCCGGTCTTCATTAGAAAGGAATAAGCCCTTACCCTTGCGGTGCCTAAACTCTCAAGTTTCTTTCTCAGTTGCACATTCTCTTCCTCTAGGTCTTTCATATTCTAAAGGCAAAAAAGAACTGATTTTCAATTATAACAACCCAAAACAAATTGGTAGTTCCTAAACAAGGAAAATTCCACGTACGGTCGTTGAATCTTCCAGGATTTGTATGTTCTGCTTCAAGATGGAGTTTTCTTCCTCCAGTCTGTCAACAACCTATGCATTGAGAAATGACAAATGCAAAGGACCTTAAAACGTGGTCACATCTCACTTGCGTTGATAAACTGAATTAGAGCGATTTTCGTATGACCTTGAAAAATAGTTTCCGTAAGTGTTTGTTATTTGTTTTATCAGCCAATGGATGGAAAGAACAAAACATGGACTCTTCGTTTTCCCGCCAAAAAAAAACCCTAATATGGAGAAGGCATTGTTTTATTGACCAATCGTGTTGCAGTATGACGTCAAAGCAATTTCTAGAAAGTTCTTCGGGCATGAAGTTCGTTTACCCGAGCGTTCGCTTAACCAACCAAAAGCCAGGTGCGTTTGTATTCGTTTCATACACCAATCAAATCGCTCTATTTCCGTTCGTTTGTTGTTTCTGTTTTGTTCGCGCGTTTTCATTTCAAGGTCATACGAAAATCGCTCTAATGAATATATTTCCGTTATGTACCCTCGGCAGCATTTATAGCACTAAGGCTACAGTCTTCGACAAAATTCTTGACAAAATTGCATACTTGGAGAGCAATTTTCTAAACATCGTAGCCGTAGCGCTTCTCCCCAAAAGAAACCCTCATAGTCATCCCTGGGCGTTTGCAGCAAACAACGTTGAACTGCGGGAGGGGATTTCTTACCCAAAGCCCATGACTTGAAAATAATTTTGTTGCGTTAGGTAGTGCGAATTAACGAAAAAACGTTCTTAAGTAGAAAAACTACAAGGCAACCTTTCCTGTGAACTTTCTACTACAGAAAACTGAAACAACGTTACTGGGATCACTCGGTTAACGCTATTTGTGCTTACCCTTGCGGTTGATCGCTCTAGATCCTGAATCTTCTCCATAAGCTGTTCGTTCTCCAGTCGCTCTACCGTCTAGAAAAACAATGAAACACACATCAAATTGCATAGTTTGAATTAAGATCCTCGTTTAACACAAAACAGACATTAGTAAATGGTTTCGCGAATATATAAAGTAGAATTTTGTTCACTCTTTTGGAAAGACCCCCAATACGACACAGCTTTGTCATTAACGCTGTGTTTGATGTTAGCTTAAGGTAAAAATTTTATGGTGTTAATGAAACCTACAAGTGCCGTATGTTTGATTTTATACACCATATGATCCGTGTTGTAGTCTTAGTGATGTTGCACCCAGGTCAGAAAGTTGCACAGTTTAACTTTGAACTGGAAACGGATCACAGGTTCATGAAGATAGCAGAAACACACTAGGCAACATCTAGTATAATGGTCTTGTTGCCCCAAAACAAACCAATTTGAATTTATAAGTTCTATCGAAGCAACCATACTTCATCCGCGCAAATCGCTGCAGCGCGTCGGTGAGAATAAAGAAGAGCTCAGATTTTCTATTTGGGTATGTAAGGAAAGTTTTTTAAAAAGGGAAAATTCATTACCGCAGATTCTTTTAGTACATTTATTTCTTCTCTAAGCAACTGGTTTTCTTCCTCCAAATCTTTCGACGACTGAAAAGAAAAACACAAAATGCATGCCAGTTAACTTTGCTTGAAAGAAACTTGGGCGGATAAAGATATAATAGGTTATCTAACACTCCGTTACCTCAACGTTCCGTTTGAGTACAACTATTTCATTTCGCATTTCTTCCACGTTCTGTAACCGGTTTTCCTCCTCAGAATCTCTCACCGACTACAAACGAAACAAATGGACAATATACTGAGCTCCACTTTTGCGTGGTATACAAACACACTTATTAATTTCATGACACATCTTTCTTACCGCAGCGTCCCTCAACGCGCTTATTTCCTCTTTTAGCATTTGCTTTTCCTCTTCCGTATTTTTAAGAGACTGAAACAAATACACAAATATGCATTACAGTTCAACTTGCCCGTAAACTATTTTTCGGTTGACGACAATAAATTACCTCGACTTTCTCTCTGAGTGTAGCTACTTCAGTTTGAAGTTCTTCTACTTTCTGGAACTGCTGTTCCTCCTCTAAACCTCTGGTCGACTGTAAACGAAACACGATATAAT
Source organism: Porites divaricata (assembly GCA_038088405.1). Classification (NCBI taxonomy): domain Eukaryota; kingdom Metazoa; phylum Cnidaria; class Anthozoa; order Scleractinia; family Poritidae; genus Porites; species Porites divaricata. The sequence continues at coordinate 33,909,115 of JBBMOI010000002.1, read as the reverse complement.
ACATTAATTAATTATTTAATTATTTATTCGTTTACTTGCTTGGTCCCTGGGGAAAAGAAAACCCTTACATTTCCTCTAAATTCAACCCGCTTAATACGGCCACCTAGTCAGTACGGCCACTTAGGGGGGAATGGAGGGTGCCCGTATTACCGGGGTGTCCGTATTAAGCGGGTTAAATTTATAGAAAAAGTAAGGGCTTTCTTTCCCCAGCGACCAAGCAATCTGTCTGCAATAATGAGGTTTCCGAATTAAGCGGGTGTCCGTACAGCGGGGTATCACTGTTGTTTTGTGTGTTGCTAGTAAAGAAGGGGGAGCAAAGGGGTGTTTTTTAATGACGCGGGAACTATTTTGGTTCGCTTTTGTTCTGTGGCGTGGGTATTGTTCAGTGTCTTTTTAATCTTTTGTATAAGTCATTTAGTGATTGCATCCGTCTGCAACACCAAGAAACCACTACATAAAGTCTCTTACCACGGTTTCTCTCAATATCTTAATTTCCTCACTGAGCGATTGGTTTTCCTCCACCAAATCTCTACCCAACTACGTTCAAAAGGACAAAATGCAATGCAGTTAAACCAATCTGAAAACTATTTTTATGAAAGACAATAAGTTTCTTAGAATAATCGGTTCTCTACCTTGACTTTCTCTTTGAGTGCAGCTATTTCACTCTGCATTTCCTCAATAGATTTGAGCTGGTTTTCCTCCTCTAAACCTCTGATCGACTAAAAGCGGAACAACACGCAAGAAAGATGAGTTTTATGTAATAAATGTGTATACAGAAATTCATAAATTAAAGTTTCCTACCGCAGTTTCTCTTAATATGTTAATTTCCTCTTTGAGTTGCTCGTTTTCCTCCTCCAAACTTTTAGCCGTCTAGATGCGAAAACACAACAGGCAGAATAGTCAACGTTTTATTTCCACAACAATTTACGTTAAAGAGAATGGCAGCTGCTCGGATGAGAAGTCACCAATGGTGCGTTTCCCTGACCCCAAACAACACTAAAACAATTGGAAGAATGACATGTCATTGTTTCCTGCGACCAATTAGGAGAGACTTTCCGAGCAGCTCCTACATATACACTACTCAAGAGAATAAGTGAGAAGCCTACAATGATCATTTCATAATGTGGTAATGACATAACCTCTTCTCTGTCTTTGAGTGCAGCTATTTCGATTTGCAAATCTTCCATATTTTGTAACTGTTTTTCTTCTTCTAACTCTCGGGCCATCTGTAAATGGAAAGCAACACATTTTAAACCCTCAAGAATATCTCCGTTTTTGCGTGTATACCGTGGTGTTTATGAGTAAAGATTCTTACCACAGTATCCTTCAGTGTACTAATTTCGTCTTTAAGCAATTGATTTTCCTCCTTAAAATCATCAGCCGACTAAAACAAAAACAAAGAATGCACGTCATTACGTTACTGCTTTTAAGACTTTTTTCAGATTTGTGATAATAGTAGTCAACTCTCTCAACAAGAACCTCTATAACATTTCACACACCTCCCTATACGGAACACCTAGAATCCGTCCCCAACGTTTCTTTAGTAGTTTTTTTAGACTCTTTATAAAGAGGACATCTCTAGACCCCTGACAGCACTTAAATGCCCCCCACCCCCCCCCCCCCCCCTCCAACCCAAGGTTGTAACCCGACTTCATTTCAGATTCCAGTTTTCCATGACTGTTAAATATGAAAATGTTTTTCAGACAGGATTTTAATATTGCCGATATAGCAAAAATAAATGTAGTTACGATTTCTAAGGAGAATATGAATGTATCTAAATGACCTTCCTGGTATAATTTTGTACATTTTGTACTTCGGACTTGAAAAATCATGTCATTTGGGTAAGTATTCGGAAAAAATTCAAACATAGGAATTATCAGTTATCAATTTTAATCGCCACCATGATTACCTGGATTTTCTCTTTAAGTGCAGCTATTTCATTTTGCATTTCTTTATTTTCCTCGTCCAAAAATTTCGCCGACTGAAAATCCGGAAGAAAACAAATCAAAAGCAAAGAAAACAGCAACCTAGAATACTGTCGGTGGAAGATGATAAAACCATAGTTTCGTCTGATTATTAACTCTCTTTCTCATTAAAGATAACCATTATTTACAGTTGAACAGGTTAAGAAACAAGGAGAGGAGACAAGCGGTAGCTTATTGGTGGTTCTGTTTACAATGTTTTGCTGACAGATAACGACTGGCTGTCAATAGAGGATTGCAGTGGCGGATCCAAACCTTCAGATAAGGTGGGAGGGGGGGTTGGCGGTCACCCAGACCCTGAGATAAGGGGGGCCCGGTCTCCAAAAAACTTTTTTCGGCCCTTCGGAAGTCATTTTGGTCGAAAAATAAGGAGGGCGGGCCCCCTAACCCCTCCCCTAACAATATCATTAAATAATGATTAATCTAGAGAAATGTTGTGAGAATTAATAAAATCATCACCTGATGTGAAAGGATTTGATCAGCAAACAAATTCTCTCCACCATTCTTTCACGAAATGTATGGAGATCAGTTTGGAGAATTTGTATGTGGATATTGGGGCTTAAACGGTTAATAAGAGGCCTCTCAATAGATGTTTGCACTTTTAGCACATTACCTCTACTTTGTCTCGGAGTGTAGCTATCTCATTTTTCATCTCTTCCATATCTCGTACTTGGTTTTCCTCTTCCATATCTCGCACTTGGTTTTCCTCGTCCAAATCTCTGGCCGCCTAAAAACAGAAGAAAGTACATCAGAAACAAATAACGTTTAAACAGTTTGTGCTTCGGAAAAGATGGTAGCAGTAAAGCTGCGTCTCACCGCTGATTCTCTCAGTAGGGCAACTTCCTCTTTCAGTAACTGGTTTTCCTCTTCTAAATCTTCAATCAACTGAAAAAAAAAGTAAAATCAATACATTGCAATAAGGACTTGTTTCGAAACTATTTCATGACTTTAAAGAACCGGAAATTTCCTTTAATTCCTCATTACCTCGACTTTCTCTCTAAGTACAGCTATCTCATTATGAAGTTCGTCCACATTCTGTAACCCGTTTTCACCATCCAAGTCTTCGACCGACTAAAAACAGAAGGAAACACGGAAATAAGGAGTACTTCGATATCCTTGACAAATCATTTATCAGGTAGCTGGCTTTCTTTAGAATATAGTTCACATTTATGTTGTAAATATACTGCAATTACTAGTTTAGACTCTGTCAGTAGATTAAGTCCTTTCGTGTGGTCAATTGAATGACTGCTCCTCCCTTTATTTTAGTGGCATCCTGAAGTCTTCTACTTGATCTTTTAATGTTCGCCTATTTTAGTGGAAGGATTAAAAGATAATTAGTATCGCTTAAATATCTCACCACGACTTTTTTCTTCAAGGCAGCTAGCTCACTTTCCAATTCTTCTGCATTCTGGAAAGTAAACAAACTCATTCACTTCTTTGAGTTATGGGTGCAGCATACCCGAGTAATTTTTCCCTGTTATTTGGTTAATGCGTAGATTTTTCGGTTGGGGAGAACTATGTCGGCCGGATAGCTGAATTGACATAGTCTACCACCAATCAACGGCTCTCCAGTTGCCTATACACGGTCTAATACAAAAAACCGTGGAGGTACGGTTGACGAGTGTTTAACGCCTAAAGGTTCGAATCTAGAGCAATGTATCCAAGCTTTATCGCCGCGTTGTTTGTTAAACAACCACCTTTTCCTCCCGTTTGCGTATCTTCACTAAGTGTATTGATGGGTACCCGGTGGCACACTGTTGGGGATAGCCCTGCGATGGACTACCATCCCGTGCAATGGCGGAGAAACAATACCTGCATATGTGTTTCACGCTACAGAAACCCGAGTTATACTCCGGCCGTGTGGGCCTCATAAGCTCTTGCCCGCCTTTACCTTACCTATACACCAACTTACATGGATGTCAATTGGATCTCCAGGATCAGTGTTCCTTTGGTTCTATGTCCCCAAACGAAAGGTCGCTTAAAAGAAAAAACTTATTGGGGCGCTTTTTGTCAACTTTATACACATAAAAATGTTAGACGCATTGTATAAAAATAGGTGAAATTCTGAAAGGCAATATTCATAAATAATTGGGAATATGAAAAGTAACAATCTATTAAGAAATCTGTGGAACTTAAAGAAATTTAGGGTGTCGTGGAAATATCTATTTTCGATAAAAGTGCCTCTCAATTTACAGGACTTACTTCAGCGTTCTCTTCCACCTGTCTTTTTAAAAGCTCGTTTTCCCCTTCAAGTTCTTTCAAAGTCTGACAAAAAAAAAAGATAAAACAAAATTCGACAAGGCTGTGGACCAGTAGCACACGCTGGTATGAAAGTGAAGGACAGCACTGGAATAAGTAAAACAGAGAAGATTATATGTCTAAGTTCCGACTAGCGGCATTTAATCTAAGTTCTGCCAAGCTAAAAAGAAACCAAGGCTAAGAAATGACCTTCCAATTTCATAGTCCTTAACAACTTCCGGATTTCTTGCCATTTACCACTTTAATAAAAATCAAAGTATGTGCCGTGTGTTAGTGCCTGTTAAGTGAATGAAAATGGGCGTATTCGAAATGATGATGTGTGCAACGTTTCATACAACTTGTCGTCCGAACACATTTACAGTTGGACCTCCATTTCGGGATATATCTACCGCTGAGAGACAGCTATCAAAAAGTGTCCGCATAAACAAAAGTTCAGAAAGGCAAGAAATACAGGACTTAGGTACTTCATATTAGAAACAAGTATTTCTAATTTGCCCATGACTTCCATACAGATAGGCCATTTGCCCAATGGCGTCAATTTACTAGTATGACCAGAATCCTTTTCGTTTTTCTTTCATATTTAAATTTGGTAATCCCAGCAAGGTTTAAATAACAAAAGCACTAATTTGCCGAGAAAGCAAAACCCTGAAGGATTCTGGTCTTAGTAGTAAAATGACGCCATCGTGCAAATGGCCTATTGCGTTTTGGTAAGGATTAGGGCGAGAAGACACTTCGTGGTGTCTATCATAAGAAGCATGAATCTCTCCAGCTGGCACCTGAACTAGAGACTTAACTCAAAGGAAAGTGGGTTATTATTTCGTTGGTTGTCTGGCACTGGTTATTGCTCTTTCTATGTGATGGCTTCTGTTAGAGCCTTTTCTAACAGTATTCCTCGCTGTTTGGGTAAGCCGTTCAGGAACAGCTACTCTTGGTACTCTATGTAGTAACAAGAACGCTCTTAACGGCGGTGTTAAGTCTCGCTTGCTTGGATATTAGATAAGAAATAAGAAGGCGGTTAATTCTACACGAAACAAGATTTACTCAATAAAGGTTTTTCACTTCCCACTTTATCGACGGTCGAGTATTCTTCAGGATATTTACTTTTTTATATCGTATTCGACGATTTGTTTCTGAATTGATTTAGTATAAGTGTTAGCGACGACCGGAAATACGTCTGCGATCGCAGGCTATACGCGTTTATAAATACAAGAAAATTCAAGGGCCTCGTTTCGAGAGAAATTACCAGAGATAAAAAACGTGATGAAAATGGTGCGTTATTTCAATCATCGCCCAAAATAAACCGCATGCTCATCACAAGACTCATTTGCATACAGTGAAAGTTTAAAACACCCGACCATTTAGCATCATCATCGAAGTTTTGCTAATTACGATTCTTCTTTTTTTTTTCGACCACTGAAGTGTTCGCTTGTTCCAAAGTAATCAACGCTTTCAAGAGATACAATTCGTGTACCCACCCGTCCTAGAAAAGCTCTAGATCGCATTAATAAGCTTTCTTCGCAAAACATGCGTGGCTTCGGTCACGTAATGATTCTTATTCCCAATTTCAAGGTCTCCGCTAGGAACACCTGGGACCATGACTCCTTTTTGTGTTTAACATTTAGATACACGACCACCTCAGCTCCGCTGTAATTTTATCGTGTTAAAATAAATGTTGTTGTTGTTGTTGTTTTTGTGTACTAAATACGAAGAAAAAAAAGGGGTTGCAGATTATGAGTCTCACTGCTACGCAAGCACGACTAATAAACAAGGTGTCGTTTCTTAAAGGTATCAGCGAAGACATTTGTCAGGCCCTATTTTCTGCTGTAGATGACGATTCCGCCCAAAACTCAGCGACAAATATTCACCAGCAGATGATATTCGGGTTGCAACAGTTTTCAGGAAAAAAGAGCAACCGCTTGAAAGTGTTCTGCTCCTTTTCTCCAGTCGGCTTCTATTGCTTCGATTGTTGGAAAAGGTCCAGCGATCTAAACGATCATAGTGATCAGGGAGGAGTACGAAGAAGCAAATACATCCCAAGAGCGCAAGATCCTTAATTGAGCCTATATCAACAAAATTAACAATGCAAGTATATGACATGATACCTTGACATCCAACATCGCTTCACCGCCACTGGTATCCAGATTCTCTTTCAGAGCTTGCAGGTTGAACAGCTCAGAGTCCTTTCTCTCTTTTAAAAACCGGTCAAACCGGTTTACAGCGCTGCTACTCTGTGGTATCTCGGGCAACACATCTGTCTCTTCTGTGGTAGGAGGGACAAAGGATTCGTCTGTTCGGTTGAACACGCTGTCGCTTCCATCTTGAGATGTCAACAATGGGTCAGCTAAATCGGCTTAAAAGATACAGTTGAATTAATCGTAATTCAAAGCGATTAAGTTTAAAACTGCAGATTTAAGTGAAGCCAATCCAAAAGTTATAATTTGAATCTATCTGATGCTTCTTAAGCAAAAGTGATCAGACATATGGACATGCATGAGGTACAAAACTACGAACAACGAACCTCCCTATGGTTGCCTCAACGACAATGAGGTGAACGACAACTATTACCGTCAGTGTATTATAAGTACCACGCAACCAAAACGCAAAACACGAATTGTCTGTAGCCTAAACACTAGGAAATTATACATTACGGTTTCCTTGGGTCGAATACAAGTACGCCATATACCCTGAGAAATCTCTGCCTGGGGTTCCTCTTCTTGACCGTCTGGCAAAAGATCAACGGTAAATGTCGAACTCCTGGGGGGTGCTGGCGGGCGCAATAACTCCATTGTGAGACTGGAGGTCTTTGGATCATCTTGCACAGGGTTGGAATCACTTCGAGTCCTCAACATCACTTCCACTGGATCGTAGCCTGAATAAAATCATCCAATTGTAATTTTGGAACTTACCGTTTGGGAGGTACGGGTAGGCAAACATGTTTGCCACGTAGTTATATAAGAGGCAACCATGATTTCCCCAGATATACTAACAACATCACCGTTCTACCCGGTAACCTTGGAGTTTCCTTGGAGTAAGGGTAATAATTTACGGCTACTCGTACGGGTAACTAACTCAATCGTAACACCAAAATTTTCTTAGACTCAGAGGAATTTTTGCTCTAACTATATTCCCATGAGCCCTTTTAACGATGAATCCAACATGTACGTTCAACATCCTGCCTCAAATAACGCTCAGTTGATGATCCGCTTGAAAAATAAAAGCGGATCCAACATCATGCAAATACATCTAGTACTGTTCACCGACTGAACGGATTTAAATCAGTGCAATATGTTGCATCAAAAGATGTTGGGCTAGAAATACATACTCCCAGAGGAGACCTAACAGAAGGATATAAAGGGGACGAGGAAGAACGAAAGAGGATAAAATGTACCACTTTGCCAGAACTTGAACCCGAGATCGACAGCATGGGTGGGAAACAGCTATGCCCTTTACAACGCGAAATTCTGTCCCACTGATGAATTGAAAATATTGGATTTTTTTAAAAACAAACCATCTGACGTTAGTCAAGCCGTCTTCTGATAACAGTAACAAGGAAAAAAGTTGGAATAACATGTTGGATCTGTTAAAACAAAGCCAGATAAGACAGCTTTCAAAAGGTATAAAGCATAAAGCGTTTATCAGTGTACGTACAACACTGGTAAATACTCATCAACATACCTGTGTCATCTCGTGACATATTCATGGCTGATACAAACCATGGTGTCACATCTTCGCCTGTGTTCCTACGATATTCTTCTAACATAGCCAAGAAGTCAATGAGGTCACACTGAACACCGACTTCATTGGATAAAGCATCACCTTCCTCCACAATCAAGGACTCGACAATCATTTTATCAATTGGTGTGTCACGCAGGCTTCTTGGGGAATCCTCAGGAAGGATTACTGAGTCACCAGAATTGTTAGCGATTGGTGTCTCTTCAACATTATCTTGACTCTGCGATTGCAGATCCTGGAATTCAACTGCTGGAAATGCGTCTACGCTGTCACTTTCCCTCACCACAATATGAACAGGGTTGAAGCCTTGAAAAATGACCAAGTGCAATAAAAAGACTGTCTTAATAAATGGACATAGATTCAGAATCCTGATAAGCAACTCCACCAATGAAAAAACAAGGCAGCAAAAATACAAAAACGGAAGCATCAAGATTTAAGGTTTAGTTTTCGTTAAAAGAGCTTAAAATGAAAGTTCGTTATTTAGAATTGAACATTGGAGAAATGTAAAGTTAACAACTGGAGCAAAAAAAGTTTATCAAAACCAACAGAAGGCGTGCATAGCATTCTGTAGAAATAAAGCATAAATAAGAGTTTATATTTCACCACCTTAAAATAATTAACCTCTTCGAATAAGCTTTTAAACGACAGTTATTTGTTTAACGCGATACGTGGGTTAAAAACCTGCACTTTAAACCTCGGATATCACTATTATTTTCTTGTTAATGTTCTATGTTATATTCGTATTCTACTAAATCTGAAAATCTGGAGCTAAGACGTTATTAGCTGTCAATAAACAATACTAGTGCTAATGTTAATATTAGGACTGTTGATTTTGTTTTAATGTGTTATTGTTAACGTGTTTGTTACAGCTGTTTCACAATGGTTTTCATTGTATTATCACTTTCATAACCATGAACAACTTAAAGGCATTGTTAAACAAGTCTAGCACGTTTCCTATCTTTTACAAACCTATTCAAAATTACTTCCTTTTTGCGAGAGATCATAGTAGACCCTATTATGATCTCTTGTTTTTAACTATTAATTATTTTAGCAATTGGTGCTTTAGTAAAAACATATACTACACTTTTACAACATCATTTACGCCTTTATTTGACTAGGGGCGCGGTTGTGATTAACTTCTCATTCTTTATATTTAGGCCTTTCCACTGCACGGCTCAATAGCTATAACGCGTGGCGTTGTTAAAAGACTACAGATAATAAGAAACACAGTCTGATAAATTCACAACATTATTTAAGTTTTTGATTTAACATATACAGCTAGAGTTGGTTTACTTTTTACATTTAGGCCTTCTCAATGTGCGCCGATGATGCTTCTTCAGCAAAACTGATCAGACACGGACACATGCATGAGGTACAAAACTGACAACAAACCTCCCTCAGGTTGCCTCAACCTTAAAGCGGTCACAAACCACGCTGGAATATCTTCGCCTTTGTTTTCTGCCTCTCTAGTCAGTTCTTGTATGAGTGAGGTTACATCCTCCAGATCACACTGAACACTTGTCTCGACTTTTCTTATCAATTCCTGATCGTCATCCCGACGGTATAAATTACCTTTATCAAAGTTTTCCAAATGAGACAGCGTCAATTCTGTCATTACCCCAGTGTCGTGTCTTAAGATGTTTTCGCGATTGACTTCCTCCTCAAAAACAATCCCGGGTTCATCTAAAACTGGTAGATACTCCACCCCTGTTTGTAATCCTTCCAGAGCTTCAGCTTGAAGGTCGTCCTCAAAAGCTTCTACTTCTGTTGTACTATTCCGTTGATCTTCCAGGTCTTTTATGTTGGCAATTGTCATTTCGGTCATGATCCCAGTCTCTACTCTTTGGATATCGTTCTCGTTGTCTTCATCATCCAAAACGTACTCAGGTTCATCCAAGATTGGTAAGAAGTCCAACTCTGCCTGTAAATTCACAAGCGTTTCAGGTCTGGGATAGTCGTTCTCGGCCTCCTTTACTGCATGCATGGATTTTATTGCGGCTTCACTAATGACCTGATCTTCAAGATCTCTAATGTCCGCAAGTCTTAATTCCGTTTCTGTTTCTTTATCCCATTTCTCTGCCTCAACTTCGACATGGACACCTCTACTGCCATCATCATAGATATCTGCCAGCACCTGAAGGTGTTCAATATCGGAGCTCTTCAAATCTGTTAGTACCTCCTTTTCATCTTTGGGAGCTATCCCACCCTTTTCGCCACTAATCTTTCTCAGCAGACTCTCGGCTTCCTCAAAGTATTCCAGGTCAGCAGTCGAAAGATCAGTCATCACCTCTGCATCGTCCTTTACGACACCTCCTGCTGGCTCATCAGCTTTCTCCCTCCAAAGAAGACTCTTTTGTTCAAGATGTTTCAGATCCTCAAAGGTCACATCTGTCATGGCATCTTTTTCTTCTTTTTCCACGTAACATAGTCTCTTGAGCTCATCAAATTCCACCATGTTTTCTTTATAGAGAACGTCAATTTCTTCGTAGTAGTCAAGGATATTTCCTGTAATTTCAGTCATAGTGTTTTTGTGATGATGATGATAGCGATAGTCGTGATAATCTGTTAAAGATGACGACCTCGATCTCCGCTTCCACGGTTTTGGTGTTTTAGTCTTTTCCTTTTCAAAGGCGATGGATTCCAAATTCCTAAGGTCGAGTTTAGTCATTTTTGTCATTGTTTCAACACTACGCTTTTCTGAATAGGTAGTTTTAGCTTTTGATTCTTCCTCCAGGTACTGGAGATATGAGATGGTCATATCGGTCATAATTTCTATACTTTCCCTCTCCACTGTGGTTTCGTTGCGTTCCAGTTCCTCTTGCTTATCAACAAGGCATTCTTCATGTGCTGCCTCGACCTCCTCCAAGTACTGAAGATCAGATATGGTCATATCTGTCATAATTTCTACACTTTCCTTCTCCACAATGGCTTTATTCCCGTCAATTTCCTCTTGCATGTCAACAAGGCATTCTTCATGAGCTGCCTCGACCTCCTCCAAGTACTGAAGATCAGAAATACTCATATCAGTCATGATTTCTATACTTTCCTTCTCCACAATGGCTACATTCCCGTCAATTTTCTCTTGCCTATCAACAAGGGATTGTTTATGAGCTGCCTCGACCTCCTCCAAGTACTGAAGATCAGATACGGTCATATCTGTCATGATTTCTACACTTTCCTTCTCCACAATGGCTTCATTCCCGTCAATTTCCTCTTGCCTGTCAACAAGGGATTGTTTATGAGCTGCCTCGACCTCCTCCAAGTACTGAAGATCAGATACGGTCATATCTGTCATGATTTCTACACTTTCCTTCTCCACAATGGCTTTATTCCCGTCAATTTCCTCTTGCCTGTCAACAAGGCATTCTTCATGAGCTGCCTCGACCTCCTCTAAATACTGAAGGTGAGAAAGGGTCATATCTGTCATAATTTCTGTACTTTCCCTCTTCACTATGGTTTCTTTCCCTTTCAATTCCTCTTGCTTATCAATAAGGCATTCTTCATGCGCAGCATCAGCCTCCTCTAAATACTGCAAATCTGTGATTGTCAAATCGGTCATCATTTCTGCGTCTTGCTTTTCTTCACAGCCTTTCTCGCCTTCCTTGTCAAGCAAACACTCTTCGTGCGCTGCTTCAACGTCTTCCCAATATTTCAGGTCTTCACCCGTCAACTCAGTACCAACACCTATGTGCTCTTTTGGTGCATGGACAGGACAGTTTTGATGAACGTCATAGTTGTCTTCCAGAAACTCAAGGTCTGGAATAGTAAGGTTTGTTAAAGTCTCTACCGCAACCTTCTCCACACCTTGAAGGAGTTCGCTTCGAGTGGCTATCTCTTGCAAGTTCACTAGATCATGAATTGTCAGTTCCGTTACTGTATATTTATCGAGTTTCTCTGCAGCACGACTGCTACGTGCAACAAAATATTCAGCGTCTTCTAGATATTTCATGTCATCCAAGGTGATATCAGTCATGCTTTCTTGCTCCCATTTTTCTACAATGGGGGAAACAGCCATCTCGCGTGCAGCGTTCTCAATGTAGAAATCCTCCAGCTCTGTAATCTCGATAAACGTGAGTTCAGTCATGCATTCTCTAGACTCCTTTTCAGCATGACTTAGCAGAGAGTTTGTATCCGAATATACTTCACGTAAGTGTTCCTTGTACATACTTTGTAAGTCTGCGAGATCCTGCATGGCTACATCAGTTATGCTTTCCTTGTCGTCTTTTTCAACTTCAAACTGTGCGAGTTTTTGTTTCATTTCTTCTAAGTTTTCTCTGTAATCTTGGTAAGTGTTTTTTAGATCCACCACCTCATCCCAGACACCGTCTGTCATGTCACACTCATCCTTTGTTTGTATATCACTAGGAAAGTTTGGCAGCACGACTTCCGGTAGGCCTTCATCATTTATCGCATCTTCTGATACATTTGTCATTGTTTCAGCGTCCTTCGTCCCAACATTGAATCTAGCGTCATCCCTCTCGTATTGAGCAAGCTTCCCCTCCAGTTCCTTTATGACAGATTTATATCCACTGCACTTTACTTCCAAGCCAACTAGTTCGTCAAACGCCAAGTTTGTGAAGGACATTTCTGTACCACTGCTCTTTTCATCTTTCTGCACTTCAAAGGTGGCTAGTTTTCTCTCGAGGTCTTGTACATTACGCTCATAATCATAGCAATTATCTTGTAAGTTAAGGATGTCATTCCATGTCAAATCTGTCATTGCGTATTCTTCTTTTGTATTCACTATATTATCTTCCGGAAATGTGTCCAGTACAATTTCGGGTAAAACTTCCACAAGTTCTTCGTTCTGTACGTTAATATTGGACTCATGTTCAACGTATCGCAGGTATGTTTCTTCTATTTTAGCAAGTTCGGATAACTCTAGATCAGTCATAATACCGACTTCACTCACATCAAAATTTCTTTTCGTTACCTTCTCATTAATTGCTTCACTTAAACTCAAATAAACCTCACTGTTTGCCCTTTGAAGAAGTTCTTCCCAAACTATCTCTGTCATAGTTTCTGTTTCATCTCTGGATTTTACCGAGACTTTTTCGTCAAGATATTTGTGATAACAACTTTCAATTTCCTCAAGTTCTTCAAAATCAAGATCAGTCATTGTTTCAATATCTACTGTATTTCTCTCACCTTTGCACAAAGAGTGTTCATCTGCGACATCCACAGGAAACAAATCCTTCAAATTATTTCTATAACTTTCTTCTAATTCTACTAATTCTTCCCACGCAAGGTCAGTCATGCATTCCTTATCTTCATATTCAAGGTCACGCTGTCCATCACCATTTTCATTAATATCCGGCACTGCATTCATGTGCTTTCTATAAATCCTCTCCATGCTAATCAAGTCCTCCCAGCTCAGATCGGTCATGGAACAAGTGTCTTCTTTTATGACGTTTATGTGGAGATCCCCTGGCCTTGAGTATGCATGGGCTTCAATCTGTGGCCGTCCGTCTTCCAGATCGACCCACTGCAGATCTGTGAGACTTTCTTTGTCACACGTCAACACCGACAGACGTCTTGACTCTTGAAACTCGGACTTCAGGGATTCGCTGTTGTACTAATGACAAACAAAACTAGGCAATGAACACAACGTTTTAACATCACAGATAAGACGAGATTATAGCTACCACGCTAAGCACGCTTAAAAGTTCCCGTCTGAATGATTAAACAAGGTTCTTTTAGTAGTGCAAATAAATAAATCTACGAAAATCTCGCACTTGTTCCAGTAACATCAGTCCACTAACACCACTGCTGAGATCAATTAGTGAACTGTTTTGAAAACAGGACAAGATAAGGATCTTATACACAAACGTGGAGGCAAGCAATATTTCGTGTAGCATAGAAGGTAATATACAATAAGAGCTTTGATTTAAACGATTGGAGCTTTAAACCTGGCAAAATTTTCACAAGTGACTTCTGTTTATGATGTTCCGTAGCTACGTGTAATTACCTTCATGAGAAATGCACATGACACGTTCAGTTGAAAAGCCAATGCCTGAAATAAGGATGGCGCGACTGGAAGGATGCCATCAATCAAATTTGAGAATTTGAAATCACTCCTTCTAGCCCCTATTGAATTGTTTTCCCAATTTCTACACCTGACAGATTTGGGTAACGTAGAAGTTATAGTCCTTATGGTTTTGAAATGGGTGGGAAATAGCACTCCTGGAATACCACAGCCTGGATAATTGTCCGAAGCAGACGTCGAAATAACATTTCAGTAACTAACTATAAATTCTGAAGGTCATCAAAGATTCAGGACTACGTTAAACTATAACAGCAACAGAAAACAATATTTGATTAACTTACGCCTAAGTCCAGGTCCCGCACTTTGTCCCTTAAGGCAGATTCCGTGATTTCCATGTGGTTAATTTTCTGTTTGTCATATGGAGAAAAAACACAACATGAAAGATTATTTTTTCAATGTCGCGTCTGTAGGCCTGAATAAGGCAATATTATTAAGACAAAACACATACTGTCACGTAATGACTAAAAGGTTATTTTGCGTTCTCGTACTTTCTCTGACGACTAAACGTAACATCAGACGTAACACTGTTGTTGCCGGCATTAAACTAATTATCAGTTTTCTGTAATAACTGACTTTCTTTAAACCACTTACTGCCTCTTTTTTAAATATTCCTTATCCTTACGTATCTGTTTGCGGCAAGTTGCCATACTTTTAAATCTAATGTTACCTCCGCCATGGATTCCAACTTCATTCTGGCTTGTTTCAGTCCACTTTGTTGCAACGGAGATAACTCATTTTCCTGACAAACAAATACAACATCAAAATTAGGACTAACAAAAAAGGGATAAGGGCATAAAATTCAAATACAAAAGAAAAGCTTAACAAAACTAACTTTCTCTGTCTCCAATTCTTCGAGGCAGGCTTTGATTTCTTCTAAAGACAAACTACCAGAGAGGTTGTCCTAAATCAGACGATAAAAGGACAAATAGAATAAACCGGAAAACTTCTTCACCAGACGTATTCATGAAGAGGCAAGTTATATCGAGTGTTTTAAACTTTACACTGTTACTTGACCGTCCAGTCCATGACCAAAAACAAACAAAATAAGAAAATCAAAAAACCTACTTTTACACTAAGGCCGGTGATATCGAACTCACCAATTAAACGGGCTATAGAGAGGATTAGGTTTGTGCCCGATGAGAGTGCTTCCTGACAACAAAGCCCTCTGTTTGGCGTCCCAGCATCAAAGTTATTCAGTGTTCGACTAAGCTATAGACACACAATTCGGAGTAGTATTACTGATTTGTTCTTTTATAGGCTTGAAGACTAGTAGAACATACTAGAACGTTATTTTACAGTATTATTTCACAAATTGACAGTAACTTACTTCCCGACTCGGAGATGAAAATGCTTCAAGACTACATGTGCTTCTGGCTTGTCTAGAATCCCAGTCTTCAGACCCTGTGGTCTGATGATAGAACGGAAAAGAAATTAGAACGAAATCGATATATTACCGAAAATAACACTAGAATACAATTTTCAAGCGTAAACTGACAATAGCATCCACAATATAATGCCACTTATGATAACATGGTTAACAATAATGATGATGACGGTTAATGCAGCAAGGGAAGTGAAAAATGAATAATCAACGCACTAGTCATCATAATGATGATCATCATCAAAATGATGGTTACAATTATTTACACAGATGACTAGGAGGAATATGATAATGATGATTTTTACCTTACCATGCAGTTATTAACGAGGAAAGATGACAAAAAAAATACCTAATTACAACTCGCGCGTTAAAACATAATTTCCCCTTTCCCTTCGAACGCCTATCACGCACGATACATGTTCTGTTTCTTTCGATAATCAACTTTCATTTCTCGTTGCATTTATTGAAACAGGACAAGCGTAATAGATTAGAAAGAGGAGTAAGATGGTGGCATTACAGGAACTTCTACACTTATGACTTGTAAAACACGAAATTTAGACCAATTTAAACTTACAGATAGCTGTGACATTTCCTCAAGCTCAAACTCCAACAGGTCTCTTTGGTCTTTCAACTCTCTCACATCCTGTTTAGGTAAGAAAAAAAAAGGCTTTAACATTTACAGTGCTGGTACTCACTATATTATGAATACAGGGTGTCCCAAAAGTTCGTTCCTCTACTTCATAAGTCTGTATTTCAGTACGATTGGACTTGGTAAGCAAATCATTTCAACAAAAGCTGGGTCTTTCAATATAACTCACTACTTTCATACTTGTTGTGCCATCTTTTGACTCGAATATTCGATTTGTGTTCGTCTGCGCCAAAGGTGCGCGTGCGGGAGTATATTTTCCAGCCACATATTTTTTGGTATTTCATAGCCCGAATTGCTCGAGCTCCTTCCTTGTTTTTTGTGAATATCACGAAAGGTAAACCCCCTTAACGCCAAAACGTTCAGCTGCGTGAGAGTATAAGTCTGTATACTTCGATTTACTGGCTTATCTGTCGTAGAAATTGCTAAAAAAAAACTAGAAAAATCTGAATGTTGGGTGGTAGAATGATCATGGAGAAATGAAGGTTTTGAAGGCAAGAAACTAAGGGGAACACCAAAAGCCCTGAAAAATTCAACTAAAATAGTTTTAAAGAAGGCTAGATACAAAATAAGAGACTCGACAAGGAAGCTCAGTCTCACATAGTTAGCAAGCCACATAAAAGGGTCATGAAAAAGCTGTTTAAAATATTTGAAATCAGAGGCCCCTGAGATGGCAAAAAAACCTCTGCTTAATCTGCCAATTAACGCCCAGCCCGTTTCAAATTTGTAAGGAAGTACAAAAGCCTTGCAGTGGAAGGGGGCTGGGATGATTATCTTTTTTGGATGAATGCCCAAAACATATTTTTTTCAGCTGTCTAAACTAAACAAATATTGTTTGGGGGTTGAACTGGATCCTGCGCACCAGGTGATAAAAAAGCTCAAAATGGATCATTTGTGGATCTACACGCTGTATCCCACTCCATGCAGCAACGGCTACAGAATGTGATAAAACAAAACGTGAAAAAGGGCATGCCAGTCACTGAAATTCTGAATACATGTAATTAATAGAGAAATAAACATCTTCAAGAAATTTCACGTAAAAATAAAGTTTTGATTAAAAGTTATAGTGCATGAAATTAGAGGAACGAACTTTTGGGACACCCTGTATACTCAAGACCGCGAGTTATTATCCTTAATAGAAGACGAGTAATAACATTTGGTTATCAGTATGCATACAAGAAATTTTAGTTGTGAAAAAAAGTCAGTACGTCTGTCCCCATACATGTATCTATTCGAGTTTCCATACCCTATTTCTGAAAGTAAAAGGGAATGTACACGTGCGTTTAAGGAGGTCGGACGCGCGTAAGTTAGCTAGTAATTTTCCACTTTTGTTGCCGCTGAAACTGTTGTAACTGTATGTAATTTATTGTATTTGGTACCATATATCCTGTTCTAATACCCGCCTCGATTAGCTATTGCCGCCTGACTGTATATATTTCTCCTTGTCTTAATTTATGCAAGAATGAAGTTGTTGTTAGGCTATTCAGTCCTAACGTATATGCATAACTTCAAAACGTTTCTTTCTTAGGCCGGAAATCATCCTGTCTCTGTAGAAGTGATAACCTTTTGTTACAAGTTCCCTCAAAAGGTTAAAAGAGGGTGCCTGTTGTAATACTTCCGAAAATCGACGCATTATTACTTTAGCTAATACATGCCTCTCTGTTTTGCTCAAAATAATAATGGTAATAATGTTTCAGTTTGAGTTAATTCTCTTAATTCAACTCAAAACACTTAGCACGTGTCCCAAGAAATCTCTGTGAGGTTTTAGAAGAAGGCAATTTGCACAAGTTACAATTCTAGTTTACCTCGGAGTACTTGGCCAACTCAGAGTATGCTTTGTCTCGCTCTTTTTCAGTTGTCACGAGCTGTAAGTTATTTATCAAACAAAATTGTCACATGATTACATAAATTCACTTCCATTAAGAAAGTTAGACCAAATCTAAAACAAAGTACAATTCAGTGATTGTAATTGTAATTTGTTTACCCACGGAGTACTAAGGAGTACATGAGAACTCTTTGAAACGTATCCGAGCGTTCCAGATCGAACTGGAATTTAAAAGTGTTGGTTTTTAAGGAGACGGGAAAAACCGGCGGAAGTACCCCCAGAAAAACCTCTCGCAGCAAGGGAAAGAACCAACAAAAAACTCAACCCACATATAGCATGAAAACTGGGATTCGAACCTGTGCCACATTGGTGGGAGGCGAGTGCTCTTACCAGTGCGGACACCCTTGCTCTTCTTGCTACCACAGTACGTCTGTACTGTAACTATCCCCCCTGTGTTTGTAAAGACCCTCTAGACTTTCTAACCGATATAGAGAACTTGCTTACAAGTTTTAAACTTTGAGTTAAAGAAAAAACTCAAATGGTAACGAGTAAAATAATTTCCTAATCATTTGATTTGTTGTTCATATCTTGAGTGAGAAATTACCCTCACAATACTGGATTTTCTACCTGTTTTAATAGTGTATCGAGAACTCCAAGCATTGAAAGTGTTAGAGTCAGTATTTATTTGGCTAAAGTGAACAATTTTATGAAAAAGACAAAAAAGCCCCATGAATTTTTGCTGCTCGAAAGAACTGCGCTGTTTCGCGTACAAAGCTTTTCGGAAGAGCCTTTTACTGCGCAACATCTCCATCCGTAGAATCCTTAATAAAATTGGACGCCGCACTACAGGAAGCGTTGCCAAAGTAATTTTTTAATTTCAAAAAGTGAAAACGAAATTAATAGAAATCAAAGCTGAAATTTTGCACAAGTACTTTGTCATTTATCATTTTCATCCATGATATTAAACCTTTCGACCCAGATTGAATGATGGAGTAGTTCGAACTTTTCACTTTGTGGGAGAAATTCTCACGTGGTATAAACATTCAAATGAAACCTATCTGACAGAACTTTCACGTTACGCTATTTCTTTTTCAGCAATTTGGAAAAAGAAATTTGGAAATCTTGTCTAATTTTGGGTTTAGTCGCTTTTGGGCGTTAGAGGGTTAAAGCTATAATAATTTAAGAATACCTTTTGGTACAGTGCTCTATTGTCCGCCTGAAGTTGTGATAATTCCTCTGATCCAGTACCCTGCAAAAATGCAATCTTTATTAAACATCTACGATACAAACAACATCGAGCAGCCGGACTTGTCACTTGTGACCAGAACCTTTCCTCCAATGTTCGACTCCGGCTGAGAGAACTCAGTTTGTTTAAAAATCCAATTTGCTTCAGTCAATGACTGAAGAAACATCGTGCTCACACTGCATATAATTTTACAAATTATAACCTGGTGGATTTTGTGCACGATTTTATGGTTATAAGCGATATAAAGTAAAACTGCTAAAGGTACTGAAGCAGTCGGCTTCCGGTCTCAAAACAACACTGTATTTCGGTTAAGTGGAAAATGAGGAGTGCGGAGTGGGGAGCGCCGAGTGTGGAAAATGAGGAGTGTATAAAATGCGGAGTGTGGAAAACGAGGAGTGTAGAAAATGCGGAGTGTGGAAAACGCGGAGTGTGGAAAATGCGGAGTGTTGAAAATGCGGAATGTGGAAAGTTTAGTTTGATAGTTTAGTTAAGTAGTTTAGTTTAGTTCAATTGTTGTACTTCAAATATAGAATGGATAACATTTTTTATAAACAAGATTTGTTTGAGTCGGTTTTAAAAAGCATACACATGAAATACACACAATTGTTTTTAAAAAGCAAACATCGACGTCTGCAGTACTGTGACTTCTCCCCTGAAGAAAGCTAGGAAAACATTTTGGGAAAATATCAAAAGTTAACTGGCCAGATTCGAACCCAACCCAAAATGCGTTGTTAACGTCGTCGGTATTAGGATTTGCGTACAACTTTCAGCTAATTGATCAATCAGGAATCATTCTCTGATCTCCTACTTTAATATCAAGTAGAAAGAAGAAAGTTAAGACACTTTGCATATTCAACCCAATCTTTATTTTGAAATTGCGCAATAATTGAAAAAATAAAATAAATACTAAACGCACTGAACCTGAAATCGTTGATTTCTGAAAAAGTTTGTAGCGCATTTTCGTATTCTATGATTATATAACAACTATAACGTACTTTTATTTTTAAAAAAACCAAATACTAAACGCACTGAACCTAAAAACGTTTATAGCGAACTTTCGTATTCTTTGATTATATAACAATTATAACGCATTTGTATACGATCTGAAATCTTCATTTTGAACAATTTTGATGCTGCTTCTCAGCTGCGGACAAAAGGCGTAGTATGACAATAACACGACTTTTTACCTTCAACTCGTTTCAATAGATTCTCTCATATGAGAGTGGAAAGCTCATGCAGATTTTTCCACTGTTTATAAGTACGGAGTCCAAAAGAACTGCTACCTCATGGCACTGTAACACTTACAGAGAAACCTTCATAATTGATCCTTTGTGGTCACAAAAGGAGCATGACGAATTCTTTATTTATACTACGTTAAAGAACTTAATCAGGGAATAAACAAAGTTATATCCCAATAGAGACACCTTAGTTAGGTTGGCGAGTTCATTGACGCTCGCAAGAGACTGGTAACGAATTTTGTACGGTATTTATACGTTAAAAGAAATATAGGTAACTCTTCAAAATAAATAATAAGTATAGAATTATTGTGAATTATTGTGTATTTCATGTGTATGCTTTTTAAAAACGACTCAAACAAATCTTGTTTATAAAAAATCTTATCCATTCTATATTTGAAGTACAACAATTGAACTAAACTAAACTACTCAACTAAACTATCAAACTAAACTTTCCACATTCCGCATTTGCAACACTCCGCATTTTCCACACTCCGCGTTTTCCACACTCTGCATTTTCTACACTCCGCATTTTCCGCACTCCGCATTTTCCACACTCCGCGTTTTCCACACTCCGCATTTTATACACTCCGCAATTTCCACACTCCGCGCCCCGCACTCCGCACCCCGCATTTCCACTTAACCCTGTATTTCTGCAAAGTAAGAAACCCTTAAAACCTTGACCAGGATTTTCCGAGTTCAAGTTCCACCCTAGTCACTAACTCGACTTGTACTGGGTAGTCTCGAATTCAAATCTTGGACCACGCCTGTAAACAGTCCGCTATTTTGACTCCGGCCAGTTGGGATTCTTGCCTTTGTTACGTGTGCTTGATGTGACTGGGCATTGCACTCAACATTATCTCTGCCCACCTGTCTTTGTGCTTTTAATACTGCCAAGGGTTTATGAAAGTTTTTTCATTTATTTTAATGACAGGCGACCAGAGGAGCTATCAGCTCGCAATCCTAATATCCAAGTTGCTATTACACACCCGTGGCACGTATGTAACCAGCGTTCGTTTAGACTTTGGACCAAGAATGAATGGGACGCGTTTGGACCTCCTGTCACTCGTAATCTGATCATGCACGTTTTGACCTTCTATCACGTGAAATTTACACAAAGGACAGCGTTTACATCGATCTCGCCTTTACTCCCTGACCTTTGCTAATTACTTATCAACAGTAAACTAAGTAGATGCCAAAGAAATCCACCCAGGGGTACGCTTCATTGATAATGTCAGCTTACCTGTCCACCGTCTGCCATCATTCGCTCAAGCTCATGTATTCTAGTTTGGCTTTCAAGTAAGTCTGACTGAAGCTGCTGTTTCTCCTACGGAAACAAAAGCCCTAAAACGTTGTAACTTCGAGCTTCAAGTTAAAAGTCTTGCAGTTTCTGAGGGCTTTCTTGCTCAATACCATTCCTTTTCTCCACTTTCTCGAAACAACGTCTTACACATATGTGTATCCTACATATTTATGTCTACGATGTAAAACCGGAAAAAAATTGCAGTGTATAAATTTCGCGAAAGAAATAAAGGTGAACCCTTTTCCAAATTAGTACGGAGTTTTATACGACTATCTTATTACGCAAAGGCATAAACAACGCATTGAAACCCACCATACAATCAGCCCCCTTAACACGACCAACCCATATATCCGACAGAAGTCCAGCCTAGTCAAACCAGTCCCTTTTCCTGCAGGCTTGTTGATCCGTTCACCTCAATATTACGATCAACGAGCACTTTTCGGGTTATTAATGCGACCAGTTGAATCCTTAGTGAGAATAAAGCAATCAGTCTCACAAGTAGTCATAACTTCAAAGTGGATAAATGAGCTTCAGAGCGTTTGTGTGATATCCAGCAGGCTGCTAGAATGAAAATCTATTTGTCATCACATACAATAGTTCAGATTAGCCTACACAACAGGAGAGCGCCCCCAATACTAAAAACCAGTTTTGCAGTTTACAAAGGCTTTGTATCATAACTTGACACTACCATTCTACCAATGGGCCTACCGCCACCCCGTTCATTACTAGAATTTCATGGCCCAAGGGTGGTCTTATTAACAGGAATCCACTGTTAAGGGGGCAGTCTGGTTAAGAGCATTATTTTCGTTGATTTACACCTTTTTCATTAAATAACTAGCCAAGATTTCACTCAATAAAAAAATGACGCAATTAAGTTGGAGTCCTTAATTTAATAATTTTTTGAGAATTTTTGGATGATTTTTCGAATGTTTTTAATGTATATTTAAGTATTAGGGGTGGGGGGGTGTGCAAAATTTCTGAAAAAGTATGAAGCGAATAATTAGTAGACAATTACCAGATAGTCCACCACCCAACAAGGTGCCTCTGATCCCATTGCCGGACTAACTGGTTTATGTGTATACCTTTTCTAGCCTAATTTATTTCCTTTCCAAATCAACAACATTTCCCCGAAAAAACAACCTTAATGACCCCTTAAAAGTGAGCACTGAGAAACCATTCTTCGGAAAAAATAGAAATGTTTTGATACACTCCGCTAATATGAGGTTGTACTCACGCAGGTGGAAAAATCAATGGCTCATTAAAATAAAATGATAACTACACTAAGCTGATTAAGCTATTAATGGAACCCAAGATACATGGAATTACCATTTCATCTCTTTCAGCATCCACAGCACTACCAACATGAGCTTGTAGAAGAGCATAAGCTCGTTCTAACGCTAACAACTCTTTGGCAAGCTTCTTGATTCTTTTGCTGTCTGTATCCTCACTCGACGACTGTAACAAAAGAATGTTTAAGTTAAGTACTCTTTACATCATTTCTTGACGTAAGGTTTTCGTGGTTTCAAATATATTTATGAACCCAATGCTCAGGCAATGCACAATATCTTTCTTTCTGTCCTATAGTCACCCTTTCGATCACGTTTAACTTAAATTTCATTATTTTATTTGACACCAGTGATAAAAAAATATTACACAAATATCCCCAGTGACAATCGGCCGCCAAAGGCAGAATAGAACCTTTTAATGGATTCACAAAGACGACCTCAAAACATGTCAAAAGTGGTTTATTTATGGTCAACATGTGACCATCATTTCATTGCACGAGACAGAATTTACTTTCAGCCAAAACATTGAACTCTGTAACATACTACAAGAACATAAGATTTCTATAAGTATATTGGGTTATGAAGCATGGAAATGACTTCAACTTTTCCAAACAGCAATAATAACGACTTAGAAACACTGACACATGTAAAACGCCATTATAACTGACGACTTGTGGTTGTACAAATTATTGACTCTACGGTATATGATTAACAATCACAAAGTACCTGACGATGATCTGTGGAACGAGTTAAACTTCAATAAACCGGTCAATAGTCTTCTAAACATCGAACTAATACTTTCACACACTGCCATTGCGGGTAGACGGTCTTGCATTCCACTGGTAGTCTACATTGCCTTGGTAGTCAATTTTTCTAACTACTATAATTATCCTATGTTTTTGGCAAAGATCGGAGCCAAAGGAACGATATAAATGAGGCAAATCTACTCATAAAAATACCACAAAAGTTCCATGTAAAGCGCTACCTAGGTGAATATAATCAAGACGCCACGAGAATGCATTACCTGTTGGAGTTATCACAAAGTTCAAAGTTTTGAAATAAACAGTTTTTATGCAAATCAGCGAACGTTTCTGCTGTAATGTTATAGCTTATTAGCCACCAGGAATGTCAATGTTTACAGTTTTTGTTTAACTTGGACCTATTAATTACAACCTTGTGAGAACAAAACAGGTACACGAAAGGAAACCGATGATGATCCATTTAACGTTTTGTTTCCTAAAAAGACTTGCAAGGCTGGTCTCAATCACCTGCTGAGGTGAATTTTATCCCCCAGATAAAGTTTCGTTTTCCTTTCCAATTAAATCTTCATTATCACGCATAATAATACAAAAAAAGAAACATTGAAACAAATTGAGATACAATCAAAACAAAAGTCAGGGAACTTTTCCTTTCTCTGTACAGAAATCGCCCTTTATTAAACATCCCAAAATGTTTGAAATAGAGCTGTATTACGGCAACTATTAAAGCACCAAATTTGAAAACAGATAATTATGGGTGACAGTACGATATGGTATATTAAACACTATGAAGAAGAAGAACTTACTACATGCATGTATTTGCTTACAACTGATGCATGCAAAGTTTTTGTGAACTTAGCAAAGGAACCGAACTTTCCTTTCGTATTGGCAACTTATACTGATTATTACCATTTTACATTATACATTGTACTCACTATCTGTTTTCTTATTGGATAAAAGCCTACCGTTAATTTTGGAAATCAGCGCAACCTACAGATTAGTTACAATGGAACCAACTCTACGGACACGTACTTAATTAGACACCCTTATATAACGGACATTTCCTTTGTCCCGAGAAATGCTCATATATTTTCTCGCAAATCAACCTGCTCAACGGACACTGGTTTATAAGTCACAAACTCTCCCTATCGTCAACCCTGCTTTACGAATTGTAAGGCAGGGTTGAACAGATTTCTATGGCTAAACCGATTTAATTTGTTGAAAAACAGTAGCAGAATAGCGTGACATGTTTGATTTTGATACAAATATTAATCTGTCTTTCTTCCCCTGTTTACCCTGCGGTCAGTTTTCCTAACCTTCTTTCTTTTTGTCTGCTTTAGTATTTATATACAAACGTGTGTCCGTGACGTTATTTTTTTTGTTGTTGTTGTGTGACAGCGGACACTAATGTATGTCCCCTTGGTGACCGAATTCCGCTGCAGTTATCTGCGTTTACTGTGCCTTTTATTAGACAGACTACCTGTTAGGTGTCTTAGTAATTAAAAATCGAGCTAAAGGGAGGTAAAATATGCCACTTGCAAGATTACCTAATTTTACTACTGCGACCAGAATCCTTCACGATTTTCCTTTCTCATGTTATTTATACCTCGCTGGAATTACCAATTTAAATATGAAAAGAAAAAGGAAAATGCTTCTGGTCGTAGTATAAAATGACGCCTTCGTGCAAATGTCCTATTGGCTTGAGTTTGTGGGAAGTCTGAGCTAACCGCTGAGTTTGAGCTAAAGAGGTTCTGCTGTAGAGTATTGTAATTACTTCATGATGACGTTCAGCTCAGTTACATGTAATGCTATCGTATACCAACCATTTCAGAAAACTCGCTGACATCAGAATAAACAGATAGCGCGTCGTCATCTTCCACTGCCATGGAATCAGCTGAGCGTGAAGTGGAAACAGGGCTTGGCTGCAAAATACAAACACCGAAAAAAAAACAGCTAAAAATATTGCATTTGAAACTTTTCAGACTATATTTTAACTTGAGCAGGGTGATCTTTCAAACCAACCACGCACGACCACGCAGTCAAGAAGGCCAAAGAAAAAGGCAAAAACCATGTAATGTTGACCCAAAACTTTCCATGAAAATCGTGTTACACTTCTCACCTATCTTTCATTTCATCTAATCCTAAGATCCTAAAAACTTTCTCAAAAAGCTTTTCCCACCGAAATGAAGTCTACAAAAGGCACAGCAAAAGAAACAACGAGAAGAGGGGAGGAGTCAAGGTAGCCTACGTGCAGACGATAACTAAACTCTGATTAGTACCGTCTGCGAAGCAGAGCAGAGATCCTTGTTCTGGACCCCAAACGGACTCAACGTATTACCGGAAGTGCGTTTCAAATTTCACTTCAACCTGATTGGCGATCACGACAAACAAAACAAAGGCCTTTTTTAACTGGCCAATCGTGGCGCGTACACAAATCTGGGTACACAGCTGGAAGTCCAGAACAAGGATTTCGGCGCTGTTTCGCAGACGGAGTTAACTGAGTTTAATTTCGTCGGCGCGCAGGCTAGAGTCAAGGCTGCTATGTCAGTTTTAAACCTTGTTTCTGCGCATGCCAGAATTTAGGTAGCTAATAGTTTACTTCTAGTTTGCATTTGGATATGAAGGCCGCAAAGTGTAAGACCGGTAAGCGGCTATTTGCTAGCTTTTAGTTCCTTATAGCCAGACAGAAAACAGAAAACGACTCGAGTAGCTTCAAAACACGTTTTTTTGGCAAAACTCCCAGAAGCGAATGGGTCAATAGTCTTCTGTAAGGCCTGAACAACAGTTTACTACAAAAACAGACAATTAAGCCCCCAGAATTAAAAACAATTTATGCTTCTTGAGTTATCACCTACACAACGGGGGCTTAATTGTTGTTATCAGCTCTCAAAACTATGAAAACGGAGACCCTGTAAAAACGTCTAATATACTTTAATCAAAATTGAAAGCAAGCGAGGAGTCAGAGAACCAGGCGTGTTACTTGGAATTTTTTGGCGGGTCTTTAAGTTTCCGTTATCAGCCCTGGAAGCATTTGGGTAGCAGAAATCAAGGCTCTGGAAAACAGATTCTTATTGTGAAAATAATGATACGTGAGTGAGTTTGAAGACGGGGTGGAAGAAGAATGGACTGCTCGAGGAAATTGCATATAGAGTCAAACCGCGTTAATACGGAAATTGAGGGGCCATAGAAAATGTTTGTATTAACAGAGTGTCCGTATAAAGCCCGCTTTGGTTTCCCCAGGGACCGTATTACCGTGCGACTACTATAGAGTGTTTTCATATGACGTCACGGCGGCCATATTGGTGTTCCAAAACAAGGAAATGGCCGCCATGTTGGTGTCCCAAACCAATCCTGTGGGAGTTGAACTCTTTTCTTATCCAAACGCTTTCTTTTGTTCCAATAAATTTGCATTGATGCTGGCCACGTGAGTAAAAACACTCTATAACCGGGGCCACCAAGACAAAGTTGACCAATCGGATTACAGCAAAATAACAATACATCACGAGAAAGTTAGTTGTCAACAGGAGCCCATGGGCTCCTGTTGTCAATCATAATTACCACGAAACGAAATACACAATATGGATCCAAATCAACCAATCACAACCCACAGACGTGACCTTTTGAACCCGCTGAAGAAAGCTCGTTTTTCCCGAGAGATGAAAGGTGAAGGTTCGTCATAAATTAGCATAATCTAGAACAGAAACATCACTACCTTTTGGAACAAACACGCGACGGGAGCAGTGCGTGTCCACAATCGGTCGCACCTTCTACCTCGGACTGTATCACATTCTAAACTAAGTGATCAAGCGCTTGACGACCAAATGATAGAGGGGACAACAATGAGAGAATTCTCCTTGGGACGGCCAAAAGGTTGACCGCGGTCGCTTAATAATGGGTTTAAGGGCCTGCTTACATGGAGGTGGGGGACCCCCGACAGGTGAGTTAACATGCGGCAGGTAACCCCACCTATCATGTAAACGTGATCAATTAAAATAGGAGATCATGTGGACAGGCGGGTTACCTCACCTACCTGGGGCCCCCCACCTCCATGTAAACAGGCCCTAAGTTCCTATTCTTTTCTACAAATTTCGGAAATTTGTTTACTGGCCGCTTCATGGAGAGTGACCGCTTAATGGAAATTCAACTTTACTTACAGATTTTCGTTTCGTCTTTTTCTGTCTGCTTCTCAAAAGCTCAATTCTCCTGTCTTTATCCTGAACAAAAACAAACGAATTTGAGTTTATAATTTTACGGGTGGATCCTTACTCTGACAGTCACTTTGTTTGCGATTTTACTACTACTGAGTTTTATTATTTACTGCACCATAATCATAACAAAATCCTGAAAAGGAGAATCATATCACCCAAGCTGTAAAACCTTTGGCTGGTTGGTTAGCTTAGTTGGTTTAAGTACTAGACTTTAGGGCCCACTTGTTCGAACGCCGGTTAGCGCTAACCTGGGGTTAAATTTTAACCTGGGTTTCTTTTTCTTGTTATTTAAAGCAGTTTCTCGGATAATTTTCTCTATTCTTTTTAGATTATCCAATCATCAAATTGTAGGCAAAGAGAATTAAACTGAAGTTGCTTTTTAAGCTCTCATATTTGAGTTTAAATTTCGCGCTAACCCTGGGTTATCTTAACCCAGCTTCGAACAACCCGGCCCAGAGTTATAGGATTCCTGGCCAGACCAACACTCAGGAACTTAATGGATGGTTAGACATTCCAGTCTTCTTGAATAACGATAAACAAGACAATGTTTTTTTTATTTGGGGGACTTATACCAGCTGGTACATCAACCGTTTTCCAAATAATTAAAAATTGCGATATATGCTAGTTATAGTTATCAATTACACTATACATACATAACAAGTTATAAGAAATAGAGATAATTACACACACAGACATATATTTATATATATACATATATATATATATTATACTTTCAGTCTTCCTTCTCTTTTCTTATCTTGAAGCATTCATACTCCTTTCTATTAATATTTGGGTTTCATACATAAACTGTAAACCTGTAAACCCCATCATACGACACTAAAACAGAAGAAGTTATTTAATTACCATCAAACTTTGCTTCAGATCTGCAATATTTCTTGTCTGTTCTCTCAACTGTGCTCTAAGGTTACTCAGTTCATCCTGCTATAAAAAAGGAGTGCACCATTCTCACTGTAGGGATACCAATTAAGGATATATTATTTCTAAGTCTATGTTTGTCTTGTAGATAGCATTTTTTAGATAAACAAGTGGCACTTAATTTTTATGGTCTAAAAAGCTACTTTTGTATCTAGAATATCCGTCCATTTGTTTGTTTGTCTGTCCGTCCGTCTTTTCGTCCATCCATATGCATGTACAATGTTTACAAGCAGTCATTACGACATCTGAAGGAGGATCACGAGGTCATCCTGGCTTATAGTAAGATCTGTCCATTCGTTTAGATATTTATAGTCTAGAAGACTATTTTTCAACAAACAATATTTTCAGTTTTTTTTTTAGTTTGCCTGTCCGTCCATCGAGTCTATCTGTTTACATTTTTATACTCTTCTATCCACTAGTATAGGATAACTTTGAACAAAAGCAAACTTAAACAAAATCATTGATTAACCCTTCGGAAATAGTTATTGTTATAATTTTAGAACTATTATCAGTCCGTCCAGTCCATCTGTTTAGATTTTTATAGTCTAGAAGGCTAACTTTTCTATCTAGAATATCAAGAAACTGTATTCCTAGGCTAACTATGTCCGAAAACCAACTTTACAGTTATTCAAACCTTTGACAAAATTAAGTTTAAGAGCATTAATAATTACTCCATCTGTCATTTCGTCTGTCTTTCCTTCTGTCTGTCCGTCTATATACAATTTTATAGTCCAATACATAACAATGCTATTATAAAAATAGGTATTCGCATCTACATTTATAGCACTGCATGGTGCCAAGAAAGTCAGTTTTACAGCTTGACATTTGGGCAGGCTGTAGCAAGCATTTACTGGTCCAAAAAGTTTCTTCAACTAGCCTGAAAAAAATTTTGATGAGCAGGACTGATTACATTTCCTCTGTAATTTGAATTCCCCGAAAACCTTCACTTACCCATAGGGCAAGTTAAGAACAGAATTCAATATCCTGATAGCAAAATTGACTAGCCCTGGGCTATCGGACACTGCTTTCTTTGCGCGCTGCACTGTAAGCCAGGTTAAGGAAAATGACAAAGAAATTACTTACCTCCTTTGCACTACGACCTCTGGGTTTTACAGAGCTTGTCTTTTTTGATGCTGAGCTTTTTTTCTGATGAAGAGTGAAATGAAAGCGAGTAAGAATTAGTTGACAGCAAACAGCCACTGACTTCAAAATTCTAAATCTCTCTGACAGTTGGGGCCTGAAACCAAAATCCTTCAGTTGCCTGTGCCTCCAAGATTACTTGGGATATTCAATTCAAATACCCTGGCTATCGTACTACATCAAAGTGTATTCGTTGAGAAATACAAGCCAAGATAACAAACGTGTAGTAGTAGCTGCCGCAAAGTTGTGTAAAGAACTCCTGGTCAAAGTACATGAAGATCTAACCGCAGGGTAGACACCATTTAGATAAATACCAATCAGTCTAAATACAAAAACAATCATTTGTTTGACTGTATGTGGTATTCTCATATTTCTTGCTACAGTCAAATCCACTTAATACGGACGCAGATGGGGCCATAGAAAGTGTCTGTATTAAGGGTGTCCGTATTAGAGAAGATGTAAGAGCTTTCTCTCCCCAGGGACAAAGCAAACGGTCCGTGATAATGAGGTTTCCGCATTAGACGGGTGTCTGTAAAGTGGGTTTTAACTGTATATTGATTTTAATTAATGAGTATCTTTACAGTCAGCTCTCTGTTAACAGACTGAAAACATCGTTCCTAAAACGGACACCTAGTGTGTAGAATAATTATGGCCCCCTCCCTTCCTATGACAAGACAGATACCCCTCCCTTAAACTGTACTTTGCATCTGAGACTGTCTTTCAGGAATACACAGATGTGTGTCAAGAGAATTTGTATGTGGATATTGGGACTTGTTGGGTTGAGTAAGCATAAGAAAGACTGAACACTTAATGTACCCTACCGTGGCATTGACTTCATCCAATAATAGTTTGTTCCGATTTTCAAGCTTCTTATTGGTTTGGGTCAAGTCAACATTTTTTCTCTCCAGCTTTCTGCTTTTTTCTCTGTTTTCTTTTTCAAGTTTCTCAAGTTCAGCCAACTGTTGAAATAAAGTATTAGTGACCATTTGCAATTTCATGAATACTTAACGTAAAGCCAGAATAAAACAGTTTCTCCTGAAACAGGGCTTGATGAACCATTCTGCCCACTGACCAAAAAAGGAAACCTTTCCCAATTTTCCTGCTCTGAAAAAGCTTTGTTTGTTCCTTCAAACCCTGCTTGATCTAAAAGAACA
Organism: Porites divaricata; assembly: GCA_038088405.1. Taxonomy (NCBI): domain Eukaryota; kingdom Metazoa; phylum Cnidaria; class Anthozoa; order Scleractinia; family Poritidae; genus Porites; species Porites divaricata. Next base: position 33,877,978 of record JBBMOI010000002.1, on the reverse strand, counting down.
GTTGGGAGGTTACGGGTACGAGAGACTTTTGGTTTTGTTTCTTTGAGGTGACCCAAACTCTAAAACTAGAAAAGGTGACTGACACACAGAAAACAAAGGTGGGTTGCCCAAGTCAGAAGAGCTAAAATCCTGGTATAAATGAAATAATTTTAAGAATCTACACGAAAAATAAAGAAATTAACATAATCTAGAAAATGAAGGAAAATGAAAAAGGGGCTGTGGAAAGAGAAAAACAAGCCGAAGGACACATGCACGAAAGTCGGTCAAACGAAACGATGTCCTAAAAATTCTAGAAAATGAAGCAAACTGAAAAAAAGAGCTTTGGATAGCTAACACAGAAAGTCAAATCACCAAAGTCAGTCAACCGAAACATGATGACCTAAAACTTTGACAAATTTTTGTTTTAATTAAGAAAAAACTGGCCTAATATTTGACGAAAGTCAGGGAAGATTGGTTACTGCCCTTAACAACATAACTATGTGTTCAATAATTATGCAGCTGATCTCCTTGCTTATTTTCACAATGATTTCAAATATTTTTAAGAGGAAAATTTCAAATTAGATCAAATAACACAAGTCATTTTAGATGTACTTGATCAACATAATTCATCTGTAAGAACTGAAACTAACAGATACCTAGCTTGCTATTATATCATAACAACCAGCCAATATAATTAACAACTCTGCATTCCATTCTCAGAAATTATGGCACTAAAAATAAAATAAAATGAAACTTTTGAATAGTATCAGTGACAGAAAGTCTACAAATATTTTGGTTAAAGAGGAAAGCGCTGTGGGTTTATTACCAGCAGTGGACAAGTTTTTATTTTGTCAATTATAAAACGACAATTGTTATTCAATAATAAATTTTTTACTCTTAAAATGGCGAGCTGAGGCCATTTATAGTACAGCAGAGATTAACACGCTGAAAACAAAAGCTTAAAAACGTTATTAGACAAAAAGAGGCAAAATACTATCATGTTTCCTTTTATATTTTTTCCCTCAGTAATCATTCTTCACTCACAGTTCTAGAGAGCAGGTTCTTCACACATGACTAGACAAATATTATAGACAGGTATAAATTAAAACACACCAACTCTGCATTTCTTGTTGCTAACTGCTGGTTCTTTTCATCCAGTTTTCGAACCAAAGAACTCAGTTCTACATTCTTTCTCTGAAGGATCCTTAATTCTTGGTTTGTCGATTTTAAATCCTACAAGAGAAGATGAGATGTTACTAACATTGCAGAATAGCATCCTGTTAAACAATTTACATTGAAGTAAACTTGCTCAACATTATTATTTCTTAAAATAAACCAAAATTATTAAGCAAGCTATTTTAAAAAGCTTGAATTTGAAAGCTTAACAAGATAATAATTTAACTGTTACCATGTTATAAAGCCTTCCCACTAGAATACATTTCTGTTTGTTACATTCTTAGATGAACGATATTTTAAGACATTACAATTCAACCCTTTGGCACGAGTCCTTGTTTGCATAAATTAAGAGACATTTATATTGATACCTTGTGGTTTCTTGTTAAACAAACTATTCACTTCTGGAATGTTTTATTCATAAAGTTTATTGAAATAACGTGATATCTATGTTAACAGGGAAGGGGAGAGTAGAAATAGGAAATTAATGGATTGCTAATTGCATGTAATCATTATTAGTCTACTCGTAACTTCTGTATTATGTTGCAGCTAAATTGTAAAATATAGCTGCTGTTATTGCTATATGTTTCTTTCGTCAAGAAGAAAACAGTAAAGAGTTTTATGGAAAATTTCACTCCCATAACAATTTTTTTTGCATTTTTTCTTTCACTGCTTTCAGAATCATTTTGGAATAATTTCTCTAATTATTCCTTAGCATAATTTTTAACTTCATATTTGTAATAGCGGAGCTCATACAGCTACTAACGAATTCCTCCCCTCTCCCCTAGAGAGTTTTGTCCCCTTTTTGTTTCAAAAGGATTTAGAAATGATTGAAAAATCAGAATCTGTCAACTGAGCAAATGTTCGGTGGATTTTTGGCGCCGATCATTTGACTTTTGAGGGGGTTATGGGTGAGTTCAGAAAATTATATCTTGCAGACTGATTTTTAGGGGAAAACGTTTGCAAAGATATACCTGGGAAAAATAATATCCTGCAGTGAAAAAATATCGCTCATGGCGTATATAACGCTGAAAAAAACAAAACGTGCATTTTAAATTGATTTTTCGCTGTTCTCCATCGATTTAATGAGGAGTCAAAGCCAAAATGTTGTCTCGAGCCCTTATTAGATTTTAAGGTTTTTAAAAGTTTAAACATCCTTTTATATGGGCGAAGCCCAAGTAGAGTTTTCGAGAACGCTTGCTCTAATTCAAAGTTGCAATAGGCACGCAATTCGTGCGAACGTAAATAAGCCAAGTAAACAAGCCAAGCGACGCGAATGTCAGTCACGCGGACGACTCGTACAAAAGTATGCCGGAAGGAAAGCTCTTCTGGCAGGGTACTTGATCCCACTTTTACAATCAAAAAAAAATTGCAACAAAGAAACACAATTCCTAACAGTGCGGGGATGAAGAAATGACAAAGCGATGAACATGCTAAAGCAACGCCTCCAGATTATAGGTACCGGTCATTGCCCCTTTTTTTTGCTCGGAAAAGATAAACCGATAAATCTTAAGCTTACGATATTTTTTATCTTACCTAGAAACCGGGCGATTTTTCAGAAGACTGAAGGGAAATCTTTCAAAAACAATTGGTTTTGACAATATTTTTGCCCTCAGTTGTCAAGGGCCAAAGAAGATGTCACGCCAAATTCCGTGATCGTGCATGAGATAAGAACAGATTGTTTCAGTGAAGGAAATGACATGCGATGAGTGGCCACATGCAAAGTTTTTCGGCAGTTTGATAATTTTATGGGAACTAATTGATTTTAGCCTGTTAATCTTGCTATAAGCGATGCGTAAATTCTTTGCAGATGTTCGGGTAGGAGGTGATTTCTTAAAAACTTATTGAGCAAAGCGATATCGTGAACAAAATCTTTTTCTTTTTCACGTTCTTCACGGGGAAACTGCGTGCGTGACTGTTATTTTTAAAACCTTTAGGTTAACTAGATTAAGTCGTATTCTCTTACACACGAACCACGAAAGCAGCAAATTCCATAGTTTCACATGCAACTGCGTGACAATACAACTCACAGTAAGAGCCTGATTACATGAGCCGGGTTTGCTGGCGCTACCGAGATGACTTTTATCCGGGTATTACATGAACCGGGCCAGCCCAGGGAAGGCGCTGTTTTTATATAGAGATTGGAAGCAATACGCATGAGTAGTGTGTTACCCCCTGTCCTGTTTCTCGCTTGGTTTATTCGCCAGGTTTCCCGGCAAGCGTGAATAATTGCAACATTTCAAGCCGGGGTCCCGGTATCACGGTGCTGTGATCCCAGCCAGTTAACCGGGCTGGCTTGGTTGTCATGTAATCGCAAAGTTGATTTTTTGCGTTGATCTAAGGTGCCGACATCTCCGCAAAGCGAGCAAGCCCAGCTCATGTAATCAGGCCCTTAGTTTCATAGCCAGAATGTACGCCCTCCCCCTTGACCCCACCGATTTTTCAAAGCCCCACAAACCCACACACTCAAAATTTCAGCATCCACAAACATCTTCATACCCCCTTCTCCATATTAAATGCACTTTCCCTTATCCACGTTCTCAACACACAAATACTATCAAAAATAGCCGAACACAACACTAAACAGAAAGCCTCACAAAATTTAAAATAAGTTCAAGTATGTTTTCAACTATTGATAATACCTTTCACAACCACCACTTCATTTCTGATCAACAGACTGTAACTACACTATCCCTTCATAACCAAATTACCACTCCCACAACTACCTCACTGCAACACTTAAAATTAGTTTTCCTTCCAAAAAAGTATTTTTTGTTACTTCATATCAAATTTAGTTTCACTGATTAACAAGCTACAACAATCATCTAATAAATATTATTACACAAGACGTATTATCGCCCACAGCACTCGTGTAGACGAGACAGGTTCCAGACCTAGGGCAACTGTCACATAAAAGTGACAGGGGTGTTGGTCATCTCACGCAGGGGTGCAGGATGTTCACGACGGAAAGTCACAATATTTGCCCATTTAAGTACCGCTTAGGGCTGTGCATAAAGAAATTTACAAAGAATGCCTACAGTGGCCACACAGAAATCTAACGTTCAAAAAAAGAACACAAGATCCCTTGCACTTTTTCAGATACCTACACTGCAGCCCTTATTTAGATGTCTGTTTTTAGTATGGCCTCCTTTAGGTGTCAGTTTAAGCTTGCACCACACCCACATAGGTCTCCCTTAGTGGTTTAATTTAATTTTCTGACGAGCATCCACATAACTTTTATATGGGAGTCCCTCTGGGGCTCCAAAACTCTTTAAGTTTATACCCCCAAGGGATGGGTATGGACAATTTTTCGGATTTGTTACATGTAGCTTTTTAACTTACAGGAGTTGCCGGTGGAGTAGCTCGCTGTTGTTCATCCCTAATGGTTGATGACATCATCCTATCCCAAGCATCATATGTGGTGGATTTTTTCAGCATGTCATACAAGTTGTCCTTCTCTAATCTTAGCCTCATCGAATGCCCAGCCTCCAAACCAAGCCTTTTTTCGAGTTGTTCAATTATGTTGAGTAACTGGCGAATTTCAGCCATCTGCAAGAAAATTAACAGAAGAGGTTTATTGAGTAGTGCAGGACAACTGCTACAACAGAGACAACCGGGAAAACCATGACAGCCAGGACAACAAGGACAACTGACATAACAGGGACAACCGGGAAAACAGGAGGAACCAAGAAAACCGAGACAACTGGGAAGACCAGGACAACCTGGACAAACGGAACAACTGGGAAAATCTAGACAATCAGGGCAATTGGGACAACTGGGCCAACAGGGGCAACCAGGACAACCAAGACAAATGGGAGAACCGGAAAACCGGGAACAACAGGGACAACCAAGACAACTGAGACAGCCTTCAACCTGGACCAATTCTTCTGGATACTCTGGCTATCAACCAGGACAAAACAAGGCGACACGGAAAACAGGGGCAACTGGGAAGACTAGGACAAATGAAACATCTGCAACAACCAGAAAAACATGGACGACCAGTACAACTGAGACAACTGGGTAGACTGGAACAACTGCAATGACCAGGACAACTGAGACAGCCAAGAAAAACTAGGGAGACAAGGACAACCGGGACAACCTGACGACTGGGAAGACCAGGACAACCAGGAGAACAGAGATGACCAGGACAACTGGGACAAGCTCTAATCTACACCAGCTGTCCCATTTGTCCCGGATATCTGCCTGCTAAACGGGACAACCAGGACAACTGGGGTGACAAGGAAAACTGGAACAACCAGGACAACCTGAACAATCAAGACAACTGGGACAATCTGGACAACCAGGTGAACCAGGACAACTGGGAAGACTGGGACAACCAGGACAACAGGGACGAGTGGGACAAACGGGACATCTGGGACAACAAGGCCAACTGGGACAACAGTAATGACCAGGACAACCCGAACAACATGGACAACTAGGACAACAAGCATAACAGGGACAACAGGGACAATCCAGGACTACAGGGACAACCGATGACAACAGGGACAACCAGGAACCCCATGAGAACTAGGTAACCAGGACAACTGGGACAACCAGAACAACAAGAAAACCAAGGATAAAAGGGACAGCAGGGAATACAAGGACAACAAAAACAACAAGGACATCACGGACAACATAGAAAACAGGGACAACAAAGACAACAGGGGTAACAGCGACAATCTGCACCAGTTGTCCCAGTTGTCCCAGATATCATGGCTGTCAACAACAGGAACAACCCAGGACAACACCAACAAGGACAACAGAAACAATAGGGACAGAAAGGGTAACAGGGACAACAAGAACAACCTGGGACAACAGGGACAATAAGGACAACAGAGAAAACAAGGACAACAGGGACAAGGATAACAGGGACAACAAGGACAACAGGGACAACTGGGACAACTGGGAAAGTCTGGGACAAACTGGATGATAGTGACAGCTGGTACAATCTGGACAACTGGGACAAAAGCGACAACTGCAAAAACTGAGACACTTAGGACAAACAAGACAACCAAGACAAGCAGAAATCTGCACAGAGGGACAAGCAGGACAGCTGGGATGACTGGGACAACCAAGAAAACCGATAACACCAGGATAACCAGGACAACCTGCAAACTGCACCAGTTATCCCAGTTGTCCTGGATATCTCAACTGTCAATTTAGATAACAGGCATAACTGGAGTGATAGGGACAATCAGGGCAACATGGACAACTGAGACAACTGCAACAACCAGGACAACAGGAACGTCTGGGATAAGCACATCCGAGACAAGTTGGAGGACCAGGACAACCACAACAACCGGGACAACTAGGATAAAAAAGACGACAGGGACAACTCAGACAACTGAGACAACTGCAAAGACCAGGACAACTGGGACAACCAGGACAACAGTGACAACATGGATGATCTGGCAACCGAGAAAAACTACTTGCCCAGTTGTCCTGGATATCTCGGCTGACAACCAGGACAACAGGGGCAAGGGGACAACAGGGACAACTGAGACAACCAGGACAACTGGGAAGACCAGGATAAACGGGACAACTTGGAACACCGGGATAACCGGGACAACTGGGAACACCAGGATGAACAGGACAACCGGGACAACCACAACAACAAGGCAACCTGGGCAACCGAGAAAAACTAGGAAGACCATGACAACCGGGATAAAAGGGACAACCGAGAAAACGGAGACAACTGGGAAGACCAGGACAACCGCAACAAACGTGACAACCGTAACAACATGGACAACCAGGACAACCGAGAAAACTAGGAAGACCGCGACAACCATGATAACAGGGGAAACTGAGACACCTGGGAAGACCAGCACAACTGAAACAACTGGGAAGAGAGGGACAACTGGGACGAACAGGATGAACAGAACAACCTGGACAACATGGATGCCCTGGACAACCGAGTAAAAGAAGGAAGCTTGTGACAACTAGGACAACAGGGAGAACAGGGATGACCAGGACAACTGGGACAATCGGGATGACCAGGACAACCCGGGACAACAAGGACAACCAAGGGACTGGGACAACCAGGACAACACGAACAACAGAGACTACAGGGAAAAAAGCACAAAAGGGACAACAAGGACAACCCAGGACAACAGGAACAAAGATAACAGAGACAACAAGGACAAGGGACAACTGGGACAATGTGGAAGACTGGGACAAACTGGACAATAAAGACAACCAGGACAAAAGCAACAACAGCAACAACTGGGGAAACAAGGGCGACCAGGACAACCAAAACAAGCCGCAATCTGCACCAGTTGTCCCAGAAGTCCCAGATATCACGACTGTCGACTAGGACGACTAGGACAACCAAGAAAACTGATAAAACCAGGATAACCTGGATAACCTGCAAACTGCACCAGTTGTACTAGTTGTCCCGGATATCCCAGCTGTCAATTGGGGCAACAGGCATAATTGGGGTGATAGGGACAACTAGGACGACTGGGACAACTAGGACACCCAGGAAAACTGGGAAGACCTGGACAACCATGACAACTGGGACAACTAGAGCAACCAGGATAGGAGGGACACCCAGGAAAACTGGGAAGACCTAGACAACAGCAACAACTGGAACAACCAGGACAACCTAGGCAACCGAGACAATTAGGAACACCAGGAGAACAGGGAAAACAGGACAAACCTGCAATCTGCACCAGTTGTCCTGGATATCCCAGCTGTCAACCAGGACAATGGGTAACAGGAACACCAGAGACAACTGTGACAAATGGGAGAACAGGGACGACAGGGATAACCGAAACCGAGACAACTGGGAAGTGAGGGAAAATCGGGACAACTGGGATGAATAGCACAACCGGGACAGCCATGACAACGTGGACAACCTGGACAACCAAGAAACACTAAGAAGACAGCAACAACCGGGACAACTGGGACAACAGGGTCAACCCAGACAACCAAGAGAACTGTGAAGACCAGGACAACTGGGGCAACTGGGACAACAGTGACAAGATGGCGACCTGGACATCCAAGAAAAACTAGGAAGACTGCAACAACCAAGACAACCGAGACAACTGGGAAGACCTGGACCATCAGAACAAATGGGAAGAGAGGGACAACAGGGACAAGTAGGACAAACGGGATGAATAGGACAACCCGGACAAATGTAAGAACATAATTGAACTGAACAATCAAGAAAAACTAGGAAGACTGCGACAACAGGGACAACCAGGATAACAGGGACAACCGAGACAATAGAGAAGACCAGGACAACTGCAATAACTGGGAAGAGAGGGACACCTGTGACAACCAAGATGAACCAAAGAACCTGGACAACATGGATGACCTGGACAACCAAGAAAAAGGAGGAAGACCGTGACAACCGTGACAACAGTGACGACCAGGACAACTTGAACAACTGGGAGTACAGGGATGACCGGGACAACCACGAAAACCAAAAAAACTGGGAAGACCGGGACAATCGGGATGACCAGGACAACCGGGACAACCAAGAAGACCAGGACAACCGGGACAACCAAGAAGACCGGGACAACCAGGACAACCAGGACAACTGGAAACCTGCAATTGGCACCATTTGTCCCAGTTGTCCCAGATATATTTGCTGTCAACTTATTTATTTAAACATATTTCATTTACAAAGTTTGTCCTAAGAGCAAAAGAAACTCATCAAGAGGGACATTAAATAAAAAATTACATTAAATAGTTGTTAGTCAAAGCGGCAGCAAAACAAGGATACTTAAAAGGAATGCTAACAGGAGGGAACATACATATTTAGGTACTTTTATAAAATCTCATTGATGCGGATATAAAAGACTGGACATGAGAAAGTATATCATTATTTTGCTCTGGAGACAATAACAGTGATCAAAACAGAAAAACTGATATAATTTGTACTTTAGACATAAAAGACCACCTGTCAGCAAATATGCAAGCAGCAGAGGAGAGAAGATTAGTTCTAAAACTAAAAGTGGACATTCAAGAAAAATATGCTTAACTGTCTTATTGTGGAAACCACAAAAAGAAACTAGGCTTTCTCTACAACCTATTCTAAAAAGATAATAGTTAAGTGCACAAGTGTCTAAATGTAAAAGAGAGTGGAAAATTACATTTATTTAAATCTTTCAATAGCAAAATCATACGTAGCCTTATAACTGGGCACATAGTAAAAGCAATGGATTTGAGACAACGTATGTCGAAACTAATGTCATTCCATAAGGTAGTAGCGGAGGGTAAAAAAGGTCTATTACAATGCTCAGTGTGGTTTGCAAGAAGAGAGTAGTTTGATGCCATTTGTAAGGACAACCGGGACAACTGGGACAATCTGGACAACCAGGACAACTGGGACAACTGGGACAACAGTGACAACCGGGACAAAAAGGACAACCACAACAACTGGGACAACCAAGATAACGGAGACAATTGGGAGAACCAGGACAACTGGGAAAACCTGCAAACTATACCAGTTGTCCCAGTTGTCCTGGATACCCCGGCTGTCAATTGACCTTCTGAGCATCAGACTTCACGAGTTGTTTTATGTGACTTTTGATGTAATTTGCTGTAAACAAACCCCAAACGTTCGGACATCTGTTCTCTGCCACATACACCATACTTGTAAGAATTACAAGTCGTTATTTCAAGTTCGCGTTAGTTCCTAAATGTTATTTCCCTTTCTCTGTTTGAAACTCAAAAAGTTTAAGGTTCAAAAAATGTCTAAGCAGAAGACTAAGAACGATTTTAAGGCCAAGAACATGGCAGAACTACAGGAATGAGGAGTGCTTGTAGTGGAAATTCCCACCTCAACAGCTGAAATGGTTTTAACTTTGGAACTTCGAAAGAGATAAAACCAGTGATGTAGACAAATTTCACACTACATACATAATTCACATTTGAAAATAATTGTTGTATATTACGGCAAACAGGGACTCAACACTTTTGATGACGGCTACGTTGATTATTTACTAACATTATGCTAAGTTGAATCAAGAGGCTGTTCACATATCTGTTGCAAATCATGTAGAGACAAATAAAACAGAGGCAGTGTACTTCAGGCAAGATGAGCATAAGCTTACTTACATTAAAGCATATAAAAGGCAGTTGAGATGAAAATGTAAGCACACTGCAGTGTGTCTGAATCATAAGTTTCATTTTTTCCAACTTTAGATCCACCAGGCAAAACCATTCTTTCAACTGCAGAGGAGATTTCAAAGATTTCCATGCACTTGTTGAAACTCCATGTTGCAGCTAATAATTTTTTCTGTTTTCCCTCACTCAAGGCAATTAAAGTCACTCCTGATCTTCTGCTTTGACATTTTGAACCTTAAACTATTCAATTTTCAAACCGCGAAAGGGAAGGGAAATATATTCCAGTAAGTTAACATGTAACTGAAATAGTGACTCGTAGTTTGTACAAGTACAGTATGTGGGAGAGAATGATGTCCGAACTTTCAGGGTTTGTTTACAACAAAGGTCATCAAAAAGTCACATGAAACTACCCGTGAAATCTGACACTCAGACTTGGTGAATTGGGACAACCAGTATAGAGCGATTTTCGTATGACCTTGAAATGAAAACGCGCAAACAAAACAGAAACAACAAACAAATGGAAATAGAGCGATTTGATTGGTTTATCGAACGGATACAAACGCGGGTGGCTTTTGGTTGGTTAAGCGAACGCTCACGTAAAAAAACTTCCTGCCCGAGAACTTTCTAGAAGTCAATGGATCCTTCACTTTGACGTCATACTGCAACACGATTGGCCAATTGAACAATGCCTTCTCCATGTTAGGGTTTTCTTTAGCGGGAAAACGAAGAGTCCATGTTTTGATCTTTTCATCCATTGGCTTATGAAACAGATGACGAACACTTACCGAAACCAATTTTCAAGGTCATACGAAAATCGCTCTAACAAAGGTGATGATGCTGTAATCAGCTCAGATGATAAGGGCACATGGACTTGAAACATGTTCACTTAATCTCACAATTAACGGGAAAAGGCTCGGGGACCCAAGTCAATCCAGACCTCAACTGGAAGGAGGAGATTAACTCAAAGATCTCTAGCAGCTATGCTACACTAGCTGTAATTGGAAGATTAAAGACACAGACACTAAGATCTTCAAAAGAAACGACGTTAAAAAGACCCCTTGAGTCAGTTACATTCTAGGGCAGTGCCTCTAATGTTTTTAATTCATTACCCTCTGCTGCAAGGAACTCTGTAGTTTTTAGTGATTTTAAAACTAAAGTGAGGAAGTATCTTATAAACAGGACAGTAGCATCCCTAATATTGTACATAGCTATAGCTTTTTATTAATATTTCAATTTTTTTTTTTTAATATTAATGTAAATTTTTAGAGATGAAGAGCCACCTTTCAGTGGAAGTACTGTAATAAAGTCATCATTATTATTATTATTATTATTATTATTATCATTATTATCATTATTATATTTAAAGGGACATAACCTTTTATTGATAACAAAACTAACTACTAAAACCTATTTACAATTAATTTCGCTGAAGAAGAAAAAATTTCAGTCAAAGCACTATTTACAAGTCATTTCACAAGCTTCTGTTCATTTCGATTAAAAAAAATTCATTTCAATTAAAAAAACTCACGTCAATGAAAAAATCATTATCATTACCATTACTATTATTACTCGGATTAAAATTATTATTATTATTATTATTATTATTATTATTAGAAGACCAGGACAACTGGGAAGACCAGCACAATCTGGACAATTAGAATAACCGTGACAATGTGGACAACCGAGACAACCAGGGCAACCAGGAAAACAACTGTGACAACTTGCAATCTGCACCAGTTGTCCCAGGTGTCCCAGCTGTCAACTGGGACAATTAGAACATCACAGATGACAAGGACAACCGAGACAGCCTGAACTCTGCGCCAGTTGTCAACCAGGACAACAGGGAGGACCTGGACAACTGAGGCAAAGAGGACAACAGGGATGACTGGGACAACATAGACAACCAAGACAACTGGCAAGACCACGACAACCAGGAAACCTGGGACAACTGAGACAACAGGGACAACCTGCAATCTTCCCAAGTTGTCCAGGTTGTCCTGGTCATTGCGGCCTTCCCTGAGTTAACCCGGTTGTCCAAGTTGTCCTAGTTGTCCCAGTTTTTCATGGAATGCTAATAAAGCATTATCATTACTATTTAAATATTATTATTATTTTTAACTAAACAAGAGCATGCTTAGCTTGGACACCCTTCCTACATTATGAACAGGTCCAAAGATACCATTTAGCCATAAACAGACACTTATCAAGATGTACAGGTTGTGTTTATAAGTTATAGGAAACAAATGTTGAATAAAATGTAATGAAGTTGATCTGCCAAAAAAAATCAGACGTTTTCAACTGACACTTTTACCGCCTTGCATGTGCATTTAGTACAGTTAAAACACAATATTTACACAACAAGATAAACAGAGCACCCTTTATGCACAGTACAACCAAAAATGGGAAACACAATCTTTACACAAACAGATAAAGAGAGTACATGTACCCTTCATGTATAGTATAACTGTGGGTAACAGAGATGGACATGAGACATTCTTCCCGATCTTCGTGATATTGAACAAAAACAAAGAAAATGAAAAGCATTAATTGGCCTTTAATGAATGCGTTGTACCTTTCAAAGAGTATTTTTTTTAATTGCGAAGTTAGAAGATTTTTAAAAGTTTATATTAAATTTTATGATGGATCTTTTGAAGATTTAAGGACAGAAAATGTCTGTCTGGACATTTTCGAGGAATATACAACATTAACTTGAAGATCAGAAACGTACAGCTACAAAACAAACCTATTATAAAGTGTTTTAAAGCTCAAGTGCAGTTTGTATTGTTCCACTGAAGGAAACAGCTGTAACTGGAGCTTTACATTAATAATTTGTATCTCACATTGAGATCAGAAAAATTAAACACAAATTAAGCTTTTATATATATTAATTCAGTCTGATACAATTGCAGGAACTAGCGCCCAGACACCTTGAATCTTAATTTGTGCTTTGAAAAGTTTTAGTAAAAAGTTTATGAACCTTCAATTAAGCTCAGGCTTACCTGTTGCCTGCTTTCTTGCCATGAATTTCGTTTAAATTTCTCCAGTTCTGCTTCATGCTCATGGTGAATTCTACGGAAATCATCTATTTTTCTTTTATCAGCACCTTGAACGAGTTTAAGCGTTTCTTCCAGCTCCCTTTTCTGCCGCTGTAAGTCTGCAATCTCTTGTTCTAATCTCCCGCGTTCCTTTTCAAATTCCCGTTTAGTGTCCTCACGGGATTCGTTCCGAAACTCGCTTCGAAGCTTCGATCTTATCTCTTCTTTTTCCTTCGTCCATGCCTGCTGAGCCGTCTTAAAGGCTTCGTCCTTTTGCCTTATAATTTGAATAATATCTTTTTCTTTCTCTTTTTGCAATTGGTCCCTCAATGACGTGAGTTCATTCATCTTTTCTTTCATCAATTTCGACTTCAAATCTGCTTGCATAGCGGCGGCTTTCCTTTGCTCTTCGTCTCGAACTTGTCTGATCTCAAACACCTTGTCTCTTTGCAAGTTCTTGGAGTTTATTCTCTCCTTTTCTAACTCCTTGTTTAGTTGAACAATTCTTCTTCTCATATCCTCCATGGATGATTTTGTTGACGCATTTAACACCGGAAGACTTGACCCATTTGCTGTGGTCTGTGCTGTGTGCAGTGGTTGCGGTTGTGAACTTGCTCGCCTTAGATCAACCACTTAATCGCCTTCGGGTGCAAGATTTTTCCACGATTGACTCCTGCTCATTTTCAACTTACCGGAGTTTCGTTTCTTGGAATGCTTTATTTACACTTGTCTTATACACGTTAATCACTCATCCATGCTTGAAATTGCCACGCATTCTTGAGGTCTTATTTCACGGCTCGTGCCCATCTTCATAACAACGCGTAAACATTACACTGTAAAGCCTACATGCAACCACGACATCTTCCCTCAAAAGAATTGTTATGTGGCAAATTCCATCAGTCCTCCTAAATGTTGTCCAATCTGAATTGATGCCTGTTTAAAGATAATACTTTTCGGTTATAGAAATCACGAATATGTCATAGTTTTAGCTTCCATAGCGGCACATTCACAAGGACTGCACAAGTAATATACATGCATAATTTATCGAGAATTATTTCTGTCACGCTTCTGCGGCTAATTTATGCAACATACATGGTAGAAAACCGTAGAGGATAAGGAAAAGTTCCTTTTTCTCTTTGCCCGATATCGTTTAGATATACCGCTTCTTACCGTCACTGACACTCGTGCAAGGTGGCAGCCCGTAACGCAAAGCGATCGCTCTCGATGATCTTACGGAAAAATAGAGGACTGTGAACAGTCTACTTTGCCAGTCGTTCTCACCGCCCCTTCCCCAAAAAAGAATGCCTGATGGTAGGTTAGAGCTACATTGAGGAGTTTTACATGGTCGATGCAAACCCAAGAACGTGGCAAAGTTTACAGATACAGACATAGCTATACTCTCTTTTTAAAGGTTGCGTTCCTTTTAGCCAAACTTTTTTCGGATTTGGACAATCCAGATTGTTTGGATTTTCGTACTAGCCGGAACAAAAATCTGAAATAAGATTGATCCATACAGAAGCTGCCTGCCGCTCCGATCTTCTTCTCAATTTTAGCGCATCGTTTTTTACGTCTTCCTGCTAAATTAAGCATCTTCTCGTGGAAAAAGGGGAAAAAATTGCTCTTTAACTAGTGGTGTTTCATGCTGGGACTCCGGCGTCAACTTAAAATTATCTCGAACTTGATTCAAGAACATTTCAGGAGACAATTACGAATTCTCAAGCGCTGAGAAGCACGCTCTTGACACAAAGACATTGGCCAGTATTGCTGGTTTTCAGTGTCACGCCATTCAAAATAGATTAAAATAAAAATCAAAACCATTCGACAGATTAAGTCCAGAATCTTGGAAATGAAAGGAGGTAAATATACAAAGACCCTTGCCAAGATTTGGGTCGAAGGAATAATTCGTATACGAGATATCCGAAGAAATGTTTTACCCAAATTTATAGAGATTTGTATGGAGACGCCATGCTGGAGCTCATCCGGATGAGCTCCAACATGGCGGACGGAAACCAACAGAAACATCTGTTACCGAGTTTTGCTACAAAAGCGTGAATTTATTCTTCGAGAAACTCATAAACATTAAATTAATACTTTTTCTAATACATGAACTGTTTAGATAACAAAATTTCCTAAAATAAGTCATTTTTTTAACCTACATGACAGCTCTCTTGGCCGTCATGTAAATGCCGCGTCACGCAAAAGCTTAGAAATTCAAGCGTACTCTATCACAAAACTAAGAATCCTTTTGAAGCGAAAATTTGTATGAAAATTAGTTTTCAGCTGCTCCAATGCATCGTGAAAGTAAAATCTCGGTAGGATCGATAGTTTTTTAGTTTGCATTTTGGTGACGTCATGTGAAAACCAACAATAGTTTTTTCGGTGAGAAAATCTACAGTGGAACTTGAGTTTAGTATACTACAATCCTTTAGCGGCATAGAACAACGAAAGAGTCGAAAATAACTTTTGCCTGAACTAACCTTGACGTTATGTGTTTATTGATGAACGAGCACGTTTTTGCGATCGAAAAGCAGTTTCATTAAAGGGAACAAAGATCTGAAACCAGATTGAGATACCAATCTGAACGATCCACGTTCAGAGTTAGATCGTTCGGATTGCAATCTTAGATTGGTTTAGTCCTTAAGGAACAAAAAATTGAATTTTCGATCGCAAAATCCGGATTTAGATTGGCTAAAAGGAAGATTTAGTGAGGGGGAGTGCACGCGCGCGCGTTCCTCTCCTGTCTCGCGCCTTCAGTCGCGCGTGTGTTCATTTTTGGGACTGTTGTTCATCCCCCGTTCATTCCAAGTCATTCCAGTAGTAATTGGTGCTCTGAGAACACTTTCGAAATGATTTGAAATGCGGCTGAGACAGTTTTTACAGCGAATAACCTTGCTGGGGTCAGGAAGGATTCTGCGAAAAGTAAAGGACGGAATGAGGGCACGAAGAAGTATCCTAGGCCACAGGCTGTGACCCGAAACTAAATAACATTTCCTGCATTATGTAGTGTAGACTTGTAATCATCATCATCATCATCATTATTATTTCTATAGCGCAATTTCTACTAAAATATAGAAATTGCATCATATTCAATCTTAAGTGAAAAAGATAAAAAATCTAATGTGAAAAAAGTTAAAAGGAGAGACTATATATACAATACCAGGAGCCGATTAATCGGCTCCTGATAATACTGAAAAGGTCTCAACCAGAAGCCCATGATCCGGAGCGTCTAACTTCCATACTGCGCCTATGCAACGGCGTTTTCACAAGTAGGTTTATTTTTAGATAAGCTTTACCCGCGAATTGCTTTCAAAAAGCCAACCACTAGCAATTGCGTCATCGATGATAAACTTTTAATACGCAACTAGGACAACTCCTGCACATTGAAAAAAACATAGCGGACACACGTGAGGAATCTTTAGAGGAGTTTTCTGACAGTTCTTCAAACGACAATTTCAGTATTTACACGGAAACTAGCAGTTCAGAAGATTTGCAAAACCTAGCCAGGACTTCTACTTTGTCGACGACAACGCATTATTTACGTGAAAGGGAATTAACTCGAAGTCATCTTCGAAATAGCCGACTGTGAAAAGGTCCAAGCGAGCTACTAACAGTCTAACCGACGATCAAATGCAGGAATTGACCTCGTGGAAGAGTTATTTTCCGCGGGAAAAGCTTATCTAAAAATAGACTCACTTGTAAAAACGCCGTTGCACGAATTTATGGCAGTTGAACGCTCCGGGTAGTGGGCTCCTGTCTCAACTCTACTACTCTTAAAAAAATTTAAAGCATGTTAAGGTTCTTATTTGGTCTGGTAAATTGTTTCAGATTGTAGGATCATTTCCGTCATTTGAAATCCGGACTACCCCCACCCTCCCCTCCCGGACTCAAGTGAAGAACCAAGCCTTGTTCAGCGACAGGCCCAATACCTCCACCCCCCCCCCCCCCCCCCACCTTCCCCGCCCCCCGCCCCGATGGGCCTGACAGTGGCTAGAACTTCCAAATCTTCCAACTTCCGTTGCGAGTTATTCCACGTGATAACATCTGTATTTCTGATTGGCTAAGCAATGAATGTAAACAAGGCCCAAAGAGCGTAAAACGAAAATTTTCATTGACGACGAAGAGAATCTGTTGGTGTTTCTGTCGTTTTTCTCCATTTTGGAAAAAAGGTTTTGTTGTTTATTCCAGAGCAGTGATGTCTAACACAGTAAATGGAGGAAGTCACAGTTCCACTGAGTCTTTAAATGGCGAGTGTAAACATTCTAAACCGCGCTTTCGAGGAGATTTTGTCTTTGTTATCGCTTCGTCAAATAATATTAGCAGCTTATAACTTTCGCTCATGTCCGCTGTCTTTTCTTCTTTCGCATAGGGTCATGGGTGAAATTAGACGGTTCGTTTAGAAACGGCAGTGGAGCTCAACATTCTCCAGTAATTTCCGAGGACGGTGCTGTGGAAGATCTACTTGCCGAAGCTGTCGAGGAGCAATCGAAGCAAGGATCAAGGTAACTGATTACAAAGCGCTGGGATGTGGTTTGTAAACCGTTGATTGTATTTCTAAGCGGATGTTGAGTTAAAGAATGCGTTTGTTAATAACGATATGACTAACGTCTCTTTTTTCTCATTAAAAGTGGTGAGAAAAGTCCATTTGATTCACCGCGAGGCGAAGAATGTGCACAGGGCCTTCTAAGAACAGTGAGTAAACCTTTGTCTGTCGCATACCGGTACTAGACTTTCTATGTCAGGCGATGTAAGCTTAGGCTTAAGCTCATATGTGAAAACGCTTTGCCGTATAAAAGACCAATTTATTTACTCAAAGTCCTAATTAAAATTGTTCTGTGATTAATGGATTAAAACCATCTTTGACAGCAATATAAATGTATGGGTAGAATAGCATCAAAAGAGGGGATATTTGTTGCGTGTATAATGATCCTCTGCATTGTCGGCCTATAATATGCACGAAAATATTACGTATTACTTGTACGGCACTCAAAGGCCTTCTGACATGCTCTCTCGTTAACTATCATGGAGTAGTTTATTCCGATTTCGATTGATTGAACTGAGATTTTTTAAAAGGTTTTAAAATTTCATTGGGATAGAAACGGGTTGGCAGAGGGTTGGCTTGACGGTACCGTAGGGTTACAGTACAACGAAAACCCGGTTCGTCAGCCACCCAACTTAGAAGAAATTGTTACATGGAATCCGGAACAGCTGGACCAAGATTTTAGAAATATGTTTTACAGCCCCGCCATATCATTCTTGGCAGTAAAGAACTTGCATGTCATACTTTGTTCATGTGCTTGCTACAAATATTGGGTCTGCTTTATTTAAAAGTCAATAAAATGATTCAGTGATGAATTATGACATTTTTTCTTCAAAGGCTCTTTGTTAGGTCACTTTTTATTTAAAGTTATGACCCAGGTTTGGATAAAGCAGTTCCCTTGAGGTTATTGAACCTTGACCCTTTTACTGAACAATAAGAGCACAAAACAAATACCCAACTTATACCAGGACCAAGTGTTAGATGTGATAAAAATTGAAGACAGGTTTCTGAAAGCCTGATTGGCTAATCCAGGAATAACACTTTTAATTTATTCACCATTTTCACATACATTAGACCATAACACCTTTCCCCCCAACTGCCTACCCAAAAAAAATTCATAACCATTGTCTTACATTTCTCTTGGCTTGGAGAACAATGATTATGCAAACTTTTTGGGGGTAATCAAGCTGCATCATGGGCTATGTGAAAATGGTGAATTGCGTTACTATTCTGTTGTGAACAACTACATCATGGAGTTGAGGATCATCAATATTTATATTTCAGCTCCATGCATGTTTGACCTATAAAACAAGACCATTTGCTTAAAATTTAGCTTAACCCAACTCAACTACTCCTTCACATTCAATGACTAGCTGACATGGAATGTTCCCCTTTCTAGTCAGAGAGGGTATAAGAACCATTACTTTGTCATACCCTCTACAGGTGCACGCACATTGACCTGGCCACAGGCATGTAACTGGTCTGACTCTCCTAACAGCGCATAATAATTTATGCTATTTGGCTTGTCATGCAAAGATGCTCCCAAATGTTTAGGAAAATCTTTGAAAACCTTGCAATTCCTAACATTTTTTATCCTTAAAATATTATTTTTATTTTCCAGGCTGATCAAGTTCTTCCTCAGGAACAAAACACTGATTGGATCTGGGAGTGGTCCAGTCGAATTGAGGTGCAACCTCAAAAGTAAGAGCTTTACATTAATAAAATTATATTATTAGTGTTTCTCATCTGTACATCAGTTGAGATACTAGGGGTGCTTTCCATTTGCCAGAACTGACTGGCCAGTCCATTCCTGCCATATTGAAAATTTCACCTTTAATCAAAACTATCCAGCCAGATCAGTCAAATCCTAAATTGTTCAAGGTCATGAAGTGGGTGGTTTTTTAGCAAAAACGCTTGGAAAAAGACGATTTCATTAGCTAATGGACTGGTCTGGCCAGCCAATTCTGACAGATGGGAAGCGGTCTGAGAAATACTGCAAGATTATTTACCTCAGTTTCAGTTTCTTGCTTTTAATAATTTTATTATGTTTTAATGGAAGTCAGTATATTAAAATTCTATATTAAAAAAATAAATTATTACTTAATACCAATGATCTTCCTTCAAATAATAATTCTTCCTTCAAGTAATAATATTTAAGTCAGAGATGTCTTTAAGTAACCCATAACACTTGTAATGACTGAGCTCACATGATCAAAGTGGAAAGTTAAAGATGTCCACACTACCATTATTATTTTTTTGTGTGAGATGTTACACGTGAATCTTCAGTTGCTACAACTGCTTTAAGACGTAATGACTGAGCCCTGAAAATAAAATTAAAATTCATAGTAAAGTTTACTACATGTAGCTATAATGGCTGCTTTTTTAATCATATGGGTTTGAGGAATGATTGGTGTTTATTATTGAAAACTAAACAGGGAGTGGAAGATGCAACATCCAAGAAAAAAATCCAAACCACGAGGCACCCCACTCAGCATCAGAGGAACAAAGGTCATGAAAAGGTACAAGTAGTTTTTATGAAACTAAGCATTGCAGTAGTAACTAAACTTGTCTACTTGTAAGCTTTGCCCCATCAGCCTACAGAACTGCTGGCTTTGAGATGTGGCAACACGATGCCATCCACCCTGAGATGCTCGTTTGGGGGGCGTGCATTGAAATACACAATTTGCTAAAATTACTACAGGGAAAGACCACAGCTGAGGATCAGATGTGCTGACGTTTTTGGCTTGCTACACACTCTAAGTCAGAGGATAAGAAAATAACTGTTAAACACTGTTATTCTCTGCTGAAAGGTGATTTTATCCAGCTATTATAATACTTCTTTTGTCCAGTAATGGGTCCAGTTGTTCAAAAGGTGGATAATGTTCCCTAATTGACATTGAAGAACAACCAGGGTCTGATTGAATATGAGTATAAATGTGTATGCAATGTAACCAAAATACACAATTATTTCAATATTAATTTATATTGTAATAAAAAATTATTATTATGTGCAGCATGAGAAAAATACAAGCTATGATTTATTTATTTGTATTATATACCTATTAATTTTTTGCAGCAGCACTGAGCTAATGAACATCAATTTCTACATTGTCGTACCTGCTCTTGTGGTATCACATCTTGTTGCCTTTGGAATTGGGTAAGTTACATGTAACTTCATTTTCTATTCTGGTCGCGGTACAGGTAAGGCTGTAATTGTCGGGCAAATTTGTCAGTAGTCCACAAGTGGTATTTTTGTAGCTCTCTTTGTGTAACTTGTATATGCCTACTTGGTGTAAAAGAATAGCTACACTTGCAAATTACACTTGCCAAAGTTTAATTAACATATTGAACCCAGGGGTCAATTAAATAAAACTTTTACACATGTAATTTACAAGTGTAGCCATTGTTTTAGAGTCTGAGAACAATAGCTACACTTGTAAATTACAAGTGTAAAAGTTTTATTAAAATGACCCCAAAATGACCCCAACATAAATCTCCTGATTCCCTGTACATCTACACTGTGTATGACATACTGGTCGCCAAACCTCTCAGATTATAGATCAACTTTTTAGTTTTTCTGCACTTATACTTTGGAATTTAGCCCATTTTTTCCCATTTTTGTTTTTGATTCATAGTGTGGTTTCTGTAGAATATTGGCACATATTTCTTCATTACAATCATAGAACTACAGACTGGTCACTACTTAATTAATGAACACAATTTGCAATTGCTTCATTATTTGTTTTGCAGAGTTTACGTTGGACGGCGCATGGTTCAAGTTGATCTGTGATGACAGTAACAAAATACCAAATGAAAGGCTCTGGACAAAAAGTCCCCTCATCTTCTGAGCTGCTAATTTCAAAAACTGCTTTTAACTTGGATTGCAGGTGTTTTACGTACAATGTAATCGACTAGCTTGACAAGCAAGCTGAAGTGTATAATTATTTTCAAGACATATTATATAATTGTTAACTTTTTAATAATTTAAAGGGGCTCAATAATATTATGTAGAGTAAATATTCTTAAATTAAACAATCCAGTCTCCTAAACTATATTTCTTCACCTGTTAGGTAATTTTTTGTTTGTTTGCTTTCACATTAATATGTTTAATTTCACTTAAACCCTGCTCTCCAAATTTTATTAATGGTCTTCTCCAATAGAAAGGAGGCTGCACATACATGAGTACAAATAACTGCAATGATCTGATATTGCAGAGTGAAATAACTTGTACCTCTTGGGTATGTCATTGTGTGTCCGAAGCAATCATCAAGTTTGAGGGTTATGTGTCAGTTTTTCTTTTTTGCCTGAGTAGCAAAGCTGACAAACCTTTCATCTCATTATTTTCTGGGTGGTTTCATTAACAAAAGGGAAATAAGTTATTTAATATAATGTTTTTGAAAATTAATTTAACGTTTGTTTAAATTATATCAGGAAAGGTTACAGCAGTCCATATGGGTTGAAGATGCCCTACATTGTACACTGTGTAGGCTCAATTACGAGCTGCTGTTCAGGAAAATTTTAGCACACGCTCATCCCCCTGAAAGATTCTCTTTGGGAAGGATCAAAGACCAGACCCGAAAGATGGGAGAGATTGAAGAGCCTACCCTACACTAAAATGAAAATCAAACATTTGCCTGGCTCACGCACGTTTTTTAGTCACATGCCTGATATCCCTTCCTTTACCTTCGCTTTGTAAAGCCGGGAGCTTCCTAATGTCACACAGTTACCCCTTGAAGACCTAAGGGTGATCAGTATCAATTTTTTTCTTGTAATTATCAATGCTTTGTAAAACAGAGTGGTTGTGAGAATTACAGACATGATCACACAAGATGAATTTGCCTTATATTTATCAATTTCTCCCATTACTTCTGTAGGAAATGAATAGGGGCTACAAATGAGAATTCAAGTTTTGATCTTAGGGTTTAAAGGGTTAACTGCTCCCATCTGGCATTAAAAAAATGAGTCAGGAACATCTTGTGTTACAATACATGTAAGAGGTTACATCAGACATTGAGATAATTTATATGTCTCTATCTAGTCATAAGCTTTAAAGAATTATGCACTGACTTTTCTGATATTTTACTTTTATTTGTTATTATTACTAAAAGCTAGTAACTACAGTGCGAGTGGATTCTTCACTTAATATTATATTATTATATATATAGTGCCCAAAATGGATTTTAAGAATATAGTGTTAATACAAAGGTACTGCAACAATTATAATAATTTTATTAAAAATCAAAATCAAAGCTTCTTTAAAATAGAAAATAGAAAATGTGTTTCCTTTCTTGCTAAGTTGTAATAATATAGATGCTGTGCTGCAGTTTTCAGATTGTACGTAATATAAAATCCATGTACGTTTATTAAAGTGTTCAATTGTGTCATTAAATTTTATTACGTTGCACTTGTGTGATTTTTTAGCTTATTTCCCAAGCTAGAAGGATTATCAGTTTTTGAAGATCTCAACATGATCATATATAATGGAAACAATTTTGTCTTCTCAAGCTAAAATTCCAAAAGTTAATTCAAAGCTCTTTTATTCAAGCTGTAAAGAATGGAGGAACTAGATTAATGACTAGCCCTGAATTATTATTTTAGAGAATTCCATCAAAAACTAAACCAAAGTCTTGTTAAAATATCAATCAGTTCAACATTTTGTTTTATTGATCTTTGGATTTCTGCAGTGGACATACTATTACTTACACCTGCTACAACTTCTACTACAACTACTTCTAATAATGATATTCTATGATGATAAGTTAAATGTACGTAAATTCTCAATACTTTTTACCATAACAGCATTGCACTAATGCCATTGTCAATTCTATTGATTATTTGTAGTCATTTTGCACTTAGTTGTTATTCTCTGTTTCATGGGTCAAGAAAAATCACCCCAAACCAACTGGATTTATATGTGTACCAGCAAGCAAGGTGTAGATATGGCATAGGGGAAAACAGCAGGAATAAAACGTTTGGAGATGCATCAGCCTGTTTTATCTACCTCCACCCCCTCCCCTAATCCTGAATCAAGTACCTCCACCCCCTCCCCCCACAATCCTGAATCAAGAGCCTGCTTACAGGCCAACTGTTTGGTGTACTCATCAGAGCTTGCATCAGGAATTTAAATATCATGATACTTTTGACTTGAGAAGGGCACTTGTTTGAACTTCAATAACATTATGAACAGTAGAAAAGTAAATATTTTTTGATCACATTCGTTGAGCACAACTGGCTCTGCCATACCACGCAGCAATCAACTGTCCTGAAAATACTAAACTATAGTATATACTCTTAGAAATTTTCATAGAAATCTACTTGTTATGTATTGATAATATTTTGGCAGCTAAAGATTCAAAATATTTTACCATTGATCTAGTGACAGGAAATGCACCTACATGTAATGCACCTTGCAATAAAAGACAGATCCCATAAGATGCAAATTCTAATATGTCACAAGATAAAACTTCTGTTAGCTACACGTTAGTTATGTACTAAATATCACATTATCCATGTTTCAGGTGACATAAATTCTGACAAGTATTTTGTCCTATCACCTAAAATTGCTGCAAACTTGCAGCTAATCCAAAAAATAAAAGTAGATGATACTAAGCAACAGGGTTTGTTAACAGGTAGTGAAAGTGCAGTAGTTTAAACCATTAATAAATAAATAAATGTGGCAAATAACATGTATGTGCTATATATCACACAAAAATGAAACAACTCAGTATGAAATGTTCAGTTTATACTTGTTTGTTTGGGCCTCCAGTAGTTCCCTTTAATGAAGTCCTATTAAAGAATGAAATTTAGCCCAGGGCCGAATTGTTTGAAGCCACATCGGGTAGCTCGAATCTGGGTTTAGATAATCCAGGGTCAATTAGGTCAATTTCAAAAACTAAGATATGAAAGCAAAAAAGCAGTTTTATTAGTGAATTCTCTTTGCCTTAAATGTGATGATTGAATGCTCCAAAAGGAATTGAGCAAATTATTCGAGAAAATCTTTAAGAAGAAAAGAAAAAGAAACTCAGATGAAAATTTAGCCCTGGGTTAGATCTGATAGGCCTTCAAACTACTGGTACCATGTTGGTGCTAATCCTGAGTTAACTACAAACAAAGCACCAGTTGTCATGGTAACTTCACCTAAACAGTACTCATTGACTTTCAACAACTCAGCCCTTACAGTACCTGACTACAGAACAGAAGGTACACGTACTTCTGGGCTGGACAATTAACAAAATCTAGTTTATCTACGTTAAAAAAAAAGTCTAGCATTTTTTCATCCTCTGAGAGGAGAACTTTCATTGTACTGTTTCTGTCAACCTGACTGACTACCCCTGGGTCTCCAGGGGTATTATTATTATTATTATTATTATTACTATTATTATTAATATTATTATTATTATCATTATTAATTTTATTTATTTATTTGTTTATTTTTGGTATCCTTGATATCCTGAACTGACAATACTGTAGACCTGGGCAGAGATCCAACCACCATTAAGTAGCAAGTCTACTCTCTCCCAGAATGATTTGAATTGTTACTGAAGCTTTGAACTTGATCTCAACGACATATAGACCCTTGGACATTATGGATATTTGCTTACTGTTCTTTAGACTTGGAAGGGTCTATTAATTCAATTACCATCTTACAATACAAAACAATGCCAGGCTAGGAAGGCTCTGAAATGACTACCATTCCATGATACCAGGAGAAACACTGACAATGAGAGAAAATCAATGGAAAATTTCATTACAATTTTTAGATAAATCTTAACCAACTGAGTAGATTTCCTTAGTTCGATGATAATGATGTATTAATAATATGTTGTGGATAACAACTTCATTAATTTTAGTTAATAAAAATACATTTATTTACCATTATCTGGATATAAATTCTATCTAACAAGTCATCACAGTCCCTTGTTGAAGTAGACTATTTTGAGTTCTGGATATTGCTTTCTAATGGCTTCTTGTGCCTCTGGTTCAAGATTGTCCACAGACATGGAACTGCAATTCAGATACATGTAATATAGATTGGCCACTTTTAACCAGGCAATTCTTTTACAAGCTAGGTTTACACTAAAGGAGTGTTTTTGAATTCACATTATCACTTTTGCTATCATCATTGTCATTATCCATCATTTGATTATTTCAGCTACTCATGATCATCTGGGTATTTCGTGTCACGTCCCCTTCCTGTCACTTAGAAATGCAACACCTGCGCAAGGATGTATGCTACAGTATTCCAACAAGACAAAAACCTGGATGCTTCGATCTATATCATTTCAGAGCCCTATAACCAATAACACTACAACAACTTCTACCTGGTGCATCTGTCCTTCTCCAAAACTGTTACATGTTTTACATTATGACTCAGAATCAAAAAAAATATTTCATGCAAAAGTGGACAGTACCTTTTTCAGCCCCTTTCTATAAGAAGGCATTTTATATAAAATATTTAAACTATTCATGCACAGTTGGAATGTACTGTCATGACATTTCTTCTTCGCCCCTGAGATTTATTTTATTAATTTATGAATAGTGCATAAAGTTTAGAACATAAATTGAATATCAAAAACATTTTGTCTTTAACTATTGAAAGAAAAAACATATTAAGTAAGCAACATTTACCATCTCTGGGGAAAAATTGAACAAGCGGCAGGAACCATGAAGCACAAACTAAAAGTATTGAAAAAAAACGAAAACAGTATTATTGAACATATATTAATATTAATATATTACATCCTTAGATTATATTTTTAAATTCAGCATAGAATTAATGAAACCAGTCATTCTTATGGTAACCTTCACTGCAAACTTTAGGGATAATCAAGGTTCAGAAAAACCTGCCAAGTTCATTTCAGGTTTTAATTACAATATTTATCATTTATACAGAACAGGACTGTCCTTTCTTATGCATCTAAAAGTCATACAGTATTTTGTATGTTTCATAAGACAAGTCAAGTACATATAAACTATTATAAATTCAGCAGAGCATTAAAAGTATTTAAGCACAATAAAGAAGTTAGCTCATTATGAATGCCTACCTCAGACCACACAGCAACATCTGAAGAGGCCCATGCATTGGTTTAATTCGCTGTTAAAACATATAATGGACAAACTTGATCTATATTTTATATCATATAAACACCAATGACATGGCAAAAACATGTGAAAAGATCACCTTTGCTATATGGCTACATGATAAAATGCATCTTTCATGGCAAACAAACATAGTGAAGTGGTTTGGTATTCAATTGAAGAAAAATTCCATATCTCCACACGGCCATGTACATTTGTAATATCTGCTATGTACAATTTTTTGGGTAAATTTATTATTTTCTTAAATTATTCTAATTAAATAAAATACTGGTACAAAAATATTACTTAACATTTTGTGCGACACAGGTACATGTACAATGAACCTTACTAAGCAACCTTGCAGCCACTTCAACAGTTAAGGATTAAAAATGATCTCAGAAGAACACTAACCTGCATGAAGCGGTATTTTTCTATTTTCTCCATAATAATGGGTACAATAACTGAAATAACAATATTGATTATTAGTGACCATGAGTGTAAAAAACAAAAACTGCTTAAACTTTCATTGACTGGAAACTGAGCATGTATGGTTTGTTAATACAATTTTATTTTATTTTGAGAGCATTTCAATTTTCTTTGTGCCACCTTACTCTAGTCCTCATAGCATAACCATGCCATAACTAACAGGGCCCGGTTGTTCGAAGGCCGATTAGTACTTAACCCAGGGTTAAAATTAACCCAGGTTTCTTTTTCTTTTTTCAAAAGCTGATTTTCTCGGACAATTTTCTCTGTTATTTTTAAGACCATACAATCGTCAACTTGTTGACATAAAGAATTAAACTGAATTTAACTTTTAAGCTTTCATATCTGAATTCAAATTTGGCACTAACCCTAGGTTATCTTACCCCAGCTTTGAACAACACGGCCCAGTAGTCTAATAACTTTTTCCTTTAATCCTTTTCTCCTATGCTGTTTATAAAAAACCCCTCCTCTACCAGAGATGCCAGCCTCCAGAGATCTAAAATCTGGAGGCTCTTTTTATTGTACCCGAATGTCAGCCCCTCGCCCACAAATTGACCCAGTCGCCAAATTATAACATGGGAATGGCTTAGGACAATTTATGAAGTCTTACATGAAGTACATACTGTCAAAAACGACAAAAATAATAATCTTTTTCAGTGTCTAAATAATTGCAAAAATGTCCCAGAAACCATACAATGAATAAAAAAAGTTCTAATTTTGAGGGAAAATATGGGCTAAATTACAAACTAAAGTACAGAAAAGCTCAAACGTCCATTTTATCCAGGAGATTTGGTGACCTGTATGGGAGTGTCATATCTGAAGGACTCCCAGATAATCCATTAGGCGCTCATTTGAAGGTCATTAACTGTCCTAGGGATCTACAGGATGTGTGAAATGAATTTTATACATCAGGGAAGCAGGATGTGAGGGTACCAAAACCCTAAGGGGGGTCCAATCAAGGAATTCTCAGGTGGGGATGTGCCTGGAACCCTTAGTCTATTCTAGACCTACAACCCCAGACAAAACTGTTGACTCAGAGACAATTCCATCTATTTTCTAACTTTTGCCCCCTACTCCCGTCTCCTCTAAACAAAAAAGTAAGCCCCCTCCCCACCCCCTATTCAAAGTTGTCTTGGTCTAAAAACCAACTTGTATAATAAATTATTGCCATGCTATCCTAAACAACTTTGGATAAGGGGAGGGGGGAAATAGGGCATTCATTTGACGGAGGTTTCAGTTTTTGCCAGGATGGCAGGAAAAAATAGGCATTTTCACGATTTGTTTCAACAGGTTTTGTCCGCCATTGTAGTTCAGATGAATTTTGCTACCCTATACTAGAATAAACTGCCAAAATCGCTCCCTATGCTAGTGTCAGTATTTTCCATCTATCAACACTTTCTTTTAAATTTGTAATTTTAAGGGACAATTTTCAGCTTCCCTAATAATTATCGAAACTTAAATCTTCAACCAATTGTTCAGTCCCCTGGAAAATTACAGTATACCCTATTCTAGGGCCAAACATTATGATTTCCATACCCTATACCTGAGTAAAAACCACACCCTTAACAGCGCGCAAACCTACGAATCCCATTAATAGCAGTACCTCCCCCGGGTTACAAACTCACTGTACAGGTTGACTTTTGTGGTACATATACCTATGTAGCCAATGTATGGCAGTACTTTCCCCACGTAACAAACTCACTGTACATGTTGATCAACTTACTCATTCCTGGAGCTGCCATTGTGATTCTGGAGATAACAACTTGAGTTATTCCTTTTGCTGCTGCCTTCTTTGATTTCCCCACAGGATTTTTGTTCTCATCAAACAAAACTATACCATCTATAAGTTCTCTAAAGGAAGTAAAAGGAAGATTTTATACTTCAGCACTCAAAGACACAGAGCTCTTAGATTTTGAAGGATTCAAAATGAAATCCATATAGATTTGTTTTTATTCTAGAGGTTTCTTTTTTTCCATTTTTTTAACAAAAAAAGCTGGGGTCAACTCCATAGTAGGCAGAAATTCCCCGGCCCTTAAATGAAAGCCCTGATAAAGAAAAAAATTTGAAGCCACAACAAAGACTCAATCCATTTGAAAACTAACACATGACATGTATCAGACTGCAGTCATTAATTAAGGGCCGCAACCTGTAACAACTGTTACAGCTGAGTTCACTGGATTTTACGGGTGATCAAAGAGGGAAGCTAAAGGTGGCACTATAAAGTTTTGGAGGAATGTTATGGGTGAATCTTTATTTGATACGTCTGCTCTGAAAATTAATGAAAGCCCTTCATAATGGCTTTCAGATATAATGACTGTTTAATATTTTCACACACTGTTGGCTCACCTTTGCCTTGTAAGAGGAATATTTACACAATTGGCAGCAGCGACAGCAATGAAGGGCACCCATCGAGCAAGGAGAGGCGGGGCAGTCTAAATACCAAAAATAAATGCAATATAAAGTAACTACAACAAAATGAGTTTGTAAGCTGAACAAGGTCACTGGATTTGTTTTGGGAGAATGTCCAAAAGTGTGCCACACTTGTAAGCATTACAACCCTGTGCAGCTAGTCTGCAAAGGAGTACTTAATTAATGCTTTGTTTTAGCCAGGCAAAGACAAGAGCCAGAGAGGTATGCAAGAACAAGGGGAGAAAGTAAGGAGCAAAAAAAGGTTTATGGAAATGACTGCTTAATGCAAGCTATGGTGTAGCAAGGCTGCAAATAACAGTTATTGGTCAACAGTAATTCACACCTGTGACCGGTACACATCTGTAAGACCCGCTAATTTGCGGTGACGACTTGGTGAGTGACAAAGCGAAAATGTGCAATGACAGCCGGAAATTTTATGACTACTATGAATCATTTATTAAAAGTTCTTAGTCTGGTAGTTAAGTTTCCGTTTTCCCTCCTTTTTCACAAACACCAATAACATTGAACCTTTAAAATTAATATTTAAAACTTGAAACTCTAAATTTTTGCCTTACCAGCGTAAATGACCAGACAAATATTATTGTCCGACCATCTAAGGACTTGACCGGACAAAACCTATTTTTGACAGCACATTGTCCGTTGACTGGCCATTATTTGCAGCCCTGAGAAGCATGGGCATGGCTTGTAGGGAAGCCACGAGATGCAACTTAGACAGAAGGGTCATTACTTAGAGACTGAGTTGGCAGTACAGTTCAGCCTAGACTTGAAAGGAATAATAAAATATGAGTGTTTTTACTATACATTGTCCTAACTGTACTGTAGTTACCTTCACAAGACTGTTAAGACCAACTGAAACAGCCACAGCACTGGTAGTTGCTGATACATAAGCAATGCCAATTTGTCTAAAGAAATGTAAATTTTAGACCATTACTTTCAGTGCATATCTTGAAGGAAAAATGCCAAATTTCACATTACTTTACATGTACATGTACTTTGTAAAATATAAAAAAGGGTAAATGCATCATGCAAAAAAAATTTAAGAAATCTTGGTTGTTGCACTTAAAAACTGAATTCACCATCAACTCATAAGTCAAAGCCATTAACCCTTGGGCACTGCCATTCCAGTTAACCCTGGGCTGTGCTCTAGCAATGCCCAGTAGCCCCTGGCACCAAACTTTTTCTCTTGGGCAACTAGAAAATCTTACTTTTTTCAGACATGTTTCACAGGTTTAGAGCACTGAACTCCCTTCAATTTCCCTTACAGCACAGCGTTGAGTCAATTAACCTGTCAGCTAACCTTTACTGTGAGCACTAGAATTTTAAGTAATTATTGCTTGACACTTACTTTCCAGTTATTGTTGATTTAGCATTTCTGTTGGTGTAGTTGACTAAAGCATTGAATGATTGATTTATCCACTGCCAAAATACTACTGCAGGAACAGTCCTGTTAAAAAGTGGTGGTTTATTGTTAAGTATGTAACTAAACAGGTAATTGAGATGAAAGCATGTCCATCTCTTTTAAATTTTGAGCATAACTTTAAGATCTCAGTTGACTGCCATTCATGTTCATGGTAATTGCATAAAGTTGCAGTTTACATCGTAAATAATATTTTTCTTTGCTGTTGGTAATGTAATGCATATGAGTTTCGATCAAAACTACTTTTGCCCATTAGTGCATGACATTCAACTGACTTCTCCTTTTCGAAAGTTGTGATACTTGAAATGGCAACGGATTTTACACAGAAAAACAAGTTAATTATTAATATTGAGTTTCACCAGACCTCCAAAATGGCTTTAATACAGACCTGTACCACTGAAGCATTGCTCCTGTTATTGCCATCCCTCCTGGGACCTGGAAAGACATGCGGCCCAAGAAATTCATCCGCTCACCCGTGTCTGGGTGGAATGCAGAATCCACTAGATGTTTTGCATGCCACAGATCATCAATGGATAAATTGGATACTTTACCCTGTCTGACCAGAAATCAGGAATAAATTCATGGTCACTGAAAAATATCTTATCAGCAGCAGTTAGTTGCCTTCAATAAGGCTTCTAAACGATGGTTAAAGAAGGCTTTTTACAGGGCAGGGTCGCTAGCCGGTTAGCCCCAAGGCTAACCCTACACGTGGAGGCTGTGGGGATCACATCACTGCTGGTCTATGCAGTAGTCCCGCAAAGTTTCTTGCCTAAGGAAACAATTCAATGTGGAGGAGCTTGAACTGGACCTATAGAGAACACCATCCTTAGCTAATCCAGCAATTTGACTTTTCCTCACTGTTGGTTAGTATGCATACTTCTAAAACTTACTCATAAGCTTCAACAACTTCTTTTGCCTCATCAAGTTGTGCATTAGTGTGAATAGCTTTCCTCCAGTCTGTTATGGCAAGAAAATGTTTGAATCTTCCCCAGAAGGTGGACTGATCCCATCTTGGAATATTTAAGTTGATATGACCTGGTAATGCCAGCTCTACTCCTTCCATTCTTGGGGTTTCCCTGACAAAAAGGATGACAATGACAAAATTTTGGAATGAGAGTCAGCTCTCTGTAAAACATAAATTAAAGACACAGTTACACTAGGAAGCATACCTTATTCTAGGAAATTAACAATGCATAAATTAAAGATACAGATACACTAGGAAGCATACCTTATTCTAGGAAATTAACAATGCATAAATTAAAGATACAGATACACTAGGAAGCATACCTTATTCTAGGAAATTAACAATGCATAAATTAAAGACACAGTTACACTAGGAAGCATACCTTATTCTAGGAAATTAACAATGCATAAATTAAAGACACAGTTACACTAGGAAGCATACCTTATTCTACAAAATTAACAATGCATAAATTAAAGACACAGTTACACTAGGAAGCATACCTTATTCTAGGAAATTAACAATGCATAAATTAAAGATACAGATACACTAGGAAGCATACCTTATTCTAGGAAATTAACAATGCATAAATTAAAGATACAGATACACTAGGAAGCATACCTTATTCTAGGAAATTAACAATGCATAAATTAAAGACACAGTTACACTAGGAAGCATACCTTATTCTAGGAAATTAACAATGCATAAATTAAAGATACAGATACACTAGGAAGCATACCTTATTCTAGGAAATTAACAATGCATAAATTAAAGATACAGATACACTAGGAAGCATACCTTATTCTAGGAAATTAACAATGCATAAATTAAAGACACAGTTACACTAGGAAGCATACCTTATTCTAGGAAATTAACAATGCATAAATTAAAGACACAGTTACACTAGGAAGCATACCTTATTCTACAAAATTAACAATGCATAAATTAAAGACACAGTTACACTAGGAAGCATACCTTATTCTAGGAAATTAACAATGCATAAATTAAAGATACAGATACACTAGGAAGCATACCTTATTCTAAGAAATTAACAATGCACATTGACAACATGAAAAAAATGTATGTTACGATAAATTAACAGGAATTTTTCAAAAGTTAGGTTTACATGCATTACATTAGAGCAATTTTCGTATGACCTTGAAAAATGGTTTCCGTAAGTGTTTGTTATTTGTTTTATCAGCCAATGGATGGAAAGAACAAAACATGGACTCTTCATTTTCCCGCCAAAGAAAACCCTAATATGGAGAAGGCATTGTTCGCTTGACCAATCGTGTTGCAGTATGACGTCAAAGCAATTTCTAGAAAGTTCTTCGGGCATGAAGTTTGTTTACCTGAGCGTTCGCTTAGCCAACCAAAACCCAGGTGCGTTTGTATCCGTTTCATACACCAATCAAATCGCTCTATTTCCATTCGTTTGTTGTTTCTGTTTTGTTCGCGCGTTTTCATTTCAAGGTCATACGAAAATCGCTCTAACACAAATTTTTCGATAAGCATCTTACTTTATTCAACACAAATTTGCTGCACTTACAAAATCTCAACATACAGACATCTCAAGGAGAAAAAGAAGCATTTACAGTCATTGTTAGCTATGTTAATGTTCAGATTATTACTCTGTAAATGGATCTAGCAAGAAAAAATGAATCAAACTTTAGACATTTTGAACTCGATTTTAAAAAGAAGAAGTCTTGTCAGATAGTGACCCTAAGGAGTCAATAGAGGAGTCATGAACTAATGAGGCTTTGTAACAAAATAAAGGTGCTTTAAAATAACAATGTTGTAAAATAGCGTGCATTAAATTTACATCAACGTTAATTAAGATACATTTCAAATTAACATGAATTTTCAAAAATCGCATTAATGTTTGTTAATTTCCTAGAATAAGGTATGTTGTAGTTCAATTTCATCCTTAGATTAAATTTTATTTTCCTTCGTTTCAATCTCATTATCCTTCATTACCATACCCCAAAACAAAGGAAAATAAAATTTAAACCAAGGATAAAATTGAACCACAACACATACATTACACACCTACCATAAGAAAATTTTCTAAAGAATGAAATCCTACCAATGAAAGGTTAATGGCGCATTGACTCATGAAGTGTGTTGGCTTTAACTAACCGAAATAAACTTCTTGTGTAGATATTCCCCATCTTATCAATTTTTGAATACTCCAAAAAATCCCCACTTAAATCGAGCCACCAAAAAAAATCCCAGAACAGAAAATTCCATACCTAAAAAATCCTTTGATCATCCCCATCACTTGAAATCTGGACTGCCCCCTCCCCCCTCCTGGGAATATAAACACGTCTTTTTAAATTTCACAAGAAACGAATTCCCCATGATGGATATGTTTTTTGCTACTTCTGTGACACTTAAACCCCAGTCTGGCTAATAATTCTCAGATGGTCCAAGGCTACACACACAAACACTCAAATTATCTCTTGCAGAATTCTGTGGGTGGAGTACTCGATTATATATGCTACATAGGTGTGTGCCACCCCATCGGGTAGAGTTTTTGCGCCGTTTTGGTCTGCAAACAGGTATAGATTTTGCCCATTTAAGTCTGGAATCAGCAATGGTTTTTCAGGGAACTACGGGATCAATGAATGTATTTATCGTTTCAATTCCAAATAAGTAAGAAAGAATGAGAAGTACAGGTCTGTATGCGAATTTAAAATGGTGTGAAAAATTGTTTTGTTTGTGCACTAATCTAAGTAATGATGACATAATTTCTGTCTAAAGTCCAGGCTGAAAACAGGTATGGATTTCAGAGGTCCGGTCTAAAAACAGATGTGGAAAATGACCGAAATAGGGTCAGGATTTTGGGAACCGGGTGGCACACCCTCACCAAGAATTCCCAGGAGTACCCCTACCGGGCAGAATTTCAGAGTGGGCGAGTATAACATTCAAAATGTTGTCAGTCAGTGTGAAATGGAGTACATGAGCATAAAACACAGCACAAGGTACTCGCATGGTCTCAGTGTCTCACCAATGAACCATTTTAACCGGTACTTCTCGGCACAAGTACACTCATAATCATAACTATAACAAAATTGTCAAATCTGATTGGCTATCAACTGCCCTGATTTCAGCCTTAATTGGACAGTTTAATCGGACAGTACGCGTCATGCCTAAGTAATTGGACAGTACGCGCCATCACGCGCGCGCTTAAATAGCTTTTTTTTTTCACTGCTAGCAAAACAAAATTTCGAATTTCTTGTGTTTTGATTTAAAAAATAGCCTATTATATTACAAATTTTGTTAAAGTTATGATTAATTGGTAACAGAACTTCGTGTCGTCCAATTCGGTCTGTAATCATACTTGTGATTAAACAAATCGGACTCCCGCTACGCGGTCGTCCGATTTTGTTAATCACTCGTACGATTACAGACCGAATTGGACTCCACTCAGTCCTGTTACCATTACTTAAAGTACCATGAATGTGAAGATGTACATGTGCTTAACCATACGCTTAAGGTTATATACATTCAAGCATGAAAAACAATCAAAAGGTTGGACAAAGGTGATAAAGATTAAGAAGTAAGGCAATTGAAGCAATTGTAAAACTAGAAGAAAATCATTTTAAAATTAACTAAGCTTAGAAACGTGTAAATTACATGCAATTCACAGGAAACAAAGCTTTAAATTTGGAATTCGAAGAGAATGCCCCCACGTCGTTCTAATCGGAAACTTTTTAAAATCACCTATTGATCCTTTACAAGATTTCTGATCAGAGGCCTCGAACTGTTTCATGCTTAAGAAGTAAAAGACCATTACCTGCGATGACACCGGAGGAAACAAAACTTCAAACCAGTCTTGATTCCACCAACTTGTAAATTTACCGCTCTTATCAGAGGCTCATAATTATGCAGCGATCAGCAGTCTCATACAAAAAGAAAAGTATGTCATGTATCAGTAGTAACAATCGTGAAGCCTACGAACCTTCCGTAAAATTCCGAAAATAAGCCTAGGGGCTTATATTTTTCAAAGGCCCTTTTAAGGGGCTTTTTTTTGGAGAGACTTATATTCGGAGGGCTTATCTACGGAGGAAAATTTGCGTTTTAAAATCGATTGGGCTAGCCTTATATTTTAAAGTAAATTTACCGTTTTTGCTTTGTTTTACTTTGAGTATTTGAGGGCAAATTTCCAAGTACAAGCCCCCCGGGGTCTTATATTTGGAGGGGCGATTTAACGGCGGGTTTTTTGCGTTACCGGTTCGGGGGGCTTATACATGGAGGGGCTTAATTTTACATGTGTATAAAAAGCCTCTGGGCCCAATTGTTCGAAGACCGATTAGCGCTATCCCGTGGTTGAATTTTAAACCGTTCTTTTTGTTCTATTTAAAAACATTCAGGTTATTGGCGCTCAAGAATGTTGTGCTATCAGATCGACCGCAGCTGAAGCGTTACTGCAGCTACTTAACAGCATTTGACGGTCGGCAACTGCGCTGTAAAACTGCTGCCGAGAGCTTCAAAGGCTGCACAGCGCTTTTGCATCCCGCTGCAAAGCCAATTTATACAACAGGATAAATTAAAGTTAATGTGATAACCATAAACCCGCCTTTACCAGTAATGGAACCAGCTCACTTCCTTTCAGGGGCTACTTCCTGCATGTGACCCCTGTCACACTAGTTGTTTCGCTCAGCCAATTAGATGCCAGCTATCACATGTACAGTTGATACCTATATTTTCGCGCCTAGCTCAGGAAATAGCACTTCATATTCTTCTCTTCGTGGAACAAAATCCCATCCCACCCACCCTTATCACTGCTTGATTCTCTCTGCTGGTTTTCTTAAGGCTTTATATATGAGGTCTTTTCTCTTGCTTAAAATTTAAGAGGCTCCTTATACTTTTTGCGGTCATAAGAACTACTGATCGTTGTTGTTTACACTTTGAAGCACTTGGCAGTTGTCAAGAAGATATGGTACTTTGGGCCTTATTTTAATTATTAAGTTGATAAAAGTTTAATTGCTATTCACTTACAACTTGTGTTAATATATTTTTGTCTAACCTCTCTCCCTCGAGGTTCATGTTAAGTGTCTGGCTCTGCTTTCGGGAGGGTTCAGGTTTCCCTCAAACGTAATTACGGGTTTTTCCTGACGGGCAGCAGGCACGCAATTCTAACGTAAATTAGTGATGATATCTATATTGAGAGTTTTTGGCAATTAATAAACATGGGTTTGGGATGAAGTGCTCCCATACAGGTCACACTTTGCCCCATAGACTCTTGTTACTCCTTAAACCAGGGAATTAGACATCTAGAGAGGTCTTTCTACCTCTCCAGTACCCAAGGGGGATTATCACCCCCTACAGAGGATTATCACCTCTCACTAACCTGGGGGATTATCACCCCCCTAGAGAGGATTATCACCTCTCACTAACCTGGGGGATTATCACCCCCCTAGAGAGGATTATCACCTCTCACTAACCTGGGGGATTATCACCCCCTAGAGAGGATTATCACCTCTCACTATCCTGGGGGATTATCACCCCCCTAGAGAGGATTATCACCTCTCACTAACCTGGGGGATTATCACCCCCTAGAGAGGATTATCACCTCTCACTAACCTGGGGGATTATCACCCCCCTAGAGAGGATTATCACCTCTCACTAACCTGGGGGATTATCACCCCCTAGAGAGGATTATCACCTCTCACTAACCTGGGGGATTATCACCCCCTAGAGAGGATTATCACCTCTCACTAACCTGGGGGATTATCACCCCTAGAGAGGATTATCACCTCTCACTAACCTGGGGGATTATCACCCCCTAGAGAGGATTATCACCTCTCACTAACCTGGGGGATTATCACCCCCTAGAGAGGATTATCACCTCTCACTAACCTGGGGGATTATCACCCCTAGAGAGGATTATCACCTCTCACTAACCTGGGGGATTATCACCCCCTAGAGAGGATTATCACCTCTCACTAACCTGGGGGATTATCACCCCTAGAGAGGATTATCACCTCTCACTAACCTGGGGGATTATCACCCCTAGAGAGGATTATCACCTCTCACTAACCTGGGGGATTATCACCCCCTAGAGAGGATTATCACCTCTCACTAACCTGGGGGATTATCACCCCCTAGAGAGGATTATCACCTCTCACTAACCTGGGGGATTATCACCCCTAGAGAGGATTATCACCTCTCACTAACCTGGGGGATTATCACCCCCTAGAGAGGATTATCACCTCTCACTAACCTGGGGGATTATCACCCCCTAGAGAGGATTATCACCTCTCACTAACCTGGGGGATTATCACCCCCTAGAGAGGATTATCACCTCTCACTAACCTGGGGGATTATCACCCCCTAGAGAGGATTATCACCTCTCACTAACCTGGGGGATTATCACCCCTAGAGAGGATTATCACCTCTCACTAACCTGGGGGATTATCACCCCCTAGAGAGGATTATCACCTCTCACTAACCTGGGGGATTATCACCCCTAGAGAGGATTATCACCTCTCACTAACCTGGGGGATTATCACCCCCTAGAGAGGATTATCACCTCTCACTAACCTGGGGGATTATCACCCCCTAGAGAGGATTATCACCTCTCACTAACCTGGGGGATTATCACCCCCTAGAGAGGATTATCACCTCTCACTAACCTGGGGGATTATCACCCCTAGAGAGGATTATCACCTCTCACTAACCTGGGGGATTATCACCCCCTAGAGAGGATTATCACCTCTCACTAACCTGGGGGATTATCACCCCTAGAGAGGATTATCACCTCTCACTAACCTGGGGGATTATCACCCCCTAGAGAGGATTATCACCTCTCACTAACCTGGGGGATTATCACCCCTAGAGAGGATTATCACCTCTCACTAACCTGGGGGATTATCACCCCCTAGAGAGGATTATCACCTCTCACTAACCTGGGGGATTATCACCCCCTAGAGAGGATTATCACCTCTCACTAACCTGGGGGATTATCACCCCCTAGAGAGGATTATCACCTCTCACTAACCTGGGGGATTATCACCCCCTAGAGAGGATTATCACCTCTCACTAACCTGGGGGATTATCACCCCCTAGAGAGGATTATCACCTCTCACTAACCTGGGGGATTATCACCCCCTAGAGAGGATTATCACCTCTCACTAACCTGGGGGATTATCACCCCTAGAGAGGATTATCACCTCTCACTAACCTGGGGGATTATCACCCCCTAGAGAGGATTATCACCTCTCACTAACCTGGGGGATTATCACCCCCTAGAGAGGATTATCACCTCTCACTAACCTGGGGGATTATCACCCCCTAGAGAGGATTATCACCTCTCACTATCCTGGGGGATTATCACCCCCTAGAGAGGATTATCACCTCTCACTAACCTGGGGGATTATCACCCCTAGAGAGGATTATCACCTCTCACTAACCTGGGGGATTATCACCCCCTAGAGAGGATTATCACCTCTCACTAACCTGGGGGATTATCACCCCCTAGAGAGGATTATCACCTCTCACTAACCTGGGGGATTATCACCCCTAGAGAGGATTATCACCTCTCACTAACCTGGGGGATTATCACCCCTAGAGAGGATTATCACCTCTCACTAACCTGGGGGATTATCACCCCCTAGAGAGGATTATCACCTCTCACTAACCTGGGGGATTATCACCCCTAGAGAGGATTATCACCTCTCACTAACCTGGGGGATTATCACCCCCTAGAGAGGATTATCACCTCTCACTAACCTGGGGGATTATCACCCCCCTAGAGAGGATTATCACCTCTCACTAACCTGGGGGATTATCACCCCTAGAGAGGATTATCACCTCTCACTAACCTGGGGGATTATCACCCCTAGAGAGGATTATCACCTCTCACTAACCTGGGGGATTATCACCCCCTAGAGAGGATTATCACCTCTCACTAACCTGGGGGATTATCACCCCCTAGAGAGGATTATCACCTCTCACTAACCTGGGGGATTATCACCCCTAGAGAGGATTATCACCTCTCACTAACCTGGGGGATTATCACCCCCTAGAGAGGATTATCACCTCTCACTAACCTGGGGGATTATCACCCCCTAGAGAGGATTATCACCTCTCACTAACCTGGGGGATTATCACCCCTAGAGAGGATTATCACCTCTCACTAACCTGGGGGATTATCACCCCCTAGAGAGGATTATCACCTCTCACTAACCTGGGGGATTATCACCCCTAGAGAGGATTATCACCTCTCACTAACCTGGGGGATTATCACCCCCTAGAGAGGATTATCACCTCTCACTAACCTGGGGGATTATCACCCCCCTAGAGAGGATTATCACCTCTCACTAACCTGGGGGATTATCACCCCTAGAGAGGATTATCACCTCTCACTAACCTGGGGGATTATCACCCCTAGAGAGGATTATCACCTCTCACTAACCTGGGGGATTATCACCCCCTAGAGAGGATTATCACCTCTCACTAACCTGGGGGATTATCACCCCCTAGAGAGGATTATCACCTCTCACTAACCTGGGGGATTATCACCCCTAGAGAGGATTATCACCTCTCACTAACCTGGGGGATTATCACCCCCTAGAG
Organism: Porites divaricata; assembly: GCA_038088405.1. Classification (NCBI taxonomy): domain Eukaryota; kingdom Metazoa; phylum Cnidaria; class Anthozoa; order Scleractinia; family Poritidae; genus Porites; species Porites divaricata. The sequence goes on along the minus strand of JBBMOI010000002.1, from coordinate 33,837,227 downwards.
AGGATTATCACCTCTCACTAACCTGGGGGATTATCACCCCCTAGAGAGGATTATCACCTCTCCCCTTGTAGATTTTGGACTGTTACACCAATATGTAGAGAAAAGTGACCTGCTGTCCATATTTGGAGTACTTCATCCCTTACCCCTTTTTCCCCACAATAATTCTGGTCTAGTTACTTGCTTTTATCTAAGGGGTTATGGGTTAAGAGCATTAACTAGAATATGGAGTTCATTACCGAACGACATCAAAAATGCCCCGTCTTTTAGTATATTCAAGCGTGTGATCAAACAATTTTTAAGGGCCAGACAGAATACAACCTAATATTCTATATTTTCCTCTAAACACACTTATATACTTAATTAAACGACTTTTTTCTTTATTTCTTAAAATACCGCCTAGTATTTAAATTGCCCGTAGGGGGAAATCTCTATTCCTCATAAGCTCGGCTTCTCGGAGATCTCCTAGCCACAGTCACTCCTCCCAAGTAATGTACAAATTTCAAATTTAATGTTAATTAACCTATTTATTATCGTTTTTACTTTGCTTGTATTTCATTGTGTGTGGCAAAATAATAAAATAAAATAAAATAAAATAAAAGTTGTTGTTCTGCTTACTAAACCTATAGCTTCTTTGAACGTTCTTGTTACCGTCGCCGTCGTAGGATCTTAAGGTCCTTATTATATAGACAATCTCTTGAAAACCTCTAATGGGATAGAAACTACAAGTAAGGCGCTAAAAACTAATGCAGGGTTTTGGTGTCTCCAGTTCACGGTGGCGATTTTTGCGCCTGGGTTTGGAGAGAAGGGGAGATGAAAGGAAGGTTAAGGAGGGGAGGGTACGCGACAATTTAGTTAATGGGAATGTCGTCGTGACTTCAACTCACTGCTTTCTTTCACGTTTCTTTGACGGCACTCTGAAAAGCCTGTCAGTAGCTGCCTAAATAGAAGTTTTCTTTTCCCATTTCTGTGCCTTGTGTCAGGAAATTGCTACCCTTTCATATGCCCCGAACCACAAGTCTGAAAACGTACTATATTCAGGGGGAACGTCCACATACAGCTATTTCGAGAAAGGTTGTCGGAAAAAGTGCACGCGACAATCCCGAAAGGTATTGTGGGTGGCTTTGAGTTCGCTGTTCTTCAATAAAGTTGATACAATGGCACGAGAGGCCATACACATATGTTTGCAAGAGCTAAAGGAAAGCAACAAAAGTAGGTTCGACAGCTACAAAGTCAGGAACAGTGTATTGATCTTATCCCATGTTACCTTTCGGGATTGTCGCGTGCACATTTAAATTTCTTCCGACAACCTTTCTCGAAATAGCTGTATATCCAGATATTTTTGAATGCGCAACTTTTTATTTCCGGATACAATGATTGTCATCAAGGGCACCCAACGTCAATTTTCGGAAAATATCTGTTCGGAAGACGATTTGAGATGTAGAATTTTCGGCACAGTTGTTGTAAAATTTCTTGCTTGCCTGCCTCTCCTGGGATTTTCGAACATCTAAAAATTGGTGTAATTGCCCATTTTTAACGGATTTTTGCCCTAAAAAGGTCAGGAGGCTTTTTTCTAGCTGAAATTTTCGAAAAAGTAAGTTTTGATCCCTATAATTTCGGATCACTAGTCTTTCAGCTAGGAAATCCTTACAGATGAAATTTTTAGGGGATAAAAATATGCCTATATCTACCGTTTAAATACTAAAATACCTTTAACAACGCTGTGTTTAAGTCGCTTTGAACTATATTCTCGTTGGGTGCCCTGTGTCATGTCCACACGCATTATCCGGGTTCAAATCGAATTTGCTCGTCTACACGTATCCGGATATTTTTTAATCAGCTAATTTTTCTTTGCTCGGACCGTCTTGAATATTCACTGTAAAAAAACTCGGCTCGATCTTGTGACGTCGGCGGATTCAAAAATTTCCACTCTGTAGACCGGATTAAAAAAGTTGCGGATTCGTATATGTCGGATTCATTGGATAAGTGTGGACGTAAGTCGAACCCGCAAACAAAAAGTTGCAGATTCAAAAATATCCAGATACGTGAGGACGGGGCGTCAAATTGCCGTCTATAATAAAGCTCAGATATAGCGCACACTCTGATTGGCTGAAAAAGCGTACTTCATAAAAGTATTAAATATGGAGCTAAAGTGTAAGCTTTGAAAATTGAAAGTGATATAAGTGTGAAAGTCTACGGAAGATTTCTTATCATAAAATAAATAAAGAAGTTTTCATTGTGCTCTGTACTGTTGTAAAATACTTGGGAAGTAGCTAGAGCACTCAAGAGGAACAGAACAGAGCAAAGTCGAGGCTTCTTTTACTTTGTCTAATTAGGTCACCAGAGCTTCATGTAAATTATCTGACGTTAATTCACAGTGCCCTTGCCATGACCGATTTATAAAAATCATCAAAACTAAACGCGACTTTATTCCAACCTTTTTGTTACAATGACACAATATAAAATTCAGAGTAGGTATAGGAGGCTTGCACTAGAAACTGTAGCTTTATCTATGATTACCGAGTCCTTCCAACTGACCTCTTTCGTTGACAAATTCCTGAACCTGTGTTTCACTCAATTTGATGGCAAATCTCACTGTGTGAATTTTGATAAATATCGCGACTGAGCTCCTGACGAATAAACGAGTGTTGTTTACTTACACTGCAGTTTATACTCGAAAAAAAAAAACAACAACAAAAAACAAACTTGAGGATCTATTACTTGGCTCAGTTTATTGTTTTTAAAATCGTATTTATATTTTATTAGGCGGGTTACTTGCTGATTGAAGCCAACAACATCCTGGCTTCGTTGTCTTTTCTACCAGAGCAAAGGCAGCTGGATATGGTCGCTGATTCCTGATTGACCATGGTACGGGTTCTAAAACGAAAAAGGTCGAGAAGACACACTTTGAGGCCAGATACTATGGATTACAAACTTACTCGTCCACAGTCCTCTCTTAGGTCCTCATTAGTATTAACTAAAAGACTCCCCATCTGCCCCTTCGCACCAGATGCGTAATAGTCTCCAGCTCCTTCACCCTTTCTCCGTGTGAGTGACAAGGATGATCGAACGGTTTTTTTGGGTTTGAAATTTTCGATTCCGGGATTTTTAGTAGGAAAAATTGGCAAGTTTTGTTTTTGGTGGCTTGATATAACCAGGGATTTGTTTGGGTATTTAAAGAAATCTTTCGCAAACACTTTCACATCCTTATTTCAACGCCCTGTTGCTATAACGTCTTTAAAGCTGTACCCAAATAGAGACTGTACGAAAAGCTAGAGAGGCATACCTCATCGAGAGAGGCAAAACTCTTGAACCTTTAGGTATAAATAAGAAAGATGAAATGTAATACAGTCTTTATTTCTTCTCTTTGTTATCATTTATTTTTCTATTTTTATATTTCAAATTTCTTTCAATCACTACTTCAACGGTTTTTGTTTTCAACGTTCACTTGCTAACATAGTATCATATTGCACGCTATTTCCTTATTTTCAAATTGTAACGTCTCATTATATGTAAGACCCTGAAGAAGGAAGGCCGTGCTTTCCGAAATATTGGTTAAAAGATTATGTATTCCCGACTGTAAAATCAGCCTTGCTTTTTTGTCCTATATTTTCACTTATTGCTGATTAGATCCTTTATTAGGATACGGTCCTTCTTTTTTGTAAGCTGGTCCTTGCTAACCTGGTACGTTTGCTAACCGTAAATATGAAGAAATGTCTTACCCCCCAAAAATCCGAATATGTGCGACCCCATTCTAGTAACTTTATTGAAAAAGCGACCTCATTATAGTCAATCCAGTCTTGAAAATGAGACCCCATCCAGCGGTACATCCCGGTTAGCCTCTTGTAAGGAAGTACTCCCCCAGAACAGGAGCCCATATTCAATCATCCCCGTCACTTGAAATCCTGAGGACCTCCCCCCACTGGGGTTTTGACCAACTTGTTCGATTGTTCTTTGTTTTACAGCATGTTTGATATTAGGTTTTTAGAAAAAATTCTTTGATCTGATTGGCTATTACACGAGAATTTTCAATTACACCTTATTTCAGTTATATCTAGAACGGCATCCGACGTTATCGCGTGCGTTGAAAAAAATTTTACTCGAATTTTGCTATAGCTGTGACCAACTATGTGAAACAAAACTTCGTGTATTTCTGTCGACTGTATTTTATCATCGCCAATCGTCCAAAACAAAAAGAATTTGAGGGTATTAATCAGTTAGGTTTAGTAGTGTTTAGTCTTATTTGCTGATAATTCTTATTGTTTGCTGTTGCTGTCTCGGGAGAAAATACTGTTAGGTGTTTGGAGGGTTTTTCGTGGAAAATCATTGTTTTTTTTGCATTTTCAATCCTTATCTGCTCTTAGAAAATTGGTAATAAATTCACCCCTGAACTTTTAGCCTGTGCTCGAACGGGCTGTATTAGCCTTCGGACATCTTCGGTAGTCTTTAAAATCTTCCGCAGTGTTCGAAAATATTTTGAAATAGTAGGGTTCAGAAAATGGTCGAAAATTCCTTGATATACTGAACGAAATAATGATGGCCTTTTTGGATTATTTTTTGTGTGGTTCTGAAAAGAATTTACTGTTACAGAGAATTTTTTACTGCTGGCGTCAACTTAAATGCCCAAAATTTAACTGTTTCATGTCACAGAGCCAAATCATTTATCGAGGTACCCCCATTCAGGCTCCCCTGTAGCCATTATATCTATCTCTCTTTTATCATCATCAGTTTATAGCTTTTTAAAAGAAAATTACAAAACGATAAAAACTTTACATGGCGTTTCCATGACTTCATGTCCTCATACCTCCTCCAACTTCCCTTTCTGTTTATGCAGCTGTAACCTATGTTTGCAATTATCTTTATCTGAATTTTTTTAAAATTAAGCAAATTCGATCCTAATTGGAAGGTAAAACTTTCCGTTGACGGACAAATTATTTCCCTTAAAATCAGGTGGTATTGGATCTCGGTATTACTTAATAATTGAGGTCGATCAGAGTTGGAAAGTGCATCATCATTTTTATAATAACCGTGTGCTATTCCTCTGTCATCCATATCTCTGTGGTCTTAATGTGATGACTACTCTAGAACTCATCTTTTGGTGGCTATTACCTTCGAATGGATATTCACTCTCCCCTTGGTAGTTATTCTCACCCAACATTGTTCCCTGAATCTTGAATTCCTGAACAAAAAATTAATCGAGAATTACGTATCAAAACCGTCTAGATAGATCGAATATTGACTAAATGAGCACAGCACTGAAATTTTCTCTAGGTATTATACTTAGCGTACTTTTGCATGTGTTTGTGCGTGTATGCGTGTGTGTGTGTGCGCGTGTTTGATGTGAAATGAAGCATTTGACATGTCTCTGGTTCTATAGTACTGCCTAAATTGAAGCTAAATATTTACTTTGGCTGGTTCAGACATTCTTGATACCAATTCAAAGAAAAGTAATTGTTGAATCGAGTCCCCTAAAAGGTGTGCTCCGGAGTTAGTATTTTCCTTGGCTATCTTTGGCACCGACCTCAGTTCTAGAAATAAGAGTTAGCTTTCTTGCTGTTTAGATCACTCTTTTTCATGACTGTCAGTCGACATCTCGTGGAATCATCTGATGGGCTTAGGCCCATAAACTTTGAGCATTAGCTTCTTTCCATTTTTAACCTCGTCATTTGACTTTGACCTTTACCTACACATGCGGTCCTTAGCTTAGAGTCTTCTTCTGCCGCCAGTAGACTTTGGCACATATATATATATATTTATTTTTGCTATCATGCTCATGCTAAAAAGCTCGAAAGGGGCTTCACCGCCTTCACTTTTTTTGTGGGGGCACAGCCCCCCCCCCCCCCCCCCCCAACCACACACACACACGCGTTTGTAGCATAATAAATAATTTTGTTTTATTTTACCCCAGTCAACTCATTAGGACTTAAAAACACTATTTTAAAAAACTTCATTGATTGAGTTTCTGATGAATCAGTTGGGTTTGCTGCATATAATTTTGCTGTATGCGTGACCAATTTCCATTAAAAAAAAAAAAAAAACATGAGTCTCTCACATGGGAGCGAAGTTATTCGGCTCTGAGACGCCTCAAAACATACGTTACGAACACGGTGATGTACCATCGATTAAGCAACTGCTTTCTTGTTCACTATCACAAGACATTGGCTGGAGCAATCGACCCCGTTGCGATCGCCAAGACGTTCAAAGCGCAAACGAACAATGAAGGGGCATTTTGGGAAGTTCAAGTAAACGTGGACTCGTCTGTTGAAAACAAAGAAACAACGTACTTGGCCGGTTGGACTGGGACATTTATTTTTTTTCATCCGCACTCCCCCCCCCCCCCCCCCCCCCACTCCCCTATGGAAGGCAATCCTATGTAGTTTTTGTTATCGGCACCATTGAAGATGGCATCCGAGGGGTCCAAAATGATGGTCTGGATGAGGAGGGGGGGATTCAAATGTCAGTTGTCAGTTAACCCTACCAGACCCTCCAAAATGTAGTCGGCGCCTTAAAAAAAGACAGAGGCCGCCTTTTATTGCTTATTGGGAGGCGGGGTGGGGAAAATGGACTATCCAATTTTATTTTCAGTCCTCCCCCCTTTTTATTTCGCTCCTACGCCGCTGGTAAATTTCATGACAATAATTCCTTTAAAATGACCTAAAAAATAAATTTGAGAGCTTTCAAACTCAATCGCGCTGTTTACATTAATTGAACATCACAACAAACACGCAGGTAATAGGCCTGTCACGTTTGTCACGCACAAGCGATTTGCCGTCCTGTTGCGCAACCGCTCACTAATATTGCCAACTACAATCTCGTTCCCAGAGGCCGCGATCCTTTTGTACAGCGACGGGGATCACTAACCTCTGGAAGAATCCGTAAAAAACCATCTCTGATTGGCCGATAAAATCGTATTCATCACATGCAAATTTCTTTGCTAATCAAAAAACAGTGAGCACGTTGGTTTGATTTTGACAGGCCACTTGTGCACACATAAATCTCATACGACCTGGAACCGTTAAGAAAAACGTTAACCTCGATCGGTAATTTTCGAAATCTGGCTACAGTGACATTTTTTTCAAAATTTCCTTTTTCTTATTTTTGAAAGTCATTCCAAGGCTTTTTTTTTTAAGAGATGATATACATTTATGCCACTGAACCTTTCAAATTTGCATACACTGTTGTGTTTATTCCGTGCACGAAAGAATGTGTGTCGTCGTGACTAACAAATGCTCATTCGCGGCGTCTAAATCAGTAGACACTTTTGTCCCCTTTACTTGTCTTTCTTCACTAAATACATCCATCAAAGGTCACAGAAGAAAAACTGCTTTGGAAAGAGGAAATTGCAGCAATGTGCGAGCAAGGAAAATTTCCCTTGCATTTGAGACCTTCTCTAGGTCAAATGGGTAAACAATTTCACGCAGGCGCAGTTAAACCGGAACCAGAGCGTTCGTTGCCCCATCCGCTGGACAAAAGTAACGGATGCTCTGGGAACGAGATTGTGCCAACTACGCTTCCTTATGCACTATGACACATAAAGTTAATGAAGAAATTAATTGTAAAGGACAAAATCCAGGCACAGCTTCTTGTCCAACAAGTAAACTTCTCATTCATTAAATCAAAAACACGACAAACAACAAAAGTGAACTTTTAAAAAACTGTTAGGCTAACAAGTTTTCGAAAACCCCAATTGTAATCCGTTTTTATCTTCTTCGAGTTTGCGCCATGCACACTCGTGCCTTATTTTGTATTTGCTGTGTTATTCATACTTTCTTTTATTGCTTTGAGTGATTGTTTTTATTAGTTTCACTGCTCCTTAAAGATAGAGCTATGGAAACTAATTGCGTTTTTATGTGGATGATATTTGTTCCAGACGTAGTTTATCGATAGAAATCGATATCATTGCTGTTAATCGATTTAATCCACCGATTAATATCGATTGTTATCAGAAATCGAAGTCACAGATAAAATAATTTATCAATTATTATAGATTAACAAAATTGACAATAATCGGTAGGAATCGATCGGAATCGATAATAATCGATAAATTATATTTTATTTTAACCCACAGACGTACAAGGATAGGGGGTGGCACCCACCGCCCACTAAGGTTTTTCTGAGTTTCCTCCCAGAGGATATTCATGATTATAAAACGTCAGCACCTGTTGTTTTCAGAAGCTCTTTGCTCATAACGCTGCGCATTTTGAGTCAAGTCCAGTGATGGTCACAGGGGATGGATGGTCAGCTTCTATGGTTACGAGATATGACGTCATAAGAAGGAGGGGGTCAATCCATTTCTTAGGTGAACGTACATGTCTTCAACTTTTTTCAACGATAAAAGTAAATCATGTGGCTAAAATCATGCAAAGTACATATTTATCTGTTATTTTTCATCTCAAGCACAAAAAATCGCCTTATCGTGCGGTTTTAACCTGATTTCTAATTCTTGGTAAAATCCAAGAAGGCGGCCAAGATGGCGACCATTGTTGGTAACGTCACAGGCCAACCAGCAGCGTCACCACCCATAAAATATACTTCATCTTGTAGAGAAGATCAAAGGATTTCCACTGAAGGTAAAATCATTTCGAAATACTGCAACATATCAAAAACTCTAAGGGGCTCCATCCACCTTCCCTTGCACCACGCTGGGGGTATGAATTTGTACGTGCGTCCGAGGGTTAATCGAAGTCACAATTTTTTTCTTTATCGATTTCCATCGATTGATATCAAAAATCGATATTCATCGATCATTGATATCGATTACTATCGGTTATTACCGATTATCGGTTTATCGATTAACTACGTCTGGATTTCTACATATCCTTATATATTCCGCAATACGATCAATCGATTGGACCGTGTTCAAAAATGGTGTTTTTAACAAGTTTTAACCAGGGCGCAAAGTTGTGAAACGTCGTTTTATTGTGTCAGTCACGTCGGCAATCATGTGCCAGGGGGTTAAAAGGCTTGAATTGTAAGTACTAAATGGCACCTGCCACAGATCGGAGTTATTTCGTTTGACGTTCCCGTTGCCCTCGCATCGTTATTCTTGTCATTTAAAAATATTTTTTCGCTGAATAATGGGTATCATGTCTGCGTCTTTTAAACATGAGTGTCAGAACTGGAGAATGAAATGAATTTTTAATTTCAAGAAATATCCAGCAGTGACAATCATTTATTGCAAAGCTGGTGGTTTTACTTGTTAAGAGCGCAAATGAGCGACGAATCCACGAGCAAAATGAGGCGAAAACAGAACTACCAGCTACGCAAGCGAAGGTTCAATTCACATTTCAATTTCCTTCACGCTGAGAATGAGTGGTTCTTGCCACAGCTTCTTTAAAAAAAACATCAGTACATGTGGTTCTCATATGTTCTCCAAGTGGTTTTCTGGGAAAACGTGGGTGTGGGTCTTGAAGCTGATTTGCACCCGGGCTTTTCTGTTCTGTATGCCAATAAAAAAGCGGCAGGATATGTTTGCTTTCCATCGCTTGGCCATGGCAACAGTTCTGAAAAAATAATAAAAAGAAGGAATAAAACAACAGAAAATGAAACATAAGAACAGCGCACCTCGTTCACCCCAAGCCATAAGGCCCCTACGGTCTTTGGTACATAATGCTAGCATTTTTTCAAGCACCATAATGAGGAGAAAGCGTTAAGCAATCTCAAGCGTTTCAGTGGGATCTTCCTGGAAAGTTATCAAGAAGAACCAAGAAAGAAGGAGAAAATAAACACTTAAAATTGAAATTGAAAAAAAAAAAAACGAAACAAAACAAACAATATCAGCAACAACAAAATTGAAAGCGAAAAAAATTAAATGCGGCCCTTATAATACTGCGTTTAGAATATTATCTAGATTACAACATTTAGCAGGGTAACTGCATGCGCACTGCAATGGAAAACGGTGCCATAGTGAAGCGAATTCTTATTGCAGTCTAAGCGTTATAGTTTTTGTAAGGTAGACAAATCAAGAAAAAAAATATATTCAGCATCTGCAACGATGAGACAAAAGAGGATGAAGACCATGAACATAACTTGCTACAAAGCATATTACTTTCTGACAGACATTCAACCACTTCCTGACTTTTGCTTTGTGCCAAAACGAGCTCTTGAATCTGTGAATAAATTAAGATTATTGCGTCAATAAAAGTATGTGTTAGACGATAATGGCGCTTACACAACACTGTGCACTAACAAACTCAGATGTGATCTGTCAGAACTGTACCAAGTACATAGCAAACCTCGTCAAAAGTTATCTCGGTTGATTCAGTCATCTCTTTTTTTACCAGCCAGTATGCAGCTACTTTTAAAGTTGAGAAACGTTCTGCTTCGATTAAATCCAACCCAGCCCACTGATTGCCGTTAGGCAGTACTGATCTTACTAATTAAAGTACCTTTGTCACGATATTGCTCATGTGCAGCCGTCATTGAGATCAGGAGCTATTTTGACCAATAGGAAGCAGAAGATTTGGCACATTGCGCCCACGGTTTGACCTCTTAGACTTTGAATTACATGATCCCAATTTAATGAATTTTCTACATATTTTCGACGATAGAGAAATGATGCAATTTTTTGTTGTCTTTATTAAAGCCACAATGGTGAGTTTTTGCCTGGGTTTACGCAGAAAATTTTTTCGTAAGGATTTTCCATTGCACAGGGCGTCCGCTTATGACATCAGGTGCCCATTAGTACCTGGTACTTTGAGACACTCTTAAAAACTAGTTCAGATGTACCCTGGCCGGGGCCAGAGAATTTTCATGCGCGGTTTCCGGTTTCAGTCAAGTCTTAAAAAGTGACCCGCGCGAAAAGTTTTTTCTCGCAGCTTTGCCACTCGTGTCTCTGACCTTTGGAACGAACACGTGTCGGAAGAGGGGAGGGTACGCAGAAATGTTTTTTCGTAGGGGCTTTCCCTGGCGACCATAGCACAGAGTGTCTGCTTATGACGTCAGGTGCCCATTAAGTGCCTGGTACTTTGAGACACTCTTTAAAAACAGTTAAGATGCCAAAATAGCCTTAAAAAGTTAACTACTCTTTTTCGGATACCCTTAGCCTCTGGTCTAAAAAGCGTACCACATTCGGGGCGTAGTAATTCCGAACAGTGTCTTTTGAAACGTCTTTGAACTCTTACATCGAGGTTACATGTGAGAAGTTTGCCTAAGACCAGGGTCAAACGCCCACCTTTTTCTCATGAGACGACCAAACGGAGCGGAATGTTACTGGACACCTTTATTTGTGTCTCACGTGGAAGTGATGACACACTAAAAAAAAATTTTAAAATGATCCTACTCGATATTATATTAGCAGTAGCTGATGTGTGTTTAAGGCTCTCGCTAATAATGACTACACGTCAGCAATTAATATTGCTGAACATATTAAATCCACCCGACATAATATCGATTGGGATCATTTTGAAATCAGTTTAGCGTCGGGCAAATCAGTAGTCTGCTACACAGCCGTTTTTAGTGTTATCACGCAGCGCTCCTCTGTGGGAAGGAGCGTTGCGTAACGACACTAAAAACGGCTGTGTAGAAGACTAGCAAATCAGATGTATGATGTAAGACAAAACAAACACAGTTGTTAAGGCAGCTTTTAATTTCAACATCAGAAGGGAAAACCGAGTGAAAAGCTGATGTTTTATTGTTTGGCTGTTACCTTATATAATATCACTGTTAAGAATTTTCTAAATCTCATTTCCAGACCCCTTGCCATCTTTGTCAGAAGCCGACGCGGCTCCTGGTTTTGTATACTTAACAATTATTCCTCGAGCCCGAATGGGCTCTGAGTCAATAGCCCATGAGGCCGAAGGCCGAATGGGCTATTGACTCAGAGGCCATGAGGGCGAGAGGAATAATTGTTTTAGTAAAATCTAACTAGTTGCTCAAAAATATCGAGAATAAAATAAACTTTAGCTAGTTAAAGCTAGACTATAATCCTTTTTTGCCGCCAAAAAGCCCGCGCTTTTCGCTACTAGTAGGCTATGACATATAGCCTAGTAGTAGCTCAACCAATCAGAACGCAGCATTGATGATAGACCACTAGTTGGCTTTTACTAATATAGTTTAGTCATAATCTGCGACGATCCCTTTTGATCACTTTTAAAAATGTATGTTGACTAGCATTAGAAACATCAAGTTTATATAAAAATGCGAGAGTTCACAATGTTTATCACCGCTGTTCTTGTTTTATTTTTGATCAAACTGAGCCAAGTGATAGATCCTCTGGTTTTGTTTTTTGTTGTTATTCTTTTTCTTTCTCTTTTTCATATATAAAACTGCAGTGTAAGTAAACAAGGCTCGTTTATTCGTCAGGAGCTCTGTCACGATATTTATCAAAATTCAAACAGTGACAGTTGCCATCAAATTGAATGAAACATAATGGTTCAGGAGTTTGTCAACGAGGGAAGTAAGTTGGAAGGACTCAGAAATCTCAGATAAGCTACAGGTCCCTGGTGCAAGCCTTCTATACATTGCCTTGTACTTACTCTGAATGTTTGTGTTTTATTTTTTTGCTAAAGCATTTCTTTCTCTTCCGTTGGTATTTGTTACTTTTCGGTAGATTTTCTTCATGTGTCTGTAATGTGCTTACCGAAAGCTTCTTAGGAGAATTACCAGAATTACCTACCTTAACATTCAGAGAATATATATATATCTATGCCCCACTGCATGCCTTTCAATACTTTCATTGCATTTTTATTGGCGTCCGGTTTCACAGTGATACGAGCATCCCCGTGTTTTGCCAGGGCATCCCCATTCCCAAAACCCTAGTGATTTGGGTACCCCCCACTAATCCTAACCCAAATCGCTAAGGTAGTATGAGAAGGGTATACCTATATCCCTAGGGTTTTGGGAATGGGGATGCCCATATCACTGTCACGGTACTCCATTGATTTTACTATGGGGGTGTGCGGTTGTCTTCAAGACTCTGGACCAGTTCCACACAAAATAAATAAATTTGCGACTCTGTTACAGATAATAACATAGGAATCCTATCTCCCTGTGGCCAACCTCAGTCTTTTCCAGGCGTTCACATGACTAGCCAGAGTATCAGGCGTTTCTGGGGAAAAAGGGGAAAGATGAAAGCGAAAAGGGGAAGAGAGCTTTCCCCTCCCCCTCTCCCTCCTCCATCTAAAATCTCCTCTACCCTAGCCCCTTAGGAAGGCCTGATACTCAGGCTATCACATGACCGGACAGCAACGGCTGCGAGGGGGAGACTGGGAGCGAAGAATACACTACAATGCTTTGTACATGTAGCTAACCGCTGCTGCTGACCAGTTGTTGTTTTGAAAGATGGAACTTAATCATGGCGGTGCAGTGGTAAGAGAAGAATACCAAGAAATCAGGAGTGTTTTTAACAACAGAGACCATTCTGGTATTTCGGCAGTTGTATTTGATCCCCTTGAAGAACTTGTGTGGGCAGGAAATCAGTCGGTAGGTCTTAACGGAATCGATAGGAAATTTGGTATGGTCATAACGATTTCTGTGATCTTAATTAACTGAGCTTATTTCATGTAAAAAATTATGTTAAAACTAACGAAATTGAATGAAGGGTTTTGGTCAGGGACATATTTCACTAGATTACACTGTTTGTAATGTAAAAATCTTGTCCCCTTTTTTGTCTGATCTCTACGCAGATCTCATTGTTGAATAAGAATTTTGATCAGAAACTGGCTGTTGTTTGCCAAATAATATTTTAGGTTGAATTTCAGTTAATATATTTTAAATTGAAATTGAAAAATGCATGCTGCAGAGTTCAGTTTAAATGATTATTACACTGTAGGTTTGTAGATGGCTACATACATACAATAGTAGAACCTTTCTTCAGTGGCCACTATTATGGGGGAGGTACAGTGCCACTCAAAATGACGTTACCACCCCTAACTCGCCTAACCCGTCTAGACTTGAGAAATGAGAGTGCTGTGTCAAGAGATGAGACACTCATCTCTAGATGATGTTGTAGGAGACTTTTTGGGGGCAAGTTCAACACATTGACCCCCGAGCAGCGGACTACCCACTATTAAACCCCCACTCCACACACTACCCTACAGAGTGCCCCTACAGATTACCCTAAAAAATCAATCAAATTTACTTTTGCACAGGAAATTGATAGAACAAACCTACCTCCACTGCGTTGCTCATGAATTCTGCCTTCAGTAACAGGTGAGCCATCTTGCTTTTCGCCTGTTTCCTCAACCCAGTCATTTTTCAGTCTTGCCTCATTCCAGAGTTCTACACTTGCATGTAGTTTTCACCTGCATGATACCCAGTCTGCGGTCTTTTGTGAAATAACTGTTAACCGATGATAGCTCAAATTTCATAAAATCAGTCAGTGGATGTAAAATTAACACCAAAAAGCCCACAGCAGGAGGAAGAGCCAATTTTGGAAGTAATAGCCATCTCGCCTAGAAGGGGGGGACATTAGTGGTACTGCAATACCATAAGAAAAATAATATTTATTGACAAATACCAAAATACCATGTCACAAATTGACCTATTACCAATTAACTGCATCTATGATTGCTCACAATTACTTAAACTTGTATTCATCTCACGTGTGTGTTTATCTCTAGAATGTATGCATTAGTAATCAACCTCAGACATTGCGAGAAATCATGAGAAGACCTTGATTTGATTGGTAAAAAAAATAAAATATTACCTTTTATTAACTTGTATAACTAACTGTGTTTTGTGTGTGCACACTGTATTGACCTGTTTTAGACAGTAAAGTGCAAATAAATGGTACTGCAGTACCGTGAAGGATCTTCTTTTACCGTAATACCATTAGCAGTCAAAAGGATGAAAAACTGCATACTGCAGGGCTAGTTGATCCTGCAATACTTCACATTAAAATCAAAATTTCTGAAATACTGCCTGAAAAAAAGCTCAATACTGCAAAACCGTAAATCCTAGAGGTCCCTGGGCCTCAATCTCCTACTAAAAAGATCAACACGTACTGGGCACCAAGTTAGGTTGCAATTAGAAAGACTGGGTCCAGGAAAAAGCAAGATGGTGGTTGTTTATTTAGTATTAATGAAGATAGGTTTCTTGTATCTCTTTGCACCTTTAAAAGTGAATTACCAGTAGGTTGACTTTTTAGGGTAATCTGTAGGGGTACTCTGTAGGGTGTTCTGTGGAGTAGTCCGTAAGGTAGTACATAGAGTGGGGATCAGTTGGTAGTCCGTGGACTGGAGGACAGTGTTTTCAACTCACCCCACTTTTGTGTGTTACATCTTTTGTGATTTCATGCTCCTCCTCAAATCCTCTGTTAATTAATGTTTTAGTGATAAAAACAGTAGACATGCTTCTTTGTAATAGCTTTCCTTGATTCTTTTCCACTCAGCCAGCAACTGAAAAATAACATCCAACTGACTTTTATTTCTGAGCATTCCAAGCCTTTTGTTTGGAGTTTTTGAAAATTTAGGGTGCCATTAGAATATATGGTTTTGAGAAGCCATTTGAATAGTTTTTTTGCTGACAGGTTTGTCTGGACTATACCTTCTTCAGTGATTTGAGTTTTGCAGGTTGAGGGCACTATGTTGGCTCATAAAACATGACAGCACCTTGACAGCAGTGTCCTGGACCTGAACCAAAATAATGTCTGTATAAAAGATCAGACTCTTCTGTAGATTTCACTCAAAACTTATTCCAAAATTGCTGTTTCTCATCAATGATTCTCACAAGATGAGAGTCTCATTTCTTAAGATTAGATGCTTTCCCCTTATATGAGATGCCATTTTTGCTTTTATTGGCTGTTTTGGAGAGGTTTCCTCGGCAACAGAGATTATATTAGCAGTTGGAGAGGTAGCTATTGTAGAGACATAATAAAGTGAACATATGGACTGTTTTTCTCTGTTTTGTTTGACTTGTGCAGGGCTACTTGGCATCATATTTTGGTCCTGAGTTACAAAAGTATACGTCATTTAAAGTTCATCATGAAGAAATCCGTCATGTAACAGCCAACGACCATGGAATACTCTCTCTTTCCTGCAATGAGCTTTGCTTCTCTTCTCGGCCAGGACTACGAATCTTTAGGCTCAGGTAAGAAGTACAGTAATGCAAAATAATAATAATGATAATAATAACATACACTTATATAGGCCTTCCTCTTAGTGATCCAAAGCTATTTGCAGTACTAATAGTAATAAGCCTAATAAAACATTACAATGATGTAATAGACCATTTTACAGTTGTGGACTTAGTACCCTGGTCTTGAGGCTGACGGTGACCTTGTTTTGATACAAACTCTCTTCTCTTTGTTATGGAAATTGTCCTTGAAAAATACTAGTTAGCATAAGAATAACTTGATTTACATGATAAAGCAAGAAGGTTTGTATCAAAACAAGGTCACCGTCAGCCTTGCCTCCATCTTTAACTGTAAAATGGCCCATTGTTAAAATGTTACAATGAATGAAGTGAAGGTTGTTGGGAGACTGAAGGCTGTTGGGACATTATATTACAGAAAAATATTCTTCAACGCCAATTTTTTTACAGTTATGCAGTGCTTCTGAAACCAAATAACAGCAAACATCACTGATAAGAGAGCTAGATGGGGTCTGAAAGCTCCATATAACTTACATCAAATTGTTCCAAATGGTGAAGCATATATTGTTACATGCTGTGAAACCTACACCTGTGTAGCACAAATTCGACCACTTTGAATTTACAATGTAACAATTGAGTATTAAAAGAGAAGAGACCTATGTCACTAGGGACTTAGCCTGTATCGGTCACTGATTTTAGCCAGGATAATTCATTTTATGTAGACAGCAAGAAAATAATTTAAATAGTGGCAAGTAGTTGAACTGCGATTGCACATTACATACCATAAACTGCCAATTATACATGTAAGCCCTGGGCTTCTTAAGGGGTTTTAGGAGGGCTTATACATGTATCTGAGGGGGCTCAGGGATGGGACTATTATTTTTCAACTTAGCTCTATTATATTTTGGATTTTAGAGTAACATATAATGCTAGTATCTCCATAACTACATAATTATATATTATTATTATTCATTCAAAATATTTCCCCGATTCTGATTGGCTAAAGGCACATGCATAATTCACCATAACCAGCTACTAATGACCAAATTTGGAAGGATTTTGCGTTTAATGAACCAATGACGTCAAAAGTGCAGCATTCTTGTAGGTTAATGCACCGTTAACCGAGAAGACCTGGGGACAAGGTAGAGTTGTTTTGGTTATGAAAACAAAAATGGCTGACATTTCACTTGTTTCAAGAGTAAGAACTAGGCGAAATAATAGGTAAAAACATGGCGAGAACAGGAAGAAGACAACTCGAAGGGCTACATCTGCTATTTGGAGAATATTTGCGGAACTGAACAACCCTAAATGTGCACTATAGAAGATGAACTTAATATTGATGGAGGTAAGAATGTTTTAGCTAAGTATGTTTTTAAACTAGGAATTATTTTGAATGAATAATAAAACATGTATTGAATTCGGCTTTCATATCATATGAAGAATTATGGAGATCTCAGAGCAGGTGTTATCCACCTTGGCCTCGACGGATAACACCCTCCTCGATCTCCAAAATTCTTCATAAGATACTCAGCCTCATTCATTAATTGTTAAATATGAAAAAACAAAGATCTAAAGCTGGAAAAGGACCTAACTTGGATAATAAATTGAAATTATTTCAATACATTTGAATAAGGGCTAATATCCGGGGAGGGGTGGGGAGCTAATAACTGAATGTATTTTCCTGGTTACGAGCAGATGGGCCTTTAACGGATCATTATACGTTTCTAGGAAACTGCCCACCTACTCCTCCCCTAAGCCAACATTTTGCCCTAACTAAGAAGTAAGTGTTAATGTTGGCTTAGGGGAGGGGTGGGAGGCTTATAACTGGGGAAGGGACTTATGAATGGCAGTTTATGGTATACAATCATGTCCCCTCACCTACCCTCTTTGTGCCTTGTGGCACATAAGGCCTTCACAGAGTCCTTCTGGTTTCTGTAATAACTGGGTTTTGTGGGAGAAGGGTTACCAGCCTTCAGCCCAATCCCCAACTTGGAGGACCAGAGGACCACACTTAGCCTGGTCTCTTTCCTTTGACCTGTTTGGCATAGGTGGCCCTACCAGAGTCAAAGACTCCAGCCGACATAGCTCTATGGGTCACTGAGACTCGCAAACCACTCCAGCACAGTAAGGTGGTGGTCCCTTTGGAGTGGATACTTTCAATCATGTACCTGATGCAACAAATGTGGCAAAATCTTTGTTTCATTTCAGTGGGGCAGACCTGTCAGACTTGCAGTGCATGCTGCAGGGGGATGAGACTCATTTATGGGTTGCTGGGCATCAAAACTTAATGCTGGAAGTAGACTTACAGAAGGGACTGGTCAGCAATAAGGTAATTCACTTTAGTGTTCAACATGGGGCCCTTTGAGGTACATATACAAATATATAAACGCAAATTTTAAACGCAAATATATTTCCTACCAAATTGACATATATAACGTATTAGAAGAGGTTGATCGCTCACTATTCAAGAAGATCTCCAGTATGCCTGGTCACTCTCTGTACCCCTCCGTCCCCAAAACGAAAGAAAGTTCAGTTCACCTCCGAGTTCCTAGCAGTCAACTCCCTAGGGTTAATACCCAGCGTTTTAAAAATACTTTTTTTAATAGGCTATTTTTCAGATATAGAGTAACTATTTAATGTAATGTGGATCTTGAATGTTAAATTCAATGCTTCCACATGGAATTTTTTAAGCCTTGTAATTCTTTCTGCTATTTTTAATGTAAGTGTTCTTGGTTTTAGCATGTGTTTTTGCTTAAAAACAACAAAGACTTTAATTTTATATTTATTTATTTATATCAATAGTGCTCTAGATAGAGCGATTTTGGTATGATCTTAAAATGAAAACGCGCGAACAAAAGAGAAACAACAAACGAAAGGAAATAGAGCTATTTGATTGGTTTATTTAACGGATACAAACGCGCGTGGCTTTTGGTTGGTTAAGCGAGCACTCGGGTGAAAAGCCTTCATGTGCGAGAACTTTCTAGAAATCAATCGCTTCTCTTTGACGTCCTACTGCAACACGATTGGCCAATCGAACAATGCCTTCTCCATGTTAGGGTTTTCTTTGGCCGGAAAACGACGAGGCCATGTTTTGATCTTTCCATCCATTGGCCGATGAAACAAATAACGAACACTTACTGAAACCATTTTTCAAAGTCATACGAAAATCGCTCTAACTAGCATGTAATTTACGCATACTTTAAATGCTTAAGAGAACTTTCTCCTAGCAGTGGTTGCAGTCCAACTAATTATAAAGAGTTCATTATTAAGAGAGACTTTTTATTGTTGATGTTTTTTTAAAATTATAGACTGAGGTGGAACCTGGAACTGTTGTAATGAAACAGTCCGCTCGTTATCTTTGCTGCGGTGACACAGCTGGCAAGGTAATGCAGGGTCTGTTGTTGTTTTATCTGTGACTAACCCCCCTCTTCACACCAAAGCTTAAACATGTTAAAAGCTTTTTAGCTTAAGATGGTTGAAAATTATTTTCTTTATGAAAGCTGCTTACTGTACTTTTATTGATGCAAACTTAGTGCAATTATATAACATGTTAAAGTTCATTTAAATTTTTTGTAAAAGCCTGCGTTTAAGTTTTCTGTTACTGATTTTCATTTTTTAAAACCTAGTTTAATTAAACATGTTAAGCTGGTGTGAATGGGGTTTCAGTATCAGTAATGGCCCTAACGTGTTATGTAGACTGCAACACTAAAGTCAAACCTGTCATGTGCAACCCATTCTCGTAAACGGCGAAGGGGGAAAGAGCGAGATATATTGCACATAAGCTTGATATAGTGCATATTTCGTCTCATCAACGCTTAAAGAACGAGGTATGCTACACATTCATTCCGCTTGTTTCGTCTCATGATGGTTTAAAGAACGAGATATTTTACACAAATTCTTTATTTAACAAAAGTTAACTTTGTTTCTCTGTGCACTTCACCTGATAAATTTTGGCGGCATGACTCAGCTTGACTCAGCATTTCGAACGACTTTACTCTGGTTTCGGGCGACATACAGTAACTTCGGGCGAGATGATTTTCGGGCGACTTGACTGGTTACCACCCGAAAGTTAGCCTGTGAATAAGCTCTCCGGACAAAACAGTTGGGAAACTTGGTCGATTTCCCCCGCCTCCCCCTTCACAAAAGGAAGTGATCATGATAGCGATTGGCTGCAGCTATAATTTATTCAGACACTCGTTTCTTAACGTTTTTGCGCTGCAAGTCTGAGATTCCTCAGGCATTCACGAACTGCTGTAGTAAAGAAATCACAAAGTGACGCACGATGTAAGAAGCACAATGGAAACCGCCGTACCATACATGTTGATTTTATTGACAGTAATGACTCAGTAACCGTATTAGGTTTTTGTAAAACTGTGATGTGTTGTTAGTAAATGTGTATACCGGTTGTTCCGTCAAAACGCAAAGTACTACGCAATTGGAATTAAAAGAAACGGTTTAATTATCACAATGGTAAACGATCGTTACATTTGATTTACATTTCGCAATGTTTCCCATCAGGTTCGACTGAGAGATCCTTCTTCCTTAACCTGTGCACATGTGTTAGATGCACATACCGGGACATTGTCTGA
This sequence comes from Porites divaricata, assembly GCA_038088405.1. Classification (NCBI taxonomy): domain Eukaryota; kingdom Metazoa; phylum Cnidaria; class Anthozoa; order Scleractinia; family Poritidae; genus Porites; species Porites divaricata. The sequence goes on along the minus strand of JBBMOI010000002.1, from coordinate 33,816,609 downwards.
TTTCGACGTGTCAGGAAATCTTTTGGTCACTTGTGGCTTTTGTTCAAGGTAAAATTAATTTGCTGTCAGTGCATTATTATCTGTAGAACCGCTTTTGACCCCGTAAGTCCCAGTATCCACGTACAAATTCTCCAGACTGACCTTCAGGTATAATCCCTATGGAATTAGTTGAGAGAATTTGATAAGAGGTCAAGACATTTTCCATTTGGTAATCATTTTATTAATTCCCATTCATTTTCTCTTGATTATGTATTTAAATTGTTAGAGGAAAATTGATGGTGTTATATGTTGCTTGGATACATTTTCAAGCCCAGAGCTTAAAGCCGTGCGCTGTGCGCTTGATGCAGTGGGCTCAGTAATGACTATCGGTTCATAAAAATCAGCCGATCAGCGCGCGAGAAGTAATTCAGTTATTGTGAAAAAAATTATATATATCGTTACTGGACTGCCTCGTTCCTAGGCGTCTCAAGGGTGGAAAACGGAAAACGCGACTGCTCGAGCCATCAGGGAGTATCGCGCAATGGACCATGGGAACGTTTAACGTGGACACAAAGGACGCTGGGAAGGGTGAACTTTGCCATGAACCAAAATCCCAGTCGCTCTCGAATCCGCTAGAACGCACCTGGGTACGAGACAGGTTACTGGATCATACTCAACGAGGTACATGAGTGCCTGATCGTTTTCAAATTTTGGTTTTATTTTTAGAATGGGACGTCTAGCCGTTGACAGATTTCTGATGGTTTATGATCTGAGAACTCTAAGGGCGTTACCGCCTCTTCAGGTATGCGAGGGATCCTACGACGGTGACGGCAACGGAAAAACGTAAAACACAACAGGTTTAGGAATCAAAAACAACACAACTCTCCCATGCATCACGGTTTTCTGGAAATTTTTTGGGAAACTTTTCTCCGTCCTTGCCCAACTAGGGAACGATATGTTTTTTTAGCTTGCAACTGTTTTAAGTGTCTTGAAAACGTGGGTTTATTTATGTTACTACTATATAGCCGCCTGAAAAATTTTCTTGAAACTAGATGGAATGTTTTTCTATTTAGATCGCTGTTGATCCGCTAATGTTGAAGTTTGTTCCTGCTCTAACATCAAGAGTAGCAGTAGTTTCTCAGGTAGGTGGTTCACAAAAAGAATATTATGGTGCGCGTTTCTTAGGGACGGAAAAAAAATTGTTTACAAGGGTTTTACACAATTCCTGGTAACTCAGTAGTTTGCCTTGAGGCTCACATTCAATAGGGACACGGTAACACCCCGTGGAAACGGACGCAACATTGTTGGAAGTTACATGTTGCGTCCGTTTGCACACCCAGTTGCATGTTGTTGCGTGTTGTTGGGAGTTGTTGCGCAAAGTTTGAAACCGGTAAAACTTTTAGCCACGTGCAAACGGACGCAACAACTCCCAACCATGTTGCGTCCGTTTGCACGGGGCTTAAGCAGAAAATCGGGGGAGAATTCTCCTCATACTGCCTGTCAAACATAACATATGAAGATATTAATTGATGTAATTAACGTTTGATCATTTCGTTCAATTTTTACCCTCCATCTACAATTGAGGTTCGTCGGAACAATCTCGGTTTATTTTAAGGACAATTGTGCAGTCATAACGCTTTTCAACACACGTCAAATAAACGTTCGCGGGCGACTGAAATTTCATCTTCCCAGTTCTCCCAGCCCGCAGAGAGCATTGTAAGGGTGAAGCTATAATTCATTTAAATTTTCAGCATCTTATTGGGCAGGGAGGGGAAGAGTTCACGATTTTTAAACGACAACACTGTTTTTGCAAACGTCACTTCTAAGACGCATACAACTGCTGATATAATTTTAGTGTCTTAAGGACTTTTGTCCATTATTGTACCTGCAGATAAAAGATGTATACACTCTTTCATTCCTCCCTTAATCTTGGTTTCGTCTATGTGTGATTTTCCTCAGAATGGTCAGTTCCAGCTTCACGAACCAGGGGGCCTGGTCACGCAGTCATCAATGATGGTGTACCAAGTTAATACTCAAGGCACCTTATGTACAACATTTGACATTTCGACGACTTGCCAGTCTATGGTGTTTGGCGACGCCGGAGGTATTGTATATTTATAACTATGATAAAATATATCTTAACGGATTTTTGAAAACATTTCCACCAATTAGATTTATTCCGCCAGATCTTTTCCCGGCCAAAAACGATCCCCAAAGTACGTAGGTATTATAAAAACTAAGAGTCTCTTTTCCTCCTTTCTTCCTCCTTGTTCTCCCTTTTCCTTTGCCAGTGTGATTTTCGAGCTTATCGGGTGCAAAAAACCCCTTATGTGTAGCCATTTTTTTCACTCAAATGGCTGAAAATTTCGCTAGGTTCGTTTTGAAAGAATCAGCTACAATCCTCGAAAAAATCCTTGAAACACCTACGCACTTCCCTTTTCCTCTGCAATGTTGAGATGTGATTGCAAATTTCGGTGGTTACGACAATATTGCAAAAGGGAGGGGGAAACAAGAGGGAAGGAAATTTTCCGGTTTCAAGGTTTTTGTCTCAGATTGTGGATATACTGTGAACTCTCGCCTTGTAAACACCTCGGTACCCCACTAAAAGGGGCGACTGCTAAATTCCCGGCATAAATGAAATACAGACGTTCGACTGAAATAAATGTTCTTTGTTTTCTAGGAAATACTCATCTTTGGGGTGAGACACAAGAAAAAGAAATAATCTACAATTTGTATTCAAGACCGACGGAGTTTGCTCATCCAGTAAGTTTCTGATCTTAAGCAATGCAAAACTACAGGAAATATGAATTAGTTTTTGGTACTCACGAGAAAACTGGTTCGTTAGAGGGTAGCTGGATGGCAATGCACGCATGAGGCATGTACCCCTCACGCCCGTCATCCGCAGCATTAAGCAGCTAGGATGGGATGGGATGCTAGTTCATCGTAGGGTAACGATTAACCCCTGGAGTATGTCTCCGGTGCCCTTATGTACACCTTGGTGAAGAGAGATTTTGTGGAGCAAAAGTACTTGTTTACGGAAACAACGCGACGGTGAGGCTTGAACCGGGACCTCTTGGACTGTTTAACACTCAACCACCACGCCTCCACAATCGCTCTCTGAGTAATCAGATTGTGTTTTGCTTTTTTTTTAGATTCCTCATCTTCCACCACTGCCCATCGATGATTATACTGTTCCATTGTCTGCATTTCCTCTTCCGATGCCCAAGTAAGTAATCGACGTAATGAACACATTTCTTAAGAATCTGCCTTAATGCCAATTGTTTGACTGACCTATTGTATTACTTGTCACTCCCGTCCCTGTACCGGAATTTTTCCACGTGATTCATTCGAAATTTGGACCAATGTGAAAACTGGCCCATTGAGAAAAGGACCAGCAATAAACGTCCGTCCAGCCTAAGACTTATGTTCGTCTTTTTGAGAGGTGTGGCCCAGTTATAGGTGTCCGTTTTAGCGAGATGTCTGTCTGATAGAGGTGTCCGTTAAGAGACAGTCGGCCATATTAGTTGTGATATTTGAGGAATCAAAGAGTAAGAAATTTTAAGATCAAATTTGTTTGCACGTTTGGGAACTGAAAATATAAGAGATAAACCTTTTTCTCCACAGTGGACCGCTTCTTTCAGACTGGCCAGAAGAAAACATGGTTCCTGGAGACAGGTAAATAGTTTTCGGTTTTATGTCTTCCTAAATAAGAATTTTTGTAAGATAGTAAAAATTTGTTCTTACTATAGTCTCTCTTGCAACCGTTTTTCCCTTGTCACGCAGAGAAGCGTTGCGTGACGAGACAAATACGGCTGCGTGGGAGATTAGTGTTACTAGTAACGATAAATGATTAAAATTTGAAATTCGCAGGCGTACTCCAGCAGTAGAGCCTGAAATTCTCCGCACAATGGTCGTCAGGCATTATATCGGTTGTGTCACGCAGAGGAGCGTTGCGTGACGAGACAAATACGGCTGCGTGGGAGATTAGTGTTACTAGTAACGATAAATGATTAAAATTTGAAATTCGTAGGCGTACTCCAGCAATAGAGCCTGAAATTCTCCGCACAATGGTCGTCAGGCATTTTATTGGTTATGCACCTAACCCTGGCAACAGGAAACCAAATCAGGTATGTTAATCTGGTATGTTAATCTAATGTCGTCGGCCGATACCGAATAATCCCCCACCTAGTTGTAAGAGGTCCTGGAATTTGTGGCTTTTAACAGTAAAGGCGCCTTTGCTTAAAGCTGTTGTTTCTTTATTTTTAGGAACATTTTCATAGTTTAACATGCAACTTGTCCATCTTCTAGGTAGCTTACCCTCTTATTAAAGATTCAGTAATGGTTTCTCCAGAAGAAGAAAATACTGTTCCGGATTCACCAATGAATCGAGGTACTGAAAACGATTGCTCTTATAAACCTGTCGCTGGAAACCCCCACACCGATGACACATGGAGTATAGGTCGGGCCGTGACTCTTTGCCTTGCTCAAGGGGTGGGGGTTAATTTTATTCAGTCCTTTCCCTTGCCCGAGGGGATAGAGATTTGGTAAATTTAGTCCGCTGCCGTAAGAGAGATAGGGGTCTGGGACGAGAGCTGGAAAACGTGCTGGCTTCGGTATATAAAAGCAAAAAAACCCAATCACGCATCTGAAAGTGTTAGTATTATTCCATTTTAGACAAGGACTCTATCCCTTGTATGTGGGACATTATTCGTATTTACGAACTACTTACCGTTATTAGGGACTCGATACTTTACTGTTTTTTTTACTGTAATTTTTGATGGTTATAATTTATGTTGTGTTTGGTCTTAGAAAGATTAAAAGATTATTTCTCCTTTGGTGAGGATTTAAATGCTTTTTATTTTTATATATACATTTTCACAGATGACGATCCTGGAAGTATTATACCAAAACACTACAGACGAGTGGAGATACGATACTCAAAACTAGGTTGGTTATATTTGAAATTGTGCTGCAAGTAACGTTTTTTACTGCTGTGATGCAGTTCTCTCAATTTGAGTACAGTAAAAACCCGCGAGTAAGAACCTGTTAGGCTAAAATTTACCAGTTAGGTCCCTTCTATACAAGAACCTGTTCAGTTTAGCCTAGAATTGGAAATAGGTTCTCCTTTTCTTAAATCTATAGAACTTCTGTACACTTGGGCAAATAATTTAGATCTGTCAGCATTCAGGATCCTCTTTGGAGACACAGGTGCCTTTATTGCTCCAAATGCAATGGTAATGGTGCACTGGTTTTACTTAAGGAATGAGCTGAATGCCATTAAATACTCTTAGCTACAATGTATTTTTTCGTCAGAAAATAGGAACTTATTTAAGAACCTTAATTAATAGCCTAAATTTATGCTAATTACCATTTATGTAAGAACCTGTTTAGTTTAACTTGGGAAAATGCATGTTCTATGTCGTGGATTTTTACCTTATTTTCCTTCAGGTGTGGAAGACTTTGATTTCAAACATTATAACAGGACGTCATTTGCTGGTTTAGAGACTCACATTCCTAATGCTTACTGTAATGCTATGCTTCAGGTAAGCAAAGACTCAGTTCGGTGAGGAGGGTGGGATAAGGGGGTGAGTATCTGATACTGTAAACGTCCGCTCATAAGCTCCCCCCACTTATAAGCCTACCAGTCATAACCAGTCATAGACCCATCTACCTGTAAACAAAAAAAATACACCCGGTTATAAGTCCCTCCCCAATGTAAGCCCTCCCCCCCCCCCCAGCTTGTATTAAAATGACTTCGTTTTTTGACGACGTTTTGAAACTTGAAAAAGTGAGTAAATTCAAGAAGTATTTTGATCAGCACTGCTGTGTAGCTCCTGGATATACCCCCCCCCCCCCCCCCCCCCCGTTTATAAGCCCTCATTCAATCCCTAACTTACGCAGTTGCATAAGCCCAGAGGTTAATAAGCGCAGGAAAGTTTACGGTATTCCAAGAACTTCTCAAGACTACTTGTTTTGAAAAGATCTGGGGTTTTGATGTTTGCAATTATTAGGTTATTCACTGAAGAATCTGCTGGGAACCTTCTAGTAGCCCCTAATATTTTTAGCATTCACGGTACTGGAATTTTATGAAACGTTCTTTTTTTAAGTTAGGTTTTTAATTTCCAATGCTTTTGTAAATAGATGTTCCCTCAAACGTACCACCCTCGCTATAAATGTTTCATTTAACTCAGACCCCCTGAGACCTAAATAAAAAATCTATATCTTCTTCTTCCTTAAATACTTTGAGTCCCTCTCTCTTTCTTTTACTTTTCAAGAATTTTTGAAGAAGGGCTTCTGGTATTCCTCTCTTTCTTTTTGTCATTTACGATACTATTGTGCCTATTTTTACCAAACAAATTGTGCTTTACTTTCTCTCTAGCTTTTTTACTTCGTGGAACCTTTGCGAGCTGGTTTCCAAAACCACTTGTGTCATCGCGAGTTTTGCTTGGCTTGTGAACTCGGCTTTTTGTTTCAAATGCTGGATATGTCATCTGAACAAACGTGCCAGGTTTGTAGAACTATACTTTTCTTAAGATAGCTCGACACATCCAAATGAATCCTGTTGGTGTACTTGTTTGAAAGAATTATATATTTCTTCTGTTTTCGCAATTTGTTTATGTGGACTAGTCAGTCAGCAGGACTGGATTTAGCTGTTCATATGTTTTGTAGGAAGAAATTAAATCTAGCCAATGGTACGCGCAGGAAAACCTGGTGAAGACTTAGACATGAACCTGCTGCCAATGGCGGGAAAAGTTGGCCTTCAGGTTTTTCTTGTAGAAACGATAAAGAACTGTTCGAACTAGGGATAATTTAATTTGTATACCATGTCTGCATTTTGATTAACATTACTAGCACATTTTGTCGTTGCCCTTTCTTCTAGTCCTATTGATGGCCGTTATATGTGTGGTTTTTTTGTTTGTTTTCCACAGGCCAACAACTTTCTTCGCGCGTTTCGCACCATTCCCGAGGCCGCAGCACTTGGTTTGGTATTAAACGACGTAGACGAGTCATTTGGAAATGCTAACTTCCCTCGCTTGATTCAGAGTTGGTTTAGATTCGTACTTCAACAAATGCATCAGGTAATGGACTTTTCCTTACTTTAGCCCCGTCAAACGTCGTTCGGTCATGAGGTTTTACATGAGGGAGCTTTCGCTTTGACGACGGCGACGGTAGCGAAAACATCACTATTTTAAAGATGAATTCGCGCGTTTTGTCAAACGTTGTCGCGTTTATGGTAAATCGCTGAAAATTCCAAATGTAGGCGAATTTCCCTTGAGTTGACTTCTTGGGGACCGCACTCAATTTTTGAAAGAGAAAGAAAAATTCGTCGTCGCTTGTTTACGTCCTTCATAAAAAGTGAAATTAGGTATTTTCACGTCATGGTCGTGTTGTGACGGCAAAGAAATGTACAAAAGCGTGATGCACGTGCAGAGTTGTTGTTCTGCCAATCTAAGGGGCTATTTACATTGAGGGAGGAAGATCCTAGTAACTGAAAGATCTTAGACGGCGGAACAATTCTTCGTTGGGTTTACATGCAGAAATTTCGGTGTGTGAGGTAATTACCATGCAAGAAGAGAAGGGATTAAAGATGGAAGGCAACAAAAACGAAAAATGCAATTTTGGTCCCATCTGCCGTCTTTACTGTCGTTAATAAATACCTTACAGCAAAATTATCACTTCTTGGTAACGCCAAACAAAGCAGTCGGCCTTGATTGCCGTGGCTACCCACTGAACGACCCACGCGAGTTGGCCCTTGTACTAGGATCTTCCTACCTCTCCGCTAGGAAGGACCTAGTGCTAGGGATAAGTACAGCCCTTTGCATGCAAACCGAATACAGAAAACATATGACGCTAGGATGATCCTCCTTCAAGGATCTTCCTGGAGATTGGATCTTCCTCCTTCCATGTAAACAGCCACTAAACCTATTGGATTTTTCTCGTTCCCGTCGCCCATCGCCGTCGTCATTGCTCAAGCTCCCCAGGTTAGGTGAAGGACTTCTTATTGATGATTTTATCATAGCAAAGGTATGACATTCGAGATGACAAATAAGAAAAAAATCAGTGGCTTAATATTTCGTCCTATGGTTCATACATGTTTTTGTATACAGCTCTTTCTAGAAAGGTTGTCGGAAAAAGTGCACGCGACAATCCCGAAAGGCATCGTGGGTGGTTTTGAGTTCACTGTTCCTCAAAGAAATTTAAAAAAATGGCATGAAAGGGCATGAACGAATGTTTGCGATTGCTAAAGGAAAGCAACAAAAGTAGGTTCGACAACTACACTCGTCAGGAACAGAGTATTGATCATATCCCATATTACTTTCCGGGATTGTCGCGTGCACCTTTTTTCCGACAACCTTTCTCGAAATAGCTGTATAAGTAAAGACTCTTTGTCTCGTTAAGAATAAATATTCATTAAACATTACGCCCAGTTTAGTCCTGATGCATTTATCGGAAGGTATTTTTTTTTTAAGCTGCTGACGAAGCAATTTGACAAACCAAAATGGTGAATAGTAGCCTATAAGAAAATAAAGTTTCAGTCATTCTTTCCATTGTCGACTTCTCCTGATTTGTCTCTAGGATACCCTCGAACCACCACCCTCTACAGAGAGAGAAAGTGAAGACTCGCAAAATCCGTAAGTATTTACCTAGTTCTAACTTATCAAGCACAAGAGGGTTCCGAAACATCGTAAAATAATTGAAAAATAAGAGTTGTTGCAAACAGGCCGAAAATTTGTTTTGATACCTGTCGAAAAGCTTCTCCCAATTCTTTTTACCTTTCATCATAATGCTGAAAGGTTTCGTAGAAAAGTCATGAGAGGAAAACTGGAAAGCACTTAGCAGCTGTCCTTTGTTCTAGCAATTCTGTAGATGTTTTTTTATATACCAAGAGGTGAAGAATAAGTAAAACCCAACTATTTTTTTTAATTTAATGACAAATGCTTCTTGAAGACATATTGATCCTTGGGTCACACTTTGACTTGACTAAATGGAAACTTTTTCTTAGAAGCTTTGCACTGTGATTGTTATTCCTAAAATGGTAGTATTCAATGGGATTATGCTTTTTTATATGCGTATTAATTGAGCCAGCTCTATGGAGTTGAAATGACCCCAAGTTTAGTCATGTAGTAAATTCCACAATTTAAGGTGTTCTGTCCTTTGCTTTATTTCAATTGTTTTTCGTTTATGTTCTTGTAACCAGAACTGGTAAATCTCAACAGTCCTCAATAATCCAGCGTTTATTTGGCTCTGATGTTGAGCTTTTGAGTCGCTGCCGCTGTGGTAAAGAAACAAAAAGAGTGTCAAACACATTACTGTTCAATCTTGAATACCCTGAAATGGTCGAAGGTGAGATGAAGGCAGCTTGACTTTTAAATAGATCCTTGCTCATATTATTCTTGGTCGTCTCAGTAGTTAATGATCCGTTGGAAAGTAAGTTATGCCTCATTCACACCAACTAAACATGTTCAATTAATAGAACACAGGCTTTTACACAGAATTCAAATGAACACGTTACGTAATTGCACTAAATTTTCGATCGCAAAGAGTGCAGTGGGCAGCTTTTATAAAGAAAACAAATTTAAGCCTTGTTATCTAAACAGCTTTTAAACATGTTTGACACTGTCTTTGGTTTGAATGGGGCTTTAGTTTGATGGAATCTGAAGACTTCAGGTGCATAAGCGTTTACATGCTTAATCGAGCGTCCAAAGATGTAAAGTAAAGAAGTAAGGTTATTAAGAATGTTAGAGGAGGTTTTTTTTTTAATACAAGCAATTTCCGATTGACTCTATGGTTGCGTTCGATTGGGAAATCCGGATTTAGATTTTGAAATCCGGATTTCGGATTTTGCAATCGAACGCGAAATCTGAAAACGGATTTCACCTCCGAGAAGTCCGTCCTCAGGGTGGATTTCAATTAACAAATCCAAATGCGGATTTCATGGATTTCCTTTTTACCGTTCGATTGGGAAATCCGAAAAAGGATTTTCAAAACTGTTCTCCCGAACAGCGGTCTTCTTTTTACTAATTATGCGTGCGCGTGCAAGACCGCTGTTCTTAAGGACAGTTTTTCAAACGATCTGGATTTCTTAATTGAAATCCACCCTGAGGACGGATTTCTAGGAGGTGAAATCCGCTTTCGAATTTCGCGTTCGATTGCAAAATCCGAAACCCGGATTTCAATTCCCAATCGAACGCACCCTATAGTTTTAGGCGACAGGATCTTTGGATTGGGAAATCCTATAACGTGGAACCCCTTTTCACCTAACTCTTTACTGCAAATCGTCCTTGTAGGTATTACAACATCTTTTTTACGTTTTTTATCTTTTAAATTCATATAGACAAAATACAACAACCGGTGAGCTTTGAGTCAGTACTTCTTGCTAGTATGTGTCGGGAACAAAGCATGCAAGCTTGGTGTGAACAGTGCTCCAGATATCAACCCACCGTAAGTAAAACATTGTGCATTAACTTTGGCTCCGCGTCCATAAGCGTACTCGCCTAAACCTAATAGCCCGAGATCACGCGCCATTTTCGTTTGGCGCAACCAGGTAAGAGAGATAAAAGATGCTTTTAAAATACTTTGGCTTGAACTCAGGTTAAAATTTGAAAGCAGGACTTGTTTTCTTGTTGTTGGGTTCTCTCCATGGACTCGAGAATTTGCGAGAATTCATCGCCACTGGATGTGCACCAGCCTTGCACCCAATCGTCATCGGATAGCGCGAACTGGCCCTGGGAGGAAACTGGATGTGCACTATTTTGTTTAAGAACTACCCGAGGTCTACTAGTAGATGGCACTTGATGATGATGATTCTCCATATTGTTTATGTAACTGACCTGTTCCTGCAATTCAGCTGTAAGCTGCAAAAGGTGTCAATGATTAAGTCATTCATTCATTCATTCACTACATTTTCAAAAAATTTTTAAAATACTTTCAACTGACGCAATTATATTTTAACTTCATAACCGTTTCCTCCTTTTCTCATGCAGGTCCAAACTCGTAAAGTTAAAAAGCTACCAGACATCCTTGCGTTCAACTGTGGCATGGAGCATGCGAAGGAAGTGGACTTCTGGAAAATGCAACAACAGGTTTGGAGAAGTATAATTTAAGCCTGGAACCCATATTGAGCGGACCCAAGTGTCAGTGAGTCGCCTATTTTGCTGTCCTTATTTTCTGTAAAAGGGAACAGTTTTAAGCGAACACTAGAAAGGGACACGTGAAGGTCCATTTTGAAGTAAGGTCACTGACTGTACTTCATTTAAACACAGACAGACTTTGAAATTAGGCTTTTTGACGGTTTTGTTTGCGCGTGACCAAAGTAACAGAATAGCTAGTGACCTGCATGTGGCGTGACAAGATTGCCCTAACATGAACTGTATAACGACATTTCTCCTTATAGTTACTAGATCCACCGCCCAAAGGTGAAGAGAAACCCACAGTGCAGTCATCAACTAAGGCTTGCAGATATGGAGATGCGTGCACAAGACCTGACTGCAAGTTTGGGCACGATAGAGATGTTAACGAGGAAGGGTATGAACGGGTTTATTTTTTAAAGCAAGACTAGATGAACACTCATAAACAATATCAACGTCTTGACTTGTGTTTGGCTGAATGTTGATGGCAGGGATAAACGTGGCCTAAAGCGTAAAATTCCTCGGCGAATTCAGGATGTAAAGGGATGGTTAGTTAGGAGATATTCTTCAAATAGCAGTCGTCACGGTCATCTGTTGAGTTGAATTTTTGTTGTTCTTGCTATGTTTGCAGGCAGACGTTCGGCTATTTCTTCTTCGCAAAATGTGTGCCATTTTCCGTCATTTTCTCCTTCTCCACCAGAACAACTAAGCTAACGCAAGCTTGTCCCTGGGCTTCTCGGTTGTCGTCTTATTTTCTGCCGGTAGCCTGTTCTATTGATGTATTGATGCAAATGTTTTCTAAATTTGGTCACTAGCTAGTTATGACGAATTTGCTGGGGGATTGCAGCCAATGAGAAACAGAAAATATTTTGAATTAATAATAATTTATGATACCCTCTCATTGACTTTTAATGAATCCTATAGCTACTGATAAGAAAGTAGTCAAATTATCATGTCACTGGCGCCTTAATATTCAGTTTTGGTTTGGTCTCGTCCAGGCGAATTGATGTTCAAGAGGAAGAGGAAGTCAATGGGTGGGTTCCACTCGCAATAAAAATATCAACAGACTCCACTGGAATGCGTATTACCAAGATTGATGAGGTAAGGTTGCTGTTATCTTACTGTTGTTTTGTTTATTCGCTTTCTTGCAGCATTGAACAGGCCCGTTGCAGCTCGCCATTCACGTGGTACAAAACCACCATGCTCGAGAGCAAGAGAAACACTGGGAGAAGACAACAAAGGAGATTATCATTTTAAAGGATTTAAGCCCTTTGTTTGTCTTGTCCAAGTGCCTCTCTTGCTCTCCAGTATGGCGGTTTTGTACCACGTGAATGACTAACTATAAAGGGCCCATAACTGAACTTGTGTGGGGGTGTGTTCGAGTAACTCGCTCGCTACACGATGCGGTACCAGGAAACTGATTTACATTTTGGTCTTTGTTCTTCTTTGACTTATGCGAACAATCTAAATCTTAATCTTCTTACTCCTCCTCTCTACTCAATCCTTACTAACCAGTTCAAGTATAGTTGGCTGTAGCGATTTTTATAGCTAAAGCTGGACATGTTTGGGTTAGTTGACCGTGGGAATAAAACCAAGGTAAACTCGGTGTGGGTAATATTTTGATATTGTTGAACCTTCATGGTTTCGATCGCCAAGAAGCTCAATACAAACCAATGAAAAACGCTGGTCAACAAACCCAAACAGGAACTTAAACGATACTAATCAACCAAGGTCAGCTCTAACATCACAAACACGACCACCTATCAAAAAAACAAAAGCATCTGACAATGGCAAGCGAAGAATATTTCTAAAATGGCAATAAGTAAGTTCGCGAGCTAAGCATAGTTTCAAGTACAAGTAAAAACAAAAGTTCAAAAAAGGAAAATACCTATGTGGACAAAATCAAGACTAACCTTGACCCACTTATTGAACAAAAACGAAACTTAAAAGAAAATACAAATCTTAATAATAACTTTCAAAATAATTTACAACACTGTACTAGGAAGCATTTCGTCGAACACTTTTGCGTTTTTGCACATGCCCCTTGAACTACTAAGCGTCCTATTTTTAAGACTTAAAAGTATGATGTTGTCAAATGGAGTTGGTGATATTGTTTGCGAATTGCCAAGGAAAATGTCACAAATAGGAAGGACTTTCAGTAAAATGTAGACATTTAGAAGTTGTTGTTGTTTATAGGTTTCTATTTTCTATTCTTTATGAATTCTTGATGTGTTTAAGGGCTTCAAAAAGTACTCAACAAAACCGTATTTTAAGCTCATTTAAATCTGTCTAATCTTCACCTCTAAACATTGCTTGCTGCAAGTTAGCAATGCCAGCAAGGCTTACAACCCAGACTAGAACAACATTTTACATGTATCTACTTAAAACAGAAGCCTTACATGAACAGCGAAACAGTGCAGTTCCACTGAGTTTAAGTGAGACTTTGTTTAAATAACCGGCCCTAAGAGTTTGTGTGTCCTTGTCTCCAGAATCAAAAAGTAAAGTGTTCAGAAAACGAAGTGGTGTACGATCTGTTAGCTACTGTGGGTCACGTGCAGGACCTCAAGTCTGGCGGAAACTTGGTGGCACATATTCACGTTGGTACAACATATCACAGCCGAAAGGAGGTATGTGTTTAGGAGCGGGACAAGCAGTGTTCGTTTTGGAGAGCCTTCCCTGCTAGAAGCCTAATACCAGGGAAAAGAGGCTTCTGTTAGCAGGGAAGTTGCTCTGCGGGACCACGCGTTGCATATATGCGAGCAGCGAGCCGCGAATTTCAATTTTCTTCCTCTTAAATTTTCTAAGCGTTCAGGAAGCTTCGCGAAACAAAACCATGCTAAATTGATGGGAATACCGATCTCCTCACGTTGTTGAGCACACATATCGTGCTTCCCGTCTGTAGAGCGGAAAGAACTTGCCCCTTAAAGATGTTATAGGTATTAAGAAGGCCCATTACGTGAACTACTGAACCATCAGTAATGAATGCTATCCTCTTCTGATAAAGTTTTTAAAATAACTGAATTATTTCTCCGGCGCTGATTGGCTGATTTTTACAATCAATAAAAGGACAGACACATAAAACTTTGATTTATGCAAGACGCGGTCATTTGCCGAGGGAATGCCAAACTTCCATGTTTGTTGTGGATCCACTTGCCCACGTCTCGTGGATCCGCAACACTGTGACGATGTTATGACGTCATTTTATCATCAATAGGAGGACAGACACATAAAAAACTGGCGTCAATTTGTTAAATATAGTATTTAGCTCAGGAGAACTGTGCTTCTCTTTTTTAGGGCGTCACCTGTAGTCAGTGGTACTTGTTCAACGATTTTGCCATCACTCCGATTTCGCCGGTAAGTTAACTTTGTAAGCAGTATTCAGTGTCTTATAATCACGCTATCATCAGTCGTACTGTACGCTTGATATCCTATTTTATTGTTTCAGAACGACGCTGTTCATTACTCGTTGGATTGGAAAATACCGTGCGCCGTTGTGTTTATACGCAGAGATATTAACAGCCGTCACGAAACCACAAGTAAGTGGATGGCCAATCGCCTTGTTTTGTTTAATTTAATGCGGATATTTATGTCAGAGGAAGAAACGAACGTAATGAATGGTGAAATGGCCGTTTTTCAGGTTTGACGCAGTTAAGTCTTTATCGTGAACACCACTCTGAAAACGAATGCCGGAAGAAGTTATTCTGACCTATTTGACAATTTTACAGTTTTGTTTACTTCCGGCCTTATCACACTAGGCTGATTAAGTTCGTTGCATGGATGCCTGCTAACTCAGCTGGGAACCGCAATTTTGGATTGCTAAAGTAGTGCTCCGCACATGGGCAGATAGTAAAACCTCGGACAAAGATTAAAATTCAATCGGGATCGTCAGTTCCGTATGAAAGAAGTAAAAGGCTCAATTCAAGAACCTCAATTTAAATTAGTTCGGATCAAGTACCGTTCACCCTTTGGCAGCAGAGCCTTTCTTTCGCTTGCTTGATTTTGCGTACACGAGAAAGACTGCGAAAATCGAGTAAGGTATTTGTTGAGCATGCACTGCATCTTGCTTGGATACAATTTCGAACCCAGGCCTTATAGCCGTGCGCTTGGCACAGCGGGCTCAGTTTATCAGGCTCGGGCTCGGTTTATCAACAAACGGATGCTTGCACAAAGTCTTGTCGCGATTCAGGCAGAGCTTCCTTTACTCCTCCTTGATCGAGAAGAAGACGAAAGGAGGCTTTGCTCGCAGATATAGGTACCGTTGAACTTAGTGCTTGGAAATGTGTTATCCCACTGAACCCTTTCACTGCCAAATTTGGCCACAAGTAAATTTTGATGAAATTTCCAAATTTCATTTTGTGAAATTTTGGAAAACAAATGTAACTCCATGTATAAGTACAGGCAGAGAACTTTCATTTGAATGGTCACTTCATAGGATTTCGTCTGCGGAATCGAGAGTTAGAGTCACCTTACAAAACTCCATCAAACACTCTGGCAGTTAAAGGGATTTCTTTACAAAAAGAGCGTAGTGGCTGATGCTCACGAGTGATTTTTCTTAACTAGTCAGCCAGAGAATTGATGACAGTGTACTTTACCAAGACGTGTCTCTGGTTAGGAGGGGAAGTGTGTCCAAAGAATTTACCCCTCTAGGCGTTGACGAGCTGCCTAACGAAGGAGATCTCGTAGGACTAGACGCTGAGTTCGTAACTTTGAATCAGGTGAGAAGTATTATCTTCTGATCTTTCCTTGGCGTTTCTGGTGTGTATTATTTTGCTCCAAAATACCCCTCATAAAGTGGCCAACCTTGTACTCATCAGAACGTGACTGTGTTTCAGGCTAATTCAGCTGTCCGCCACGGAGGTTGCAAGTGGTGTAGGTTCCAAGGAAGTAATGAAAGATCTCAGATACTCAAACACTTCCGTGTCGTCACATTTGTTTAAAGGTTTTCCACCTTCCTCAAAAACCACATAGGGACCTTTCGATCTGAAATACGGCGACGCCAATGAAATCGTGACCAAATCAACGCAGAAAAATAGACCTCGCAAACTCTTTCTCGTTTATCCTAAGTTGCCCAATTTCTTCAGAGAAGAAAAATTTGTTTGGAACTGAATGAAGAGAGGGGACCGCGTCCAAGTTCAGACAGAGATGGTAACATTTATTGCCTTACCCGGTTCCAGTTGTCAAGTAAACTGGTAAATTTAGTCATTTCACGACGTAGCTGTACATCGAGGGAAGGCAAAGAAATTTGCAAAAGGAAGTGTGATGCTCGTGCAGACGAGTTGTTTTCCTTCCTAAAGCTATTATGTTTTAGGCGTTCCCGTTGCCATCGCCGCCGTAATTTCGTAAGTTACCTATCTCCCAATGCCCGCGGCCTTCGAAACTATGTCAATTTGCGGGTCGATTTATTGACTTATCTTGTATTTAATTAGAACAATCTGACACTTTTTTCATGTTATTTTTACCAGGCGGAAGCTGAGATCAGGAGCGATGGTACGCGGTCTACAATAAAACCCAGTCAAATGAGCGTGGCACGAGTCACTGTTGTCCGTGGGTAAGATAACAGCTGGATCAAGGAAAACCTTAAACTGCCGCATTTACCAACCCCCCCCCACCACCACAACCCCATACCCCCAGATATAGGCCTATCTACCCATAAATAAAAAAATACCGTCGATTTTAAGCCCCCCTTCCCCCGGATATAGGCTCCCATCTAGCTTTTCTTTCTTTTCGATGTATTATGACGGTTTGTTTGAAACTTGACTAATAAGACCAGTAAACTGCAAAACATACTTTGAGCAGCACTGCTATAGCTTGCGCCTTTTCTAGTTCCTTGGAAATAGTAAAGCCCTTCCGTTTATTAGCCGCTCTAAGACCCCTTAGGAAGATATAAACACCCAGGGCTTATAGACAGCAGTTTAAGGTATTTCTACGTATAATATCAATGGTATTTTTCTTATCCTGCATTTCGTGCTCTACCTCAGTTGTTTTTGAAACGGATTCGAATTTAAAAACCTTACTTTTTTGGCGTTGTTATTCTATAGTGAAGGACCGTTGGCCGGTGTACCATTTATAGATGATTACATTTCAACTACAGAACAAGTAAGTGAGATCTGTGAAACTTACTCGTTTCGCCGTCCTACAGCCTAATCTACACGCATGATTAAGATTGTATCAAAATCGAAAAACTTGTTGCCTCTGCAAGTATCTACTTGACGATACTTGAACTGTTCATTTTGCTAACTGTGGAGTATTTTACGAGGAGCACTGTTACTAACAGGTCACATATTTAATGAACGGTTGTTTTTCGGGGCTATATTTTAAGATCAAAACCTAATGAATAATAGTGCGGTTAATCAGAATCTAATTGTATCATTTTCAAAGTATGCAAACCTCGATCTTGAATATAAGCACGGAAACCTAAAGGAGCCTACATTTCGGGCACGAAAGGTTACCACAGAGAAACGGGCTCGATCCCTGCTCAAAGACTTTTGGCGGGAAACGGGTTTTTATTGCTAGGTGTCATGTGACTTTGAAGGAACCAAAACGAGAGCGCACTTTTTGGGAAAACATTCCTGCTACACTGTTTAATACCAATATGTCATCTTTTCACTTATTTTAGCCTCTATACAAGGACTCTTTTTTTCTCCGTCTGTCGAGCGAAAAACATTTAGATTTGAGCGCGAGACTGGAGATGCCTCTTCTCGCGTGTCGCGGCGTCGTCGCCGCTTGCGTGTGACGTGCTGTGTCACTACACACTAACTTGAAGGAAGATTTTAAATTGGTCGTGGTCGTTTGACGATCACAGTCCATTGTATGCATATGTTTTCTTCCTGCCGTTTCTTGGTTCCAGGTCGTTGATTACCTTACGAAGTTTTCCGGCATAAAACCAGGCGACTTAGACGCCACAATGTCATCCAAGCATCTCACAACTCTCAAAACAACATATCGCAAACTTCGAACTTTAGTCGCCAGGAAAGTGAAGTTTGTTGGTCACGGGCTGAAGAAGGATTTCAGAGTTATAAATATTCTGGTAGGTGGCCTGCTTCTGTTACTCAAACGGAATCCGATAGATCATCATACTTCAACAAGAGCTAGGCTTCCGAACTTTTGTAGACTGAATTTAAAACTATGATAGAATAACCACTTTTCCAGGTTGTTTGATGGGTTCTTTTAAAAATGTGATGTGATGCGTAGTTACTCGTTAAGGTGTCAAAGAAGCGATCATTTGGAGGTTTAAAATCATAATTGTCCAGAAAATCTAGAACACTGGCTCGCATTTTAGAAAGCAAAGCGTTGGCTTTGTACGGGTCCTGTACACTGCCTTGATGATTTTCCTTGTAAGTGCGTCTCTGGTCCTTTTTGAAAGAATTGTTCACATTTGGGCCTGCTCAGAATAATTTTGTTGTCCTGCACACAATCTCACGTAAGAGCGATGACGTCACAATCAATACAAGGATCTTAGCCACAGCATTTTTTAAGAATTACTTGAAGTGACGAAATAATTTCTCGATTTCGTGAAGGTTCTAAGTATAATACGTTTTCTTTCTTTTTTTTTAATAGGTACCAAAAGAACAGGTATTCGACACAGTAGAACTATTTCATCTTCCCCGTCAGAGATACATTTCCCTCCGATTTCTGGCGTGGTATTTCTTAGGTAACCTTTTTCTTTTCCTATCCTTTGGTCTTCCGTAGCTCTTCTTTTAGCAATTACACAGTCATATAGTACAACCTCGGTATTACGAACCCCTCCCTTTACATAACAAACAGTCCGGAATAACGAAGGGTGTTTTTCACACTGCCGTGGTTATTGTAAAATATTTGGCGACATACCACTCCTTCCCCTCCCCCTAGAATAAACATTTTCCAGTTGCTTGACTCCGTCGTTGTATCGAGGTTCAACTGTATGCAGTGCGGGCTTCTGTATCAAAACGAAGTTAAGTGCTCAGCCTTTGATATGGAAATGATTTATTCTCATGGAAATAAACTCATTTCCACAAGGAAGGCTGCAGCTGGCCTCATTGTGAAAGTAAGGGTTTTTAAAACTCGGAAGTGGCCTATTATATTGATTGATCACGGAACTGAATTGCATTCTCGTTCCCGGAGCCTCCTGTCCCTCTAAGCCGGCAGGGGCCTCTGCACGAGGACATAAATCGAATAATTGAGACATTTATTTTTCTATTCAATAATTCAATTAATTTTAACCTGTTTTATTGTCGTTTTAGGTTTGACCATCCAGTCCGAAACTCACGACAGCACTGAAGATGCAAACACAGCTTTACAACTTTATAGGAAATACGAAGAGTTACGCTCCAAAGGCGAGTTTCGAAAGGTTTTAAGACAGCTCTATGAGGATGGCAGAAATAGTGGATGGAAAGTAGGAGAGCCGGCTACCACAGAGTGAGGATACTTATTTAAAAACGTGCTCCAAAGTATCGTAAGCGTTCGATCGCGGTCACATAATCGTCGCCAAAAGTATAAAGAAATGTGGAAACCATCTCCACAAGATCTCATCAAGGATATGTTATTTGTAGAGCTTTGCCTCTCCATCATTATTGAAACGTTTTCCAGCACAGCTTAAACGAAGGACGTAAGTTTCAACGTGATTCAGAGTGCTTAGAGAGATGGATGCCCTTAACACACCTGTGCAGTAGAACTTTGCCTGTCATTCTCTTTATCATTAAAAGCTTTTTCATAACTCGAACAATATGTGCATGTAGTTTTAGAATTCAGCATTGCGGTAACGCGAGCTAAACCAAACATTCGCGCGCCCGATAAAAACGTCTGCAATATATACATGCTAAGTCTAAACCAAAATCAACCTCTTCGAGGTGACAACTCGTTAACTAGACTCTGCTTTCTTCTTGTAAATATGTAAAGTCTATGGGAATAAAGGCAATTGTCAATGTTGATTAAGTCTTGTTTTTTACACAAGTTCTCCTTCGTTGCCACACAAGGTAGAAATGCTTTGCGTTCGTGAAGACCAGTTTTGAGAAAATTTTAAAATGAAAATTATATATTTTTTTTTAAATTAAAATTTTAAATATCTTTTTTGGCACTAATGAAATACTTTATATGTAGCATTTAAACAATCAAAACCTTTTTCTGAAAAATCAGATGTGAGATGAAACAGGGATGGGGAACAGCACCTGAAACCTTTTAGTTGGTCATTTTAACGCTTGTGTCGGACGATCGCACTGCCGCCCGCTAAGCTGGTGGGATATATATTTAGTGCGAGCAACGTTTGATAGAGGATTTGCAGAGCCGTGCGGAGAATGGGGAGGAGAAGATTTGTCGGAAAATCCGGCAGACAATCCGGCATCTATATGGTTAAATTCGGCAAGCGCGAAGCGCAAATCCGAAGCGCTAGGGCTAAATTCAATTTTTTTAGCTACATTTCTCGTCCTCTTGAGGTCATGGTTTGATGTTTGGAAGAAAATTAAGTTTTCAAGGAAGGAAAATCTCCGGTCTGGCAACCTTTTTGTTCGGGCGAGCTTTCCGTTGCCTTCTTAGTGGGTGAGAAGCCAAAACGGTGAGGCATGATTGCTAAAATGGCGTATATAGGGCGGGAAACAGTAAGAAAACAGCAGCAGACAAAACTCTTTATGAGGTATGTATATGTTTTGGTTCAATTTGATCCTTTGTTTCAAGCTCATTATCATACATTACCATCTGATACCCCAAAAGTGAAATTAAGTTTAAGCCAAGGAAAACCATAGCAGTGGTTTCTACTCATGACGCTAAATGAAGAAACCACCACTTGCAGGATAATTTCTTAGTTCCTTAGAGGCATTGTTACGAACAAATTATTTTAGCAACAATCTTTTTAAAATACTATAAAGTGTATTAGAAAGCCTTTCTCATTCATAAATTACATCTGAGATTACTTAGGGAATTTTGAAAGAAAGAATAAGAGTTAAATGCAAAAGGCGAGTTTCGAAAGACGGCAGAAAGAGCGAATGGAAAGTAGAGGAGATAGCTTGCGTAGCTGGCGGGCCGGGATTTGCGGGCGAGTGCTGTAGTTTTCGGCGGCGCTCGCGAAAATCCTTCGCGGCGTCACCACTCGCTTCGCGTGGCGGCTCTGCCGCCGAGAAAGTACCCCGGACACAACAATTCCGCCAGCTAGGCAGGCTATAGAGGAGAGCACCATAGAGTGAGGATATTTATTTAAAAGCATAGTCCAAAGTTATTTTAAAAGAGAGAATAAGAGTGTTTTCAGGTGAGGTGCACGGAACGAACAACTTCGGATGCTTGGGTAGCCTGTGAATGATCACATTTCCCGAAATCCCATGCGGTCATTGTTATCATAAGAATGTGTGACGCCCCGAGCACCGAGCAACGCTGTTGTTGCTTCATTATGAGACACACTAAGAAAGTTTTTGTGCCTCTCAGAACAATATCATGGCTTATTTTTGTTTTTCCTATTTTATTATTGCAGTGTTCACTAGGTGAGTGAGTCAATCTGCTTTCAAAGTTCCGTTTTACGAGTTTCACTTCCGAAAATGGCGTCGTACAATTTAAGACTCAATTTAATTTCCTGTCCTCTTGCTTTGCAGGACAGCAAAAGGTTCACGTCTTTACAGCAACAGACTTTATGCTTTTTGATACCAACGATCTCCTTTATTTTGAGGTTCTACGGCCGAGAAATATTAGTTACATCTACAAAGTTAGGCCTGCAAAAGACTTCGGTGGCAAATTTGTAAGTGAGCTACAGTAAGTTGCTGTACCATTTTAGCTCAAATTTCAAGCCTACAGGCTTGACACCTGTTACAGCTGAGTGCATTAAGCTAGTTTTTATCGAGACAATTTATATGGTCCAATCCTCTCCCTAAGTGTTTATAAGTAAAAAAGTTGCATTGATATTTGTGTCATGTTTTTCAATTCGCTGTAAAACAGTGGTCCTTAAAAAGTCTTACTTCCGGGTACGGTAAGTCATAAGACTTTGTGAACATATAATCTAAAATTTTGTATTTTTTAGTGTAGGAAATAACGTTTATTAATAATGTTAGCTTTACTTGTATTTTGTATGATTAAATTCCAAATTAGTGCTGACAGGGTTTATGATTAATGAGGTAGTGTACAGATTTTTAAAATGACGTGTCCTTATGGAAATCTGCTTAATAAACAGCCTATCAATCAAACGCTGTTTCTTTGATGTGTTTAGAGCGTCTGAATAACAATGATTTCATGGTGGTAAGTGATAAAGAAAACATAATGAACACAAATCTGTTTTGCATGTTTACCACAGAATTAATGCCATTTCACATAGTTACCATTTCATATGGAGTATAATAATCTATAAGGAACCTATTGCAAGGTCGTGGTAATAACTGTTCCAATTTATTATTTTCACCGAAGAACATGATATTTTGCTCAAGATTTTCTGAAAAATAAAATTATGACAGTTTATTTTTAAGCCAGGCCATTGGATTAAATTATGATGACACTCTGATTATAGATTTTTTTCAGGTAGCTTGCAATAGTTCTTTTAAATGCTCGAAATTGGTTAATGACTGCTTTAATGAACATTTCTGATTTTTGATGTTTCATTTCTCACATATATCCAAGTTTCAATTGTTTAATTGTTCAGTGGTATCAGCTGAAGCTATTTTAAAAGTAAAATCATGGTCATGCTGGCCTGTGAATGTCTACAGCTGGTAAATTATGTGCATTAGTTAACAAAATAATGATATGTTTTGGTTCAAAATATGTCTAACGTGTTATATCGTGAAATTCTTAGTAGGCAGTTCAGTGTTTTATTTATTAAGTGCAAGGAGGCATGTGCCCAATAGACCTCTTTAGATAGAGTTAAGATACAGTTTAGATACAGTTAATCATAGCATATTACTGAGGAAGCTTGAAAAATTTGAAATAAGGTGTCTGCCCCAAGAATGATTTCACAGCTATTTGAGTAGCAGAACTCAGTATGCACAGACAGGTAACATTAAATCTGCTTTATTAACAATTAGATGTGGCTTATCACAAGGATCAACACTTGGTCCACTTCTCTTTCTTGTTTACATAAATGATCTCTCAAACTCTACGGATGCTTTACAATTTAGAATTTTTGTTGATGATACTAATATATTTTACTCCTCAAAGAAATTAGAAAAGACATCAAATATCAGACATAAGACATCAGAAAAAAGACATCAGACAAGACAATACATCAGACATCAGGCGTTTTACATCAGACAAAAGACATCAGACATGACATAAGTCATCAAACATCTGATGTCAGATGTCTGATCTCAAACAAAAGACATCAGACAAGATATCATACATCAGTCATCAGATGTCTGACATCAGACATCTGATGTTGGATGTCTGAAATCAGTCAAAAGATGTCTGATGTCTAAGGTCAGACTTCAGATGTCTAACATCAGGCAGCAGACATCTGACATAAGACGTCTAGCAGCAGATGTCTGATCTTAGATGTCAGACGTCTGATGTAAGATGTCTGACGTCACACAAAAGACAACAGACATCAGATATCAGACATAAGACAGACAAAAGACATGTCAGAGGAAAGACATCAGACAAGGCATAAGACATACATCAGTCTTCTGACATGAGACATCAGATGGCTTATGTCAGATGTCTGATGTAAGATGTCTGATGTCACACAAAAGACAATAGACATCAGATATCAGACAAGACATCAAACAAAAGGCATCATAGTAGACATCAGACGTCTGATGTCGGATGTCTGATATCAGGCAAAAGACATCAGACGAGACATAAGTCATACATCAGTCATCAGATGTCTGATGTCAGATATCTGATGTCTCAGGACAGATGTCTGATGTAAGATGTCAGACATCTGACATGAGGCATTAAATAGTCGGACAAAAGACGTCTGATTTCAGGCTTCTAACGTCACATATCAGATGTCTGATGTCAGACATCTTATGTCAAATGTCTTATGTCAGACATTTGATGTCTGGTGTCTTAGATCAGACGTCTTATGTAAGATGTCTGATGTCAGACAAAAGACAGGACTGGACATAAGACATCATACAACATGATGTTTGTTGGCTGATGTCAGACATCTGATATCAGTTGTCTGATATCAGATGTCTGATATTTGTTGTCTTTTGTTAGACATCTGATGTTTCTTGTGTTATGTCAGACGTCTGATATTTGTTGTCTTTTGTCAGACGTCTGATATTTTTTGTCTGATGTCAGGCGTCTGATATCAGATTTCTGATGTTTGTTGTCTCATGTCTCATGTCAGACGTCTGATTTTTGTTGTCTGATGTCCAATGTCTGATGTTTGTTGTCTGATGTTTGTTTTCTGATGTTAGACGTCTGATGTTTGTTGGCCGATGTCCGACGTCTGTTGTCTGATGTCTCGTGTCTGATGTCAGATGTCTCGTGTCAGACATCTGATGTTTGTTGTGTGATATCAGTTGTCAGACAACTGATGTCAGACATCTGATGCCTCATGTGAGACATCTGATTTTTTTGTCTGGTGTCAGGCGTCTGATATGAGATGTCTTTCAGATGTCTGTTGTCTGATGTTTTTTGTATGATATCAGACATCTGATGCCCCATGTCAGATGTCTGATGTTTGTTGTGTGACGTCAGACGTCTGATACCTGATGTCAATTGCCTGTTGTCTGATGTCTCATGTCTGACATCTGATGTCAGTTGTCTAATGTTTGTTTTCTGATGTCAGATGTCTGATGTCTCGTGTCAGACATCTGATGTTTGTTGTCTGATGTCAGACGTCTGATGTTTGTTGTCTTATATCTCCTGTCAGACGTCTGATGTTTGTTTTCGGATGTCAGACGCCTGATGTTTGTTGTATGATATCAGACTTCTGATGCCTCATGTCAGACATCTGATGTATGATGCCTGATGTATGATGTTTGGTGTTTGTTGTGTAATGTCTAATGCCTGGTGTCTGATGTTTGTTGTCTGATGTAAGATGTCTGATGTCTGTACAATGTATGATGTCTGATGTCTTCAAATTTTGTCAAATTTACGTGCATTAATCTACACATGAATTATGAGTAGACATTTAGGGTTAAGTTCCTCTGGGACCACTGAGATTTTGCAGCTAATTCTTCCCTGTTGCACTAACTCATTGTACAGTTGATTTTTTACCTCTAGTAAGGTTACGATATTCTACAGTGGAAGCTGGTTCTAATGATTTAACAAGGGACTGGCAAAATTTGTTCACTAAAATGTGATTTTGTATATCGAGGTTGTTATCCAAGTATTTTACAACAAATTTGTTGGTTTTACCAAGGACTTTGTTATATAGATCTTCATTACTTTGAGGTTTCACATAGGTTTAACATAGTGCATAATAATTTTAACATTGTTTTTTTTTATTTTCATTAAGGAATTCCAATCAGACACAGTGACAGTTAATCTTGTTGCAGCAGATCCTCCAGATGCATGTTATTCTGTTATTAATGGAGAGGCCTTGCAAAAATCAATAGCCTTGGTTGAAAGAGGGTGAGTGCTTTAAAACTACAGTGTGCGTATTTCCTAGAATGACTGCTACATCCTTCTCCAAATAGTGCGTTTTCTTTGCTCTAGTTTCCTCCACACATTCACACCAAAACTACCCATAACTGCCAGTCTGAAACCATAAAGTTTATATTAATGTCTCTAATGAACCACTTGTGAGGTCATCAATTTTACAGGCCTCTACCTTTTGGCTGAAAAAGAGATCTAGTATTAAAACAATACCCAGATGAGCACAAATTAATTCATTTAACAGGTCAGAGATAAATGCTTGATAATCGTGTGTGCGTGACAGTAAAAAATCAATAATATATTCTTGTCCCACTACCCACCTGACAATACTACCCTCCTTTCATGGTGCCTTGGGGTTTTTGTGAAAACTTCTTCCATGGAAATAAAGCCTAGTAACTTCATGCTCCTTATAAGAAAAAAGGGAAATGAAGTGGGGAGCAGAGAAAGCTTAAGTGAAAGGTAAAAGTTTAGAGCAGGCAGTGTAGTGATGTATGATGTATGTACACCTGTAAGACTGTGTGTCATTCAACTGTGTGAGCCTTTCTTTTCTAACAAATGGTGAAACATTTTTCTTCCTCTCTGTTTAGAGGCTGTTCTTTTGTTTCCAAAGTTAAGACAGTTGAAAATCATGGTGCCATTGCTGTGTTTATAGCTGATAACCATCATGATAATGGGGAAGCCTTAGCAGAAATGGTTCGTGATGGCACTAAAAGAGATGTGCATATTCCTGCAGGGTTCATGCTGGGTTCAGATGGGTGAGTGTTTGTGAGATGGGGTGACTCTTTAAATAGCTAATAGAACAAGTATGTTCCTACACTACAAAAGTTATGATCAGTACTATTTAGGTCAAAAATTGGATATTGGATGAATCTAAGTAGCATTTTTGTTACTTTTATAAGAATGTTGCAAATGACATGTTACTAACAAGACAATTCACTGAGTTGCATCCAATATCCAATTTTTGACCTACAAAGTGTCAATCATAACTTTTGTTGTGTAGCATCAAACCTAGAC
>JBBMOI010000002.1:33640000-33787500 GCA_038088405.1 Porites divaricata | reverse complement strand
GACCGTGAAGTGGTCTTTCACTTAGGTAACTTCTTTTACCTAGTCTGAAAACGAATCGAACCAGAGATGCCATGCAGAAAGTTGATGCAGTTTCATGACGAGGACTTCATGACTAACGCTATCGAATTCCTTCTTTAAAATCAATTGAGCCTCCTGCAACAACCTTGCCAACATCTTCCGCCTTCCGCTAAAATTCGGTTATATGTATTAGAGGTAATTCGGTTGAATATCCAGGATGATACACCCATTGTCCATCGGGGGCAACGCTGTTCTGCTTGATTTTTTTTTATCAAGCTGTCATTTGCCTCAGATTCAAGTATTTTGCTTTTGATGCTGAGTATAAAAGGGAAACAAGTCGGTAGGTTTCCGGATGATTCGTAATCCTTCTTATATGAAAGAGTAAGCCTAGCCGTTTTCCAAATAGAGTATACAGTTTCACTAGCAATATGCTGTATTGAAACTGAGAAATCCGGTTAATTTAATGCCGATGCACGCTTTGCCACAAGTATCAAGATCTTGGATAGATGTTTTGAGGCACCTTTCAACGTTTTTTTTTTTACTTGGATCGGAGGGAGAAAACACTGACGGTAGAGGAACCCGTACCAGTTATCAGGCTCTTTGGGACCATGTGATTGACTGACAGGAGATGGAAGTAGATTGTCCTGGTTTCAGTCCGATGGTAGCAAAGTAAGTGTTCATTAACGTGCCTCATCTTCGTCCTGTAGTTCGAGAGCATGTATCGAATAAAGTTCAGTCACTCCTTATTAAGGGTCCTTTGGTCTTTTGTACTTCGGGTTAGTTGCCCTGTTGACCTAATTCTAGTAGAAACTGGAATTTTTCGTCTCGTTTAGCCTCTGGGAAAAATGTGGGCCTTTGCACTTCTTATCAACAACAACAACAAATGCTTTATTTGCATGACCATAAATGAATTACAGTATTGCAAAAGCTATTAGTCTAAATTTAAGAACTAATGCAACTAATTAGTACGTGCAAAACATTACAAAACGTTACAGTTCTCATTCATTCATTCATTCATTCATTCATTGATATCAACTTGTCACGTCATTACGAGCCCAAAATAGTTCGAACACATCTCTCGGTAGTTTACCACAATTCAGGAGTTATGGTCTTGCCCAATGTGTCACGGAACGCTTGCCATCCTAACCGCCTGCTGTTAATTACAACTAAGGGGGTGTCATGACACCGGGGCGACTTTCGCGCCGCGACGAGTTCACTCCGGTTCCCTCTCATGGCTCTACATTTGTTTACATGATACCACCACAAAAAGTACTAGTCATGCCGGCACGAGTCGCCCCGGCGTGAGTTCACTCCGGTTGTCGCACCGGGGCGACAATTTCACTCCAGTACGAAATCTCGCAACGGTATCATGTAAACACGAAACGACCACCAGTTTCGGTGTGAAATCGGTCTAATGTTCGCGATTTTGAATCATACGTGCATTTTATCAACATGAAGTGTACCTTCAAATAACGAGATCATATGTGAAATAACCCAGTCATCATGTAAACGCGATACGAAATCAAAAAGTCATGTCGGTAAAACTCGCGCCGGTGCGAGTTTTCTCATGTAAACACTCCCTGAATAGAAACTTAAAATACCAACAGGGCACATAACAAAAAACGTGCACCGCGCCGTACGATTTCTTTCAAAAATTCATATATAATATCGAGGCTGAAATTTGCAAAATTTAAAGAAAATTTTATGAATAAACCCGAGACTGAGATTTCGAAAAGGAGGATTATTTTGAGTGATGAAAATCAAAAAAAATATGTTTTTAACTTAACCCTTTAAACCCTAAGATCAAAACTTGAATTCTTATTTGTTGCCCCTATTCATTTCCTATAGAGGAAGTGGGGAGAGGTTGATAAAATATCAAGCAAAGTTATCTTGTGTGACCATGTCTGTAATACTCGTGACCACTCTGTTTTACAAAGCATTGATATTACAAGGAGAAATTTGATGCTGATCACTCGTTAATCGTATCAAATTATTGCTTCATCCCAGGGAAAACTATACCCAACAAAACGAAGAAACCTGCATTGGTAATAGCCAAATGTTAAGTGCCAATGATAGCTCGATGAGCGGTACATGAAATACATATCTATGGTATACGGAAAAAAAATATCAAACTGCATTCATAATTCAAGAATAATACAAGAATATTTCAGGCTAAAATCGGCAGAAAAATAAGAACATTCAGCCTGGCAGGAAAAACCAACATTCTTATATTCAAAAAACGTGTATGCACTCTATGCACTGCATGCATGCAATACATGTTTGCATTGACAATATGAGTACCAGAGTTTTTCCTAATACTGTACTTCACCTCGGTTGTCAGATTGAGTCTTCGGTTAGGAGGAGCTGGGGTGGGGCGGGGGGTCATTTTCATGTAAGGGAATTCGAATGCGCGAAAATAACAGTTCATAGGTTCGAATCCTGTTCAAGCATGTATGTTTCTTTCTTTCTTTTTCTTTTTCTTTGTTTGTTTGGTTGTTTTTGCTTTTGGTTTTTTTTTTTTTTTGTATTTTTTTCTTTTCTTTTTTTTTTTTCAGGCGTTTCGTTGCCTGAGTACTGGGAGAGGACTGGTACCCATGCCCAGTTTTCCAAAGAATGCTGGGATAGTGAAACTGCTCATGCCCAGTGAAACCGGGAGACGGCCAAGATCCTCGATGCTTACTAGTGCTGGAAATGCCTAGAAAATTGCCTTAAATTTTAGTTGTTTTTGGGAATAACCAGTGCAGAGAGATACGATAAACCATTTGTCCAATGTTCTTTGCTATTGTGGCCACATTTTGCGTTTTCCGGCCATTCCATCAGCGCAAATTTGACTCGACGGATAGAGCAAGATTAAATCAGGGAAGTTGCTATGTCTCGGCATGAGGGTAAGAAGTTAAGCTTACTTTCTTTAAAAAATAGAGATTTCTTATTTGAGGTTAACTCAGTCCATAATATCTTGTGCTTATTTCAAGGCTGTAGCTTACTCAGCTGTATTTATTTTCGTCCAGCGCTGGCAATTCTCATGTTTTGGCTGATGTTGTTTTCAGTTCCGTTTCTTTATGTCTGTCTATTGAGATGTAGGCTCAACTTGAAAGTGAATGCATTGATTGTTGGGAAAGTTCCCATCATAATATTTGCCTGTTTAAAGTATGGCAGATGTGTTATTCCCCAGTAGAAATTTAATCAACTGATTATCGATGTCGATTTTAAAGTTCAAGTTGATTCAGTCTAATAATAATTATTAGTAGTAGTTGTACTTTTAGGAGTGAGTTAGAACCAACATACATTTCCGTGAACCACAGCCACACTGTTATTATCTAATAGAATTGCGAGCAGTGACTTAAAGATCTGACTAATGACTAATGTTGGGATCTCTTTAACTGTAATTGGGACAACAAACTGCATGCAAATCATCCTATATATTAAATTAATTAAAATAAACTGTACAACTTTGATTCACTGATTTGTGCTGTGATTTGTTTATGATGCCCTGGGGCTTACTACCTTTGTTGCATAGAAATTGCATTCCAGCATGCCTTCCTGTGAAATAAAGGAGAGTTTAGTCTGGTTAGGGATATGTTTAGCGTAGCAAGGACAGGAAGGTGCAAATTAGGCATGTTTACATAAGTTGGTGAAAAGTTTGTAGTTGAAGAGTCTTAAATATTCTTTTGAGGAGTCTTTGTAAAGTGCACTGAGAAGTAGTGTAGTTGCTGGAAGTGAGAAGTAGTGGTGACCTGAAACAATAATTGCTCTGAATAGTGAAAGCAGTCATCCATGTAGGTATTGGTTTGTCTTCTAGTACCCCTTGTAGATGAAGCCAACACTTATTTCCAGTAGTCATATTTATGATGTTTTCTGATATTCCTTCCTACACAGCACTTTAAAAAGTTTGTCTGTATGTAAAGGATTACAAAATGCACCAACCTTGCCTAATCTAAAAAACGTTGCATTCTCTAGTGTGGGACAATATAAGCACATAATTTATACTGTTCTAGCCTGAATTTCATCCGATTACTTCGAGTCGTTATTACTCCCTCAGTAACGTCTGAATCGACCGGCCGTTAATGCCGTCCAGTGACATCACTACTCCTTGATCTTTGCTTTAATTCATGCAAAAAGTAAAACATGGTTTTCAAGTGGCAAACCGAGAAATATCGCTTGGAAATGTGTGCATGATATAGAATTGCTTTATTTTTTTCGATCATTATTCATGTTTAACATTCAAACTATCAACTGCATGCAGTATAACTCTGAACCGGTTGTACTGAATTCTATAATCAAACTCGGTCGCAATCACGCAATGAAATAAACACACACACGGAACACTTAGTTCAAACACACAATGATTTGCTTTAATTCTGAAAAGAAGCTATTTGGTCCTTAACAAAGAAAAAAACAAGAAAACAAGAAAGAAAAGTAAAAAGAATCATTACACTTGACGGTAAAAATAACAAGAAGGTCGAATTATAACATTCAGATCTCAGAAAACTTCACGTAAACAAAGTCAACAGCTGCCAAAACCACAAAGCGGCTCTAAATGAAAAACCTACCAACTCTCCGCAATGATTCTTCATTTGCGTTTCAATTTAGCATTTCAGTTTCGAAGACAAGGACAATTTTGCTGTTTGAGATAAAGATTAAGCTTATAGAAATGTTTGAACTCCATGAAAGAATGCCAGGGATGCGATCCGCTGAATATCAAGCGACAATCCCGCTAAAATTTTTCATAATTATACATAATTATGCAAATGTTTAGACAATTAACCAATCAAAATCACTACCCGGTTTTCGGGTAGTGAGTGACATCACTGGACGGCATTAACGGCCGGTCGATTCAGACGTTGTTGAGAGGAGAAAACGACTCGAAGCAATCGGATGAATTTCAGGCTAATACTGTTCGTGTTTTGATTTAAAATGCCCTGAGGGTTTTACATAAGGATATGAACATACATTACCATAGACTTTTGCACAGACCAACTTGTGTTGTGTGAGACTGATAAATACACCAGATCATCACACCTTGTGTCTGTATGTTGTGATTATGTATTCTTTGTGCATACATGTATTTATGTGGGTTCTCATTATGTTTTAAAGTAGACGGCAAGGATGTAAATGTTGGCAGCATGGTAATGGAGTGCTGTTGGTAATTTCACCCTTTCATTCGCTCATTTTGCCCTTAATTTCTCCCCCACAAGAAAGCAGCTCAAACCTCAAAGTAGTTAGCTTTTCAGCCATTTGCCAGCACATAGTAAGAACCCTGTTAGTGTTTTACTGTTATTCATTAAATGGAAAGGGACTTTGCACAGCACTTAGTCTAGTTACCATTCATATTGAGCATTTTCTTGTTTTCATTCAATATACAGGTGTTAGCTGTGACTCGTGTAGTAAAGGAAATTTCCGTGGTAAACGATTTAAATGTTTGATATGCTATGACTATGATCTCTGTTCGACATGCTATGAAAATGGAGCCACAACGACAAGACACACAGCAGATCATCCCATGCAGTGTATTCTAACCAGAACTGATTTTGGTAAGTGTTAATGTAGTTTGAGCATCAGGAAGCTCTACTCAGAATGAGTTCTTTAATTAGCTTACAGAACAATTTAAAAATGACTCCAACATGGTCCCTAGCTGTACAAGGTGAAAACAAAAGCAGGTTTCATCTCAAAGGCCAATGAAAATAGAGGTTTCTGAGAAGTTCACTGTTTTACCACTTAATTGTTAGAAGATTTATATAGAATTTACATTGGTAAACTCACTAAAAACCTGTATTATCCTTACTAGTGTGGACTCGGTAAATAAACAACTTACAACTTTTATTATTATTCTATAGAGTGACAAAATATTTGTTTATGGGGATAGTGTCAATGATGAAAGGTTTATTTAATTCAGGATATTAATCATAGCAAATTGTAAACCTTTGTTTACAATTCACTAAAATTAATACCCTGAATTAAATAAAACTTTCATCATTGACACTGTCTGCAAATATAATATATAGATTTAGCCAGGGCTAAAAAGCGAAGCTCCCATTAACAAATATAATTATATTAATTTTAATCAAACAATAAACTCATAATCCACAAAATCAGTTAACTTAAGGGCCCATTCATGTGCCTTGTGAGGGAAAAGGTAAGTGATTTTAGAGTGAAACATCTTACATCGAGTTGACTTATATGCACACCCAAAAAATAGCAATCACCTTCAATCACATTCAAGAACCATAACAGCCCTTGATCACAGCAGATTAGGCCTGAAAAACAAATTCTTGGAAAACAAATCAGCTGAATCTTTTGTGTTTGACAAGTTTACTGTACAAAGTCTTGCCAACACATCTGGAGGTGTGTAACCAACGTGTTATATTTTTTATACATCACATCTGAGGTGAAACAGTACTATAAGGCATTGTATTTATCCTACAGACCTCAGACAGAATGCAATATTTCACAATTTTTCAGGACAAATTGCACACAGTCAATACAGAGTCAGGACGATCAATCTTGGGCTTTTAGTGAAACCGTTCAAAAAATTTCCAAATCACCTATATGGCCAGCCGGTTCTCACTTTTGAAAAGCAGTCGAGTGTGTGAATGAACACTAATAGATTTACTCTTCAGCATACATATTGTCTGTAATAAAGAATTTATTACGTTTATTTTTTTTATTTAATGGCTTTATAACGATGTGTAATCTCTATCTAAAAATCCTGAGTCTTTAAGCTTAAGTTTATGTTTTAAGACGGCTTCCCTGTGTTTGCTTTTTTCAAAGATGAACTCGAGGCAAGAAAATCGCTCAAAGTTTTCTTTCTACATTCAAATTTATAACTAAATATTCTTCGGAACGTTTTCTTTTTATGTGCAGTGAGAAAATATATCTAAAGGCTTTTTAAAGTTCTGTAAGCTTTTATCAAACCTGATACTAGGTCAGATCATTGTCTCAAATCTTAGAAACGTGCATAAACTTGCGGCATAAACTGTGCTCGACTCCATGAAATTAGATGTAAAAAAACAAACATCAGATACAATAATACTCAGGCTTACCATTCAAGATACAGGTTCTGAAAGCTATCAAGTAAGGCCAGAATCGCTTGAGACTTTTAGACCCTCTTGCGCGTCAAGCAAGGTGAAAAACGAAAATGATGCCATCCGAAATCGGATTTCTGACTTTGACAAGCGACACATTTCTCAACCAAAAACCCAATAAACAAACCAGCCATGAATAACAGAAGACTCTTGATAGAAGTTTTATTTCATTTTGTACATCCAGTGGAAAAAGACAGTTAAAAAGATCACAAGTTGACACAAAACTCTGTCAGCTGCAGCTGTCAAAGAAAACAAGTTTCAAGATGCTGCATAAATTTTCTGCATGAACTCACCTGTCAAATTTTGACCAATCAGAACATAGAAATTGGCCGTAGAGCACGACCAACGCGTGACCATGGTAAGAAAAGGTTTTCCTCACCTGTATTTTTAAATAACTGGCTGAATTTTCGTGTCCGGGGTAAGTTTGAAATCAAAATCTTAATATTTCGGGGCCATAGTGACATAAACACAGCATATTTCATATGAATTTTTAAAAAAGTAAACTTGAGCCTGCAATCATTTGAAAACTAGTAACTTGTCAGGGAATGACTTCAAAAAAATACTTGACCTCGATGGGTCAACACCTGAGCCCGCGATAGGGTCAGGGGATACTGGTCAGCAGATACCCTGTTTTGACAGCTGTCAATTGATCACAACATTGATCAATTGACAGCTGAAAGTGTGAGAGTAAACATTGGTATACCTGTGGTGCGGACTGATGGTTCGTTCGTTCGGTGTACAGTCACGAAATTTTCTGGGATGGGTAGATTTACTTAGTTATGGGGCTCTGTCCCACGCGTGCCTTGCACACTTATTTAACTAGCTCAATTTATAACAAACCTAGAATTAGTTATGACAGTGTGTCTATAAAACACATGAATAAATATTATTTTGAGAATGAATATAAAATACAAGAAAAAAAACCAGTTTACTAGGTGAAGCACACACTTATTTAATATTACAGGAAGACATGATTATGGACTGTGCATTCTTTGAGGAAGAGTTGCTTATAATAATTTATTAATAGTAATTTTATTGTTAAATTGAGGTCCCACAAAATAAAAGGTTTACTGTCATCAAAGATATATGGTACAATAAGTCTTCTGCTCAGATGAACAACTTGTAGATGGACTAGGGCAGGGCTTTGCACACTGCATAACCTGCTCACATTGTTGCAGCCCTGCATGTCTTATGGTGTATATTACATTCAGTTTTCTCATTGAAGTTTTGTTGATCTCTTTTGGGACCTGACAAGCCCTTTTGTCTACTCTTGATCTAAAATGCATACTTACACTGTATTTACTTACTTATGCTGGGAATCACCCCGAGCCATCCTAATAAAGTCTTTCCACATTACCTGATCGCATATGTTATTTCTTTGGTATTGTCGAACCCAGTGTCAGCCTTGATGGTGTCAATGTATGTAGTTCTTGGTCTACGTCGTTATGGGTGATCATACCATAAATGTAAACCAGTCTATCTTTAATTTCAGGTTTGATAACATAGATATCCTTTGCATTTGTTATGGATATGAGCTGCAGAGAGCTACATGTACTTAGAATTAAGGACGATTTGCATGGAAAAGATTATTTTATGTCTACATGTAGATCTACAGATGCACGTACTTATTGAACATTAATATTTTGTCATTTGTTTGTTGTTTTTTTTATTTCTCCATGTAATCATTTTTCTCTTTTTTTTTTTGGCCCAAAATTGGTTCACCTTGTGACAATAATGATCCACTGCCACCATGCAGTCATAGAAGAAAACTGTTGTCAAAAATAATAATTGTGGTTTGTTCAACAGAACTTTATTACGGAGGTGAAGCATTTACGGCAGACCAGCCTCAAGCTTTTACTTGCCCCTATTGTGGAAAAATGGGCTTTACAGAATCAGCATTGCAGGAACATGTAACAACAGAACACAGTGATGGTTCCATTGAAGTGGTGAGTGTTTTATGAAGTTCAAAAGTAAAATATATCTCTGTATTGTTGAGGAATGTACAATTTTCTGCAGTTTGGAAAGAAAGTATGAGGTGCTAGATTTGCAATACAGAGGTACGGCTGTACATGTGTTGGGTTCAAGTGACCCTCTGTTCTGGTCTCTACCCAATTTTGTCCTTTGGAGTCGCAGTCTCAACACCTATCTTGGAAATAACTACTGTAACTGGTTCATCCCCTGCCAGGTGTCACTGTTAATACCTCCACCTCTCAGTCATAGTGCTTGTGCAGTGATTTTGTGACAAATAGTTATTGTGAGTCCTGGGACTCATCTTGTGAAGAATCATGAGTCCCAGTGCAGAACCAATGAGTCCCAAAGTGAAAATGCTGGGGCACTTACATGTGTATGTAACTAGACATTTAGAGATTTAGAAATCACACAAACAGGATATTCACAGGGTTTTCAACAGTTTTTGAAAGTAGTGGACATATTTCTGACAGCACTGGATGCAATTTTTTCTGCTGCTGCAAGGCACCTTTTAAGTGCTGAAGACAGGAGCTACCGAGGGGGGTCTGAGACATGCTCCCCCCAGAAATTTCTAAAATAGAACACTCAGAAATGCTGTTTCCAACATTTCTGGTATCCTAGAATCAGTTTCCCAGGCAAGGCTGGAGTTCACTCAAATTCGGAGAAATGATAAGCTAAACAATTATTATTATTATAAAGCAAATCAGCATTTAAATTTAACATTTTATTGTACTGTGGTATTTTTCTAAGACTAAGAAAAATCCATAATTCTGTGAGGTGCAAGTTGCTCGTCTCTAATGAGTTGAAGAACTCCAAGTTCAAAAGATCAGTTGATCGCTTTCGAGATCGCACGTGTTTTTTTGTCTTGAAATGGTGTTTGTCAATTCTGTCCATTTCAAACTCCAAAAGGCTTAAAAGTCATATTTTGATCATTGATAGGGGAAATATAAGCTTAACCTTGTAAATAGTGACCGCATTGGTAAAAGACAGCCACGAGACATTGTTTTGGTTTTTTTTTTGGTAAAGAGAAAATTACCCTTTCTACTGCTCACCGTCAATAGAATGAAACTCTCATTCAGACTCATAATGCCCATTTTTCTCTTTTCTCTTGGCCTTTGGGGAAATTCGTTTATTCTCTTCATTTCTCCTACAGATGAACAGTGTAGCATGTTTTGCTTGGGGATTTCCCTTTAGACCAAGCATGAATGATAATGAAATGGTCACTCAAATTTTGTTTAAATGAAAAGGGAAACCAATCAAACAGCAAAGAAAAAAAAGAAATGTGGGTGTTTTTGAAGAATTTAATTGCTTAAGTTGAGTTGCTTAAGTAAAAAAAAAATAGAATAATAAAAAAAAATTAAAAACCCCTCAAA
Source organism: Porites divaricata (assembly GCA_038088405.1). Taxonomy (NCBI): domain Eukaryota; kingdom Metazoa; phylum Cnidaria; class Anthozoa; order Scleractinia; family Poritidae; genus Porites; species Porites divaricata. The sequence goes on along the minus strand of JBBMOI010000002.1, from coordinate 33,777,059 downwards.
TATTGGCATCAAAGTACCAGACATAGAATGGCAAATGACCGGATGAAATGTCCAGCCTCTGGCCTCAAACAAAAATCCTGGATTATTCTAGAAGAACTTCTTCAGACTGATCGATGTTGGCATCCTATGGGATGCATGCCATGAATTATTTTGCGTCTTAGGGGATTTTTATGCATCAAGGACATGGGACACACAGGTAACAAAAGCATTGCTTGTGGATCCATAAAAAAAATCATACCACAGGGCTCGAAATTAACTTTTTAAGTAAGGCGCCAGCTGGCGACTAATCCAAAAATTTTGGTCGCCAAATCTTAACTTTTAGTCGCCATTTTTTTCATGGCGTTTGTACTCCACAAGACCGTTTAACAGGTTCTGTACTCCTCTCGAGTGTGTTAATAATTTTCAAAATTGTGTCAAAGTCCGCATTTTTTTTATATTTTTGGGAAGAGAAGACGGATAATAAATCTCTCATTAGACATTTCTGTGTGTTACTGTAGTATCGATGTATTTTCACTCATTTGTATTTTGACTCGCTCTAAAATAAGTCTAAGATGTCTAATTAAATAAGATATAATTACAGCAAATGTGATATTCCTTAGCGTCTTTACATAACCATTTGAACTTTATTTGTGAGACTTCGTTTTATTTCTGAAACTGCGGTCGCCGCTGCCTTTCTCCCGCTTCCCTGTCCCTTGAAAGCCACTTGTCGACCACAGGTGCTGGATTAAATTCTTCAACCGATGGGCCTTCTGCTGTAATGCGGATCAAATCTTCAATTGATTGCACGTGTTGTTAGTGCGCCCGCGCTACTTTTATTAAAGAAGCTGCTGAATTAAACATGGCGCTCGATTATGAAACACAGCGATCGAAAAGGGTTGTGACTAGAATGGATACCCCAAAGTCAGATTGTCATCTTCGCTCAACATACATGATAGGAGTCTTATAACTTAAAGTAGTAAATAAGAAAAGAAAGAAAACAGAAGAAAACAGTAGGTAGTTCGTAGGACTTGAACCCGTGTAATTTGATATATAATCCACATCCGTATCCAATACACCATCAAGGGCTAACTGCCGAGACCGGTTAATTTTAACGTACTTTACGTGGCGTTGATCATTACATTATTGAAAGCTAACCGTTTTTGAAACAGCGCTTAACCCTAATCACTGTATTTCGGTGCTAAACCCTGTATCCAACTCTTTTCCTTGCACAATTGTCTTTTACTCTGATTCGGCCCCACTTTTTAAATTCGCATAGCGTGGAGTAGAGTATGGCGTTGTGTAATAAACATAAGGTGTCCAACCTGATTTTGAGTTATCCATTCTAGTCATAACCGATCGAAAAGTCGTGGGTTTGTTTTGTTACATCTGTTCGCATAAATCATGAATTTTATCCAAAAGTACGATTAATTTACCTTCGAGATTAAGAGGTTGGAGGAAGAAAGGTGAAGGTGAGTCGCCCACTGGCGACTAGCTCTAAAAATCTAGTCGCCAACGCTTAATTTCTGGTCGCATTGGCGACCAGTGAGTCGCAATTTCGAGCCCTGCACCAGGTTAACCAGAAAATTCCAGTTTAAACATTGTTCTTCCACCCAACCGTATTCCTTCAAAAATTTTTCACAATTTGCGGGAATAGTTATGGAACAACTTACCTCCCCTAAATGAAGCATGGCAAATGTCTAGTAGTGCTCAAAATTAAAGTTTTGGTCTGGTATTCCACAGGATCAATAGGCTGAAAATTTGCTGGTCCCAGCAGCAGCCACTGGTCACTTTAATCTTTTGTTTGCATGTATTTCTTTTGTCTACTTGCGAGTAAATAATTGAAACCGGTCAAGTAAACACAACCATTATAGCAAAATAAATTAACCATTTCAATGACTGCTTACAACTGGTTCCCCCTTGCTTCCATTGCTTTTATGTCAATCTGTCTGTATCATTTTCACTAAACTTTGAAGAATGACAATACACTTGTATTGTAAATAACAGAAAGCCCCTTGCAGAGCAAGGAAGAGTGTCAAAATCAATAAATTAAGGAATACATCAAGAATCATTTGTTAAGCTTGCTTATCCAAAGACAAAAGAATAATTCATAAACCACCATCGCTTGTTAATCTGATCAGAAAGCTGAGATTAATAGAAAGATACCCAATCACCCAAGTTTACCGCCAGTAAAACCCTGTTTTAAATAAAGAAATCATTGAAAGTTGAGTCATGCACAAACTCACAGTTTCACTGCCCCCACCCACCTTGGCTTGTTTGCACCCCCGATCAAAACTGCCATGCTACTTGTCTGCACTAAGATCTACATAATTTTATGTAGGTGGTTTAAGTCCCTGAGAAAAAAGTCTTAGGTCTGTATGAACCGGCCATGCAGCAATACAAACAATTTAATTGTACCATACACTGTATCTAATACACATGAAGTGTCATAATGGTGAATTTTTGATAATCTTAACTTCAATTGCCTCATAAGAGAGCGGGTGCTTGCATGTAACAAAGTATTTAAATTCCGAAACAAACTCATTTATACTACTTTAAGTTGTGATTCTATTACATGTACCCCAGGATTTGGGGAGCCTTACCACACAAACAAATAAAATCATCTGGGTTTTAAATTACAGAATCTAAGAATGAAAGAATTTTTGTAGATATCCTCTTTTCATTATTTTACCTGTGAGCCCAGACATAATCACAGGGCACCATTGGCTGACCCTTTGGATGCACCTGCAAATCTACCCACTTTACCTACAAGGGTGTTCCAAGGGTATCAAGACCACCATGCACTGTAGCTAGAGGCTGAGGCTAACTGTAACCCATCAAACAAATGCAGTGAGTGTATAGTGTAGAGGTTGACTACTCTGCAGCGTACTCTTTAAACAGAAGTGTGATTTAACTACAATGGAACTTTTATTCAGTGGACACGCTCAGGACCAAGGCAAATGTCCCTTGAACAGAGGTGTCCACTGAGTGTAGGTTGGGCTGAGGTTGTTAATATTTAGCTAAGGAATAAAATAGTTTTATTAAAAACGAAAAAGGCGTCTACTCTTGCAGGCTACGGATTCGGCTGCAGTCATTATTTTTGAATTCCCACTAGTGGAGTACATCGATTTAAGTGAGTTAATTCATGTGTTGAAAGCTCCCGCCATTGTGACTACCGAACACTTAAAAACTTATCAATAGTAGTCAGTCACTTTTTGATTTCTTCATGTAAGGTGTATCCTGAATGGAGGTTAAAGCAAGGTTTTGGGATCCAGAAAAAGCAATTACGTAAATAAATTATAAGAAAAGTTAATTTCATAAACATGCTCTGCTGGATTGCAAAACCATTCATGTGTTTAAAAAACTGGAGGCTCAGTTGTTGCCTTGTGTTCATATGTAGGTTTGTCCAGTGTGCGCAGCCCTACCAGGTGGAGACCCAAATCATGTCACAGATGACTTTGCTGCCCATTTGACGTTAGAGCACAGGGCACCCAGTAGAGATATATTAATATCCTTTACATTGTTAATAAAGTGATGTAGGCAGTCGTTTTTATAGCTGTAAGAAAACGTTGATTTAAAGCAATTTAAAAAAACGTTAGCAAGTATGTTTCAATGATCATCACCGCCATATATTTACTTGTACAGCCGCATTAATTTTTAAAAAACTCACCGGGTCGTCAAGGGAGGTCTGGTAAAGAATTGTAGTGGTGCTTCAAACCATTCATTACCATTCGATAGAAAATCCCACGCATAAACATTTAGCATCAAATGTTGACCCTGTGGGAGAAGGACCCACATCAAAGTATATCCAAATCAACTGGAAAGTCTAAAAAGGGTATAAAAATAGCGTTGCCTTAAACAATACTGTACCTTGTATTTTAACGAAAGGGCGTGAAAAATTGGAATTTCCAACTAATTTTGCAGGTTTTCCCATGTACATGGTAAGAACCCTGAATTGTTGACATGGTCCTCACGGTTTTTTCAGGGACAGTTTACGATGACTAGTTCGGCCGGCTACCAGCTAGAGGGCATGTTGTGCAGATGTGGTGGGCGTAATTAGGTTATAATTTTTTTTCTGGGCACAGTCCTGCGCAGTGGAAATAGGCTGTAGCAAGGGATACTTGAAAGGTGCTTCCCCTCAAATCGTTTAATCTGTATATATTGCACTGTTCTTTAACTGACTTACTACGATGAACCAGGAGCCGCGCGGCATGTAAGACGTTTATTTCATCCGGCAGTTGGCGGAAGTCGGCCCAGACCTCCTCGACCACGAACAGCCAATATGCATTTCGGAGGGTCTGGGGGTAGCGGTCTTGGGTCTTCTTCATCCTCTTCCTCCGCGTCTGGCCGTGAGAGCATGGACCCTATAGCGGAGCTTCTGTCCCAACTGTCGGGTGTGCGTCGAGCAGCACAGCAATCCCAGCCTCCCATGCAATCGCAGCTTCAATTGTTGCAACAGCAGTTGCAACTGGAAAGACAGCAAGTGCAACAGACAAGGGAACGACTGGAACGACTCCCAGCACGGCGGCCGATGGCAGCTGCAGCAGCAGCGGCAGCAGCTAGCGGTAGTGTACCAACCACATCAACAGCTAGTGCTCAAGAAAGCAGCAGCTCGACCTCCTCGTCTTTTCTCCTTTCAAGGTTGGTACATGTAAAACCAGAACACTTTAAACATCAACTGACTTCATGAGATGAACGAGTAAGGTTTCACGTCGCAAGGCAAATGTAGCCTTGGCTTATTAAACCATCTTAACAAGTCTGTTGGTCGATGCAAGTAGATACTTTCCTCGGCGGCCTGTTTAATTTAAGTGGTCGTACTCTATGAGTTTCATACATAGGTCGTTATTTTGAGGGCAAGAGGTGCTTGGCCTACTTGCTATGAAATTACACAGTTAAGATTAAAATAAGTGAGGCCACACGAAAAATTTTCTGGTTACCTAAAATTCGTTTGGTTTGTTCTAATGAAGCAAAACTTCGATCCAGAAGAGTTTTGTTCAGTGTGCTAAATTTATACCTTATTACAGATGCACATTCGTATCTATAGAGAAATTTGGCGTATATGTAAGTTAAAGAGACTCGGGGAAAGCCTCGTGTATTTTAAAAAATAACCAAACATACCCGCCCCTTTCATAAACTCGGTAGGCGAATTATTACTTTTACTGTTATTGTTCCAGGGCTAATGAACCCTCGCTCTCAGAGGCGGAGCAAGAAATCCTCGAGCGCGAGCGTGCGGACAGAAGTCTGTTTGTACAGGATCTTATATTATCCACACTCGGATCAGCCGCATTTAGGCGAAGACCACGTCCAATCTCCGGCTCAACAGAACCTTCGGAGGAATTTGCAAGCCTAACGATACAGGATAGCACGGCAAATGATGCCGCACGTGGGGCGGCTGAATCACAAGACTCAAACGTTGTCGAACAGGACGTTACTGTTGAAGATATGGAGTTTATATCATTGGAAACAGAAGAAGACAAAGATTCCTAGCGTATGCAGGATCTTCACGTAGACAAATTAAATTTTAGCCTCTGTGTAACCCGCTCAGAACTGGTTTTGCAGTGACTTTAACGACACCTGTTCACCCTCGTTTTAGATCGTTGTGCCCCCGCGCGATCTTATGAAAAGGATGGTACTATAGGGCAGGAAAGGACATCCTGTTGTTGTTTTCAGAAAGGACCATCTTATAAATATGTTGACCTGATATTGTCATTAAAACACCGGCACGCTTGTCAGTTTGCGCAAGCGAAATTTCCCAATTGTCAACTTCGCCCAAATTGATTTAGAATCGCCCATACGTAAATATAGGTATGAAAAGTAGCTCCAAACACAAACCAACGTAAAACTAAATACGTGGCTGTATATACCGTCCGGTTTTTCGATGTGAGCGAGTGGACCTCAATTTGGGCCAATTTGACTTTGGTGAATTTGCTTTGAGCAATTTGATTGACATCCAAGCCTGGAATCAATTTATCCGTGACGAAATGCCGCGCCATGAAAGAGAATACCCATAATAGTGCGCATTTTGTAGTTGGAGAGAGATTAAAGTAGGTAGGGTTGGAAAAATAAATTTTAATGAACTACTTATGCTAACTACTTCACATATTTAGCTTTTGAGGCGCGCGGTCGTTGTAGACATCCAGTCGTTTCTGGTTCAAATCCTATCGGGATAGGGCTAACATAATTACTCTACATCGTAGCCCACCAGTAAAAAAAAAAAACGAAAAAAACTGACCTTTATTGTAGGGGAGACTAGTCCAGTCACTAGTTTTCATTGTGGCCCGCTAGGTTAAGAATCCTAACTGGCCGGCGGCAAACCAGTTGGCTATTTGAACTTTGAACTACCGAGAACAAATCCAGCTAATTAAAACAGGGCGTGAACTCGGTACTTCCAGATTACAAGTTAGCGCTCTTTCGGCTCAGCCACTCTGCCTGTCCACGTATTTCTTGAAGTGATAAATATTTCCTCTCTATTTATTGCCGACTGTGATGCTTACCATCTTAGTGTCGCATATGAACCCAGTAGATGTCCTAAACCTCAGTGAAACATTCCGTGTCTTAGTGGTTAAAGTCGGTCGGTTACAGAAGATCACATAAGTTCCTACCTCGTAAGGAATCCACCCTTTCTTTGATGAGTATTACATCGTTCTGATAGACTGTAAACTGTCCTATAATGTATGTTGTAAGAGATAAACCCTGTGATTGACTCCCTTACTACCCAGGGAAGGATATATGTAGTATTAGGACTCCCTCGGCCTGCTCATGCTACCATATGAGCATGTTATTTTCAATCTGCATTTGAACTGGAAATCTGCGACATAAAGAGCTAAGTGCTAGCGAAAGGTTCTCAAGCGCAAGCGAGAGAACGCTTTCTTCACATAAAATTTGTCCTTAGGGTCCGCGTTTGAAAATCGCTGGCGAGGTGCAATGTCTCCGTAGCTAATAGCTATACTAGTAAGAATAAGTGAGTGGATTAGACTCTAGTTTACGTTACCCTCATTAACACCCTTATTAGTAGGGTCTTAGCCTGCGTAGCAAGCGTTTCTGTGCGGTTTAGTAGCAAAGAACGAGGAACGAAAGTCAAAGACCGCGCGACAAATGGCGCAAGTAAAAGAGCGGGGAGGGGGTGGGAAAGAAAGGAAGGAAACGCTTGCAGACAAACCCTGGGATTTTGAAAACCGCCCACTTGGCCTTTCATGCCCGAGTTCGCGCAACGATATTTGATGCTGTCATCAGCTGTCATAATTGACCAATAAAATGTTTGGCCTTCCGTGGAGCGGAAACGAACTTTAGAGGACGCGTGAGTGAAACCAAAATAATTTTTTGTTAGTATTTTGAGTCACAATGCAGTCCTCCATAATGGATGTAGCTTCAGTTTAAGGTGCAATCCATTCTTCGAAATTTGGTTCTGTAAATCACTATCCGAGAAAATTTAACATCCCGCAAAAAAAAACACACACACACCAACGAGCTGGGACCAGCATGAAAAAACATTGCAGGAAACCATCGCATTCCCTGACAAAAGAAAATCGCTTTTAGTTATTCAGATCCAGGAGACACTTTGGAGAATAAATTAAACGGCCTGAAGTCCTTATATAGTCGCAAGAAGAGCTTTGCGTTTCAAAAGAAGTTAAACAAAATGCTCTTGCATCGGAGGGCAAATCTTGCCCACCGGAATAAACAACAACCAAAGGAAATTAATATGCGTGTCACGTACCATACATGACCTTTCAGTATGAAACAAACCTTTGATCGACACATGTTAATATTGTTCGACTAGCCGAGCCAATCAGGCGCTGCGTTCGCTGGCGAATGCAGGTTTTCAAAATCGAGGGGTTTGTCTGCAAGCGTTTCCTTCCTTCCCCTCCCCCTCCCCCTCCCCCCTCTTTCATTTTTTGGCTCTCGTTTCATTTCTCGCTCGGTCAAAACCGGAAACCCCTTCCTCGGTCTTTCTTTGCTCCGAAACCTAACGGAAACGCTTGCTACGCAGGCTAGTAGGGTCTGCTCTTTATTACATAGCCTGCGAGCAAGCTCTCCATTTGGGGGATATCGTGAAACGTGGACGCGCGAGAGGCACGCTAGAGGAGACGCGAAAGTGGGGACGCGCGTCTCGCCTCGCTCGCCGAAATAGGAAAGCTTGCTCGCAGGCTATTTTTCACAAGGTGATTGCCCCCGAGTACAAATTGTTTTTTGAAAGAAATTATTGGAATCTTATTCACATCTGCCTCTCTCTCCTAAGCTGTTCTTACACTCGGCAGTTGGTCCAGAATCTTATTCAGATTTTTGCTCAGTGATCGCGGTCTTTTCTTAGGGTTATCGAGTTCAGTGGTACAGGTACTTGCTTTTCTTTCTCTTGAATGGTTAAATCATTCTCGCACGTACACCTATTTGCAATAAGGTTGTCATAGAAAAATGTGAAAATAAAAAGATGTTAATGTAAAAAGCCAAATAGGAATTAATTTGACTTACAAATAAACCAAAGGGTGCATTCATTTGCAACAGAAGTGTAAAGCCGTCTCATTTACTTTTGTTTTTACGCCTCAAAGAGGCCTATACTGCAAATATATAGTGGTTTCTCATAAGTAAGCCTAGATAATTCACATCTGGCTTTTTTCCATTTTTCACTTTTTAAGGACAACGTTATTGGAAATTCAAATTGCGAAGAGTTCTGGTATCACATATATTGCTTTACTGCCTCGCAAAAGGAGAGTGTAAAAGGAATTTGAACATGCCCTCGCTCTTTCTAAAAAAGGACCGGCCCTGTAAAGTCGTTGCCTTGTTTTCTATTGCCTCAGGTGAAGATGGAACAAGCTGAGGAAAGGATTACATTTCTCGATTGACTCTTTTTATCCTCGAGAAAATCCACATCTCTGTGAGTTCTCTTTCACGGCTACAATACGTCTACTTTCAGTGATAAAATTTCCTGTTGATGAAAATACATTTCAGCAAAGGAAGTACCAATAAAAATAAGGGATCTCCGCTTTTAAATTTTCCTGTATAAATGTTCGAACATTTCTGACATTTAAACGAGACTGCATGGCGGATGAGTTAGATGAATTAAACAACCTTGTATCCAGATACCTTCTATATTGTCACTAAGAATAGCTATAAACATATAATAGTCTACTTCCTTGCGGCCATAAAAGCTTCATGCAGTGAAGCACCTGCCTTTAGTTAACTCCATGACTTTCACACAAGTCAATTTGTACTCGGTGCGAGATAAGTGATAAATGTATTTGCATCCAAAAGACAAATAAGTATTGCTCTCATTATGTCAGTGGTAAGAAAAGAACCTATCTAATGTGAGCTTCTGAAATAAATTAACCAAGGCTGTTTAAAAATCAAATTGGCATCGTTTTTGGCGGATTATTGTAGATATTTACCGTTAATATTTTCATCCAGTTTTGCTTTTGCTCAGGAAGATGCTTTCATTTGTTTTGTTGTTTCTGACAACTATGGCCTGTTCCATTTTTTCGCAAGACTCGATCATTTTTGTAGATCGAATGCTGGAACAGTACCCGCCTGTTCCAGAGACCAATAATACTACTGTGGATCTCAAGACACCCCACTGCCCAACGGAGCTTAACGCGTCATGGCTGTTACGACCACCATTCACGACAAATTCCAGTAAGAGTGCAAATGAAGTACGAGGGATGTTTCACGACGTTTTTGATGTGGCTTTGAACAAGTGTTGCGCCAAACTTACAGCAGGAAACAAAACAAGAATCAATTTCAAAACACAAGCACTAAACAGATCTCAACTTCACGACCTGATCCTCAATAATGATCACGTTCATCTTATTCTTCCCGTGCAAAGAGATGAGGACAAAACGTAACAAAATGATCCTGCCTTTCATCAAAATTTTGGATTCTCCTGGAGTCGTCCTCATCCAAAGATCTAATCTAACACGGTATTCATCATGGATGATGAGGAATAGGGAAATTCGGAAGGTCATTAGTAGCTGTCTTCCCATCATCGCCTTAACAATTCTGCTGTCGTTTGTAGCAGGGATATTTGTCTGGATGACGGTAAGTCATAAACATAAACTGGACCTCAGTGAAATATTGATTTTCCCACATTTTGCCTTTAAAATGCGTTAACTCGGTAAAATACCTTAATCGTTTATCGTTTGCACGGTGCCTGACGAATTTTTGACCGTTTAAAAATTCATGCATTTAGCTGTTCCGTTCACATGGAACCTGACATACGCTAACCAGAAACAAATAGACTGCAAAATAGTCCGTATTTTTGCGTATTCAAGTACGCGAGAGCAGTCAAACAAAAGGTCTGGAACGAGGTTGAAAACAGAGAGCGAGACTGGGGAGAGACGCTACGGGCGTGTGAGGCTCGCGAGCTTCGCGCGCGTAAGACATAGCCACGCTTTTCCGTTTCTTTGCTGATTTTGAGAAAAACACCGACTGTTTTGCAGTCTAATAAACAAATAGCCGTTCAGAAATTTGGAACTCCAAAATTTAACTACGCCTTTAACGTACAAAAATTAAGACGCCGGTCAAATTTTTGACCGCACTGGCTGAAAATTTGATCGGCGTCTAACTCATTGTACGTTTATAAAGGCGTGATTGCATGGATGCGTTGTTGCTCAGCATAGAGACGCCCGATCTCTACCTTTGCGGACTCTGGGAATGAGATTAGGAGAAGCCATTTTGGATTTGCTCAAGTAGCGCTCTGCGCGTAAGCAAATGGTTAAACCGTTGACAAAAGTTAAAATTAAACTACTGAGTTCGTCAGCTCCCTATGGACACACTTTTGTCCAGGTTTGCACGCAGCTGCAAAAAAATATATATTCGAAAAACCACAAGGTTGCCGATTTTTTGAGAGCCAGTTGCGAAAATTGCGAAAAATCGCAAGTCTGACGATTTAGTTGTTATTTTTCGGAGTTTTTGTCATGTTAATGATCACCAAAGTCCAGACCGAGCTGCAGATTTGACAAAATTTGCGAAAATTGCGAGAGCGAAAAATTGAGTGGTTTCATGTGAACGAAGTGTTTGGTCCAATTTTTCAGCCTGTCGAGAAGTCGTTCAGTGACGTGAAAGAAAACTGCCTGATTTCGTTCTCTACGTATTTAGGTTAAAGAAAGTAGTTAGTTGAGCGCTGTTAATTAGAAATAAATTCTTATGTTTCGGCAATAATGCCCTCAATGCCCTCATCCGGGGAAAATATGCAAATACGTTTAAATCTATAAAAGGCACTTGGAAAACATAACAACTTACTAGTAAAAGCCAGTTTATGCCAGTTAATCTTAGCCGAATGATTGAGACTTGTCCTGTTAAATTCAAACAGGAAATGAAGACAAATACCAAGGAGTTTGGCAGGCCGTGTCATCGCGGGATTTTTGATGGCTTCTGGTGGGCGTTTGTTACCATGTCAACAGTCGGGTAAGCACATCTGTTCAATGAAACGGCGGCCATGTTTTTGCTACAAACCAATCCTGATTAAAAACTTGCGGATCAACAAGGGAAATAGGATACGTCGGCAAGCAGGCTGTGTGTCTAGGGAATGAATGTTAAGTTATCAAAGAGAGAAGGGGCTCTGGCTTATAAAACGTTCTACAACTTTTGAAGGCTGGTGATGGGCGTTCATCTGCTAGTTCAATTTTATCCTAGGTTTAAATTCATTTTGCTTTGTTTTTTGGTAATGTATTATTTGACTAGTCCCTAGGCCTCATTATTGCGCGCGGCCGATGCGTTTCTGGACACGTGGTCGGAGCGAGTAATGCATTGACCGAGAGGGCCTGGGAAGAGGCCATACGAGAACTAGGCATATGCAATATGATGAGTTTGAAACAATGGAAAATAATACTTAAACCAAAGGATAAAATTGAACCATAACACATCCATGCTTGCATGCATCCATCCGTTGGCTATCTTGAGCGCTTTTCTTCCCACTGAAATGTAAAATGATTAATCTTAAGTATAATATATAGATTTAGCCAGGGCTAAAAGCGAAGCTCCTAACTCGAATTTATGATTTAAATCAAACAATAAACTTGTATTCCACAATTCAGTTAACTTTAGAACAAATTCATGTGACTAATTTGAGGGAAAGGTTAAGTGATTTTAGAGAACAGTAATTTGCAAACAGTCCAAGCTAAGAGTGAACTTAATCTTACATCGAGTTGATAGCCTTATACACCCAAAAAATAGCAATCATCATCGATCACATTTAAGAGCGCGGGCTCTTGATCACAGTAGATTAGGCCTGGAAAACAAATCAGGTGAAATTTTTTGCGTTCGACAAGTTTACTTTACAAAATCTTGCCAACAAGTCTGGGGACGTGCAAACCAACCTTTTATACTTTTTATACATCACATCGGAGGTGAAACAGTACCATGAGGCGCTGTTTCTATCACACAGACCTCGGACAGAATGCAGTATTTCACAATTTTGCAATACAAATTGCACTCACTCAATATTCAGGACGATCGAAGCACGTGTGGCAGTACGTGTGGGCTTTTAGCGAAACCGTTAAAGAAATTTCCAAAATAACCTATACGGCTAGCCAGTTCTCACTTTTGACAAGCGCCAAAGTCGACTGTTTAAATTATGATTAATAGAGCTATACGCTTCAACATAATAAAGAATTTATTATGTTTATTTTTGATTTAATGTTTTTATAACGATGTGTAATCTTCAAAAGCGTTTGATACGTGCGGCATTTTGACTTCTCCTGCATGCAAGCGATGTTCATGAGCGACTGAAAACAAACGGCACAGCGATAAAAATTGCAAAAGAGACTTCCAACAATAATAAAAGGACAATAATTCGGTGAAACATATACAGAGACAACAATTTTCATTCACGAAGACAAGTATTAAAGTGTCTCAGAAAATCGTTGTTTATGTTGTTATGTTTTTCATTTTGTAAGCCGGCTTCCCGGTGTTTGCTTTTTCAAAGATGAACTCGAGGCAAGAAAATCGCTCAAAGCTTTCTTTTACAGCCAGAATTATAACGAAATATTCTTTGGAACGTTTTCTTTTTATTCGCGGTAAGAAAATGACTAAAGGCTTTTTAAAGTTTTATAAGCTTATAATCAAACCTGATACTCGGTCAGATCATTGTCTCAAATCTTACAAATAAAAACGTGCATAAACTAAATGGTCGCATAAACTACGCTCGACTTCATTAAATTAGATATAAAGAACAAACGTCAAATACAATAATTACTCAGGCTTACCATTCGAGACGCACTGAAAACTATCAAGTAAGGCCAGAATCGCTTCAGACTTTTCAACCATCTCACGCATCAAGCAAGGTGAAAAAGGAAAACGATGCCATCCGAAATCGGATTTCCGACTTTAACAAGCGACGTATTTCTCAACCAAAAACCCAATAAACACACTAGCCATGAATAACAGAAGACTCTTGATAGCAGCTGAATTCATTTTGTACATTCAGTGGAAAAAGACAGTTAAAAACATCACAAGTTGACACAAAACTCTGTCAGCTTCTGCTGTCAAAGTAAACAGGTTTCAAGATGCTGCATAAATTTTCCGCATGAAGTCACCTGTCAAATTTTGACCAATCACAGCATAAAAATTGGACGTAGAGCGTTACCAACGCGTGACCTTGGTGAGTAAAGTCAAAAAGCAACTGGCATGTCTTCCCTGCCTGTAAAAATTGCTGAATTTTAGCTTCCGAGGTCAGTTTGAAATCAAAATTTTAATTGTGCGGCACATAAAAAACAACATATTTCACATGAATTTAAAAAAATGAAACTTGAGCCTGCAATCATTTAAAAACTAGTAACTTGTCAGCGGATAACTTCAAAAAGATACCCGACCCAGATGGGTCCACACCTGAGCCCGCGATACGGTCGGTGATACTGGTCAGCGGATACCCTGTTTTGACAGCTGTCAATTGATCACACAATTGATGTGCAATATGTGTGTGCAATATCAGTCTTCTTGTGCTCAAACTAGGTAGAAAGTGTGAGGATTGAACTGGACGGACGGGCAGCGGACGGGCAGGCGGTGTACGGTCACGTGATTACCAAATTTTCTGGGATGGATAGATTTACTTCCCCATGGTGCTCCGCAGGCGGGCTTCGCCCGCCTGAGCTCCGCTATTAATTAGGAGTTTCAATTTCGCATCAGAGCTGGAAGACGATACGGATAATACAGTCTAAATGTAAATTAAGTGAAGAAAATGAAAATGACCCGTGGTAATCAGGGTGGGTAAGCCTTTTAAAATTTCCAGAGTGCCATCAGATGATAGAGTTAGGACACAGTGCGAGCACAAACTTTGAAATGTCATAGCCTATAAGAGCATAGACTAAATAAAGAGATTACGTATTGAACTTTAGAGGACTTAATTATTACATGCAAGATAAACGTCACATCTCAAGGCGGGGGCAGACGTAGTGAGAGCTGTTGCTAGTTATATTTTTTAGGGTGGATTCATTTGCAACATATCCGTATAGCTGTTTCATTTGCCTGTTGAAACGCGTATGTTGCACTATGAATCCACCCTTAGGGTGCGTTCGATTGGGAAATCCGGGTTTCGGATTTCCAATCCAACGCGAAATCCGAAAACGGATTTCAACGCGGAGATATCTTTTTTTGGATTTTCATTTTTACCGTTCGATTGGGAAATCCGCAAAAGGATTTGAAAAACTGTTCTTAAGAACAGCGGTCTTGCACGAGCACGCATAATTAGCAAAAAGAAGACCGCTGTTCACGAGAACAGTTTTGCAAATCCTTTTTGGATTTCCCAATCGAACGGTAAAAAGGAAATCCAAAAAATCCGGTGAAATCCGTTTTCGGATTTCGCGTTCGATTGGGAAATCCGGATTTAAAAGATTTCTTCATATGCCTATGGAAATAATTTTATCGAGGTCGGGAACGATTAAGTGATGAATCCCGAGGAAAACAAGATATTTCTATGTGTTTGGCTGCTCTACTATGTAAACAATTTTTTGACTCATGGTCAAACTATCAGCTGAATTTCTTACCTCAACGTGAAGAGTTTTGACACAACGATCAAACTTTAAGTCTCAATGGGCGAATGTGGTACTGAAGTCGCCGCTCAGTGAGTAAGACGCAAAGCTTAGTGGTTTAATTGAGCAGCCAAACACACATAAATCTCTCGTCTTCCTCGAGATTCATCACTAAAACGCTCTTGATCGAGACCGTGATGAATACTTCTACAGACAAATAAAGACAACAAGAAAATAAAAAAGCAAATACTAAACGCTCACCTGGCCTCGCCTATGGCTCGCCCGCAATAACCGAGCCAAGGTCTGCCAAAGGACCGACCGCGGGTATCCCCAAAGAGAAAATTTAAAATAACGAATCTTTTTTCTTCAGTCAATTTTTTATGGCTCTAATGGCATATATAAAAATGCCGGAAAGGTGGTACGCTACACAAATTATGGCAGTAGAGCCATTTTCAATTGGAAGACAAGGCTAACATTAAAAATTTTGAATGCATTATTTTTCGAAGATATGGCGACAAGACCCCGAAGTCTGTAGCTGCTCGGCTGTTCGCTGTGGTTTGGATAATATTTGGTGTAACCATCTGTTCAATTTTGACGGCCACATTGTCCAGTGCTTTGACAAGCGTTACAGTGGAGAGTGTTGGTGTGATCGCAGGAATAAAGGTACTTAAATAATGCATTGCCGGATCCAGACTTTGAGGTAAGGGGGGGCCGGTCATCCAGATCCTTAGATGGGGGGGCGGTCTCCGAAAAAATCTTTTTCGGCCTCTCGGGCCTCAGTTCGGTCTAAAAATAAGGGGGGGCCGGGCCCCTCGGCCCCTCGGCCACTCGGCCCCTCCCCTGGATCTTCGCCCGACTTGATGCTAGTGACCGCATCCTACACTTATGTCCAGGATCGATCTTGTTAGCAAAAATTTGCTAGCAAATGTTTTTCGCAATTTTAGCCAAAAAAGATTTAAAGAGAACTGCTATCAGAAAAGTATAGAAGAAATATAGCAAAAGTCGCCAAAATCTCAAAAGTAAGAAGAACATTTTTTGCTATGCGAAAAGATTGATATTTGTAAGTATTTTCTGACACAATTTTTTCTCAATTACAGTATTTCTTTTGCGACAATTGCGAAAAACATTTGCTAGCAAATGTTTGCTAACAAGATCGATCCTGGACATACCTGGCATCCTAACAACACTGAGCATTAACATCTTGACAATCCTCCTTGTTTTGTAGGTCGGTGCTACAAGAGATAGCATCGCATTGCAGAAAGCTGTGAACCTTGGTGCGAAAGTAAGAGGTGATTGTCTTTTGACACCAAAACTACAGTACTACCCCGCAAGTAAGAACCTAGTTTAAAAAATCTGTTAGGCTAAAATTCGTCGGCTCATTAGCCCCCCTCTATACAAGAACCTGTTTAGCCTAAGGTTTGGAACAGGTTCTCATTTCGTTATGGAATAATGTGTATTGAAGGAGAACTTCGTTGGATTGGGTCATTTGATCAGTGCTTTGATTTTTGTTATTTTTAGTCGTTTTTAATGATTTTTATTGGCAAGCAATGTTTTGGCAAAGAGTAGGATGAATAGTACTAGATTCTCCCAACTACAACGTAATTTTTATTCTTCAGAAAAGAAGAACCTGTTTAAGAACCTAAATAGCCTAACTTTGAGCAAATTTGTTCAGGCTAACTCGCGGGGTAGTACTGTATCTCAGATCTGTCTGCAATTTACAGAGACTCGCAGTGTCATATCTGTCAGGTATACTGATTATATTTTATATGTACTCAGCTTTTGAAGACCTTAATGAGGCCTACGACGCCTTGATTAATGACGAGTCGATAGAGGGGATGATGGAGGAGGTGTTTACAGCCATGGAATACATCAAGAAAAGGAACAATCCATTGTTATCTGTTGTCCATTTTTTTGAGGAGAAACATGGCTATGGAGTGGCATTCAAAAACAATCCTTTTGGGGAAGAAAGCGAACTGGACAAGTGCATCAAGAAAGTTGTCCAATTCATAGTAAAAGATGATAAATACGCGGTTATTTCCAAGTTCGCCGGTGATATCAAGGTATGATTTTAATTACAGTCAAACCCCCGTTAATACCGTAAATGGACGCTGCCAGGGGGCCATAGAAAGTGTTCGTATAAGAGCGGGGTGTCCGTATTGAGAGGGGTTGAATTTAGAGAAAATGTAAAGGCTTTCTTTCCCCAAGAACAAAGCAAATTAAATGATTGAATGATTGACTGGCTGACTAATTAACTAACTGTCTGCATCGATTGATTCCCGCGATTTATGGGTGACTTTCGTGAATGTCCAGTTCATTTTAAGTGAAAAGTGAAATGACCATTTCGCCTAAAGGGTAGACTAACACATCCCGACCTTACGAGTTTAAGCGAGCGAAGCGAGCTTCTTAGGCCGTAATCATGGCCGAGCAAAAGACAAAGTCGAGTGACGGACCCGCGCCATATCAAATCGGACGAAAAGACTTTTTTGAAAGTCCACCTGGAGGGATTTATCGCACTTGATTGTTTCATTTAACGGGTGCTTTTGTTCTTTTTGTCTAGGCTTCAAAGCGGGGAGAAGAATAGGGACTAAAATGCTTTGTTACTAGTGACGCGCCAAAAGTATTGACCCACTCTGAATCCAACATCCACGCAAACTAGCCATGTTCTATTTGGTCCAAAAGAAAATGGCGTACCAACATAGGCGCAACGTCCCCCCCCCCCCCCCCCCCCATTTACCTCGTTGTTATTCCAGGCACTAATCTAACGATTCTAACCTTTCTGTTTAATTGCTTTATCTGCAGAATTCCGCAAAACGAAAGAAGCAGGGACTAGAGGTCAAAAATATATTAAGTGATCTGAAATCACCAATGTTTATTACAATCGTCATTGGCCTGGGCTTAGTGCTTCTGGTACTCCTTACTGGTTATATCTGGCATAGAACACGGTAGAAACTGGAGAATGTTTGGGTAAGTGAAATATCATCCTGATTGTAATAACAGCATTTAACGACAAATTGTTCATACCAATCATACCAATAATCAATTTCTGGTAAAAATATTATGCTAAACTAGAATCCTCTCATTTCATTACACTGTGTGTATCCTAGATTAAACTGCTTGAAAACCTTACTAGCATCACCTGGCGTTAGCATCACATCTTTGCAAATCGTTTAGAATTTTCGAGCTTTATGAAAATCCTTCCCAATAAATTTTTCATATGCATTGTTTTTCAGGTGAAATTTGCAATGGGAAATCGCCAGATGAGAAACGTTCTTCTGGGGGTTTTGAAACCGGGCCTGCATAGAGTTTCTATAGGCCATTTGCAATAAGAGGCATGTGACATAGTTTTTATGAAAATGAAAGTTATATGATTTTGCCTTCGAAAAACGATTAGTGGGTCATATCTTAAACAAAATAATGGTGATCTGGTTTGTCAAACCCGCACCATTTTCTTAAAACGAATAAGTTCGTAAATGGTCACGTGACCAAAATGTGATGTTTGAAATTATGAATTACCTCTCTCTGACGCAAAAGCCTGGAAATTCACGCGTCTTCTATCGCAAAACGAAGAACCCTTTGAAACCGAAAATTTGAGTAAATAAAGGTTTTTAGGTGCTGTAATACCTCATGAAAGTAGAAAATCAGAAGAATCGATAGTTTCTTAGTTTGAATTTTGATTACGTCATGCGAAAACCCGGGGGGCACTTGAGTATTTTTTGGGTGGGTATGTGCCGCCCGGGACTCCAAATTGGCACCCCGTTCTAAAAAAAATTTCCCCTAAAATTGATACCCCGTTTTAGAAATGGGCCAATTTTTTATACCCCGTTCTAGAAATAGAAAATGCAACAAGAGCACAACAGTTTGCTTGTTAACGCATTGAAACGTATTTTTAAAAGCAATCTGTCCTTGAATAATTTCCAATGGCTGCTTACAAAACTGGAGCTTTCGTGCGTTCGAAATATTATACTCCGTTCTAGAAAACGCCTCTGAAATGGATACCCCGTTCAAAATCAGGAGCTTCAAAATCACGACCCTGTTGGGCGGCACATACCCGTATAGGTAATGTAAGGGAGTACCCCCCCCCCCCCCGGTGCGAAAACCCCTAATACATGAAAAACAAGAATCACTTCGTGAATTTTACCGGGGCCACGTGGATATGTTATGTAAGAAGCAGCCTTTTCATTTAGATTTTATGCCAATTCTTTGATACAGATCTAAAGAAACAATCACCCGCACCGCCAACATCTATTGATTGTAAACCAAGTAATCTTGACTGTATCAAATTCTCAGAGGAAATAGGAGAGGTCAAGCGCATTGTTGGGCTGTGATTTTGCATAAAAGGTCTAATTATTACTTCATGATGATCAGTGTTGTATTGAGTAGGTCCTGGATTCTTCTCAACATCTTTACTTAGTTTGAAATTCACATATGACTCACACAATTGCAAGAAAACAATGATAAATATCGATGTGCTTTACTTTTAGTTTCATTATCCTGTGATAATGCATGCCTGCTAAAGAACGACAACAAATAAGCTTTCTTGGGTATAGGGATTTTATTTAAGTTAATTATCTTTGGATCGCGTTTGTTATTACATTTATATCGTGCATGACTGAAAGTTTTCTCACCTTCTTAACATAGCGATGGAGTTTTGAAGACTTCGGTATCTCAATCGTTGAAATCTTTTTGAAGACAAATTTTTTCAACATGCTATTCTTGTTGGGACCTCTTCTGGAATTCTGCTCGGTTCACGAGCACGTCTAGATCGCCTTGTAGCACGTTTTTTAAGATGATATAAAGTTAGCTTTGATAAGTGTTCGCTTTGATTCTCGATAAATTTCACGATGGAAGGTTCACTCAATGTAGATAGCTTTGATAAGTCGCTCTTATTCTCGATAAGTTTCACGATGGAAGGTTCACTCTTAAGTGATCGCTCGTAAATTTGTCTCTCCAAATATTCACTCTTAAATTTTCGCTCATAAACTAGTCCATAGTAGAGGTTGGGGAACAAAAAGCTACAATCTTTCTCTTGAATGTCCTCCATGCCTGCCCTCCAGTGCTTTTGAAAATGGCCGATAAGATTTCAATGAGCGAGCCAAAGTAACGAGCCAGCGATATATCTCAGTCAGCGATGTATCCCTAACAATGTAACGTTGAAAAAACGACAGAAATCGTCTGCATTTTAAGACCGGTGCCCGCCTTCGGCCGGCCCCGGTAATAAAATACGTATTGTCACGCAATCGCCGCTCAAGGGTCATTTTTCACATAATTTCTGGAAACATTTTTCTTCTTGAAATGGGCCAAAACTTCATGTAATAAGGTTTATAAGTCATTTTTTTGGCCAAAAAAAAAGAAAACTGTTCTTCTTCGCAGTCTGCCTTTTGTACTTAGTCTGCAGTCTGCATTCTACATTTTGTAGCCAGTCTGCAGCCTGCATTTTTAACTGACCGTGCGCCAATGGTAGTTTATCTTGAATCGGTGTATTTGGTCTATACCTAAAGGACTCTAAGCGCATACAATCTAAGGACCGAGTGCGATTTAAGGACCTAGTCACAAGCTAAAAAGAGTTCTCCTAGATGGACCTAGTGTTGCGTTAGCATTTTGGCTTCAAGGAAGAGAACATCATTTCCACGTGCGTTGCCGGAATCAATGATACTTCCCGTGGAGCTGTAGAATTAAACAGAACACTTAATCTTAGACTTTTCTACTCCGCAACAGTGAAATGACTGATATGACAACCTCACCTTCTCCAAACCAGATGAATAATAATAATAACAATAATAATAATAATAATAATAATAATAATAGTAATAACAATTGAAATATCTACAGAATATTTTGATATATTACAAATAACCACTAAATGTCATCCAAAATGTCACATAAAATGTCATATCGGAGTCAAACCTGCCCTACTGCGGGTAAAAATTCTATATCTACAAAATTCTGTGATATGCCATATGAAAGGCGTTGTGTTAATCAAAATTTACCCTTCTTGCTAGATTAGATTTTCTTAATTTAATATAGGAGAGGATTAAGAGCGCATTTGATGAAGTTTTATTAAGGAGGTTAAAGGTGATGTTGCACGATACGATTCGCAACTACGATTTTAGCGCAACACAGCGTTGCAACATTGTTACGACATTTTCTCGAATAAATACAACATTGTTCCAACATTGCAACGCTGTGTTGCGTTAAAAATCGTCCTGATTGCTTTAAGGTGATGTTACACGGGACGATTCGTCCCGTGTAACATCACCTTAAAGCAATCAGGACAACGATCGCACTAAAAAAACTTCACTAAATACGCCGAATTTGTGTCCTCCAAAATTTTATCTTGTTTATTTAGCATCTCGTAAAAAAGTGCTGCTATCTTCAGAAATAAAGGCCATGGGAAAAAAAATTCGTCGTCGTGCGTTCACGTCGTCCTCTATAAAAGGTCGCTTGAAAAAAAAGTGCTAAAAAGCATGAAGCACGTGCAGGGTTGTTCCTTCTTTACACATAAAAGCAATTGTTTTTCTGACGTTCCGACTGCCGTCGTTGTCGTGGTTGCTTAAGTTCTTATTGATTAGAATCCAAATAGAAACCCTCCCCTAAACCTCCCCTGAGAAGACAGCGCCAAGTGAAAGTGGGAAGTGAAAAGAAAAATCTCCTCTGTGCGCTCATTATTGAGGTAACTGAGGCATTTCACAAGTTGTCACGTGACTGAATATTTGCCTATGAGTGTCTCTAGAGGACTGGGAGGTGGTTTGATGAAACCTAGTACACTTACTTGTTAGCCTCTTCTTCCTACACTTTGCAGCACACGTCTCGTAAACGAAACCCGCTGTCAACAGCGTGATAAAGGTTGTCAACATTGCGCGAAGTACAGCCCAAAATCCAGGCGAGTTTCCATCTAGTAAAGTCACAACACGGTCGGCGTCTTTGTCTGATATCTGACGGCTCCTGGTTTCGGTCTGAAAGGAAGTTCAGATGTTAACGTATATTAAAGTGAAAAACAATCTGTTTAATTTCTTTCTCTTAAATTTAAATCACTACTCGCAAGTCTTGAACCTTCGAAACCGCGTAATTTGAACGAATTCAGTGGATGCAAAGACGGCTGTCCATGTGGTAGTGTGTCTCCGCTGCCTCCTCTTTTCCACCCTCACCCCAGGCCTTTTATTTTGCTACTATTTGCCTTGAAAATGACTCAACACAAAAGTATGACAAGTATCACATATTAAGGGTGGTGGATACCATCCTGTATGGCCCTAAACGATTAAAGGTTGTTTTCAGATTTTTTAAACGACTTTAAGCTAAAAGAACTACTCTTCGGTAGCTGCACACAGGAGCTAATTACTCCTGCTCTTCTTCTTCTTCTCTTTCCCCTTCTTCTTTTAATCATCATTATTATTATTATTAATTATTACTATTATTAATTTCTTCGACACATTTTGGCAAAATTAATTACAGTCTACAGGAGCCAGCAGTCTGTTGCTATGGTTACAAGATATGACGTCATGTTTGGCATGAGGTCAAGCCACTGTTAAAAGTAACATGAGAATTTTCTCCTTTTTTGAAAGCATCATTATCAAATCTGCAATTGCAAGAAGTTTAATTTTAATATTTACCAAATCAATGGATGGTAATTTTCGCATGTTTTAATTGGCTCCCGTAACCTGGAATATACCTGGCTATTTACTGTTTTCGGACGGGAGGCAATTTGTCTCCCCGTTTTGCGACGGTTTCGGAACTGACGATTTGTTGGCTGCAAACGAGACAGCTGTACCAACAAATACAAAGCCAGAACGAGAAGATATGAATGCCCAAACTGTTTAATCTATCTTGTCAAGATTTTAATCAACGAATTTTGCCGTGACACCTCAAATCAGGAATCAGCAAGGCCGGGGAATTGTTGTTTCTTCTAGCTAACCACTAATAAGTTGTAGAGTAACCGAAAGAATTCCTCGTAAATACTACAGGCAAATGTCTTAGAGTAGCCTATTTATTTCAATCAAGGTTAATTAATCAACTTCAGACCTGCAGTGCTTGGGTATGTCGAAAAATAATTTTCTTAATGTCTCGCTCTCGATATTTAAACAGATTCCTTAGGCACTTAGTTTCGCTCTCAAATTCTTCTTTTTCAAGTGCAAATCCAATTGAGCGCTGAGAACTAAAGAACATGGTCAATGCCAAGCGAGAGTCTTCGACTTTATCCATGTAGTAAGAGGCTGTGTATATGTCCGCTAAGATTCCCTCTACTTCTTCTTTTACCACTAGTGCATTGTACATTTCGTGGAAGTCGGGATAATCTGCAGCACAGAAAATAAGCGTTCGTCAGTTAAAGGCCAGCTATGTCACGAACGTTATCAAGATTCAAACCCTAACCCTGACCCCTAACAATTTCGCCAACATTTGACAAATTAAATGAAATTGAATAGGATCGATGAAGTTAGAAACAGTCCCAATTCACTTTTTTAAGTGTTGTTTTCGGTTTGTTATAATTCAGAAATTTTACCACTATGGCAACCTGCGTAACGATTTCTCTCTATTGTGGTTGTTTCAAACTTGTTAGTAGCCTAACAGTTTTTCAAAGTTCATTTTTGTCGTCTGTAACCTTTGATATAATATTTGTTTGGCACGAAGCCGTAATTTCTCATAGCGAATAAGGAACTGGCGTAATTAGCCTTATTTCAAAAAAATGAATTAGACAACCATGTCACAGCCCCTTGAAGTCACATTCCAAATAAAAATACCATAAATGTGCTGTAAATCCCGCTCCACTTGAAAGCGTTCTTTCGTATAAATACGGTAAGCTATGATGTGACTGAAGCCTAAGACTGGTGTAAGTCCGCAAACAAGGCGCAGCAGCCGACATCACTGTAAACGACCGAGAGCTGGAACCCTCGCCAAAAATGTCAATATCTTTTTTTTTTTTTGAGACAAGAGCAATCATGGCTCTTGATTCAGACGAATACTTATGAAAAAATGAATCAAGGGTGGTTTTTATTTTTATCTGAAGAAACTAAATAGCTTCGAGAGAAGCCGAAGCTACTCCTCGACTGAATATAAACAACCACCTGTTCGTTATCTATACAACATCTGAAAAAGGTGCAAATAGAACTTTCAGCAGTATCATTTTCTTTTATACTGCCTTGGACCGTTAGGGTAGACAAAGCTTACTTAGGAAGCCAAGTGAAAAGGAATGCTGCTAAGTCTATTAAAAGGATGAAAAGGATAAGGTATGCAGCAAAAGTGGGTGAAGCGACGAAAAGGTATACCCCTTGGCATCCTAGTCTGAGTAATGGTTGAGGTCAAACTGGAGAAAGTTTACTATAGTAAACTCAATTTTACCATAGTAAACGGCACCGTAAGTGTGACCGGCATTTTTCAGTTTATTATGGTAAACTTTACTTTGGTTAATTTCCATGACTACCGCGGAAAGAACAAAGATGACCCATCACCGATAACCATCTGGTTACCAAAAAAAAAGGTGGGTATATCTCTAGTCTATCTAAACCTTGTTTGTTTTGTTGACAATTTGTCATGATTTTTAAGGAAAGTAGTTTCAAAAAGGGTCACAGAATAGCTTTAGAACATCGGTGAACTTTAGTCTTCCTTCAATCAGCTGGCAAATATAGTCATATGTATCTCTGGTAACCCTAAAATGCTTTTTCCACAGTGCTTCAAGGTTTCTGTTTCTGTACATTTCTTCAAACCATTCCTGGGGTCGAGGGTAAACCCACACTTGCCTTCGCAATGCCGCTCTTTCTCTAAGAGCACGTCTTCGATGGGTAATCAATGAACCTGTCACTAAAACATCTTCACTAACTTCGTATTCGAAACCAAGGTAGGTAATAAGGGAGCGCTTTCTTCTTTGTCGTCTGAGCAACAAAATTAAAAGCAAAATGCTCACAACAGAAAACAATACTCTCTCAAATTGAACCATCTTTGTACACTTGTAAGGGTCACGCTCACCTTTCACTCTCACGTTACCGATCACGCGAGAAAAAACGCCTGGAAAGTTTCAAATGCCTTTTTGAGTGGACCTGTCAGGTTTACTCCGGTAAAGAAGATGTTACGAGACTTACCATAGTAAAGCCCTTTTTACCATAGTAAAGTCTCTAGTGTGACCTCAACTGTGAGATGATTTCACTTTAACTTAGTACTGCATTTTTTTTTTTTACAAAATCTATGGTGTAACCATTCAAATGAAACCTCCGAGGGTAAGAACTTTTGCGTTTTGCAAAATGATGATTGATTTTTTTCCCAACCCTCTTAGTTGGACTGATTATTTTATAAGAATGAGAAGGTTAAAACGACTTGATACCTTTTCATCCATGCCCAGATATAGCAACGTCTCTACTCAAACGACTTCAACCGGGGTCAGAATTTGAAAACGTACCTTTGACGTTGGCAGCCTGGTTCAAAGCCTCCTCGTACGCATGACTGTCTTCCAAAACTGCAACCTGGGTGAACTTCAAAAGTTAGCTTAGTATCCTAACATAACTGAACTCCATTAAGCTTAGTGAGATATAGAGGACGCTAGAGGATAGCGGACGTGCACTAGATAGTTTCAACAATGATTAACAGTTCTAGAATTCTTGAAAGAGGTTTCAAACTTTGAGATAATGATAATTTACGCACATTCACGCCAGTATATTTCTTTGTTGTTTTGTTGGCATCAATGAACCTCCCTAAGATATCTTCTAATATATTCGTTGTCGTAAGGGTGTGAGAGTTGCGCAGTTCTTCGTATATAAATAAAGAAGTTAACCTTTTATCTGTTTAGGAATAAAGTGAAGTAAATCAGTTTCAGCGACATTGTATGGAGGTTAAGGCATTGTTAAGCCACTGAGTTAACGCGAATGCCATGGCTTCGAATCGAATCCTGTTTAATACCTCAGCCTTTTGGAAATTTGTCTAATTACATTCCAAGACTGATTACATTCCAAGAATGATCATATTTCGGATGGGCTGCGATCATTGAACTGGCTTCCAATTAAAGAGAGACTCATTCTAAACGATGCAACCATGATGCACAAATGCATTAACAAACTTGTTCCAGACTATCTTGTCGATATGTTTAAACTACGTTTCCAAGTCCATAATAGACAAACTCGATCGTCTGGTGCCTTGGATATACCCTTATGCCGCCTGTCAACAGGACAACGCTCTTTTACCTACAGAGGAGCTAAACTCTGGAACTCCTTAAATAGTAACATTAAATCTTTAAAATGCCCGAGGAATTTTAGGCGCCATTTCGCAAACGTATTATTAGGTTAAATTTTTTTTTTTTTTTTACATTTAGAATATTTCTGACATATTTATTGTAATTATAATTGTACTTATATTCTTAATTACCGGTAATCTAAATTTAAATCTGTATTTTTTAATTGTATTGTATTGAGCTGAAAAGCCCTTTTTAGGGAGCGTCAATAAAAGTATGTATGTATGTATGTATGTATGTAAGGGGGTGTTTACATGAGAAAACTCGCACCGGCGCGAGTTTCATACCGACATGACTTTTTGATTTCGTATCGCGTTTACATGATGACTGGGTTATTTCACATATGATCTCGTTATTTGAAGGTACACTTCGTGTTGATAAAATGCACGTATGATTCAAAATCGCGAACATTAGACCGATTTCACACCGAAACGGGTGGTCGTTTCGTGTTTACATGATACCGTTGCGAGATTTCGTACTGGAGTGAAATTCTCGCCCCGGTGCGACATCCGGAGTGAACTCACGCAGGGGCTACTCGCGCCGGCATGACTTTTTGTGGTGGTATCATGTAAACAAATGTAGAGCCATGAGAGGGAACCGGAGTGAACTCGTCGCGGCGCGAAAGTCGCCCCGGTGTCATGTAAACACCCCCTAAGACTACAGATATTATTTGTTTATTTAATCTAACTTGCTCCGTTAACTATTAACCTATCAGCGCGTTTTGCACATTCTGTTGCGGAGAGAAATGATGATGGTACCTACCTTCACTCCCAGCAGAGAATTGCGATGTAGCATGGATGATGACGTCAAGGCACTTGTAAAAGTAGCGGTGAAAAACGAGCAAAGAATAAGGCCAGTAAGAATCCACAGGATGCCAAACAAACGTGCAGGCGCTGACTTTGGAGTCCTGTCACCATACCTAATATCCAGATAAAGAACACTCATAGATCAAAAGTTAAATATAGCAGTTTTGATAAATATTTCCAAACATCTTATAAAGATTTGATCGCTATCGTAACTAAAAACTAAAAAACAAAGTAACCAGGGTACACTGATCCCTGGGCTGTCTATTAAGTTCCATGAAATGTGAAAAAAATATTTCAGAAACTAGCTAAGACCTGATTACTGTTAAATAGCTTTTCATCGTTGTCGGCGATTTTCCCCTTCCCCTAGCTTTCGTATTTCGCTCAGCTTCGTTCGGTGTATCATTCCCGAGGAAAACAATGGACTACTCGTAGTCTATATTTGAAATAATCAAATTTAAAGCATCTGAGTTTCGGCGTGCCTTAACGTTAAGATTTCAAACCATTAAGCTGGATTTATAGTAGACAAGCAGTTGGTCATTTATTTTAGCGACAGTCGAGAACTTATCTGTTCTTACCCAACTGTTGTCATGCTCACAAAAGACCACCAAATTCCCTCCATAACGCCTCGTGTGAAAGAGCGTGGAAATTGATCAAAATTTCTAGATGTGTCCTGTAAGTTAAAGTAACAAAAAAAATAGTTGCAAATAAAGCAATATGAAATATATCAGGATTACTTTTAATTGATGAACCTTTTCTCGATTACATGGTGTCAGAAGTTCCAAAAAGGACTAATATAAATACATATATATCCTGAGGAGAAAATAAAAGGACGAAGAGGGAAACGCCCAGTATAGCCCTTGGGATATGTGAATTTTACCAAAGTTATTTTTAGACTTTGAGATTTTAAAACATTGTAATTCTTAGATGGAACAAAAATATTTTTGACACTCAGGAAAATACTGATGTATTCAGAAGTTTCAGCGCATGTACGTTTTCAGGCGATCACCATGATGTATTAATTGAACAGGTGAAATGGAAAATATGCGTTTCAAACGTGCCTGAAATAAACCGAACTAAGGCCCAGTTCAAAAGTCGAATTTCACATGTGCCGAACTTAATTCCTATTTTAGTCGACTAAAATACTTAAATACGGCATTTGATTCAAACGTCGAATTTAAATTTAATTCTGTTCGCTGACAATATTCCCAATATAATAATAATTTACTAAAATTCATGTGCATTAAGTTTGGCACATGTAAAATGCGACGTTTGAATCAAAAGTCGAACCTAAGTCGAATCTTCGACCGTTTCCGTCGCATGTACGGCAAACGTCGCATTTAATTTTTAACTCTCGCGTTAAGTTCGGCACATGTAAAATTCGACGTTTGAACCGGGCCTAAGTGGCGCCGACAAGTCTGCACTTTTCCCTTTCAAGCGCTCTAAAAACGTTTTTGACGCCAAGGTTGAGCAAGAAAAATGGGACGCTAAGATTTTGGTAACGTATTAGAGTTCAAATCAGGGAAAATAGCAATATTTAACAGTTAATGAATGAGGCTGAGTATCTTGTGCAGAATTATGGAGATCGAGGAGGGTGTTATCCGTCGAGGCCGTAGGCCGAGGCGGATAACACCCTCTGAGATCTCCACAATTCTTTTCATTTACGCATGAGCAGAATAGTATTTGCAGCCAAAAACTAAGCCAAAAACAGTTGAACGACATTGCGCATGAGCACACCATTATTTGTAGGCAGTTATTTGCAGGTCACGTGGTGGGCTCTCGGTCAATGAAAAAGAGGAAACATTTGCATTGAATGATAATTTACGTTATTGCTCACTTTTCGCACATCTCTCTCTTAAAAACAGAACTATTCGTTGAAGTTGCCTCTGGCGAGCTACTGTTGACATTTGTGGTTTTGTTCTTAAGTGTGGCTGATATTAGCGGCTAAATCATAAGATCGACCCAAGGAAACTAGTTTTTAACCCGCATAATACATGTCAGCTTAAACTTTAAAGGAGGCTATTTAAAATCTATTATAATCGACTTAGATTCCCTATCCTTAGATGCGGAAGACGGTGAACTGAAAGTTTGATTTAAATCCAGAATTATTTATTCAACCCCTGTAAGTGATTTCTTCTTAATGTCTTTCGCCTTAGTTTTTGGTCTCCACGAAAATAAATTTTATAACTGGCGGTCCATCTGTGAAAAAAAAAAAAATAACAATTTTAATCGGTTACGGCTCCAAAGGGGTGTGGGTGTGTAGTCAACTTTTTTTCCAACTATTCATTTGCAAATTTAAATGTCTATATAGAACAGCCTATTTTGACAAGTCATCCAGTCGCTATTACAAAACGCGAGTTTCCAACGATAAAAGGCCTCCGAGTATAACCACAAATTACTTAACATATTTACTTTCCGTTTTACTTAAGTAAGCAAAATGTTTCTTGAGTTATTTAATGTATACACACTTACCAGTCCCCAGATTAAAATCCCAGCAAATCCTGCCAAAAGTAAGGTTAAAATAATAACAGGCCAGGTATCTTTCATGGCTTGTAAGACGCGCTTTCGCAAATGTTTTAATGTTTGCTGTTTGTCCACTATGAAAACAACACCTGGCGATTTCAAGACCTCAACGTACGTATGCCCTCCGTAAGAACCATTTTCGCTTCCTTTCACGGGAAGCGCCAGATCAGCTTCCTTTTTTGCAATGGTTTTATCAAGCTTTTGTAAATTATCAGCTTTTTTCGCAAAGTTGACTTTAGTAGGGGGTATTTTTGCGCAAATCTGAAGTCCTTTGGACACAATTTCCGGAAAGATACCTTTCACTCGCACGCTTTCTTGGTTTATACCACTGTTATCGTTCGTTGCGTTCATCGCTTCTCCTGGTTGTGACGAGGCCAATCTCGTTCTGTTTTCGTTCTTTTCTAATGGCTCTTCGTCAAACATGACATAAGGCGGATTCTCCATCCAGGAGATAACCACTGAGTCTGGAGATCCCGGGACAACAGATAGAGCAAGTCGGTTATTTTGACCTTCATCTAAAAGACTTACATCAAGAAAATCTGCCAAGGACGCCGAAAAGCCAACGGACAGAACCAACAAGAAAACTACCAACTGCGTTTTTAGCCTCATTATGTTTTTCTTCTTATCTCGTTGACCTTAAAACTTGTAGATACGTAAAAGTCACTTTCCTTCCCTCTCAGCTAATAACCTTTGCAGGCTCGTAACGAGGAAAAACGTAGAAGGAAATTAAAAATTGAAATGTTGCTTCTCCTATCCGGGAATTCTATCTTTATACGTTAATTGAAATGGGCGGTTCCGATAAAAGCGCATGTGCAAAACAATGCAAGTGTCATGTTTCCTTGATTTCACCCTGACTGAATTTCTAGTTTTCGAAATGTGATATGCCTCTGTTGCAAGATTTTTGACAAAAAACAAACCAGCCCATGTCTCGATATTTATCTTGGTCCGCTGTTTTACCAGTCGAACAGAAAATATGTTAATTTTGGCCCAGTTTGAGCTAAAAAATAATAAAAAACAGCTCAGAAAATTAACATGTTCATAGTCCAGGGTTAACTCTTACTCAAAGAAACCAATTTTGTGAATTGCTAATTACTTACGAAACAGGCCATTAATACGTTGTATGTACATGTTCTTTGTGAGACTTGTATTCTTTGTAATACATGTTCTTTGTGAGACTTTTTCGTCGCTTTTTTTTTCCTGTAAAAAAAATGATACTATACGAAATGATCTTGCAACGAAATATAGTTCAAAATTGCTCGTGGTGCCCAAAAACGTGCTTAACTGTTTATCTGCAAATTGAAGTAACTTATGCTAAACAGGTCTTTTGCCAGTTTCGTTTAAAAGCACAGGTGTTCACGATAAAAGGTTTTCGGGGAGCTATTTTCCACCTCAGTTTCGCCATCATAAATTAACATGTTCACCTTTTTAGTTTACCATTAAAATAAACAAATTTTCTGAAGTTTTCTTAAGTTTAGAAAATGAAAAATTCCGAGAATGAGACACTGATCATGGTTCTTCTAGGGTAATTTTTTTTGCTTCTAAAGGAGATATAAAAGTTTCATGTTAATTTGTTGAGCAGCCAGTTTGTAACAACGTCAACTTGGTTGGCGTGAAATGTCCTGAAATGACCAAAACGCTCTTGACATGATTAATCTATATATATTATCACAAAATTTGTCCTATATGTGATCACCAGATACCTATAGATGGTTTTCACAGTAACGGCATCAAATTGTAAAGTCAAAATAGCGAGGTTTTACGAATTCGTATTTACTCTGGGTTGAAGATAAACAAAAACTAAAGCAAAAGTAGGTTGAGTTTGATCGTCCGGGTGAACGTAGTCCTGAATACGACTGTTGTTGTTGACAGTGACTTACGTTTCGACAACCTGTGGGGTAGTCATCTTCAGAGTCAAAGTGAGTTGTATCACGTCGGTTGAAGGCATTATACTCTGGTTATTGATCTGATTGGTCAATGACGTCGCGATGTTATTGGTCGTCTGTCAGTTAAGTCGTGATGTTATTGGCTATGAAGACTCGTAATCAGTAATTAGTGCGTTTCGATCGGTCTATTGTCACAGTTAAGCAGTGGTCGTCTATCAGTCAAATTGTCAGTTCTCCAGTCGTTCTCTCGTAGGTAGCTAGCTATCGATAGCGGAAATAATAAATTTTATTATATAGACACGAGTGTTTTACTGGGAAATATACCACTCGTAAAATTCATAAACGCTACATCCGGGACCCGAGTGGTTTATTTTCCATAATCTCACTAGTGAGTTTATCGATGACGTAAGAACGTCATTACGAAAGAACATTACACGGCGGCTTGAAGATATGAATTTTATTTTCTCGTGGCAAAAACAATATTTTACGAACGAGCGCAGCGAGTGAGTAAAATATTGTTTTGCCACTCGAAAATAAAATTCATATCTTCGCGCCACCGTGTAATATCCTCTATATAATCTACTTTCTGACGAGGTTGAAAGATGAGATATTTAGTTTTTCTTAGATTTAAGGTTAATTTATTTGCACATAGCCAGTCATAAATATTAGGTAGTTCTTTATTTATCTCAAATAAGAGTTCATCTATATTTTTAGCTGAAGCTGTTAAAGAGGTATCGTCTGCAAATAGTCTCATAGAGAAAAAATCAGAAGATTGAGTAAAGTCGTTTATCAGTATATCAAAAATAACAATGGTCCTAAAATTGATCCTTTGGGTACACCAGAAGTAATTGGCATGGTGTCAGAAATGTTACCATTTACAAAAATTCTCTGCTTTCTTTTATTAAGATACGATTTGAACCGGTCGATATGAGGTTTTTGAATGCCATAGGACAATAGCTTTGATAATAAAATAGAATGATTGACGGTATCGAACGCTTTACTCAAATCTAAAAATATTGATGCAGCATAATCTCCTTGATCTAGACACGTAGAGATTCCTTCAATGAGATCAACAAGACAGTCCACAGTGGTACTGCCTGGCTTAAACCCATATTGAGTATGAGTAATCATATTTTTAGACAAAAAATAAGATATAAGTTGATTATAAAGACATTTTTCAAAAACTTTACTTAATACTGGAAGAACTGATATTGGTCTATAATTATCGCACAGTCATGGAACGGGATCCCTGTTTAAAGATAGGAATCACTTTAGCGATTTTTAGATTATCAGGAAAAGTTCTTTGCTTGATGGACAGATTAATTATATACGTTATATACGTTATAGGCCAACTCGATGTAAGATGTTTCACTCTAAAATCACTTAGCCTTTCCAAAAAGAATTTCCCCTTAAGTTAACTGACTTGTGGATGACAAGTTTATTGTTTGATTTAAATAATAAATTTATAAATGGGAGCTTCGCTTTTAGCCGTGGCTAAATCTATATATTAAATAATATATGATGATGACTATTTTTATTAGTAGTAGTATCATACAGCCACCAAATCCTATAGTTTGGTGTCTGAATGCTATATAATAAAATTATTAATAAAGAACAGGCCTAGGTTATTCAAAGGCTGGATAGTGCCATCCACTGGATCAATCTCTATCGAGTTGATAGTGCAATTAGTTTTCCCAATACTTATCCGCTGTATACTGATTTATCCATTGAATAGCACTATCCAATGTTTGGACAACCGGGGCCAGAACTCCATACTCAACTTGTCCAATTAGGGAAAAATTCAATATTACTAAATTTAAATAAGATTTTGCTTCAGTCAACTTTGGAGTTCATCTGAAATTTTTCGTTTAATTTTTTTTTGTAATTGGGCAACATGGAGACATAAGACATACAAAGATTGCAAGGCATCTTTATAGTATGTTACTAAAACATATTATATGTTTTAACCCTTATCATATCAACATTAGGTTGATCATTTTCCCTGAACTCGCCTTAACTCGCACAAACTCGCAACTAATAGGCAAGCTCAATTTTTCCTTATCTCGCCTTAACTCGCCTAAACTCGCATTAGCTCGCACAATCTCGCGGCGAGTTAAGGTCCCAGAGTAGGCCTGTAGCTCTGCTTGATCTCGTCTGAAAAAGTCGTTTGTACGGTGCTGGTAAAATTGGCTGCAATTCAGTGGCGTTTGTTCTGATTTAGTAAACCAGCTTTCTAAAGTAAGTCGTTGATAGTAGTCTTTAGAATACTTTATAAGCTTTTATACATGTTACAAAGTCCCAGTCCACTGGGAATAGCCAACAAACTAAATTCAGGTAAATCAACCAAGAACTAAAACGGGGCGGATCTAGAACATTCAACATAGAACATTGTAATATAAAATTTTACAGAAAAAGGGGTGACAGAGGTCCACCCAGCCGATCCCTGAATCTACTCATGGATCATTGGTTAAATTTTTTCAACACTCGAAGAGAAATTTTCTTTCTCCTCGCGGCCATGCGATATCCTCAATACAAACCGAGGAAATCCAAATTATATTTTTTAGGAAAAGTAAACTGAGGTAAGATGATCATTTTATTGACATTTCAGTTTTTATGTTCAAACGCCATATACCTATTAACACTACCCGTTTTGTATAGTTCCTGAGACGCTGACCAATAACCTGGCCCCGGTTGCTCGAAAGATGGTTAACTCTTAACCAATGGTTAAACGCGCTAACCGATGGTTAAAAATTAACCGTAGGTTAGATTCGGTTGCTCAAACGCTGGTTAGTGTTAACCGTGGGTTAATTTCTTCTAACTAAGCGTTAAATTTAACGTACCTCGCTACGAGTGTTAACTTGTTAACCATCGGTTAAATGACGTGCGCTGCAAAATCAGCAAAACAACATGGTGGTTGATTTGCTTTTTCGCTTCATTTTGTTAGTGGTTGTTAATCTCGGAAATGTTTACTGTTGCTGAATCGCAAATGATTCTCCTCAAGTAAACGCCGAGAATCGCAAGCTGCAAGAGACTTGCCAATGTTTTGCGAGACACTTGTCGGCCATATGTTCTTCAAATGC
This sequence comes from Porites divaricata, assembly GCA_038088405.1. Lineage (NCBI taxonomy): Eukaryota > Metazoa > Cnidaria > Anthozoa > Scleractinia > Poritidae > Porites > Porites divaricata. Next base: position 33,742,634 of record JBBMOI010000002.1, on the reverse strand, counting down.
GATGGAATGAGTTAAAGTACGGCTTTTACTGTCAAAAATATGCTTGTTTTTCTCTAATATATCTTTCAATTCTTGATAAATAAAGCTCTACTGGCTTCAAATGGCGTGGACCGGCAGAATTTCATTGGCAAAAGATTTAAAAATAATAAATTTACACCCTTAATTGGTGCTGGTTTTCGTGGCGCAATAGGTAATGCGTCGAGTTACTGTGTCGGGGGTCCCGAGTTCAATACGTGTCTTAGGAAATGTTTTTTCTTTTTTTGGGGTCCTTTTATTTTTTATTTTTTTTTTTTTTTGTATTTTTCGTTAAAACATGCTTTCATTTTTGGACAGACTTAAAATATACCTGTAGACTAATTGCAGATTCATTTTCACATTTCATTTCTAAAGTACAGTATTACTAATAATTAAAACTTGCCAAACCTGTTCGGAGATGGTTAAAGTCTGGCATATTTTATTTAACCATTGGTTAGCTAACAAAGGATTAGCGTCAGCTTAACAGACCTTCGAGCAACGGGAATTTAACCAACAGTTAGTTAACCCACCGTTAGCTAATTTAACCAACCGTTACCAACTAACATATGGTTAAATTAACCATCTTTCGAGCAACCGGGGCCTGATCGCTAAAATCCCATTACGTGATGATTATATTTATGTGTCATTTATATTTTACGTTTTAATCGGTGTATCTGCTCTTAAGAATTCTAAGCGTATACAATCTGAGGACCGAGTTTGAGTTTGGTGAATTTGCTCTGAGCAAATTGATTGGCATCCAAGCCTAGAATCAATTTATCCGTGACGAAATGCGGCGCCATGAAAGAGAATAACCATAACAGTGCGCATTTTGTAGTTGGAGAGACGTTAAAGTAGTTAGGGTTGGTAAAATAAATTTTAATGAGCTTCTTATGCCTGACTAGTTCACTTATTTACCGTTTAAGGGGCGCGGTCGTTGTAGACATCTAGTCGTTTCTGGTTCAGATCCCATCGGGATAGGGTAACATAATTACTCTACATCGCAGCCCACCAATAAATAAAAAAAGAAAAATCTGACTTTATAGGGGTAACACAATTACTGATAAACCAGTAGTTTTCATTGTGGCCCATAAGGTTAACAATACCAACCGGCCGGAGGCAAATCATAAGCGTGACTGGTGAGTTAAACCCTGGACTACCAAGAACAAATCCAGCTAATTAAAACAGGGAGTGAACTCCACTTAGTGTTCTTACCGCTCGACCACGCTGCCTGCCCACATAATTCTTCTATTTATTACCGACTTTGATATTTACCATCATAGTGTCGTATATGAGCCTGGGGGGGGGGGGGGGGGGGCTGTAGATGTCCTAAACCTCCAGGAAACAATCCGTACCTTAGTGGTTAGCTCCTACCTCGTACGGAATTCACTCTTTCTTTGATGGGTATTACATCGTTCTGATAGACTGTAAACTGTCCCATAATGCTCGTTGTAAAAGATTAACTCTCTACCCAGGCAGGGAGATACATGTAGTATTAGGACCCCCTGTGGCATGCTACCATGTGAGTATGTTATTTTCAATCTGCATTTTAACTGAAAATCCGCGACATAAATAGCCTAAGTGCGTAGCGAAAGGTTCTCAAGCGCAAGCAAGATAACGATTTCTTCACAGAAAATTTGTCCGAAGGCTCCGCATTCGAGAATCGCTGGCGAGGTACAATTTCTCAGTAGCTAGTAGGTGGTAGGCATGAGTGAGTGGCGGACTCTAGTTTACATTTCCTTTATTTCAGAGTGGGGTGAGTCACTACTCTTTTTCACAAGATCATTTCCCCCACGCACAATGCAAGTTGTATTTTGAAAGAAATTATTGGACTCCCATTAACTTCAACCTCTCTCTCCTTAGCTGTTTTTCCACTCGGCAGCTGATAATCTTCGTTTAATACCGAATCTTCTTTCGCTTCTTTTGAATGGTTAAATTTACCTAATTTCAAAAACGTCAAAGAAAAACGTAAAGAAGGAAAAGATGTAAATAAATGTAAAAGGCGATATCGGAATAAATTTTACTAATAAACCACTAGAGGGTGAATCCATTTGCAACATGAACGTAAAGCCGTCTCATTTACTTTTGTTTTTTTACTCCTCAACGACGTCTATGCTGCGAACAAATGCAGCCTATAGTGGTTTATTATTAAGGCTAATTAATTCGATCCTATCTGGCTTTTTACTTTTTTACTTTTCTAGTAGAACAACGTTTATGCAAATTCAAATTGCGAAGAGTTCTGGCATGACATTGATTACTTTTCTGCCTCACAAAAGGGGAGGAATGTTAAGGGAATTTGAACATGCCCTCGCTCTTTCTAAACAAGGACCAGCTGGGGCCCTTTTCCCCCAATCGCTGATAACTTTTCGGGCCCGACATCAAATATTCAAACCGACATAAAAATAATAAGAGCGCGGGTCCTGGCTAGCAAAATAGTCCATTTCGTCTCATTAACTGATAGTACTATCACATAAGATGAAAAACTATTGAAACTTCTATCTTTCAAGTAAATAACAACAACAGTTTACGGGCCGGTTGATTATCGGGACTTTCGAGAAACAGGCCCCAGCCCCCTTCCAGGTGATCTGTGACGTCATTGCGGGGGCCTGGGGAAAGAAATTTTAATGCCGTATCCCATAAACCAACGCGCGCACCAATTCAATTCAATTCAATCTGTTCCCGTCAGCTTTGGTGTATGGGATACGGCATTAAAATTTCTTTCCCCAGGCCCCCGCAGTGACGTCACAGATCACCTGGTTAAAGCTATTGCCTTTTTTCTTGCTATTGCCTCAAGTGAAGACAACTGAGGAAGGGAATACATTTCTCGAGTGACTCTTTTTACCCGTCGGAAAATCAGCATCTCCGTAAGATGTATTTCAGCTGCAATAGGTCTGCATTAAAACTCATTGTCTCTTCACCCCCGGCCTGGAAAAACTATTTTTGACCATACAACTTTAAAAAGTAATTTCTCTGTTGTTATTTACAGTTCCACATACAGTTATACCTCATTGGAAAGGGTAAAAATTAAATTTTAAGAAAAAAAATATTTCGGTCTCAGGAAACCCATAATATTCCGCAAAGAAAAATTAGCAAGACATATTTATGCAAAAAAATTTTCAGATTTATAAAGAATGTCATTTTGCCAGGAAATCTTTCTATTTTGCGTAATATGGTAGTAACAAATATTTTTTCCAATACCTAAGCCAAACAACCCGAAAATCGTTCAAAAATATAGAGCGGCTTGGAATTTTCTACAAATTTATTTTGTGACGCTATCAGATAACGCTAATCGGATTATCATAATTAGCATAATGAAATTCCATACATCGGCGTTCAAGTGTTTACTTCACAAAGACGCTTTCTTTTCCGGTCAGTATAAAACATGGACTGCGGACTGCGGACTGGGTATGAAATACGGACTGAGGACTACGTTGGTAAAAACGGTGCTAATTGTTCTAGGTAAGGAAAAATAAGGCCAAAAGATCGCTAAATAGCGAGACACGTGGGTTTAAGTTATAAATACTTCAAGAAATTCTTGGTGGAGGTGTGCTGTCCGGTACTCTGAATCGTGAGCCTGACGTGAAAATCGCTATTTTCTGCACCCATTTTTTAACAATCATGAAACTACGGGAGCGTACATCAGTATAAACGTATTTACCGTTTCAATTCCAAATGACTAAGAACGAAATAAAAATATATGCGAATTCGAAATGCATTTGAATAATTTTTTTGTTTGCGCTCTAATCTGGTAATGATGATAATTTCTGCCTTATCAGGCCTAGCCTGTTCATGTTCCAGGCTGCGAGATAGTTGGGTCCGCCTAATTGAGAAAGCGCGAACACGGAAATAAAACGGAAGGAAACTGGAGAGTCTCCCCCACTATCTGAGAGCCTTGAACAGGCTAAATAAGGCCAGCCGGCTAAAATGTGTATCGATTTTAGAGATCTGGTCAGCAAACGGGTGTGGAAAATGACATTTTTTGGTCTGAAATGGGGGTCAGGATTTGGAGAAGATCTACAGAGAGTGCAGAATAGATGTCTAAATGTCATTGGTCTCCCTAGGGATACTGTTGAGTCACTTGTAACTAGGCGTCAGAATTTGACGAGAAAAGAATTTAAACGTATCCTAGAATCAGAAGCACATCCTTGTAAACGTTTTTTAGAAAAACCAGTGGATCAGAGCCATAATCTAAGATCCCAGCGCACCTCAGAATACCTGTATCACGCACTGTTAGGCACAAACAATCATTTATTCCTAGAGGTGCTAAACTGAACTTAATTTGATATGTATATATAATATTTAGTGTTTTGAATTTTAATTGTAATATTACCGTAATTCTTATCGCCAAAGGTAATAAATAAAGGTTATTATTATTAGAACCGGGTGGCACACCCCCACCAAGGATTCCCAGGAGTTTCCCCTTCAGGGGCCAGGAGCAGGCCGGGCGTAAATCATGTTGGATGATTCATTTCGGTTATTATTCACGTATAGTTTAGTAATCCCTCCCACCTAAATACTGCTTTTTTTACATCGCGGAATGCCCCTATATTGACCTTCCCGTCTGAGTTCTTCATTTCCTCACATTCCCAAGGCTTAATTTGAAACGGAATAGTGGCATCCATAAGAATTTTACTAAAACCAATACTTTTTTTTTTCATTCGGTGCTTCTTATTCGGGTTTAAAACTATAAATTGGATTTTCTTTTAACTCCTTCTTTTTTTTAAAATTCAGAATTTAATTTCAGTTGCCTTGAATAGCGGCATAACCTTTCTTGTCCGTGCAGTATGCTTTCCTTATGACGCTGACGTGACTGCGTGACCAGCTAAAGGAATGTTTGTATGGGAGGCAAGGAGCTAGGACTACTGTTTTATGCTGGTCCGCTTTCCGTTTCTCTCAGTTTTACCTTTCTAAAGCTGTTTTTATATACATAGTCCGCGTTTTATACCTAGTCCGTGTTTTATACTCAGTCCGGAGTCCGCATTATTTACATAAATTCAATTTTTAAGCAAGGACCAGCCCAGCTTACAAAAAAGAAGGACCGGATCCTAATAAAGGATCTAATCAGCAATAAGTGAAAATATAAGACAAAAAAGCAAGGCTGATTTTACAGTCGGGAATATATTATCTTTTGACCAATATTTCGGAAGGCACGGCCTATTCCCGACTGTAAAATCAGCCTTGCTTTTTTGTCTTATTATTTACGTAGTCCGTGTTTTATACTCAGTCCGGAGTCCGCATTATTTACACAGTCCGTGTTTTATTTCCAGTCCGCAGTCCGTGTTTTATACTGACCCCTTTCTTTTCTCAGGTTTCCATCGAATTATCGAGTTAAAGACAAGCAAACATGAATTTGCTGACATAATTCATCAACATAAGCAAGGATTTGAAGGCAAAAAGCGCAGCGAAGGCCAACGGGAAGGAATTCATTGCGTTTCAACAACATGTGCTGCCGACTTACACAAATGGGCGATCGGCACGCAAGATTCAAACTGTTTTCTTTCCTCGATTTTCGTGCTTTTTTTCTTGTTATCCTCCAGAACCCTTTTAAATTTAATGCTTGACTTGTATTTGGTTGAAATTCGTCGATACAAGCTTTCATTCTTCGCAAAAGAAGTCACGAAAACATCCCACGTCGCGGCGCCATTTTCTCAGATTTTGAAAATCGTTGCGTGAAGCTCAAAACTCTCCGGGGACTGGAACTAGGCACATAATTGGCTAAATCTATTAACTTCCTGTGGGCCGAATTTGGGGGCAATCAGAAGTAACGCAATTTTTTGCGATATTTTTTGCGTTATAGATCAGATCTGGTCTATTTTTCAGGGGCGGAAGACAAAGTTAAATAATTAATTAACAATCAGCTACTGTAACAGCTCACACATGCGCACTGTCGTGACACAGTCCCTTTAAATTTCAGCAAAGGAAGAACTCAAAAAAATAAGGGAGCTCCTGTATAAATTGGCGAACATTTGACGAGACTGCATAAATTTACATCCAGATGTCTTCTTTTCTTGACTCTAAGAATGACAAGAATAGCCATAAAGGTATAGTAGCCGTCTTCCTTGAGACCATAAAAGGTTCATTAAATTTAAAGCCCCTGGCTCAAGTTAATTCCATAATTTTAACCAGTCGCGTGAAAACAACATGCAAAACAAGTTAATTTTTTTCGCGGTATGACATAGGTGATTATGTATTTGCATCTAAAAGACCCAGGTGAGTATGCATGCTCTTATTATGTCATCAACAAGAAAAGAAAATATCTTCTGAAACAAATTAACCAAGCCGTTTAAAAAGCAAGGCATTGCTTTTGGCGGATTATTGTACATATTTACCGTTAATATTAATTTTTCATCCAGTATTGCTTTTGCTCAGGAAGATGCTTCTACTTGTTTTATTGTTTGTGACAATTATGGCCAGTTCCATTTTTTCGCAAGACTCGACAATTTTTTTAGATCGAATGCTACAACAGTCCTATGGCTCACAGCCCCGAGTTCTCAACAGGTGCCCAAGAGAGCTTAACGCATCATGGCTGTTAAGACCACCGTTCACGACAAATTCTGGTGGAACTGCAAATGAAGTAGGAGGGATGTTTCACTACGTTTTTGATCTGGCTTTGAACAAGTGCTGCGCCAAACTTGAAGCAGGAAACAAAACAAGAATCAATTTCAAAACACAAGCACTAAACAGATCTCAGCTTCACGACCTTATCCTTAATGATAGCGTTCATCTTATTCTTCCTGTGCAAAGCGATGAGGACAAAATATACAAAATGATCCTGCCTTTCATCAAAATTTTGGATTCTCCGGGAGTCGTCCTCATCCAAAGATCTAATCTTACATGTGATCATTCATCATGGATCAGGAATAGGGAAATTTGGAATGCCATTGGCAGCTGCCTTCCCATCGTTGCCTTGACAATTCTGCTGTCGTTTTTAGCAGGGATATTTGTCTGGATGGTGGTAAGTACAAAACATAATTTGGAAAAAGGAGAATTGTAACACACATGGGGTGGATCCAGGGGGGAGGGGGGTTGGCTGGCTAGCCACCCCCCCCCCCCCCCCCCTTCAGAACAGCCCACGGAAAATATGATGAGTGAAAAACAAACGGAAATGCGTGGATCTAAAAAAAATATAGAAATACGTGGGTACCAAAAACCTTGTGAAGCCAACCAGCGTTCGTCCTCCCTAAATCGCCGTCTTTTTGGGACAAACGTTGGACAACCTAAAAAAATTAACCCAGTATGGTTTGGTGACCGATTGGTCTCATCCACCTCCCATTAAAAAATCCTCGATCAGCCCCTGACACCAGTAGGATCAGAAAAAATTCCGAGCTCCAAGTGAGAATCGAACTCACGGCAAGGACTGACAGGACCTGAGTGAAATATTGATTTGCCCATTGTTTAGTTTTGCCTTTAAAATGTAAACGTTTACTCGGTAAGAATAACCAGTAATCGGCTGCTAGGATTACTTACTTCATCGAGCGCGCTGCGTTCATATATGAACCGTGCGAATTTTCGATCGGGGCGGAGTGAAAACCATAACCATCTAAAATGTTATACGGCAAAGGCGTGGTTGCGTGGGAGCGTGTAATTAAGCTTGGAGACGCCCAATCTCGTGGTTAGCATTAGAACCATCGGCCTTGCCCCGTGGACACCTTATGAAGTTTACACAAAGTAGTATTCCTTATCGATTCGGCGTTCGAGTTACTGACTGTGGTGATTAGGGTTAAGCCCTGAAAATAGTGATTAGGGTTACGCACTGACTCGAAACGGTTAGCTTCTATTTAGGTTTAGGGTTGTTGCTTATTATAGCTTCAAATCAAGCCAATTCACCATTTTCACATAGACCATAAGGCACCTTATTTACCCCCCAAAATTTTGCCTAACCATTTTTTCCAATTTCTCGTGGGTATTACAGTTGTCCCAAGAGAAATGGAAGGCAATGGTTATGGGAAATTTTGAGGTGTAAACAAGGTACATTATGGTCTATGCTAATGTGGTGAATTTCCGCCAGCAAATTTTCAGCTGTGTAGTGGTATAGGTGATGGACTGCAAACCCTAGACTACGGGTTCGATTCTTACTCACGCTCTTTTGAAGTTTTCTTTTCCTTAATTAATTGAAGAGACTTACACTATCATGAATATTCGCTAAGCAGAAATTTTAAGAGACTAACAAATTTCATGTAAGTGTAGTGTGGAACTAATAAAGAATACTAAATAAATAAATAAATAGTCTTTATTGCCAAAAGATAAAAATACATATCTTTTGTTACATTCTAGTCGCTAAAACACTCAAAGGAAATCTACCCTAATATTAAACTAGTTCAACTACAAATGGATGATAAGATACTACATAGAAACTACATTATCTTGTGTTTAAAAATCAGCCTATTTACATAAGATGTCTTAAATCGTTCGGTATTAACCTTGGGGGGGGGGGGGGCACCCCGGTATTTGCGCAAATTATATTCATTCTCCTTTGTTGGTGATAAATACGAACCTAGCGGATGGTTATCTACAGAGGTAATAGCCTTTAAAATCTTGCAGTCCTGTGTATATAAAACGTCCTTAATAGAAACGGGAGAAGAAACGAAGCGGCGCTTGTGGCAGTGATCCAAAAAAGGTTGTATCATATTCAAATCTGATTCTGACGCTCCATACACAGAAAGGCAATATGTAAAATTCGGTAGAACTAAGGACTTAAATAAGTGGTCTATCTCTACTCGAGAGTATTGCTCCTTCCTAAGAGACCTTAAAACATGCAGACATGGTGTATAGCCAAAAAGGTCACAAATGCACATGTACAAGCTTTAATACCGTTCGCCACCATAACATTACTGCCAAAAATCAGCCGACTGATCGAGGAGGACTTGTCTTGTTAAATTCAAACAGGAAACGAAGACTAATAACGAGGAGTTTGGCAGGCCGTTTTATCGCGGAATATTTGACGGCTTCTGGTGGGCTTTTGTTACCATGTCAACAGTTGGGTAAGCTCATCTGCTCTATAAGAATCTTTCCTGACGTCATAGTATACATTTTTGCTCATTAGAATACGAAGTAACCCAGAAGGCGTCACTGCATGCACAAATTAAATCCAAAAGTTTAGAGAGTTGGTTAATTTGAGCAATCTGTGCATTTTTTCGTTCATTACAAGCAATAACAAAGGAAAAAAGCAGCAACGATAACTATGTTGAACGAGATACAGTCATTCGAAAACTCCAACTTAGGGAGCTTAAGCAACCGACGACGGCGACGGTTACTAAAACGTACGTCACTTAAAAAGTGAACTTGTACTGCTTCAATATTTTTCGCGCCTATTTAATCTCTTTCCAAAAATGGTGATGCACGTGCAGAAGTTGTTGTTTTGCCAGTTTAAACCTATTGCTTTTTGCCGTTATCATTGCCGTCGCCGTCGTCGTTGCTTCGCTCCCCAACTGGACTTCTGGACGGTGCATCCAGTAACCCATATATCGCTTAAAATTGTTCACCTTTTAGCTTTATCGTGTTTAATATTGACCCGATTGACAACAAACTTGAGAATGTTCCTAAACTAAAGTGCTCTTTATCACTATGTGGCTCTCGTGATGTATATCTCACAATAAACGGACTCGTACCCAGATCTGCTTGAAATTTCCCTGTTTGAAACTAGGCAATGGCAGATCTTTTTATAGATACTTGAGCCAAGCTGAATAAATTAGTTTGAGAGGCTATCATGAGATGCCCAAGATGATCGGTATATCACTGTGTGATAATGAGCTTAAAATAGTCCGGGAAATACAATTAAACCAAGGATAAAATTGAACCACAACTTATCCTGTCCGTGCATGCATCCATCCGATGGTTAAGTATCTCGTGTGATCTGCGATCTAAGTCATTCAGTGTTCCCACTGAAATGTTGTATTATTGATCTGTAGTACATTAAGTAATAATTTTTTTATTTTTTTATTTTTTTTATTTGCAATAATGACATTGAAATACAAAACAAAATACAGAAACACACTAAAGGGAAAGAGAACAAAAAATAAATAAATAAACGGAGATTACTTACATCAACATACCTAATACTAATTTACAATCTCATTGCTTACAATTCACATTATTAACTTAATTATTAGTTAATTACACGTGAGAAGGCTAAGAGAGATAATAATTACATCATGTTAACCTTTCTATTTTCCATTGTGTTTTTAAATTATTTATAAATTACGTACAGTTAAGGGGCACCACATTAATTTTACAACTATAAACTTAACATACTTTTTAATAATGTCGTGAGTAGATCTAGTCGGCGTCTAAGGTTATCATTTATACGACCAGGCATATATTTCTGCATCAGATAATAAATCAAGGTAATTTGGGAAAAGATAACGAATCTTCTTTCTTCAATCGGTTTTTGGTGACCCTGATGGCGATGTTGAGAATAACATGTAGATAGATAAAACATTTTAAATTTTGAATGCATTTTTTCTTGAAGATATGGCGACAAGACGCCGAAGTCTGTAATTGCCCGACTGTTCGCTGTGGGTTGGATAATGATTGGTGTCACCATCTGTTCAATTTTGATAGCCACATTGTCTAGTGCTTTGACAAGCGTTACAGTGGATAAAGTTGGTGTGGTCGCAGGAAAAAAGGTACAAAATGCAATGAGGAATTTCATTTCCTGTCGACTTGATGTTAGTGACGGCCTAACAAGGGTGGGGTAGTGGTGAGAGCACTCGCCTCTCACCAATGGGCTGAGTTTGTCTTTTGTTCTCCTCTTAGTTCTGAACGAGAGGTTTTTCTCCGGGTCTTCCAGTTTTCTTCTCTTCTTAAAAACTAATACTTCCAAAAATTCCAATTCAATCTGGAACGCAGGGACACGTTTCAACGATTTCGTAAGAACTCCGCCAAGTGCATGCTTCGAGGGTAAACAACAGAGAGCAATATGACAATCCTTCTTGTTTTATAGGTTGGTGCTACAAGAGACAGCATTGGTTTGCAGAAAGCGGTGAATCTTGTTGCGAACGTAAGAGGTGATTGTTTTTGCTACCAAACTATTCCAGGATATTTCTTTAATTCAAAGAGACTCACAGTGAAAGATCTAAGTTAGGTATACTAGCCGATTTTATTTTATGTGTACTCAGCTTTTGAGGACCTTAATGAGGCCTACAACGCTTTGATCATTGAAAAGTCGATAGAAGGAGTGATGGAGGAGGTGTTTACAGCCACGGAATATGTCAAGAAAAGGAAAAATCCGTTGTTTTCTGTTGTTCATTTCTTTGAAGAGAAGCATGGCTATGGTGTGGCATTCAAAAAAAATCCTTTTGGGGAAAACAGCGAACTGGACAACTGCATCAAGGATGTCATCCAATTTGTAGTCAACGATGATAAATACGCTGTTATTTCCAAGATCGTTGGTAACATCGAGGTATGATTTCTAGTTCAGTCATTTCAATTATACGATACAAAACCCAGTACTGGTGGCACTAAATTGATCAAACCCCGGCATTCATGAAAAACATCTCTTAGTTGGGTTAGCTGTAGTTCGTTTTTGTTTAGAGTAGTTAGGTTATCTATAATTTTTATACTCCAAACAGATCTTACCTTGTTTGAATAAAAAACTATTCTCATTATTCTCTAGGAGCGGAGCCTCTCCGTATAAAACTTTACGGGAGGGGGGATGGTGGGCAGGGGGGGGGGGGGGGGGCTCATGAACGTATGAATAATCCTGAGAAATAAATGTTGCCGGGGTTTGTAGAATGCTCCTTGGAACTCTTTCCGTATTCATAATATTTCTGGCCACCCTTTTACAGATAAGAAATGATAATAGACACACACAATTCTAAGCCCTTGTCCAGAGAGTACTTTGCTTTACCTATTTCACAGGCAAAAGCGTTACGGTTAATATCTATACCAGTCTCAGACCAAAAGTATTATTTTGTGGCATAACGTACCTATACAGCCTGAATAACTTAGAGTAAGTGAGTATTCCCCCTCCGGGGAACAAGTCATAACACAATTAAGGCAAAGCTGATAGACATGTCGTCGTTACCAGGAGCTGTAATTGCTCATTTATACACCAGGAAGAAGAGAAAGAATGTGAAAGAAAGTTTCTTTCCTTCACTGGGAAAAAATCGCGATGGCAAGGCTCAACTGTTTTATTGATTGCTGTTCACTTACCATTGATGATGCATTGTCATCAATGGCCAAGAGTCATCTAAGGAGAGAATTACTTGTGGAGTCCCCCGGGACAAAATTGTAGTGCCCCTTTGGTTCCAAAAAATATTAACCCTCTCTGAGTCCGACAGCAAAGCATGCTAGTCATTTTCGTCTAGGTGAAATAATGGCTTGCTGAACCTGTCGACACAATGGCCGAATTTATACTAGAATAGAGTTATCCGTCTAAGTATAAATCCGAAGACGAATTTTGCTCAATAATTTGTCCAGATATTTTAAGCGGGAAACAGGAAACACTGCAAAAATATAGAAACCAATTCCTCTCATGTGGAAACTTCGTAAAAAAACCGTCTACGTTCTGTAGGAGAAGGATAATCCGTCTAAGACGAATCATCCGTCTGCTAGCACGTCTTCAAGACGTGCTAACAGACGAATCAGCCTCAGACGAATTTTGCTCCATAATTCGGCTTAGCGCCGAATTCATACTAGAGACGGAATTCCGTCTGACACGGATAATTCGTCTCTAGCATAAATTCGGCCAATGCCCTCATCTCCTTTCCTGTTAATTAATCCGGGCGCTAATATAACTTTTTTGATTAACTGCTCCATCTTCAGAATTCCAACATTGATTTTGGGGCAAAACAAGAGCAGCAGGGACTAGAGGTCAAAAACATCTTAAGTGATCTGAAGTCACCAATGTTTGTTACAGTTGTCGTTGGCCTGGGGGCAGTCTTCCTGGTGTTCTTTGCTGCTTATATTTGGCATAAGTATTGCAATCGACGACGCGAGAAGACGGCCGAAAATAAAGGCCTTGTTGGTAAAACCGGAGAATTTTTGGGTAAGTACTCGAAAAAACATTATTGTAGGTAATAACACGCATAACAGCATTGAACGTCCAATTGTTTAAACCAATCATCAATTTCTGATAAGAAATATTTTATTCTAAACTAAAATCCTCCGAATTCATTACCCTATGTGTATCCTATGTTAAACTGGTTGAAAATCCTACTAATATCACGTTATCATCACGTCTTTGCAAATCTAGCTTCGTGATTTGAGCTCGAAGTGGAAGAAAATTTATTTTTTCTCACTAAATTAATGCGCATTATTTTTCAGGTGAAACTATCAATAAGAAATCGCCAGATGAGAAACGGTCTTCTGGGATTTTAAAAACTGAATCTGTATAGAGGTACCTATTACAATGCAGAACGAAATGTAACAAGTAGAAAGTCCACCATTTTAAACCGCGATATAGAGTGTCCTATAAATGGTACCGTCTATTTAGGAAGGAGAAAATTGTCTCGTCTCCAGATATTCCAGAGAAGACTTGTTCTCCACCGCCTCTATCATGAAACAGAGTAGACCCGGGGACCAGGTCCGCGGACGAGGTTGAATCCCGCGCAGTCAACCACCTTCCCGCGCAGAGTATATTCAGCTGAGGTCACCTGATAAGTTGTCAGCCAATGACAGTCGCTGGTATATCTGAGTCGTGTGCTGTTCTTTACTTGTTTAGTCTGTACTACAATCATGTTTTCTAAAGAGCCAGCTAGTCTATTTATATTGAATAAAAAGAAAAATAAGGTTTATAGCTATTACTGAGGACAGTATTTAGGGATACAACGAGTTGTGGGAAAACCTGAAAATACAAATAGTACCACTATTAATTAACAGGTGTAAAAGACGATTATTACGTAAAGCGTTTAAAAGAAATGTTCAAGTTATTGTAGAATCGTGGGCATGAAATAGCATTCTGGTAGAAAAAAAGATATCAATTACGTGTTGTTTTCAAAGAGTAATTTTTATTTACTAAGAGGCATTAATACCTGCTTTCGTATGCGTTATATAAATATTTTTCTTTACAGACTTTAAATGCGTTGTGGGCTGGATCTTAGAAAATGACAAAAGCTTAATGAATGTACATTTAGGCATTCAAAAGGGGAAAATTTGGTAAATTTGTTACATGCTTTAATTTTAACTGCACGCTAAACCACGAAAACGCTAATATTGGCAAAATGAAAAATGACGTCTCAAAACTGTTTTCTTAGTTCTTGCTCAGGTAAGATTCTCCTGTTCGTAAGAATTCTAAGCGTATACAATCTAAGGACCGAGTGCGATTTCAATATGTAGTCAATGGCGGGACTTCGAATTCTGTTTAAAAAGCTAAAAAGAGTTCTCCTAGGTGGACCTAGTGTTGCATTAGCGCTTTGGCTTCAAGGTAGAGAACGCCATTTCCACTTTGCCTGAATCAATGATACTTCTCTTGGGAGCTGTGGAATTAAAAACAATATTTATTCTGAGTTAGACTTTTCTAAACTACTCCGCGATGGTAGAGCGGTGTGTTATGTGCCATATCAAACGGCTTTTTTGCAGACAAAAAATGTCCCCAAACTACTAAATTAGACTTTTGTACTCAGCAACAGTGAAATGACTGAGATGGCATATCGAGACCTGACCTACTCCCAACCAGATGAATAACAACAACAACAACAACAACAATAATAATAATAAATAAATAAATCTACAGAATACTGTGATATGTTACAAATATATGTAACCACTAAGTTAGATTTAAGTACTCCGCATTGGTGAAGTGAATAAAATGTCATATCGGAGTCAAACCTGCTCTACTGCGGGCGGAAAAGCAAAATTCTATATACAAAAAAGTTCTGTGATATCATGAAAGGCTTAATGTCAACCAAAATTTAACCATCTTGCTAGATTGCCTTTTCGTAATTTAATAGGAAAGGATTAAGAGTGCATTTGATGAAGTTTTAGTAGAGAGCTTAAAGCAGTCACGACCACGATAGAAGTCTAAATAAGCCGAATTTGTGTCCTCTCAAATTTTATCTTGTTTATTTAGCGTCTGGTAAAAAAATGCTGCTATCTTTAGAAATAAAGACCGAGAAAGAAAAAAAAACTCGTCGCCGCGCGTTCACGTCGTTAAGGAGTGAAAAAAAGGCCAAAAAGTGTGATGCACGAGCAGAGTTGTTGCTTTTTTACACATAAAACCATTTCTTTTTTGACCTTCTGAATGCCCGCGTCTTCGTTGTGGCTGCTTAAGTTCCTTAGTGATTGGAATCCAAGTAGGAACCCGCCCCTAAACCTCTCTCCACAAAGGTCCCCTTGAAAGGGAACGTCGAGAAGGGAGAAGAAAAATCTCCTCTATGCACTCATTATTGATGTAACAGAGGTGTTTCATAAGTTGTCACGTGACTTAATATTTGCGTCTGAGGATCTCTTTATAAAGAGGAGAGAAGCCTGGGAGGTGGTTTGATGAAACCCAGTACACTTACTTGTTAGCCTCTTTTTCCTACACTTTGCTGTACACGACTCGTAAACGAAACCGGCTGTTAACAGCATGACAAAGGTTGTCAACATTGCGTGAAGTGCAGTCCAAAATCCAGGAGAGTTTCCATCCAGTAAAGTCACAACACTGTCTGCGTCTTTATCTGATATCTGACGGCTCTTGGTTTCGGTCTAAAAGGAGGTTGAGATGAAAACAAAAGCAGTCTGTTTAATTTCTTTCTCTTAAACCTAATCACTGCTCGTAAGTCTTAAAGCTTCGAAACCGCGTGTTTTGAACGAATCCATGAATGTAGTATGTTAGTGTATCTCCTCAGTCTTTTCTTTACCACTCAGGCTCACTCCAGGCGTTCTATTTTGCCACTATTTGCCTTGAACTTCACCAACAAAAAAGTATGCCAGTTTAGCAGGTAAGGGGAGTGAATACCACCCAGCCTGGTCCAAAAGGTTTCCCTCAGATTTTTCAAAGCCGCCTCAATCCACTAGTGGCATCATACAGGAGCTAATTACCCCTGCTACATATTTATTCACAGAGTGCAGGAGCCCAGCAGCCTGTTTCTATGGTTGCGAGATATGACGTAATAGGTGGCATGACGTCAAGCCATCCTAATCAAATCATCGCTTTAAAACATTTTTCGTACTGACTTTGCGGGAGCCAATCAAAACACGCGTAAATTGATATCGATTGATTTCGAAAGCTTTATCTGACTTTAGAGGCAAAGGCTGAAGCTGAATATGTGAATGCTTAAACTCTTTGATCTTATCAAGACTTTTGTCGACAAATTTTTCCATAACATTTCAAACGTCACGAATCACCAAAGACGGGAAATTGCTGTTTGTTCTAATTAAGTAGCATAGTTGACGAAATAACTCCTCCTCGCTTATAAATACCATGATATTAGCCCACTGATTTGAGTCAATGTTAATTAAACATGACTTACATGTAAAGCTTGCGTGTGTCGAAGGATAATTTTTTTGATGTCTCGCTGTCGATATTTAAACAAATCCCTGAGACAATCAGAAAGGAACTCTAAATCTGGTCTTCCAAATGCAAATCCGATTGAGCGCTGAGAAGTAAAAAACATGGTGACTGCTAACCGAGAGTCTCCCACTTTGTCCATATAGTAAGAAGCTATGTAGATGTCCGCCAAAATTCCCTCTACCTCTTCTTTTACCACGAGTGCATCGTACATTTCGTGAAAGCCGGTATAATCTGCAGGATAGGAAATAACTAAGCGTTCATGCAATGCGTCAGATGGCGCTCTGCAGAAGATCAACAATAGACCCTTTGCAGGTAGCCAATCACGTGGCACAAAACCGCCTTGTTGCAGAGCAAAAGTCGCACTGGGACAAGACAAACAAAAGGCATACAGTAACAATTTTAATTGGTAATATCCTTTGCTTGTCTTGTCCCAGTATATAGCTAGTAAGGACGGATTTTGCTCTCCAGCATGGCGGTTTTGTACCACGTTAATGGTTACCTGCTGAGGGCCTATTGATAGTTGACGCTCTTCTTGAATTTAACCAGAAGAAAGTTCCTTTTACTTGGTCAGGCAATTTAAGTAACCTGGAGGACTTTTGTCTGGTAAACCAGTAGATTAACCCCAGGCCTTTAATTCGCATCTAGTCTGAGATGGTAGATGTTTTTATCCCAATTTCTGCATCTTGGACAAAATCCTTCTACCATCTAATGATGGAGGGACACAACTTTTGCGTGGAACTATAGATGTCTTAGGATCTTGCAAAAAGATTTTTAAAATTTTTTTCCAATACTCTTAACTGGCCATTTTTAAGTGTGAGAGGGTCTAAACGAGAAAAGAAATAATCTACAAGTGTTGTCTATTTCTCATTTTGAACCAAATTATTATTATTATTATTTATCAATGCACGGATACGTATAACAGCGTCTCTACTGAATTTATTCAGATCGGGCTTTTTTCTGCTACCTGCGACCCCGGGGGGGAGCTCCTGATGTCCCTCGCCTATAACTTCAAAGAGCTCATTCCACGGCCACCAAATTTACACTGAATAACTTACTCATTATTTTCAACGTCTAGTCAAAGCTCGATTGACGCAATGACTAAATTTGTCGTCATCGTGTCATTGAATTTATTTCCGGAATTCAATTTTCCCTCGAAGTAAAGCGAAAAATACTTAAGTAGTGATCGAAAAGTTGGTTAACACTGATCTACAATCTTAAAAATAGCAGTGATGTCATGATGACGTCATTTATTAGTGAAAAAAGGAACTGGAACCATCCACAACCACCCACCATCCCTTGGATTCCCGACATTTTGAATTACTTAAATTTATTCAGTTTTACTTAAAACTCGTATGAATCGAGATAGCCGTAGAAGAAACTCTGATCTGTGTATAAAAAGATGCTTAGGAAGCAAAAAATCTGTAAGTCTGTAAATTTCTAGAACAATTTTGAAAATTCTGTGAACTTAGCATCTGCAATTTGGTCTGAGAATTCACGTTTTTTTTTTCAAATCAGATCATTAAAAATCCTGGATCACATTTATAGTTAAAATAAATTTGTTAAAATAATGCAAAACTAAGTGTAATACAACAAATAGACTGGAGTAAAACTTTTAATTGCAGAACAAAAGTAGAATTTTGAAAAATATGGCTGCCAAAACTCGATTCCATGGTAACGTCAATGATGACGTACACGTCACAATGACTTTAAAATATTCGCAGATAAATTTTGTATAAAGTGTCTAAGTTTGGTGGTCATAGCTTGCACGTTTTTGAAAACTATCTAACATTTTAGTAGATGGGGTGGGGAAGGAAGAAGGGGACTCAAAGGACCACCCAGTCTGAAACGGGTTAAGGACTTTTACCTTTGACGTTGGCAGCCTGCTTTAAAGCCTCCTCGTATGCATGACTATCCTCCAATACTGCAACCTGGGTAAACTTCAAAAGTTAGCTTAGAGTCTTAACATTACTGAACTCAAGGAAGCCTTGTGAGATATAGAGGACGATAGTGGATGTGCACTAGATAGTTTCCAAGATGACAAGAGAGAATGATTACCGATGATTAACAGTTCTTGATGTTGAGGGATATTTTAAAAGAGGTTTCAAAGACACAATAGGACAATTTACTCCCTGTGAGAGGTTGCTATTAAGGATTTACGCACTCCACGCCAATAAATTTCTTTGTTGTTTTGTTGGCATTTGTAACGTTAAGAACCTTTCCGTTATTTTCTTTGGAGGCAACAGGGTTAACCCTATTCAGACCGGGGGGCTCTCGAAAGAGTTGAATAACTGCAAAATCGTTCAAGCAATGACCACAAAACTAAGCGAATTTTCCAAAAAAATTACCTGGGAACATTTTAAAGCAAGTTTTGGCATCCACGTTTTCCCAAAAATTTGCAGTTTTTTTTCTTAAAAATAGGTTTTAATTCTAATTTTACCAATGCAATTATTATATTGCAGTCAAATTAGCATTATTTTATCGAAGTTATTGTCACTGTTGAGGAAATCCAGGCTTTTTGTGACTAGTTTGGCATAAAAAAAGGCAACATAAAAGATGTCATCATGACATCACTGCTTTTGTTAAAGGTTATTTATATTTTAGCCAACTTCTTGACTTTATTTAACACCTTTCTCTTTATAAGTATTTTTTCGGCTTTATGGGTACTTCGAGGGAAATTTGGATTCTACAATAAATGCAACAATATGACGTCATAATGACGTCAGATTACATCATTGTGTTAATCAAGTTATTTTCCCAAAAGCTGGCAATGATGAGTAAATTGTTCTGTGTAATTTTGGTGGCCATAGCATGAGCGGTTTTGAAGTTATAAAGGGGGCCTCTTGAGCCCCCCCCCCCTCCCCGGTCGCAGGAAGCGAAAAAATAACCCGGTCTGAATGGGGTTAACTGTAAATAAGAGGGATGATCACATATTCTGAAAAATTCACTGCCTTAAGGGTTTGAGCGTTGTACAGTTCGTTGAATTAAAAAAAATAATAAAGAAAAATATAATTGCCACGGAATTGTATGTAGGTTATAGCATCGTTCTAATCAAATTCTGTTAAATACTTGGGTGTCTCAAGATTTAGCCTTTTCGAAATTTGTCTAATTACATTTCATGACTGCAGATATTATTGTCATATTGTCATAACTACTGTTGCTCTGCCAACCAACCTAAAGCGCTTTGCGCGCGCTTTCTTGTGCGGAGACAAACGTTTTTTGGTTTATGTGTCGGTGGAGCAGCTAGAAGACTGGGAGCGAATGAAATTGTGACCCGACGCATAACAACAGAGACCTTTAGATTCGAGGACGAGAACGAGATTTGATTTAAAGTTGTTGTCAAAAAAATAGACATCCTGGAAACTTTCGTCCGTTCGCACTTTTTTTACCAGAAAAGTTAGTACTGTTATCTTTTATGAAGGAGGTTGAGCCCTCTCCTTATTGCAAAATAATAAGACTTCTAACATTTTTTCAATACTACGACATTCTTGCTAAATCACTTAGTAGAATGACGACGACTATCACGTTTTCCCGCCAAAATGACGCTAGTTCACGCGCGAGCACTAATTAGTAGATTATATTGAGAAAATCTGGTACCCGTGGTCGTCCTTGTCAGAGTCTAATTATAAAGGTCTCTAATCCCGTCAGCTACACAGGCTAGTGATGATGTTGCTAACCTTCACTCCCAGCAGAGAATTACGATGTAGCATGGATGATGACGTCAAAGCACTTGTGAAAGTGGCGGTGAAAAATGAACAAAGAATAAGGCCGGTAAGAATCCACAGGATGCCAAACAAACGTGCAGGCAGCGACTTTGGAGTCCTGTCACCATACCTGTATCCAGAAAGGAACTCTCACCAGGTGATCTGTGACGTCATGCATGCCATGGGATCATGCATGCCAGGTGATCTGTGACGTCACTGCGGGGGCCTGGGGAAAGAAATTTTAATGCCGTATCCCATAAACCAACGCGCGCACCAATTCAATTCAATTTAATCTGTTCCCGTCAGCTTTGGTTTATGGGATACGGCATTAAAATTTCTTTCCCCAGGCCCCCGCAGTGACGTCACAGATCACCTGGCATGCATGATCCCTTAAGGTGGAATTCCACGGTCGCGAAATTTTTACATGCGTACGCAAGTTAATATTACTGGGCACATGAAATAGAGGTAATGTATGGAAAGTCGCGCGTAAACGTAAACGTTGAACATTGCTTAACTTTTACGTTTACGTGCGCCCTTTCATGTTCAAAGATCGCCTATCTTTTATTTGCACGCGTAAATTTTACGCCCGTAGCGCGTACTTAAAAATTACGTACCATTAGAAATCCACCTTAGATCAAACGTTAAGCATTGCTTACATGATGCAGGTTTGATAAAAATTTCCAAACACCTCATGAAAATTGGATCTATAACGTAACTAAAAACTCAAAAGCACAACATTGTGGGTACAGTGGTCCCTGGACTGTCTAAATTCTATGCAATGTGAAAAACATACTTCAAAAAAAAGAGCTGAAACCATTACTTTCATATAGCTTTTTATTGTTGGTGGCGATTTTCCCTTTACCCTTTCGTATTTTGTTCAGCTTCGTTCAGTTGTTATTTCGGACGTAAACGACGGACTATCCGTAGTAGTACTTTGAATAAACAAGTTTTAAGCATGTTGGGCTTCGACATGCCTAAACGTACAATTACGTACCAGTAAGCTGGATCTCGATTTATATAGCACAGAAACAGTTGGTCATTTATTATAGCGATAGTCGAGAAGTTACACGACTTAAATGAAGCCAGGCATCGTGCTTAACTATTCTTACCCAACTGTTGTCATGCTCACGAAAGACCACCAAATTCCCTCCATCACGCCTCGTGTGAAAGAGCCTGGAAATTGATCAGGATTTTTAGATGTATCCTGTAAGTTAAAGTAAATAATATGAATAAAATTTAAAGAAACCTTTATTTACAAATAATGTCAAATTAAATATTTTTCCAATGAATCAAGCTTTTCACCGTGTAAAATTTGGAAGAAAATTAAAATTTGCTAATTTGCTTCCTAACTACAGTAGGACCCAGGTAACTGGAACTCGGATAATTCGAACTCCCGGCTGACTCGAACTAAGTCCCATTTCCTTTGAATTGGATTTGTCCTTACTTTTCAGTCACTTTTACTCGGATAACTCGAATTCCTCCCTAAATCATGCAAAATTTCGTTTCCCTTCATCAAAATTTTATGAAATTTACCCCGATAACTCGAATTCTGGTTCTTGCAACTCAGCACCACAGCCATCCCTATGGCGTTTCTTATCGTGCAATCGGTAAAACACCCAAAACTAACCCTACTTTTTTTTTTTTAATGACCAGAAAACCAAGCGAACGACTTTGAGAAAGTCTAGTCACGTATTTGTAGTCATCCATTTCTCTGTATTATCATAAAAATGCCTAAACGTGTTACAATTTCTGATGAGTCACTTAATTTGCACTCTGCTGTATATTGATGCGCTGAAATACAAGTAAACTATAAAACATGGAAAACTGAAGATTCAATCGACCCCGATAACTTGAACCCCCATTAAAATAACTCGAACTGGTTTTTGTGTCCCTTCAGAGTTCGAGTTACCAGGGTTCTACTGTATTGCATTAAAATATTTTTAACAACTTTTTGTTTAAAGAGTTCTTAATTTACACGAAAAACACTAAAATATGCGTTTTTAAACGCACCTAAACTTAAAGGAACCAAGTGGCGCCGAAAAGTCGACAGTTTCCGTATTCATACGCTTGAAAAACGTTTGTGACCCAATCGTTAAGTATACATAGCGGAGAACGATATTGGTTTCATATCAGTATTCAGTTCAGTGAGAATAGCAATATTTTAGTTTAACTTAGAATCACGATTCTCAGTTTCTGTGCATTTCTCTCAAGAAAAAAAAGGAAAAAAAGCCGTTAGCTCACTGCTGACAACGCGTTTTAATTTATTGGTTCCTTTTTTCAGTTTAGTCTTTAAAGAATGCCTGATATTGGTGGCTAAATATGAAGCTTAATCAAGGAAACCAGTCGTTAACTTCTTTAACCGGTAATACTTGTCAATTTAAACTTTAAAGGTAGCTCTTTAAGGGCCACGATAGTCGATTTAAATTGCTAATCCTTAGATGCGGAAGCCGGTGAACTGAAAGTTTCAGCTAAATCCAGAATAGTTTAATTTACTTTAATTTCTGTAGCTTTAGATTTTCGTCTCTGCAACATAAATCATGAATATAACCAAAGATCCTGTTGTGGAAAACAATTTTACAATCTTCGGAGGTACTAAAGAGATCTGCCTCACGCTTCTCGTCAAATTTGTTTCCCCAACTATTCATGACTTGCAAATTTAATACCTAATCTATAGAATAACCAATTTTGACAAGTCCTCCAGCCACTATTACAATACACGATAAAAGACTTCCAAGGGGCCTTTCTCCTTATATAACTACCTAAAATTAACATATTTACCTTCCGTTTACCGAAGTATACAAAGTCTCTCTGGATCATTTTTTTAAGTTATCAAAATTAAGCACACTTACCAGTCCCCAGATTAAAATCCCAGCAAATCCTGCCAAAAGTAAGGTTAAAATGGTAACAGGCCAGGTATCTTTCATGGCTTGTAAGACGCGCTTTCGTAAATGTTTTAATGTTTGCTGTTTGTCCACTATGAAAACAACACCTGGCGATTTCAAGACCTCCACGTACGTATGCCCTCCGTAAGAACCATCTTCACTGCCTTGCACGGGTAAGGCTAGATCAGCTTCTTTTTTCACAATGGTTTCATCTAGCTGTTGTAGATTACCAGCTTTTTTCGTGAAGTTGATTTTAATAACGGGATTACGGACGCAAATCTGAAGTCCCTTGGATACAATTTCCTGAAAGATTCCTGTCACTCTGAATCCAGGTGAAGAGAGTTCTTCATCTTTCTTTTCCTGCCCGCTTTCTTGGTTTATACCGCTGTTATCGTTCGTTGCGTTCATTGCTTCTCCTGGCTGTGACGAGGCCAATGTTGTTCTGTTTTTGCTGTTTTCTAATGGCTCTTCGTCAGACATGACATAAGGCGGGTTTTCCATCCAAGAGATAACTACTGAGTATGGTGGCTCCGGCGGTACACTAATAAATCTTGTCTCGTTACCAGGAGAAGGTAGGCTTGGTGAAGTACTGTTTGCTTGACCTCCATGTAAAAGACTCAAAGAAAGGAATTCGAAGCCTCCCTCGAACGCTGCAGAAAAGCCAATGGATAGCACTAACAGGAAAACTACCAACCGTGTTTTTATCCACATTGTGTTTCTCTTCTTACTTATACTTCAAATACTACTTGCAGTCAGTTTCCTTCTGTCCAGGCCAGTAACCATTGTAGGCCCGTCGCCGAAAAAGCGTAGAAAGAAACTACAAAGGTTTCTTCTGGCATCCGGGTATTCTATCTTTATACAACATTTGAAAGGGCGGTTCTTTATAAAAGCGCATGCGCAAAGGGCTTGAAGCTAATAGGAATAATGCAAGTGCCATATTTCCTTGATTTTCCCTGACTGAATTTTTATTTTTGACATGTGATTTGACTCTGTTGCCAGGTTGGCAACAACCAAACTAGCCATTATCTCGATAGAGCGATTTTCGTATGACCTTGAAAAATGGTTTCGGTAAGTGTTCGTTCTTTGTTTCATCAGCCAATGGATGAAAAGATCAAAACATGGACTCTTCGTTTTCCCGCCAAAGAAAACCCTAATATGGAGAAGGCATTGTTCGATTGGCCAATCGTGTTGCAGTATGACGTCAAAGCGATGAAGTTTTTTTACGCGAGCATTCGCTTAACAAACCAAAAGCCACGCGCGTTTGTATCCGTTCGATAAACCAATCAAATCGCTCTATTTCCATTCGTTTGTTGTTTCTGTTTTACCTGTAGATAGATCAGGAAGGTACGAAGGTTGAAATAATAGAAACAGAAATTTCAAGGAGAAAAAGGATTCAGTTTTGGCCCAACGTGCGCTAAAAAATAATAGAAGACAGCTCAGAAAATGAACGTCTTGATGGTCTTAGGGCAATTCTTATTTAAAGAACAATTTCGTTAATTACTTCGGGAAGAATAATAGTTTCTTTTTAATTTAAACGCGAGCATGGGCTTCAATAACATCACCTCAGAATTTTTTTTTCTCAGTCAAGTAATTACATACGAAACAATCCATTGAAGTCCATCAATACATTGTGTGGCTTTATGCACCATGGTTCCTTTGTGAGATTTTATCGTCGCGTTTGTCTTTTTTCTGTGTTCTGCTCCTGTGTAAAAATTGACAATATGCCAAAAGATCTTGCTCTGATGAAAAATAGTTCAACTGTTTATCGCAAACTGAATATTAAACAGTACCTTTGGCTAATAGCACCATGTTTAGCCGGTGTTATTAAAAATATACAGGTGTTCACGATAACAAGTTTTCGGGGAGCTATTTCCTCTCGGTTTTATCACCATAAATTAGCATGTTTATCTTTTACGTTTTTGCCATTGAAATAAATAAATAAAAATTGCGAAGTTTTCTTGAGTTTATAAAATAAAGGTACAAAAAATATAGATGGGACATCGATTATGGTTGTTCAAGGACAGCACATAATTTTTCTTCCTCAATATACAATTTTGATAACTGCTTAAAGGAGGTAAAAACCTGAGTGTGTCTTTTTAGTTTATTGAGCATGCATGCAGCCAGTTGGCTGGGGATAAAAATTATTCAATGTACATAATTATCTTTTAATGGTTTGCTTGAAAGGTTCCTCTTAAGTGAACCCCGTGAGCAGACGTGCTATATTTTCCTGTGGTATAAATTAAACGTGATTTTCACAAAGGCTTTTTGTCGGTTTTCGCGAATTACTAATTATCTAAATAAATATATACTTCTGTAAAAAGTTTGAAACGTTCCAGTATTTTTTCTGGGCCCTGTTATCCTATGTTAACTTCCTTGAAGCCTAAACAAATAACTGATCCACTAATTTCCCATCTACCATACTAACGCATATTACATGAACTTTATGTGCAAGACTTATAATAAATTTTTACTTTTTTTTACTATAGATCATAAAGAGGATATTCAGCCTGCTGGTAATGAACAGAGACTCTAACTAATGCTACTAGAGATTTATTAGTGGGTCATACTGGGCGAATATTGTAAGACTTTGGAGCTATGCGTCTTACAAAAATGTGCGTTTAGATGCGCCAGTAATGTTTTGCATGAGACAAACTGTATCACACAGAGAAGACAGCGAAGGACTTTTTACACCTGCCATTAATTTTAAAAAAACGACGAGGCGCATCATAGCCGTCAACACACGACACAATACCTATTTTAATAGGTACGTGTAAAGCTACCGGCAAACGGACGCAACAACTCCCAACAATGTTGGGAGCTGTTGGCCAACATTAATGTTGCGTCCTTTTGCAGGGGGCTATAGTTTTCAGGTAAGGTATAGTTTTCAAAGTCAGGTGTCGTCACAACGTTCACTGTAAGTGGGTGATTTTTAAGCCATGAAATAAACCATAAAACTGTACCTGAAAGCTGGTTTCAAATAACCAGTTCTCAGGTAAAGTTTAATGGTTTATTTGCTTAGAAATCACCCACTTACAGTGAACGTTGTGACGATACCTGACTTTGAACGTTTATTTCTAAAATTTCTATTCACCCACCCAGATCTTCTTTACAATACCAGGGTGACTGACTCATAAAAAGTCGCTTTTAGTAAACAGCAACAATAGGTATTATCTTGGACGAAAATAAATGTCTCACGCCGGCGGATGTTATTTCTTGCAAATGAAACATTTTGGAGATGAGAACATCGATACATACATTCGCAGGTGGTAATATTGTATTTCAGGTAAACCCCCATCACAATCTTTAAGCTATTCAAATGGACACTATATCTCTGTGATAAATTAGTGTTTAAAACATGCAAGCTTCATTGTCCTGCTTTATAGACCGAGTGGGAGAATGGGGAGAGAACGCGGAGTCCACCACTTTTTTTCCTCCTTTTCTCGTTCTCAGACTCCTCACGGCCAGTGTAACCGGAGGTGCCTGCGGAGGAGGCAAATTCGAAACGTCACCTAACAAGGTGTACAATGGGAAACGCGCAAATGGGGATAGTAAACCACACCTGGCCTCCTTAAATTGATCACAAATACTTTGAATAGTCGCAGCTTACGGGACTGTATATTGTAATTTCTTGTGTTTTCTCATTATATTGTACCAATTATCTTCAAGTAGTGTTCTTTAGTAGGTATGTGAAAGGGTTAGGAATGGACCGCGGGCCGGTGCATCCCTGTATAAAACTTTGTTGAGTAGCCCACCGGTTTGAAATCAAACACACATTGTCGTTACCAAAGGATCCGATCCTTTTGGTCAGTTACAGATTCAGTTAATGAATTTGAACAAACAATATAGTGCAGCAATAAAGCGGTAGAGCGGTATAGCACGCAGATGTGGGTCAATTACGCCTTTGCAAGAAATTAAACTTTTAATTATCTATTTTACTTTGTGTTATTTAAGGTAATTTGAAAATTATGCCAGCAGAGCTTTTCGCTACGTAATTGTGGTGAAAAACTGTGCCGCTAATGGCAAACCATGCCAAAAATAAACTAACAGGGTTCACAAAAAACTAATTACTCATGAAGAAAGGTTATATTGATAAGCATATCTTTTACTACACAAAATATGTCGAAATAACAAATGAGTAGGATCATTGTACATTACACTGAAACAGGATTACATTGTTGTTTTTTAACTACTTCAGTTTCCACTTTTGGGATAGGATTAGTTAACAATTAATGGATGAGGCTGAGTATCTTATATGAAGAATTATGGAGATTGAGGAGGGAGGGTTTTATCCGTCGAGGCCGTAGGCTGAGGCGGATAACACCCTCCGAGATCTCCATAATTCTTCATATAATACGAAAGCCGAATTCAATAATTGTTTTATTATTCATTCAAAATAATTCCTAGTTTAAAAACAGAGCTATAAAACATGCGTACCTCCATCAATGTTAAGTTAATGTTAGTGGACGTTTAGGGTTGTTCAGCTCTGCAAATATTCTCCAGATAGTAGCCAGATGTCGCCCTTCGAGTTGTGTTCTTGTTGTTCTTGCCATGTTTTTAGCTATAGTTTTTAACCTGCAAGAAGGCTGGATTTTTGACGTCGTCCGTTCATTAAACTCAAACTTCTTCCAAATTTGGTCATCAGTAGCTGGTTATGGTGGATTATGCGTGTGCTTTAGCCAATCAGAATCAGGGAAATATATTGAATGAATGTTATCATTTACTACTCAACCTCATTCATTGCTAATTATCCTGAACAGAGTACAGGATTATTTTTATTCTGGATTGTATTAACATTTTATAACTAGTTAATGCTCTTTTACTAAGTGGATTACAGTATATTATCAGATAAGCAATACTGACCGGCTTGTTTTTGCTTGTACTGAGCCTTCCTAAATGTGGTCTTTGCCAGTCTACTCCACAATCCGGTTTACTGAAATAAGGTTTTAGTTTTATTGTTCTTGTCCTGAATTTCCGCTCGCATTTTCGATGAAGTAAAAGTTAGCTACTTGCTGACTTAGGAGTGATTCTTTTGTTGACGGATCAGTTTTATAACTCAAGGATTTTGTATAACTCAATTCTCATCCGATTTAAAATTTAATTGGTCCTTCTTAATAGAAAGTTGCTACAATACACGGTAATACAGTCGAACCTCCACTAACCCCGCCTCTCCACAACGGCAACCTAGCTCTCTAAAACGGCCACTTTAATTTATTTTGTCCCGGCGGACACTGAGTCCATACAGTACTCTTTTTTAAGCCTCTTCGTATGCCTCTCTTCTTTTTAAATTCAAACCTCTTAGTACGAATAACCTTTAACGCGGACAACGGACACTTCTTTCTTCTCCAATCAGCAGATTTTTTATAGAGTTCCTGATGTGGACGCTTCCTTGTCAACTGTGTCATATGCCGTAATAAGCTTGGCTTTTATGAATAATAATTGAAAAAACAAAAACTCTTTGGATGACTGCATGTGGACGGAGTAATATGAAGTCTAGCAAGAAGTCAATTTTCGGACTTTCTTAGCAACAATGAGGCTGTGCCGCAGGCTACTCTTTCTGACTAAGTATTGTGAGCTGAGCACAGTTTTAGTCTTTTCACAGACATAGTCCGCAGAATAACGGCTAAAAAAGGTTACAGAGGTTTACTTGGACAATGCTAAGGTCCTGTTTTTGTCTGAACAGCACAATTGAACCATATACAATATAATATAAAGAGGCCGTTATTTCGTTCGTCAGAACGCATCCTAATCTGGTGTTATTGTGGCACTAAGGCAGAACTTTTCGAGCTATCACGGGCGACTGCAAATTAGCCGCCCTATTAATTTTTATCAGGGCACCTTGGCCTGGAAACTAGAGTCCTTTCGACTCGATTTCGTTTCCGTAAATGACGAAAGAAGCATTTTATATACGTGATGTATGAATGATTACCTCTAGTAAGAGTTTCTTCGCTCACAAGTCCTCATTTCGGATCCATCTGTTCAAAACAGCTAGCTGACGTTTTCAATTATCATCATTTTAAAACACTTTACTGATGATCTCGTGAGTTTGGTGATTTCGCGTATATTTTGCTGTCAGTTATACGCATTTGCACAAAATATGAGATAACATAAGCGCCATTTTTTCCTGTACCCATGCGCATGCGCAGTTTTTGTCTGTTGTCAGGTCAAAGTATCAATACTTGTATCCGGGTCAGCGGAACAACTATCATTTCTTCCGCACTGAGTTATTTGTTATGCGTAAAATTTAAAGAATGAAATATTATGCACGCTAGTTTGGTAAATTTTAAAACTGTCCTTACTTTCCGTTTTAAACGTTTACTCACGCAATAGGAAACATTAAAAAAAACGTTCTCTAACAGTCCAGTTTCTGCATCTCGTATTAGTTTTGATATTCAGTTCTTCTTAGTTCCACGTTATTGACTGACGGTACATCCGGACTTGGACACTAAAATCTCAAAAGGCCGACGACAGTAATTAATTTCAGTGAAAATCGGGTCTGTGCAAATACATAGCCATACAGCCCATCGTTGTCAAATATCGATTACAGCCGACCTACTTAAACAAACCGGGAGACTGCAAAGGCGCCAGATGGAATGCCAAGATACATGATATAGAATGCCTGTTTAATGCGATTATATCTCCCACCGGAAGAATTATCTAATTACTGTCAGAACGTCAGGAAAATTAATTAGGTGAGCATACCTCCGAGTGCTAAAACGCAATCTTTCTTAACAACTGTTAAATTTCAAGAGATTAGCAAGGTCGTGGTCAAGAAGGCTTTGAAGGCGTATCGCGGACAGGGACTATTATAAAAACAAAATGGTGAGGGTAGGTTTTCTAGGTAATCCGACCAAGGATTTATCTTCTTAGCAAGCAATTCGTGGGCGTTTAAATACAACTTCGAGTACCTTGCAGTTAAGATCTGTGTCTGGGCAACTGTGATATTTAGAAAAATAGATAGTATTGGATAACCTGAGAAATGAGTCTTCTTTTGTTTCTGCTGATCCTTTTGAGCACCTCATGTGCACCGCCAAAATGATTATTTCATGTGTTGCAGTCACCTCAACAGCAGAGATTAATAATTTCTAGTCGGGCTGCTGTAATGAGAATCTATCTAGTTATTCGAGTGATAGAAAAGCAATGCAAGGTTTTGCCGCTTTCTGAGCAGAATTTATAGCAGATCTGAAACTCTCTTAACACCGGAATAACACATTGCGCACACATTATTGCTATACATTTTACTCTGAATAAACGTGCAAGTTCACTTTAAGAAAAAGAGTTCAGTGTTGGTTAGACCCTTCGGAAACGGCAAGTGCAATGCATACTGAATGGAGGAGTATGATTTAAGGTTCTAAATGAGCATTCTTATTTTTGATAATAGGCGCGGAAAGCCATGTCCCAAAAAGACGAAAACTAAAAATTAACCCTAATTAATTAATAAGTTTAGTAGAGTAGTTATTCACGTCATATAGAAACCGTGTTATTTGAGGTGACTGTTTTTCTGGAGACTGGTTTTGCTGTTACGGTCTCAACCTACAGTGAAGATGGTCAAACACAAAGTGCTGAAGTTAAACTTCGACATTAACCTCAGTGGGTTAGCAATTTGTCATACAATTGGTAGTTTAACAATAAGAGCCGCTGAGACATAATTGATTACTAAATGTAATTGCTAACCATTGTGGAGGTAAATCACACGTTTGAAACAAAAGAAATTCTCATGAAATTTGACAATTAATTAAATTCTGTGAGGCATTTCATGGTTTTGCGGGTAGCAGGAAAGCAGTGCATCTGTTCATTCATAATGCAATTAAGAGTCTTTCTGTTGTTAAAGTCTTTAAAATTGTGCTTGTATCAAGCATTGAGCTGATCGTGTTTTTTGGAGGTTCTTTATCACCCCATCGATGCAAGTCAGGGAGCTAAAAAGATCACCCTCGAGTTTCCCATCTCTTTGTGTCACTTCTTGTAAAAATATAACTAACCCTTAGATTCATGGTTTTGTTGTTTTATCTCTACATTGCAATGAAAGAAGAAGATCGTGATAGAATACTGAGACTTCCACCATCCTTGAGTAGTGAATACTGTTTTATTTTAATTTCTTGCAGTCTCATTTCTCTCCCTTTTCTTGGAAGTAGTTTATAATTCACCTATGCAACACATAAAAAACTCATCGCAAGCGCTTTCAAAAATTGCTACTGAATTATTTGCCTCCTTTGGACTGAGCAACTCAATTTGTCTGTGAATGCATTGCCTCTTATTAGCCTGAACTCTTGTCCCTTCCCTTTCGAACGCCCGCCACGCAGTCAACTTACTCATAGTAACTCAACACTATCTGTTCAGCCCGGGGGGGGGGTTACTTCCTTATAAGAGGCTAATGGGGATGTGCCGCTGGATGGGGTCGCATTTTCACGACTGGACTGACTATAATGGGGTCGCATTTTCAATAGAATTACTCAAATGCGGTCGCTCATTTCCTGATTTTTTGGGTAAGACGGTTCTTCATATTTACCGTTAGCAAACGTACCAGAATGTTTGTACTGTAGGTGAAAAGTAAATTGTTCTTCATTAGATTTAAAAAATAGTTCAGTTCATAAAAATGGAAAGTGGCTAGGTTGGGATCCCGAAAATTACATATTTTCCCAAAGGTTACTAAGATGGGGTCTATAATTGGTCACAGAATAGACTACAATGGGGTAGGGGCTCTGAGAGGCCAGCGGCACATACCCAGCAAAAATTTACCCAAGTACCCCCCCCCCCCCCCCGCCCCAGGGCTGTTTACACACACGTACGCCTTTCAATTCGTATTGGGTGGAGGTCATATTTTGGGGGAACAGACAATATGCCGACGGTAGAGATTAATGTGACTGATGTTGAGATAACTTTATCCTTCAGATCAGATCTTTTGCAGACAACCCGAAGCATTTTGGCCGCCGGCTTATGAATGTTTTGAGAATCGCATCGCGGGCGTGTCCTATCTTACATTCACTCGAGAGATATAGCTTATTCCAGTAGCTTGTAAAGTGATAATTGATTTTCTTGTGTTATTGCCTAGAATGTGTGAAACTGAGGTAAAAGGCACTGTCGAATCACAGATAAAGAAGTGATCCTTAACTTCATATCGTCACAGTACTAGAAAATTAATTGCCGAGGATTTAAAGGATAACACGGATCGGAAACTTTCTCTTTAAGTGGTTGCCGAGTTTGATACTAAGATCCCATCATCCAAAAGGCCAAAACTGTACTTATCACCCTATGAAACCCTTTTGCACATAAGAGTTTAGTCCAAGGATTTTTAGAGCAAAATTTACGTGACTCCAAAATGTCGTGTGAGACAAATTTCAAGCTGTTTCGTTCTCACATTCATATTAACGGCGGGTACGCCGGCAGTTCGCCCAGTTGGCCTATGCCACTTCGTCAGAGTTTTTATACTGTTCCTTGGTTGTTCACTCGCTTTTTAATCTGATTTGAGACTATAAAAGGTGGGCTGTGTAGGCCCTTTTCGAACTAAAGAATCTTCCACTTGGGACGGCGTTCCAACCGTGTTTGGTAACTAAGCCCCTTATTTGTCGAATATTTGGGTTAACACAGTTGTATATGCATTAATTAATTATTTATGTGTATCTCTGTTCATTTGGACCCCAGAGCAAGCCTCTAAAATGGCTGGTCAAGTTTCAGTGCCCACCACGAATAATAACTAAGTTCAACGAGTTAAACAATGACAAATTCGGTTAGCACATTATCACTGTCAGTTATGGATGGAACTTAAGAAAGTAACTACTGTTAAGAACGCCAGTCTGTGCAGTACCTAGAACGCGTTGAATAACTCACCAGTGTTCAAGAAAAAATAAAAGGAGGAAAAACGCCACTAAAGAGAGAACGCAAACAGTTTGACCTAAACCGACACCGCGCCTTCAATGCATGCCATTATGTTTTAAGCTTCCTTCCTTTTTAGTAAACAAATGTTTTAGCTGAGATATAAACATCCTTATGTAGAGCGATGGAAAGAAATACGCTTCCTTTAACAAAAATGCAAAGTTGAACATTAATGAACAATTTTCAGTCACTACTGCATGGGAGCAGAGTTCAGATACTCATTTTCATTAGCTTGACTAGTTCACTAGCTAGTTAGCGTAGGATTAGCTCAAGGGAGTAAACTGATAAAATGGATCCACCCCATGTCGATGTGTCAAGAGATGCGATATCGCTGAAGGCTTCTTTGCGAGATCTTCTATTGATTTTGCGGATTATGGGTCAAGTTTGTATTGGACAGTAAGCAAGGAAGTAATGAGTTGTACATCCCTACATCCTACCATCAATGTTAAATTAATTTTTCACCACAAAAGTTCCCCACGGTATTTATATTGAACCTATAGGCTTACACCAGAAAGCAATATTTCAGTCTTCCCGTTTACGAGTCGGAACTTGAAGTTCACAGTACAATTATACAAATCCTCTCTACCCTGTCCCTGTTAATCAAAATTAATGACTGTTTGCTTTACCATTAGTTGTTTTCCTCTCTGAAACGGGCGCCATTTAGGATAGTTTGGTTACAGTCCCGAAGGCGTGCCTGAAACCCTGGAATCCACGTTCAAATGATAGCACGCAATATTAACAAAACCCTACCCCGAGAATCAGAGGTGTTAGGCTGATTTTTTCAGCATCAAAGATGAACTCCCAACAGAAAAAAGTCTTGAAAGTTATCTTATTTATGGTTAACTCAGTTAATTCTGTGGCATTAGTTTAATTTACTAAACAAATACTGAAATGAGCAGTTTTTATTTGTTTGTTTAAGTCTGGAGTTTAATTCTAGTGATGACCTTTTTGTTTAGTTCGTATTCATGAATATGAGACACTCCTTTATGTAATAATGGTATCGTTCATACATTTGAATAACAGAGAATAAAGTGATGATGTAGAGTTCACGGCTCTGCTTTTTCCTTTTGGTTACCAGATTGAAATGTGAAAACCATAAAGACTACTGTGAAACAATATATTCTAAATGAAAGCTTATGCCAGCACATGCTAGTTGCAGTCCTTCTAATTTATTATGCTCTATAGGATAGTCCTAACTATTGTCTCAGAAGACGTAAAAGCGATTTAGTCAGGATCTAGTAAATTGTCAGCTCATTTTGCTGTACTAAATAAAATGTCCTCATTATGCTGTACTCAGAGATTGTTCGCAGTTTTGAGCCCCTGGATGAAATCCTGGAACATAAACACACTGATGCCCTCTTCTGGATCTCTGTCTATTTGAAGTTACCGTACTACTTTATATTGCATTGCTTTCAATTATTTAAATGGTCTCAATGAAACCTAAAGCCTTACTGTATACTGGCGCCGGGAGTAGAGAAACGAAATTGATCTAAGTACTGAGTGGAGCAGTGCTTTTCTAGTGTCAATTTGAGTGCGGTTTGAATTCTTAACAAACACCAATTTAATAGAAGCGTGCGAATACAGCCGTTTCTCTTTGCTCCTCGCCACTACGGACGTTTCGCCAGTTCCTCCTGGCGAAAAGTCCCTAGCGGCAAGGAGCAAGGAGAAACGCCGCAGTATTCGCGGGCTAATCAAATAGGACCTTTTGTTTCCCCGGCAACTTACCAAAGAGAATAGATGATCGGACAAGCTCGAAAAGATTGAAACTTGAAAGGGGAATAGAGAGTTGATATTCAGTCAATCTGACGCGATAAAGCAAGGTCCTTTACTAAAGCAAATGCCGGGAAACTTCATTTGGAAGCCATAGTGTAGACGAGGCTTTACTAGCTAGATTAGCGCATTTCCATTCGGCACCTCTGCCGAAGAAAAACTTATAGAACCCACGACGACGGTAAGTATGCACACAGTTTAACCCCTACTCAGCCGCTTCCGTAACCTTGCAGTGCACAGAGTATCCGAGCAAAAAATAATCCTTGTTAGCAAAAGTAGAAACGACATGTAATTGTCGACAAAAGCGGGTCAACCTTATAACCTCTACTAAAGAACTGGGCAGGTCAAAACTTACTTGGAGACATGCCTTGTTGACGCGTAACTTTTGAAGCGCCATAAATCATTAAAATTGACGCTTTTGAGCATAGTCTATCATATGCTTTTTTGGCTCAAAAAGGACGCTATATCGTCTTCCAATAAACGGCTTAATCCGGAATTCGTGACCATTGTGATTTGCCCTATTCTTGGATGAGGGATAAATTCGATTTAGAGCTTTGATCCTTTCCAAAACTATCGCAGGTTGAGTTTATTTTCGTTGATTTTGTATTTTTAATGTCATGCACGAGATTGTACACTGAAACCCTGAATATTAAGTCACTTTTACGGCGGTAGGTAGCACGAGGAAATTGCAAGGTATTTCAGTCAGACACGTATTCGCCTCTAGCAATACGAACTCTTTGCTCCCACAAATGCTCTTGATTACTTCGTACGCTCTTTCTTAGCCAGTTTAAAATCGTGTGCTTTATACTGCTGTAGAACCTATAAACAAATTGGGTAGTTTTTTTAAAAAGGAATTATTTCACTTAAGTAATAGAAAAATCTGCAAAAGCGAACTGTTGAGGCCCTTGTTTAAGCAAAAGCATTCCCCATTTATGATCGAAGGTTGTGTGGCAAAAAGAACCACCCACGATATATGAGTAATTCATAAAATTCGCTTGTTCTCACGAGTTAACTCAGCAAAACAATCCATCACTGATCAAAGCTTGATTACCAATCCTCAACTCTTTGACGTTAACGAATAGTTTTGCACCTACCATTTCCTGAGTTTATAAATCATTTTTTGAAAGGCATTGTTCGGCTCGAAGCAGGCCCGGCTGTGACCTATATACAATCTGTCGAGAGCAGATAACGTGGTAGATGTGGCATATTATATGTTAAGAATCATTTGTTGCGTCTATTTGCCATTTAATCAACTCTGGATTTAAGATTTCTTTAAAATTTCTTCGTATTCTAATAGAACACCCTAAAAACAAGTCAAGAATTTATAGAACTTTAATCTCACCGAATCCGTGCTCTCCAAGGACGAAGACCGAAAGCAACTTCCTCTACAAGCGGATGCGTTTTATTAAATAAAGAATGAAACGCACAGTCAAATGCTTCTTTTAACGGGTGTTTATTAACACATAATGGAACTGCATGAATTTTTATATACATCTTTCCTTTACAGTCATTGAGAAACTTGATATTTAGTGTGTCATCGTTAAAATTTGTCCATGAAAATGACGTTATAAATATGAAGAAGGAACTATGTGAATTAAGCTTCAATTTTGCTGCATGTGCAAGGAAAGAAAACGAAAAATGTACATCAATAACGAGTTTGTGGCCAAGTTGGATTAAATAAATGCAATGTCCGGTTCTTGAATATGACCTTTTTCCCAAAATAGTTTCAGACTTCCTTGGCTAAGTGGACAGCAAGTTGATTTATGAGTCGTTTAGCGTCGAACTTCTTTTGCTTCAAAGAAAAACTCAGTGATTTATGATTGCGTTCCGCACAGTTCAACAGAGCATTTAACCTTGAGACAAATCATGTTTAGCTAAAAGGAGATTTGTTCAACAAATTCAATAAAAGCCAAGTAAAAACACAAACGCTGTTCAACAACCTTAACAATAAATCCTAAAGGCTCACTTACAGCAAGTTGTTTGAGTGGTGAAAGCAAGTACTCCTCGAATCATTCAGCTTTGAGGGATGAGAGTTGGTGGAACAGCGTGTTCGTAATGGAAACTGTAACAGCATGGACACTTCAAATGCTGTCGAGTGTTGGGTGAATGCGAAGAAGAATCTGTATGAAGAAGACTTTCAATTGTGGGATGTCAAACCTGGCGACTGAATCGAAGTGGTTAAATTTCCAAACGCTTGCACAATTTGTTAATTTGCTTGTTGTCCATAATCTTTGCAGCTTGAACGTCGCTTTTCATTTCCTCGAGATCTCGACGAAATTTAGCCCGTCTGTTTTGAAACCATGTGATGACTTGAGCTCCAGAAATTCCCAGTGAATGAGCAATTTCGTCCCTATCCGCCGGCGAGAGGTACTTTTGATACACGAACCGCCTCTCGAGCACAAATATTTGTTGATTTGTGAAACATGTTCTTGCCTTGCGACGTTTCCTGGCGTTCAATCTTGCCTGGAAAGCCACGAGTCTGTGCTGAAGAGTTTTTGCCGCTGAAAAAAGGCAGCGACACATTGCTAAGCTGATTGATAAATTCGTTGAGTTGCAGGTCAGCGAGCACGTATATCAATAAACAAAAAGCAATGCAAAACCTACTAACGAAGCTTAAACCGCCATGCAAATCCAGAACAAACAATACCGTTTTAAACTGCTTTTCGATTACTTGGAGAATTGGACAGGTCAGTGTTATTTATAATGGGCTAAGGGACCTGAATTCATTGAGACAGTGGAATTTTCTAAGGTTGTTTACAAACGGTCACAGAGCTAAAGCTTTCAAGATCTAAA
This sequence comes from Porites divaricata, assembly GCA_038088405.1. Lineage (NCBI taxonomy): Eukaryota > Metazoa > Cnidaria > Anthozoa > Scleractinia > Poritidae > Porites > Porites divaricata. Next base: position 33,705,174 of record JBBMOI010000002.1, on the reverse strand, counting down.
GCTGCATTACTTACCGCTAAGAACTTCCTGGCTTTTGTTGCCGGGAACTGTCGAAATACACAAGGTTGTAGGCTTACCTATTTCGGGATTTTCCAATTGATTTTGACCATGCTCAGGTAGACTGCTACTCGTAAAGTCCTCTAGAGTTAAGAGGGGTGAACCCAAGTCCTCGTGGCCAGTTTCTCGCGAAGAAGAATGTACTCTTCTTCTTGTCGCAGGTTCTCTCTTAGGATGCGGTGCACTTAATATGGCTTCTATGGAGAAAGGCAACAACTTGTTGCCTCTATTATGTTGGTTGTTTGAGTTTCTCCCATTCAAGTTCGCAGAATTCGGAGAACTTGAATTGTTTTTAACTCCTTGTCTCTCCATGAAAAATTTCCCTCTCCTAGAAAGCGAGCGAACAGTTGAAGACTACCCAACTGTAAGACCGTAAGCTCACGTTGCCGAAGGAGAAAATCACTGCGGTGCGGCAATGCCTTTTAATTGTAACTCACCGATCACACAAACCACCTCGGAGTTTTCACCCAGCCCCAAGATGCGTCAATTAAATTATACAGCTTGTGCGAAATTGATGACTAATTAATTAAAGTATTTGCCCAGCCCGTCGGCCAATCACAGTCCGCGCGCCAGCCGGGTAATTCAATTAGCATGACAGGTTGTCAAAGTTAGAAACCTAAGATTAATTGAATCAGACTGTCATCGCTATCAAAGTAACCTTGTTAGGACAAAGAAAACATTTTAGAAGCTGCCAAATCACATTTGTGAATGAAGTGGATGGAACAATTATCTCGAAAAACACGAGTTTTTGAGTCAACAGCTTTCAGGCCGTAAGTTTATTCTGTTGTTTTCCATTGGAAAACGCAAAATGATATGCGCGCATTTGAGCGCATATAATGTTACACGAGTAAAAAAGCCATTCTGTGGGGTTATGTCGGTTATCATGCTGCCAAAGCAAAATTATCTCCAGCATCTCCTAATTAATTTCGCCTTTTGTCTGTTCAATGACACGTTTCCCAAAGGAACATGCAGCCCGATGCGATGCGCGGCTAGTTATATGTGCCGCACATATCTGGCATTCGATGCCCGTCTCAGTAGAGAGAAAAAAACAACATCAAACTCAAATTGGGTGAAAACTGAAAATGGCGCAAAAAATGACAATAATTTTGCAACAATAAATATGTTCACTCTTTAAAAATACATGCTTCCATCTTTGTTCTCCTAAAAGCGCTTATGCCAGCCGTCCTCCAGTTTCAAAACGCTTCTCGAGATCTGCTTGCTAATTGGCTGCAGTGTAATGCGTGAAAGGCTTTTTGAACATGTTGACAGTTACTTTAAAAACCTTATTTTCCTAATTCAGAGCAGTTTTGGTTTCTTTACTTTTCGAAAAGGTACCGTTATATCAGCTGTAATTAGAAGACAGCGTTTTAACAACTGTGTAAATGATAGACAAGATGGCTTTTAGGCCGCGGCGATTAATGGACATTTCAAAACCTTATACTTAGTTCCAATCAATTAAGAAATTTCCATTTGGGATAGTTAGTGTCCTTTTGTCTCTAGTCTGATGACGGAATATGAATTATGATAAAAAGCCTGTATTAAAGTGCAGATGTACAGCTGCGGGAGGTTTGTTTTATAAAAAAATAGAAGAAGAAGAAGAAGAGGTGAAAGGAAAAAAAATACGACAAGAAAAGTGTAGGACTTTCACGGCAGTGAATAAATGGTCGTCCAGTAACTGAGTAAGAGGTCCCTCTTTATGATCAGTAAGCCATGAAATGAGTACCTTTTTCGAAATAGAACCTTTCTTACAAAAGTATTATTTTTAAAAAAAATAAAATGCAAACTATGGTGTAGCTGATTAATTCAGTGAAACTTGAAAGCTAAAGAAGAGAGATCAACTCAGTGCCTTTACTCAGATCAGCAGACCTTAACGCCAACTTTCAAATGTTTCAAGACATTTATAGAACCGTCTGATAAATGCTAAATACTTTATAATAAATAGTCAGTCAGTGGATACTAGTTCTTAGACCGTCTTTAATTTTGATACAGTTTTGACGTTGGGGACGTGAGTAACTTTTTATTTTTTTCACGTGCCTGAAAGGATGGCTTTTTTACATGAATATATATTAAAGACAAGTCGAGATGAGTGACTTTATGAACTACCTGTGAGAGATACGTAGGCTAAAAATGATTATCAAAACTGAGCTATATAAAAGAGAATTATCTCATTCTCACTCATTTTTTATTTATTATTTTATGTAATTACAAAAATGAAATGTGCTTGAATTGACGTAAGTGTAAACTGAGAATCTTACTCTGTTCAGTTTAAATTGATCATCAAAGCAGACATTTAACATAGATCTTGGTGACGCATAAGTCATTGCCCAATGAACATTTCTAGCTGATCAATGGCATTTCCAAGGTAATGCAACAAGAGATCGCGCACAACTCTTCCAATGAAAAGTGATTTAAGGAGAAGCCTTTAGTTTCCAATTCAGAACTGAGCAACTTGACTATATCATTTATGAGAAGAGTAAGAATATCATCACTGTACCGGAATATACTGACCCAAAATACTGAAATTTCCCTCTGATACCCAAAAACACTGATGTGTAGTGTATTTTTGCTGGTTGACTGATTAGGCCTTCAAAAACTGGCCGACTCTTTCTAATTTTCAATTCTCAGCCGTGCACTTAACTCGTCATCTACTGGATCTTAAACTATCAATTCGTTGCCGGGCCTTAGTAATCCAAATCGCTATGAACGTTGTTCCACTCAGCAACTAAACTAACAAACGCTAAAAAACAGTGCTTATTACTTAACTTGCAGTCACTTATTTAGTATTTATTAGCGTCAGTTTACTGTTTGGTAGTTCTGTCTAGGGAAAGGACACCTAAATCAATTTCGTGATGTGGGGTGGATCGACGGTGTTTGTCTAACAACTCAAAACCTTTTACAATATTTTTACTGGAGATCATACTCTTTAGATAGCATGAAATAACACTGAGATAAGGCTAATCACCAAGAGAAGTAATTGGCTTGCGATCAGCAGGCAAACACTTTATATAGTAAGGAAATTTCGAGACTTTCTACAGTATTTTTACAATTCGAGACTGGCTCTAGTCTTCATCAGAGCCTGTCTCTGAAAACATCGCCTGCGTGGCAGGTTTGTCTGAATTGGAAGCGAAAGGGAAAATGGCTTTTCCGCGCGCGTTCATTCCCCTTAAAAAAGCTTAGATACCCAGCAGACACCCGAGCACCGGGCAAGGCGGACAAGCGCGTACGAGGGAGAAGAAAGAAGGGGAAACTCGCGTGCCCTCCGCGCTTCATGCGCGTCCGAAATCCCCTTGATCCTCTCTCTCGAACGCGTATTACCGACGCAGGCTGACGCAGGCTACTGATCCTCCAAGAAAGATTGCTCACTTAAGCGTTCAAGCCCTCATACCCAACACAAATTCTTTAAACTGATCTATATCGTTCTCCCTCTGTATATATATATATATTTTTTTTTTTTTTTTTTTTAGAGAATTAGTTGTTAATGAGAGAATTCGTTCAAGAGTTTTGTGATCGTCTTCTTAATTTTCCCAACCTTATCTTTTGATAACATATTGATTTTATTTTAGGAGAAAACTGATGTTGGTCACCCTTGGAGCAGCGAGGGGGAACTGTGAGGTTTATCGGGCGCTAAAGCTCTTTAGAATTCTAATTTTTTAACAGTTTTTTCCCGCTTCGCCTCAGTGCGGATCGGCAAAGCGACAGCGCAAGAAAAATTACCCCTGGCAGCTGTTTTAAATTGGCACGCCTTTCCAGGTGATCTGTGACGTCATTGCGGGGGCCTGGGGAAAGAAATTTTAATGCCATATCCCATAAACCAACGCGCGCACCAATTCAATTCAATTCAATCTGTTCCCGTCAGCTTTGGTTTATGGGATACGGCATTAAAATTTCTTTCCCCAGGCCCCCGCAGTGACGTCACAGATCACCTGGTTGTAGTTATGGAGCAGTAATTTGGATCCTGAGCTGGTAAAACAAATCAAATTATTGTTATATTGAAAGAGCATTTATTTTTCTGCACGATTTGCCAATTTCCTGAAAACGAAGACGTATTTTTGTACTTATCTTTTGTAAAGTTCCACTTTGTCTAAATAAACGCTGTAGCTAAAATTTCACCAAAATGTCATTTGTCTACTAAAAAATGAGGTGCTGTAAGACGTTTTCTCCCTTGGTTCTCTCGCTAGTTACGTCGTCCAGGCTAAAGAAATGCGTCCGGTTATTTTTCTCACCTTTACCGAACAGGAAGCTCAGTTGTCAATTTTTCCCCTAATCCCTACTCAAAGTGACAAGCTCAACCAGCAGAGCAAATTTCCCACCGCGCTAAATGGAAGTTTCCGAAGTTTCACCTTATTTTTTACAACACGTTATTAATCACGTCTTGCATATGTCCTCCATTTATTTAGTTCCTGTTAACACTTAAACTGTCAAGACTGAAGTACATCAAAGTAAATGAAAAGAAAATCTAAATTTCGTTTTTGCAAAATACTGAAAAAAAATGTCCATATTAGAGTACCGGCAAGGAGGTTTCCTTTGAACGATCAGAATACAATAAAATTTCATCCACAGACTCAAAAACAAAAACTGCATACAAACGCATGGTAACATCATTCAATAAAACTGCTGAAGCCTTTTATGTGAAGAAATTAAAGCCTATCTCTCTGGAACCCCATCTCCCTGGAACGCACAAAACTGGATAAAGAGCGCTGATGAAGAGAAAGAAGCCGAGCGAAGACTTAATTTCCTAAGTATCGTTGGATCTCACCATTACATACATGAGTTTTATTTCGAAAGCAGCGACTATATCCGGTCTGAAGAATTGCAACCGGAATTATCAATTTGTTACTAATTGCTGACCCTCTGGACTGTAAAAGGTCTCTGAAAGCATATTTTTCAAATTGATGAATCATTTAACATTCTCACTGTATATTGTACGGGTCGTAGATTCTTCTAGTCCTAGTGATGGTTGGAAACGAACAATGATTAATACGTTTTCAAATTATTTTGAATATTTAATTTACAAGGAATCAATGATTCATTTCAAGTAGCTTTTGCAATGCTGTAATACTTTGTTATGGTCATGCAAATAAAGCTTATTGTTATTGTTATTGTTGCAATACGCGCGTCAGACCAGAAGACAATGTTTAGTATTTTGTTTCATTGCTCATGGCGAACGCGGGTGGGTAAACTAATTTAAAATATTCAAATGCTATGATGACCTTAAGACATAATAGTCTCCTTTAAGCCCAAAAAGTGATCAGCATCAACTTTCTCCTTGTAATATCAATGCTTTGCAATTGTAAAACAGAGTGGTCATGAGAATTACGGACATGATCATACAAGATGAATTTCCTTGATATTTTATCAACCTCTCCCCACTACTTCTGTTGGAATGAATAGGGCAACAAATGAGAATTCAATTTTTGATCTTAGGGTTTAAAGGGTTGAAAGAGATTCAATGTGAAACAGTGAATCTGATAAACTAGCCCCAGAGGTTTTCCTTGAAATTTTCCTACGCGTGAGCATGAGGGAAAGTGAGGGGCGAAGGCGGCTAAAGCGAGTCACAGCGTAGTCGTGGCTCGCTCTCTCTCACGTGAAGAAAAAGTGCAAGACGAACCTCTGAGACCAAGGTTTGAACCCTTCACATGAATCCTCTTAGTCACACTTTCAAATGCTGCTTTTTTTCCCTCTCTTTTCGGTGAACTAACAAATAATTTCTGTAGTAGTGCAACCACTAGTGCGAAAGTTTAAATAATCGAATAACTGAAAAAAAAATATACAAAAATGCAAAAAAGAAACGAAATCAAAGGATCAAAAGAACGAAAATCATCATCGGCAAGATGAAGTTTTAGTGATACTGGTAAATCTTATCGATTCCCTTCTTCATCAATTCCTTGTGATAAAATTTACGAAAAATGTAAATGACTTTGCTGTTGTTGATAGGAAAGTGGAATAGCAGTTTTTTTTCGAACCTCCGAGAGAAAACAGACACTGTTGGAAAATTTAGAGTTGAAAGAATCAAGGAGTACGTTGACTTGCTGGAGAGAATGAAGAAAATCTAGAAAGTTAAGTCATGATTTGACTCATGTCGAATATTGATCGGGCGGGTTCAACACCACATACTTGATTGAAAGTGAAATTGGTGTTGTGAAAAACTGCCAAGACACCGAAATACAAATAGCTGGACGTTGTTTTCATATAAACTGTCCACTTCAAAGAGCCCAATGACTCATTTATTTGATGTGGACATTTTATTCATTCCTAAACACATTTAGCTGATTAGCGCTGTCAACTTTTTATCAATTGAGAAGTGTTTTTACCTGGCTGAATGATTTACCAAGGTGTTAATGCCTTAATCTTGTGAGGGGGGTAGAAACCAGGGGGGCGTGTCTAGCACTTCATTAGTTTTCCCTTCCGTTGGTCATGTAATCATAAAGTGTAAAATATGAGCGACTGCCTTGAATGGACGATGCAGTATCTGATTGTCTTTTCTCAAAATTGCCTTAAGTTTAGCAACTGCAATGATCTTAATACACTACTAGGAATATCCGTTCACTGATATGAAAGATATTTAGTAATTCTGCAGGCTTTCTGAAACACAAAGTGTCTGGTATTTGTCATAGGCAATTAGAGGTGGCAGGAAAAATTTTCTTGTTGGTACAGTTGGGCCGACCAAAATAAACTCGTGGGAGCTCGCGCCAAGAACAACCCTTCTAACTAAGGAATTTCCTCTTGTCTTTTTCGAAAAACCGGCTCAAAACGCTCTGGCAGCAGGGCATCTGAAGGATAGCCTATAACTCGCTGTGTTCTGACACCTAAGAATGGTGGGGTTTTTTTTGGGGGGGGGGGGGTATTCAGTACTGTTTAGCAGATTTTGATGTCCTTGAATCTGGACTTCGGTGGCTTTGTTTCACTAATCCGAATTGTTGGCCTCCAGGCCAAGGTAGTCTGCAAAAACAGTCGTCTTTCCTCCTTCGTCGCCGCAAGGGACTTTTCGCCAATGAAAATAAAAGTCTCTCAGCGGCGAGGACGTGAAGAGACGCCTGTTTTCACAGCCAACGCCAGGATGTATATGTCCTTTATCTCTCATAACGGAAAATTGATGTGGCGAGCTGTGCGTGGGTCCTTAATTGGTCGTAATTAAAAACTGTTTTGATTTTTTTCCCAAGCGGAGTAAATTCTCTGAAAGTAATGACTGTCAGTGGACAAAAAGTCTGTTCCTGGTATACTAACAGCCCAAGCTTAGACTGGAAAGAAGTTCTAAAACAGGAGCCTATGTCTAAAATCAGTACAGACAAAAAAGTGTGGTAGAAAAGCTGACAAGAAATATAATTCCTGAGATAAGACTCATAAGTTCTATAATGTTTATATAACTTCAAGAGAAAAGTCGGTTGTTATACCATAAATCGAAGCGAAATCTCGCTTTTATTTGGAATTATATTGCAGAACTACAAGGAAAATAATATTGAAATCATCATCATTATTATCATTATCATTATCATCATCATCATCATCATCATCATCATATGAATTGTTTCATCAGTCTTCAGTAATCCATTATTCTTCTCACAACTTTAAATTTCTATCATGCTTCTCTGATTTCAGAGCTGATCTGAACTCTTTAGATCAAAAACTTTAAATTATCGGCAAGGACGCCCATCATTTGAAACATTATTGTTCGAGGGAGAAAATTGGGACAAGGTGAGGAGTAACATGATCCAGCCTTTCCCTACCCTAAGCCCACCCTCTCAGCAAAGCTTGCTTGCAAGGATGTGCCTCTGGATGGGGTCGCATTTTCACGACTCGGTTGACTATAATGGGGTTGCATTTTCATTAGAGTTACCAGGAGCCGATTACTTGGAGTTACGTACTAGAATGGGATCGTACATTTCGGATTTTTGGGGTATAACCTTCTTCACAATTAGGGTTAGCAAACGTACCAGAATACTTGTGCTGTAGGTGAAAAGTAAAGTGTTCGTCATTCAATTTGAAAAAATGGGTCAATTCATTTTAGGATGACCTATTTAAAGGATTGACAAGGTAGATACATAAGTAGAAAACGACTAGGTTGGGGTCGCGAAAATTTATATTTGCCCAAAAGTGACTAAGATGGGGTCTATAATTGGACACAGAATAGACTACTGATGGGATAGGGGCCGTGAGAGGCCAGCGGCACATACCCATCAAAAAATAACCCAAGTACCCCCCCACCCCCCACCCCCTGGGTAAATAGTGTAAAAAATATCTGAATCTTCTTTCACTGGAAATCGTTTACTTAATCATGCTTTAGTCCACGTTGAATGATAATTGCTCCAGGCTTCTGCATCATCTCCTGGGTCTTTGTATTGCACAGTATGCTTGTTGTGGTGAACTATGTCCCATTTCCCCATCCACGGACCAACAATTGTGGTGTCAAACTCAGGATCTTTGTCTAGTTGAATATCCTCCTGTTATGACAATAATAAAAAATAAACTAGCCTGATACAAACCTTCTTTCAAAAGGATTCTTTCCTTAAATCAGATCAATGAAAGCGCCACAAATGACATTGAGAAATCGCGATTAGGACGCCATTTCACTGAATGGAACCTACATGGCAGCTCAGGGCGGATCAGCAGACGTTTTTGCTAAAACATCTACTATCTATAATGCTATCTTATGGCAACCGTTGAATTCTCTCTTGACAACAGTGAATAAAATTTTGCGGGCCACTCTGGAAAGCAACTTCAGATTAATTCATCTGTTTTTAAACAGTTGAATTAATAGACTACCATGAACATGATGAAACCTCGATTTCACGAAGGGCCAGAGGACTGACAAAATTTGTTCGCTATAACGAGGTTTCGTTAATATATCGAGGTTCTTTTTCGTAAATTTTATTTTACTATTATTGGGGTAAAGAAAAATCGTTCGTTACTTTCGTTATATCAAGGACTTTGTTATAATGGAGGTTCGTTACATCGAGGGGCCGGACTGGGCGTTTCCCTCTTCATCCCATCATTCTCTATTAGGGAGCTTTAGCACCGACGACGGCAACGGCAGCGAAAACGTCACTTTAAAAATGAGTTCTCGTTTTTTCAAACTTTTCCTCGTTTACTCCAATTCGTTTGAAATGTCAAAAGTGGGCGAATTTCGCTGGAGTTGCTTTCTTGGTGACTGCTCTAAAGTTTAGAAAGAGAAAGAAAAATTCGTCGTCGCTTGTTTACGTCCTCCATAAAACGTGAAATTAGGCATTTTCACGTTGTAGTCTTGAAGAGGCGGTAGAGAAATGTACAAAAAAGCGTGATGCACGTGCAAAGTTGTTGTTTTGCTTAATAAGCCTATCGCTTTTTTTGACGTTCTCGCTGATATCGCCGTCATCTTTGCTAAAGCTCCCTATTGCTTCCAAAGAAACTATAGTGTTGCGTCAGTTGGAGCGTGAAATACAAAGAACTACAAAGTTTAATAAACTGAGTTGATAAGGTAGTTGGCCACCTTATAGCCTGTTCCAGGCTCCGAGATAGTGGTGAAAAGTCTTTCAGTAAAAAGAAATGCGAAAAACGTGCGGGGGCTGGGGAGAGCCACCGCGCCCTTTCCCAAGTCGCGTCCGTCTTATTTTTGCTTTGCTCGTTTTAAAATACGTCCGCACTATACTATCTGAGAGCCTGGCACAGGCTAGCCACCTTAGGGAGACCAGACAGAAGCTAACGTTTCGAGCGCTAGCCCGGCGGCGTTCGTCAGAGCGAATCAGGGGAATTGTGGAACGTATGTGTTTTCATTATACAAGGCTGGACCCATGTTATTGGCGGGAATACCTAACGTGGAAAGTGTTCGTTGATTCTCTTAACCCATTAAATTTCCCTTCAATCGACGTAAGCTCATATCTTCACTTACAATTTGTATCCTCAGTTCCGCAGTTCACATGATCTTCATGTTTCATTCCTTTCACTGGTTAAGATGAACTCAGCAAATTGGTCTGCTCCCAATGTATGGGTCTCCACATCTCAAATGGTAGAGCACTGCAGCGCTAACGCAGAGGCCATGGGTTCGAATCCTGTTGAAGTCCCGAAATATTTTTCGGGCTTCTTTGCAATTGCTCAAATTGCAATTACTACTGCTTCGATCATATCTTCATTTTAAAAAGTTATTCTGATCTAATGGCGTTTCTGCGCGGAAGGTTTTTTCACGGCGTTGAGAGATTCGCAGAACAGAGCTAGATGTCAAGTTTTAATACGAAAAACGGGAAACGTGGGATTCAAGTTAAAAATTTCTCAGTTTAGGCAACTAGCACATCTAATAATTATGGATGAAACCACAGGTAGCCCGCCGAAGCCCAAAGCTCGAAGCATGACCGGTTTTCTCTCTCAAAGAAGAAACACACAACTTAAATAAGTTCTGAAATGAAGAAATGATCGTCGCAGTGAACGCAATTTATGCAATTGCGTAAAGAAGCCTGAAAAAAAATTCAGGACTTCAGCGGGGTTTGAACCCGTGCGTGACCTCGCGATACTGGTGCGATGCTCTACCAACTGAGCTATGAAGCCACTGACGTTGGGAGCAGGTCAATTGTGGGTTCATATGTTCCCGTGAAAGAAATGAGTGTTAAAGATATATGAAATGATATGATTTATTTCATATATCATTAACACTTAAATAAGTTCGTAGGTTACAGAAACAATCGTTTTTTCCCATACAAATTGTATGCCAGGCGGTTACCCAATAGTGCCGACACCCATATTTGGAGCTTGGGCTACCTGTGATGAAACAACGATTGAGGTTTGGTTTACTGTAAAAGTAATCCTAAATCTCTCTATTACCTTCTCCATTTTGGCCTGCACGTCTGGATGTGCTCGCTGTAATTTTGTTCTGTCACGTGAGGCAAATTCTTCCCAGTCTACCACATAGTTAGGGTCGCTTGATGTACGGAGTAAAATATTCTCCTAAAAAAACCCAGAAGGTATGTCAACTTAAACAATGTTTTAAACGAAATTTAGCGTTAAACCAGAAACACAGCAAAGATTCAAAAGGTATGCAACCGTGGACTATAACTGAGTTATTCATTCTGTCAGTTTTTTAACGTTTATCAGTCTTTGTAACTTATAACTTTGAATTACAACGATCACGGAAAATGAATCTGATGTCATATGAAGCGGTGTTTTTTATATTTGAGATTTCATTGACGAAACCAAAAAATCAAATATGGGCTGAACTCAGCCCGTGCCACAGTCCCTTTAAGTCGGTTCGTCATTAGATAGATTATAAGTCACGTTTACGCAAAACGTTAGATTCAAGTTAGGAAATTCTCAAAATGAAAAATGAGCGGGGTAAAAACAGCTCAAAACAATAGTTTTGGATAAAAATGGTGTGAGAATGATATTCTTTGGCAGAAGTATTATCATTCATATTGTCATATTAGACTCGCTTATTTTTAGTCTTGAGGAAACATGATTCTTTATAAGCCCGTGGTTTCTTTTAGGTTTCCTCGCAATCTGCTTCCTACTGATGACGTAAAATATGTCCACAATCCGGTCAGAAGCCCTGATTGGTCGACGGAGTAATTACATTATTTTAGCTACTATTTACGAATGACAGACAAAAGACAAAAGGCCACAAAGGTCAAATGTAACCCCGATGAATCTCTAACAAAACAGTCAATATTTGTGGAATATAGTCTTCTCAAGAACAAGCATTTGAGTTTTGCTGGAGCTCGTTCGCAGATGATGAACACAACACTTTATCAAAATCGACCGGGAGAAACCTAAAATTTATTAAGTAAACATTGATTGCGTCATCAGTAGAGAATTTCTGTCGCTGAGTCGCAGACGTACCTCCGCGGGAAACGTCCCCAGCGGCGAAGAGCGAAGAGAAACGGATGTTTTCGCAGACTACTTCCTTTTTAATAACGATGCGTGATACGGCGAATAAACATGAATGAATGAATGAATGAATGAAAAGCAACGGGAAAAATTGGTTACGTGGTTCAAATTCAGCTCTAAACTTCTAACGATGCAAATCTTTCCCGTTTGTTGAACTGTCACATCTGGTTTCACGTACAAACTCAGATTACGCTCTAGATTGTGAGAAATTACCGTCAAACCTAACCAAAAGGGGTGGAGGTGTCGTACCGTTGAGTTGTGTTATGTTAGGCAAAAGGCCTGGGCCGAACGAGGTGAGAACTGAAAATGTATTTCATTGGTTGTGCGTAGACCTACGTACCTTGAGGCCATAAAAACCATTGGGTTTATCAGGTCTTTGCCACCTTAGATCCAGACTCCATCGAATCTTGTCTGAAACGTTCTCCAGACTAAATGCAAGTGGACATATTAGACTGTTTAGAAATCATTTGAGGGCAATGTTCAAAAAGCATCAAAACTTGCTCATGTTGTTTCCAACAAGCAAAACGGAACAAGTAGACCTGAGCTTAAGACCAGGAGTGGTGCCAGTAGAGTACAGTTTATGCCGTCAAAAAGTTTATGATATTTTTTTCTGTTTGTTTGTTTGCTTTTTCATCTCATTTGAGACAGCATTCAAGGCACTTAGAGAAAGCTGTCGTACAGTTTTCCTTGGTAATCTTTGACTTCAGTTGCTTCATGGACTGAGTGGCTTTAGTTAAAAATTCTCTTCGCCTACCATTTTAGTATGATGCGATTAACTTCAGACACAATTCAGTTTGCGCATTGGGTGGTAAGATGCGGGAAACAGCATTAAAACTTGAAAAAGTTGGCCCAGTTTCTTAAAGTTTCAATCCGTGTCTATCCTCGCCATTTGTTGAAAAAGATGACAGGAAAGAGATTCAATGCCTAAAAATAGCCTTAAATGACAAAACTGGGCCATAATTTTTGGAATTTAATTGATACGAAGACATTTTTTTTTTGTAGCTTTTCAAAAAGATGGGATATTGTGCGATATAGCCCCTTTAAAAGTCAAGAAGGAAAAAAGAACACAAACTAAAACACAGACCTTCTATGTGGCACCAGATTGTTAATAAACAGAACTCCCCCAAAAGGAACTTCACAAAGCACAATGTCGTTCTCGAAATCCACATCTATCGTATATGAAGTGAGGAAAACAAGGATCACTTCTTAGTAAAGTTGATCTTCCTGCAACACCTAATTCAAAGATTCCGATGACGTTTGATGGAAAGAGTAGGAGACGTACGCCCTGGTGTCATAGTCTATCTGACATTTGCCGTCATTTGCATTGTCTGGGGGTGGGTGCGGTGAGACCAAACATGGACTGAACTGAGCGGCTGCAGAGTGCGCCTTTACATGCTGACATTCGATCTCACTTCTCTGGTTCCTTCGTAATTAATCCACTGGCTGCGAGTGAGGAACGTTGGCACCTCCGTTATCATCATCATCATCATCATCATCATCATCATCATCATTATTATTATTATTATTATTATTATTATTAATATTATTATTATTATTATTATTACTATTATAGTAATAACTGATAGCGTTATCTGCCAGTCACCTTTTTGCGTCAACTTGGGACCCATAAGAAGACCCTACGTATATTTGGGCCCGATTACTTAATTGATGTCAGCATTTGCATAATAAACAAATGACGATCGATACGGCTCAACATTTAAATCCCACATTCCACAGGGCCTTACCTAATGTCTTTCTCATTTCGTCCTCAGCAAGGTCAACATACCAAGTATCCCCGGCACAGCAGGTGTGTGTTGCCAGTGTACCTTTTCTGTGGCCTCCCCGAGCTACCTGAAGAAACCAAAGATTATAATGAGTTCACTTCCCCTAACCAGCTCGTTCGGCCCCCAATGCATCGTTTATTTGCTATTTTATTTCCTTATGAGCCCTTTACCACCCTCTCCTTCTACACCTAGGTCAATGTTACGACCTTAATTTTCACGGATTGATAGATTTTTAGCTTCTGATACATTTTAATGGCACTTTTTCCCACGAAAATGGACCGCCGCTCCTTCCATGAGTGCATTCAAGGTCATTAAAAGGAATTTGAAAGATTTTCTAAATTCGCGCCGGAATAGCTCTAAAAATAAACTGGTCAGTGAAAACGCCGTGACACGAGGACATGGCAGCTCCTCGCTCAGGGTTATGGGCTCGTCGTGACTTGAGCAAGTTGTGCATCTCTTCAACGCATTATCCATGTAAATAGAAGCCATCTTTAAATCCGTTCTTATATCGGTACCGACTGAAAGTAGTCTTCAAAAGGACATTAGGGCACACTTTACCTGCATACAACCATTCATCCTGTTTGTATCCAACAATGGAATCCAAGCTGTAGGCTGAAGAATTTCACAGGCTTCTGATGACAAGTACGCGCAGTCTGGAATAAATTTTAACAAATTGGATTTTATTTCCCTTCGTATTTAAGCAATACCAATGTCGTAACTAAGTCCGCGTTAACTGGTTAAAAATGAACGAATGGATGAAATGAATGGAAAGAAATAAAATACATCAGAAATGGGATAAGAATGTCGACTTAACTTTTTTTTGTATGCAATAATGGCAGGAAACAAATTATGTGATCACATAATCTGCAGTTGCACGAAAATATGTACAGCTCTATCTCTCAGTCACTAAAATTCTTTTCACTCATTAGAATTTGAATTTAAGTAGAATTAATTTAAGATACTTTGGTTCAAATATAGGGTCCCCTTCATGACTACCGGATTTAGGCCACAATAGAGCGATTTTCGTATGACCTTGAAATGAAAACGCGCGAACAAAACAGAAACAACAAACGAACGGAAATAGAGCGATTTGATTGGTGTATCGAACGGATACAAACGCGCCTGGCTTTTCATTGGTTAAGCGAACGCTCGGGTAAACAAACTTCATGCCCGAAGAACTTTCTAGAAATTGCTTTGACGTCATACTGCAAAACGATTGGTCAATCGAACAATGCCTTCTCCATATTAGGGTTTCTTTGGCGGGAAAACAAAGAGTCCATGTTTTTTTCTTTCCATCCATTGGCTGATGAAACAAAGAACGAACACTTACCGAAACCATTTTTCAAGGTCATACGAAAGTC
Source organism: Porites divaricata (assembly GCA_038088405.1). NCBI lineage: Eukaryota > Metazoa > Cnidaria > Anthozoa > Scleractinia > Poritidae > Porites > Porites divaricata. The sequence continues at coordinate 33,690,128 of JBBMOI010000002.1, read as the reverse complement.
GCTCTACCAGTTTGTAAAGAGGGGCAAGAAAGGCACTTTCTCATGGATATCCATCATTTCAACAGGAAACAGACAAGGCATTCAATGCTCGACTTTGTAATTTGTAACTAACAGTTTTACCTTGATGCCAAGGCACGGTCACCTGAGTATTTTTTGGAGTCTGTCAAAATAAAATAATAACACATCAGCATCAGGAGATTAGTCGTCAATTTTAGTTACTAGTTTTGCTCCGTGTTACCTGCCCTCCGTATGTGGAATGGTCGCCCCATAAGAGGGAATCCGGGAAATTTTTGTTTGTGAAATCCGCCGAATTCTGGTTTTTGGAGTCTGGAATACAGCTCAAGGAGTCAGGAATTCCTCTAAAGATTGGAATCCAGCATCCAAGTTCCACTGACATAGAATCGGAATCCAGTTCCTGGAATCCAAAATCCAAGAGTGTCTTGTACTCCCTTATATGGGGCGAGAATGGGTGGGGGAATAATAAAAGGCTTGGTGCATTGACCAGTAGCGAGCGGACGGAATATAACCTTTGTCCAGGAGCTGCTCCTGTTTCGTCCTTAAGTTTCACACAGGATGGGTAGCTGTATCAGGACACTTACCTTCGTCCTTAAGTTCCACACAGGATGACCAGCTATATCAGGCCCAATAAACTGCTCTATGACGTTCAAAAGTCGTTCATTGCTCCACAAGTCTTGAAAAGCCTGTTAAATGCCAACAGGCGAGCCAGGCCAAAATGATAAAACAACATTTAATACCTAGAGTTGTTTGCATTTTGCTTCATACAGGGTTTCTCCTTGCTTTTTTAATGCACCCGACCACTAATCTGACCAAATACCCCAATATTTTGCAACACTTGTCGCATTATCTACTTAGATAAAAGGGGACGACAGTCATTTACTGAGTCCCAGAAATAACCGAGGATGCATATAAAGGGAGAGGGGGCTTATAACCGAGGGTGTTTATAAGAAAGGAAGGGGTCTTATAACAGAGAGAGCTTATAAGACGGGGAGGGGAGCTTATAATATAACTGAGGGTGCTTATAAGATTGGGAGGTGGGTTTATAACCGAGGGTGCTTAAAAGAGGGAGAGGGCTTACGTTTTAGACTTGTCATCCTGCTTCCCAGTCCCCCTCCCCCACCCTTCAAATCAGCATTTCCCCTTCATTCCCGCAAAAAAACTATCCAGGTTTGCACAAAATTTCTTATGACTCACGGTGATTGTAAGCCTCGGTTATTCTGGTTACCTTTGGCATAACTCCATGCTTATGAAGCAATACAGCAGCTCCTGGAAATTGCTTTTCGATCAATATCAGTCTCTCATAAAATGACGCATCCTTGTGTTTATCTATGCCAAAAGAAAAATGTTGCTTTTAACAAAAAAAGAAAGTATTGCATATACTGATAAAACGTGTGCTTTTCCTAGATCCAAACTAGAACCATTTCAACTCTTGTAATGTTTTAAGTGTGTTCCCATTATCCGCTAATTGGATTATCCTAAACAATCTTAGTTTGTACTCTTTAAATGGCGTGATATGCTCCAGGTTTTAATGTTGGCTATCCATAAAAGATGGCTTTGTAAAGATATAATAGCTTGATCGTTGAGTTATACCTCAGGTGCAGAAACGTTGGGAGAAGGATTTGTCCATGCTTTGTCCTCAGGGACAGTATACGAGATAACGTGGGTGCGTTTTTGCCTAGTTCCTGTACGGCGTTTTCCCAGTCCCTCTCGGTCAATTCATTTCGGTGACGTATCCGAGGCGAACGGTCTGGGAACATTTTCGATCGGACCACCTGACCCAAAACGCTTTGGCCGCGCGGAATAATGAGGCCTAGGGACTAGGCAAGGTGCGTGTTGGAGGCGAATCGCAGCGCACTCGAGGGGACAAAAGTAAGGGAGTACCCGCAGTTTGATCAGTGATTTTAGTTTACATGTTCCTTGAAATAGTATACCTCGGATTTTTCCAGCAACGTAGAGTTTTTCTGCAAGTTGATCAACCAGCTCACAAATGGCTGCGATAACAGACTCTAACTCACTTTTTTCAAAGAACTGAGGAACCAACACATACCCCTGTGGAAGAAAATACAAATGCAGTGCTGAAGGGTATTTACCACACAGCATATCACTTGCCTATATAGGAGTCCAAAACAAAAATTGCAGAAAATTCCTAGCTCTCATTGTTTCTTAGATATTTCATCATCTATAATTGTAGCTTTGTTCCAGTGGTCTGACGGCAACCCGCGCGCCCGCGAGAGCAGATGTCTTTACCAAGTTTTTTTCGAGGCTTTTGATAGAGTACGTTGCGAAATAGAGAGCTGAGAGAAGGGGTGAGGTGATGATGGAGAGAACTAGAGGAGAGAAAGGGGGTTTTTGCCCATTCTCTATAGTTTTCTATTGTTCCGGCTTTCTATCTTTCTTTTATGTAACTTTTCTGTTGTTTATAAAGTACAGCTGTAAGGTAGACTTTCTCAATGCCCGTCTCCTCCGGTGCTTACGCAGTCGACCTCAGTGTGGTTAGTCTAGTTATAAGGTTGTTAGGATGGGCACTGCCAAGATTTTTTTACCTTTGTTGATTACAATCATGACCAATGGATTGCAAAGTTTGAACAGTAATAATAGAAACCGAACCGACATAATAATCTTACTAGTAAATGAATTAAATGAATAGACTTGTAGTTCACAATGTAGCCAGCGTAAACAGTCGTTTCGCCTCGCTCCTCGCCGCTGTGGACGTTTCATTCCTCCTCGTGAAACGTCCTTAGACAATTGAGCAGCTATATTACTAGCAGGAAAAATCACATCACGGGAACGGTTTCCGCTTCAACTTTGTCCTCAGTGCTTTCTTGGCCTTCAGAATGGTGGGTGGAGCATAATACTCAATTTCCCTAGTTACCCTTAGCCCCATTATTTAAACGAAATTGAGCTTTATTTGCCCTCGAAAAAATCTTATTTCCTCTATGAAAAAAAGAGCAATGTTTTCTTTTGATATTTGATCTTTCTTGGTTAATTATTGTCTGGGGCTGTTATAGAGTTCGATTACTTCTGGACTTCTTTTATTGGCTGAGGTGAAATTAAAGTGATAAAAAGGAGAAAAGAACCAGACCAGTGCTTCACCATCTTAACCTAAACGCTCGGTAACATGGGCAAGTATCTTACTCTTCCGATCCCGAATAGAGTCAATTACAGGTCAAGTCGTCACGCATCTATAACAATACCGCGTTACCTATAATTGTAACGCAATGGGTCATTCTTTTTTATGATATTGTTTCTCAACTTTTCTTCGTGTACCATGAAATAACTTCTACCCATACCTACTCGAAGCCCTCTCCTTACTTTGCCCTCCCAACTTAAAATAAGAGGGTCGACGGCTTGGTTTAAAATGTTTTGAATCGACTCCTCAAAGGGATCCGGAATCCACAAAGTCCTACATGTTCCTGTGATGTTGTGCAAACGTTAGCTCAATGTTAACGCTGGGACAAGGACTCGAGCGATCGAGCGAAGAGTTCAAGGTGTGAAAAATTTGCAACGTTAAAAGGATCAGGTTGCAGTTATTTGTAACTTACCTCATCGAAAAACTGTTTCACTTGTTCATCGGTTAGTTGGCCCGGCTTCCAACAATCTGAGGTTATTTTATCGGGCGGTTTTGTAAATATTTCAGGTTGGGTAGAGATGTAAGAAGGCATTTTGACAAAAAAAGGCTTTCCCTTGCACGGTCGTTGGCGCTTAATTATTTAAAACATATGATATGGGAACACGCGAAACCTGTGACCTGCTTGTCATGTGACTGCATTTCATGTCACGAGAGTATTACATAGATGTTGTGTAGCCTGCGTTGAAAGGGGGTGAGGTAGGAAGAGAACACCCTAATCGATCTGCATTTTTAAATCATTCTCCGGGAATATTCTTCAGGAGTACTACTTAGCTCCAGTTTGGAGACTCTTTTAGCTCCATTTACGTACCCATGCCTCAACAAATCAGAGCCTCGTTACTAAAATAATCACTGAGCCTCGTTTTGGCATCGGTTACCCTGGAAACCATTGGAACCTCAAAGATGGCGGACGTTCATGTGGAAAGCTGTGCACATTTTACAAATAATATTCTCTCTGGAGCGCCTTCTCCTCTTCCTCGTCCGTATTTGCCGTCTTTGCCACCTGCGAAAACCATCAAACCTTCTTATTCAAGGTAAAAACTCGTCTGTCGTAAAGGTTTTGCTGGAAATTTTGCCATTTCGGAATCATGTCAACAAAGTTCCGCGTGAAATCGTAGCTACTTCAGCATACTTGCATGACTGATGCGGTTTGATGTATTTGTAGATTTCTTATTGGGGCCCCATATTCAGCGCTTGCTGGCGTAGTTGCAGATGCACGAGAACCTCCAAAGGTAAATTTTCGCCAATTTTTGTAAGCAGATATTTTAATATTTTAAAAGGTGGAAGTTTAATTGGTTAATAAGCTATCATGGGAATTCACTTATAAACAGTTGATGCACTTTATTGTCAACGTTTAACTGATGAAACATTTCGTTCGAGCCCTGAATGCTTCCATTGGTCTATACGTGTATTTTATCTGCAAAAGAGTTTCATTTTCAAAGGCATTTTCTTACAGTACTAGGAAAAAATTTCATTTGTTCAATTTCTTGACACCAGTAATCATTTTAAGGGCCTGTTTACATGGAGGTTACCTCACCTATCACGGGTCCCCCATCTCCATGTAATCAGGCCCTAAGAAGAGCTGAATGACCACGCCCCAGTTGCTCAAAAGGTGGGTAGCGCTATCCATCGGATAAATCACTATCCACTGGACAGCGCAATTGGTTTCCCTAACACTTATCCATTGGATAGTGATTTATACAGTGGATAGCGCTATACAACTTTTGAACAACTGGGGCCAGAACATCAGCATTTCTGATGAGAAAAATAATATGTAACTGCCTAAGTGGAGGTTCTGAGACCCTTTGAACCAGCTCCCTTGGATATCCCTCTGCTGTTGGATCAAGGTTTGAAGGTCAAGCTGATTCTGTTAACTAATACATTTAAGCGGTAGTAATAATTGTACTTGCATAACTACATTGTTATTCAAGTGTACAGTGTACTGTCTCCCATTGTCTGGACAGTTTTGGACAAACACTTAAAAGTCAATTTTGAATGTAGTTACATGAATAGTATCACACGTACCTAAATTTCTTATTTCAGCCACCTTCTTTACCACGCAGTAGAAACAGAATTCAAGTTGGTTGCACTAACCGATGGAGGCTCCCAAACTTGCTTGGTAGTGACTTACTGGGATCATCTCAAGCCTTAAAATCTGTTACCAGCTCATACAATGACTCGATAATGGCTATCATGACTGGTATGTATGCATGACTGTTATAAAAAAAATTATTATCATAGTTATTGTTGCAAAAGAAGTAAAACATTCAATTGAAATCTCTTGGCCTTTTGTGATCCCTGTTGAAAGTGACCAGCTCTAGTTACAATCAGCATTGTGAAACCCTGTTTCAATCATGACTAATTACTAAGATATACATGTAAAGCTTTGGTTGAAAAGCTTTTGTAAGCAACCATTGTGTTAAGAGACTGTTGTCTCTTTTGTGAATTACAGCTGTACCAACTGCTCTTTTACTTTATTTTGAAGTTCTCAAAGTGACCACTCAGTCAACATTTGAATAAAAGCTAAAAACCATAAGCAACATTTCACATTGCTTTCCCAGTGGTGCATGTGAACGCATGGGCGGGTGAACAGTTGTCAGTCATGTGAGTGCCAAAATTTCTTGGATGCATACATGTAGATACCTAAATTTTCTTACCTATGGCACTTCGCTGTGCATGCTTTATCCATGGATACATGAGAGTTCTGCTATGAATACCCAGGGTACATGTAGTCAGTGATAGGAGCTTTGACTGTATTTACTGTAATTTAATAGTAAATAACATTGTCCCTGAAGCACTGACTGATTGTCATTTGTTCAGATTGATCTTGAGGAACAACTCTTGCCTTTAATATTTTTGTTTAGCTTTGCATAATTAATCATAGCCCATTCCCAGGTTACATGTAAGTGAAACAAATCTTCGTGTATTTATAACTTAAAATTATTACAACGTACATTTTGTTTTCTCTATACTCAGCTGACTGTCCAATGGCAACCTGCAATTATGCTGACACTACTGGTGAAAAATCATACAAAGGTCCATTACATTCCTTGATTTCTCTCAGATTCTTGAAGTCTCAACCAGTTCCTGGGAACTCCACTCAAATCAAAGCTGAGCTTGATCGAAGACTTATTCAGTCTCAGCCGGCATCACAAACAGAACCTCTCAGGTTTGTAAATTAATTTGTTGTTGTACTGTATTTTCTTTAAATTATTGCAGGGGAACATTAAGTAAATTTCAGTGAATATAGATTACGTAGCATGTTGAAAGTAGTTATGTGTAGTGGATATACATGTACATGTATGTTTTTTCCACTGAGTACACTGCTGTTTAAGTTTATCTTCAAGAAAATGAAATTTATCTTTGTGAAATTAAGTCTTCAAGTCAGAAAATCGGTATTGTCATAAATTATATCATATGCGTACATGTATACAAGTACAGGTGAAAATTAAATTAAATTTTTTCAACCTAAGTTGGTTCTCAATTTTCTTTGTCTCCTTAAGCCCAAATTCACATAATCAATAAAATTAATTTTCTTGACAAGTAACATGTACATTAAGGTGACAGGAACTCTGTAACTTAGTGGAGGAGATAAAGGAGGCCAATTAATTTACTGCACATGCCCTCTTTCTGTAGGATCACTGGGTACTCTGGACTTTCTTCATCTCAAATTCAACAAATTGACTACCAGAGGAATGTCATCCCCCCAGCAATGAGATCACCAACTCCTATGGAAATGTTTCTGTACAGGTCACAAACTGCTGGAGGTCATAAAATTCCAGGTAAACATACATGTGATAATTATACATTGTACATGGTGCTTGCAGAGCCAGCAAGTAATAAAATTAATGACAATTATTTTTACTAATTTACATGTACAACTGTACAGTTAATGTCATGTAGTTAGATACATTCGACTGTACATTTGTTTGCACATGTACATGAACATTTCGCGATCATATTCATTTGCCAAAGTAACAAAAATTTCAGTTCCTACAAATAAATATTTGTTTTGAATTACCGGTAATTTGTGTTTTCTTAGTTTTCTTTTTTTTTTTTCTTTTCAAAGATGTGGTAGTCCATGCACTGGATACTACTTGGGAACTTCATAAGCCTTATCTACAGAAGTCTTCCTTACTGAGTTCTTTACTTAGAAAAGCTGAGGTGACAGGCATGAGAAATATAGAAGAGGAAGATGAGGAACACATGTGTAAAGCTAGTGAAACAGGTGTTCTAAGCTTTGTGATACTACAAGTACACTGTAGCTTGCTGGAATACTTTATGGAATTTTTTATACTTATTTTATTAATCAATTTTGTTGAAGCAACTTTTGACTGTTTTTTAAAAATTGAATTCTTGTTGATGATCTGCTGTGTTTGACATTATTTGAAAAATGTTGAATCACTGTCATAATGCATGCACTGAAAATGATGATGATGATGATTACAAGGTATAGTGATGTTGGTGATGAGGAGGACAATGCAACAATGACGACAATGATTATGATACATAAACTAATCTATGACTAGATATTGAAGTAAAAATGCAGTACATTATATGTATAAACCTAGCTGATTACAGATTACATAAAAATAGGTATATTTCCGGTAAGGGAAAGTAGTCAGGTTTGCTTGTAGTCATGCCAAGTACATATAATAATAGGCTCCTGGTGTTTCTTCATATCTTTTGGTGAAAGCCCTGTAAGTCAGTGGGTTGACATACAAATTTGTAGCTAATCTGTGTTTTGGAATAACCCTTGCGATATTGTTTACAGAAACCAATTTAGATGCCTTGAAGACTGCAGCCAGTTCTAGTAACATAGACCCCATCCCTGTCACGTCAGACATGTCCATAGGAAGAAGGAGATCCAGCAGCGAGTGGTACAAGAACCAGCTAACATTTAGACTGAGAATCAAGGATCCACTGATCACAAAACAAAGTGAGTAGTGTGATAATTAGACTATGAGTAGTCACTCGTGCTTCGAAGGGATAGCAGGATGAGTGGATTAGGTGAGCGTGCATGGAAATTGCCACTGACGAGGAAGGTGTCACGCAGAGCAAAAGGAATTTTTAAATTTACATTAGAGGAAAAGGAAGGTTTCTTAAATGCAAAATAATATTGGAAGAACTGGGGTAGGAGGCCATTCATAATCAAGATACTGAACATTCTAATTTTATTCAGAATGTAGGTTGTAGTTTGTGTAAACAGGCTAAAGTTTTCATTGCTATGCATTGATGCGATTTGCATGCATTTTAGGAGAGCTGCAATATTATTGTAGAGTATTTTTTAATAAATAATTGTAATAGGACTGAGTGGAGTCCAATTCTGTCTGTAATCATAAGAGTGCACGGGAGTCCGATTTGTTTAATCACAGTATGATTACAGACAGAATTGGACGAAACGAAGTTCTGTTACCATTATTGATCATCACTATAGCAAAATTTGTAATGCTTTAGCCCTCTTGAAAATAGGTCAGTTGATAGCCAAACAGGTTTGAGAATTTTGTTATCGTGATGATTATGGTAAGTTAAAAAAACCTCCTAAAGTTGCGTTTGTGGCCATTGATTTCTCGCATATGTATCGTCATTTTTCTCATTCCAGTTGTTGTATTTTCCTTTTCAGCCTTTGCGCTTGCTCTTGCAGCACTATATGAAAATGAAAGCGAGATGAATGTTAGTGAGGCTGATGTTGTTGGCGTTTTGGCTGCTGCAAGTTTCTTAGGATTTTCAGCTTTGGAAAAATTGTAAGAATTTAAACCTAATTACCAGAATACATAACTGTACACTCTATGCTTTTGTATTCACTCACAAATTGTTGTTTTCGGTTTTTTAACATTTTGTTGTAATTGTCTGGAAAGTTTATTATGCAGTAGCACTACATGCTAGTATCTGAGCAAATGAAGTTTAAGAGGACATCACGCATCAGACCTTGACGCTGTGATCGGTAACATTTATTTTGCAGGGCATGCAGTTGGCTGGGAGAGCTCTGGAAGACTAACAAAATCTATTAGCAATGTGAAACTTAGTCTGACATAACTCGTCTGCTCCTTGTAGTTAAAATCTCTTTGGTGAAGTGACAAATTCTGGTTGTGTTAGCTGTAGTTTTGCTGAAACTTCAAGCTCATTTATACAGAGGCTAGGGGTTTAAAACGTTATTTTGCTCCTGATTGAAGATACATTGAATTAAAACTGCTGCTTTTTATCTAGAAGATATTTGAAATAATTGTTTCCAGGTGCTCTGATGTCATGCTAAAGTCCATTGCTGCTTGGTCAGTCTGTGCCTTTCATGCTTCAGGTTCTAAGGTACGTACATGTAATCAGAGAGAAACTGAACTGCTACATGGCCTTTAACGTCGTTATTACTTTATTCAAATTTACTATGAAGCAAACCAAACATTTCCCTGGTAGCAGAGATCTCTCACTGAAAGAGAAAAATGAGAGGAAGGGGATAGACTCATCTCCTCCCATCGCGAGAAATTTTGCTGTACACGCCCGTGCCTTCAGCTGATTTTTCGCACGCGCAAACCGGTTCTGTGAAGTATGTCGCACGTGACCAAAACGTCACTGGTTGTTAAGCGCATGCGTGGTAGAAACTAGTTGGGGACCGGCAGAGGTCTCTCTCCTTTCTCTTATATTAGGGACTTTAAGATAGGATGACTACGGACTACGACTACGGTTAAACATGCTACTGTGCGTCTTGGCATGATCATAACCACGTGACTGTTCATTTTTCCCGCGTAGTCCTGCGGCTACGGTGAGTTGTTTAGCTGTTAAAGTTTCGCGTAATCGCGACTAGGGAGAACATTTTGCCCGCATTTTGTCGTCTTGGTAATTCTAGAACAACAAGTTATCAAATGTCAGAAGTTTTAGCTTTTTGCAATCGGGAGAGGTCTTAACCTCCTTCAATATCGATAACAGTGCTAACTTTTCTGCTAAAAAAAAAAGTACAGTGAAGAATTCCGGGGTGTCTATTTTTTTGACGATACTCGAAAAATCTTTAAATCAAATCTCGTCCTCATAGTCGTTCACGTCCTCGAATCTAAAGGTCTCAATTATAGAGCGATTTTCGTATGACCTTGAAATGAAACGCACGAACAAAACAGAAACAACAAACTAACGGAAATAGAGCGATTTGATTGGTTTATCGAACGGATACAAACGCGCGTGGCTTTTGATTGGTTAAGCGAAGGCTCAGGTGAAAAAACTTCCTGCCCGAGAACTTTGTAGAAATCAATCGATACTTCGCTTTGACGTCATACTGCAGTCACTGCAACACTATTGGCCAATTGAACAATGCCTTCGCCATATTAGGGATTTCTTTGGCGGGAAAACGAAGAGTCCATGTTTTGATCTTTTCATCCATTGGCTGATAAAATTGGCTGACCTTTATTTATGTACGACTATTACTCTAACAGACTGCCATTAATTTTTGATAATTTCTTTAAGAGAATCAACAAAGTGCATCAATGTCAAACCAGACTGGCGAGTAAGATTTCATACTATCTGCCAAAAGCAAGGACTAATTACGGCAAATTTAACATTCGTTTCTTCGGTGCTAAAGTTTGGAATTCCATTGATGACTCACTTAAATCTAAGAGTCGTGCTTGCTTCAAAAATCTCTTAAAAGAATTGATTATATCCAACTACTAACTGGTACATTGATGTACTTTATTTTCATCTTTCTGCGTGCACATCCACTTTTCTTTTTTTTTCGTTCTCTGTGCGTGTGTGTGTGTATTTTTTATACTCTGTAACTTTATTGCAATACTTTTTCCGCTTGGCCCAGCCACTTAGCTCGATTAGCCTTAACTATTTCTAAGTGGCTGTGCTCATTTTTTTATTGTTAATTTTTCTCTTTGCATGTATTTATCTACTGTAAACTTTTCTGGGCACGAAATAAAGATTGTTGTTGTTGTTGTTGTTGTTGTTGTTGTTGTTGTAACAAACACTTACCGAAACCATTTTTCAAGGTCATACGAAAGTCACTCTATTTTTTGTTTTCCTTTCAATCTAGTATAAGCAAAGCTCGGTTTTGGAAGCATGTGAGAGATGGCTGGAACTCAATTTAATACCACAGGTAAATTATGGTAGCTGTCCCCTCAGTATACATGGACGTATAAAATTCTGTACTATTTTGATTTATTTCTTTAAAAGTAGAAATCATAATTTACTGTTCATTACATTTGGCTTTAACTTTCAGCTTTCAGTTCAAATATATTTGAGTCACTTGCCACAGGATCTACTTGAGAAGTGTTTAAAATCTACCAAGTAAGTTAACTTTGTAAATTTATACAACAGCGAGCATGTTAAGCTGACATGAATAAGAGATTACGTTATGCAACTTGTGGCTGGGAAAAATAAAAAATAACTGGGAGATGTTGAAATGCACCTGTAACGTAATGCGTAATAATTGTATTTTTATAAAAAAAAAAAGATTACCCATACAACTGTATCAGCTGTGTCCAAAGAAAGCAGCATGAGGAAAAAAGTCTCCCCCTTCGTTGCCACTGATGTGTGAAGCACAGTGTTAAGGGTTCCCGGCCCGGTTGTTCAAAGCAAGATTAAGATAGACTAGGATTAGTGCAAAGTTTGACTTCAAATCTAAACGCTTACGAAGCAAATTGCCGTTGATTCTTTCTGCCTACAATTTGATGTTTTGACGCTCTAAAATGACGAGTCTCGATGACCAAAAAAACAGTGGATATCTTGAATAAGGTCTATTGTCTCTACAACAGTAAAGACTCGAAGCATTACAAGTTTAGTAGCGTCAAGGGATATTAAACAGGAAAAGACCTTACTTCCGGATGACGTGCGTCGCTCAAAAACGCTTTTGATGTGCTTAAGCCTCCTGTTGTCTCGATTTAAATTACACTGTGTCCTCGTTTTGGATATAATAGTTATTACAATACAGATTTTTTCGTTCTTTAGGCTTTTTACGTGGAGTGAATATTCGTTATACAAGTTGCTGGCATACTGGATCTTTCTTCAACAGCACCCTAATTTGCAGGTAGGACTTAAGCAGGGTCTTCGCTTTCATTGTACAGGATATTATGGGACCGCAAAAAAACTTCCAAAACGGACACATAGAGTTGGTCGACCAGCTGTTCTACAGTCAAATCTTTATCGCACGCTCGGAGAAGCACAAAGTGTCCGTTTTGGAGAGGCACCCGTTTTGAACGGTCAAAGGAGTCAACTATAGAAGAGCTGGAAGCAACTCCTGCTGTCCGTTTTGGAGCGATGTCTGTCTAACTGAGAGTCAATGGAAGTAACTATAGAAGAGCTGGGACCAACTTTCGGTGTCCGTTTTGGATAGATGTCTGTCTTATAGGTGTCTGACTGTGTAATCATTTTTTCTGCTCCCTACAAGGCGACCCATCTTAAACGGATACTTGACGCTGGCCTGACGGTGTTCATATCTTTGACTGAGTTGTTTGGATCCTAAAATCGTATACATTGGCATTTTATTGCGCTGTAACTCTGTTGTTCTGCTCTGTGTAACGCTACCATTAGCTCCAAATACATCCGTCTCTTCTTGCTCCTCGTCGAAACGTCCCCAGCAGCGAGGGGCGAGGAGAGATTGCATTATTCGCTGGCTACATTTACGTACAACATTCAGATTTAATATGTTGGATTCCGGTAGTTCCAGAAGTGATTTGATCGAAGCAGCAGTTCGAGGAACATATTGTTTGCAGGCATTGTTGAGCTGAGATTGACTTCATTCCTACCCCTAAGGCTTTTTTCCGCATGACTGTGAACGTTGAAATTGCACTGATCGTAAACTGTTTTTAACGGTCATAGCAGTTATATGAGAACCAGCCCTAACCGCTCCCAAAGAAACCAAATGACGAGGGGATAAATTTCTTCCGTTGAAACTGTTCCAATTTTCTACCACCTTGTCCGAGTTCCACACACAATTCGTTAACCAACTTCTGTCTCTGATTTTTGCAGTTGATGCCTTCGTGGGGAACTGTGGTAACCTGGTTCATGAGGTAACATTATTTGACGCCAGGTTTTGTCTACTTCAAAATTGTGTTGGATAGGAGGGTTCGGCGTGATGGTGTCACGTAACAGTACATAAAGGACTCGGCGATGACCGTGACACTAATTACTACAGGAGTTGTAGGCTATAGTGATAAATGAAAACACGAGGTATTTTCAGTTACTGATGAGACTTACAACCGTCCCAATGCTGAGGTATTTTTTTTGCGGGGGGGAGGGGGGGGCTTGGGAAAGAGGAATACAAAGTGTTATGAAGAAAACCAGGAAAAGAAAGAGGAAATTTGAAGTCATTTTGATTAAAACCTTTGTATTTTTCACAACTGTGGAAAGTTTGAACCCAGGAGTCATTTCATAAGTAGGTTGAGTATGATCGTCCGGGTGAACGTACATGTAGTACTGAATGGGACTGTTGTTGTTGACAGTGACTGACGTTTTGACAACCTGTGCGGTAGTCACCTTCAGAGTCAAAGTGAGTTGTATCACGCCAGTTGATGGTATTAAACGCTGGTTATTGACCTCATTGGTCAATTAAGTCGCTATGTTATGGGTCTTCTGTCTGTAAAGCTGTGATGTTATTGGCTATGAAGGCTCGTAATGTCATTGCTGCATCTATGCTGAATATTTTGTAGACTGCTGTTGTTGACATAGTTGCCTATAGAAATGGCAGCCTTTCAATCTTTTTACTACACCCATAATTTGTGTTGTGCTTTCCTATCGGCGTAGCACCACGTTTTCTTTTGAAATTATATTGACCCCTTCATTGTTGTTTCTTTCCTAGTTTGCCAAAGGTTACTTCATTCCTAGAAAGAGAACAGGTAAGGAAATTTCGGCGCTTACCAAAATGATCGTAAAATTGACTGAAACATCCATTTTACTTCCTCAATCTGTAGAAAGACTCTAAAGAAATGCAGAAAAGCCACAAAAAGAACATGGATGAACAAAGCTAGATAAAATCAAAACAGATTGCTAGTCAAAGTCTGTATGAAGATGTAGCTTTTTATTCTTGGGAGTTGTCTAGTGCCTTTTTTTAGGCTGCTTTTTAGACTGGGCCGGTGTCGTGTCCAGTAGTTCTTATTCACGATACCCGTCATCTTTGCCCGCGATGGAATAAAAGCTGTGTCACTTAGTATTTGATCGGGGGGCAAACAAGTGATAACATTTCCCATACAAGTAATCGCGGTCTAGTTTGTTTATTCTCTAAAGACGTGACGACGACTTAATAGTCATGCAAGATGAACAGTTCGACTTTCGCTAAGGTTTACGTCATTATTACTTGCTGTGAAGACATCTATGGTCGCTACTTCTTCCAGTGATGCAAAGGCAGCCGGGCCGCGCCGAGTTTGGGCACAAGCGCACTATGTTTGGGTCCGGGCTTCAGAGGTCATTTGGTCGGAATATACTAGAATTAGTAGTGTATTATCTGATGCCAAATAAATTTTAAAATCTTAAAGATATGAAGTCTTCTTGTTTGTCTATCTGTACTAGTAGCCTTTAAGATAACGAAGGTCGATATTTTTTGCATTGTTACGTGTGATTCGGGCCCTTATTGTTCGAATTTTATCACATGTATTCGAATCCACGACCCTAAGAAAAAATCATGATCACGCGAAATATTGATTCAAAAAGCTCCCTTACCTTTAGTTCATAGCCACTCTGTGTCCTACGGCCGGTTTAAATGCCGTTTAGTCGACTTTCTTTCCATCGAGTACTATAAAAGAAGTGTTATAGTGTTCAGTACTCGATGGATAGTACACTAATAATTCTAGTATATTCCGACCAAATGACCTCAGAAGCCCGAACCCACACATAGTGCGCTTGGGCAGCCTGTGGTTGTGTAACAATGATCACTTCCACCCATAACTTTCCATTATCGTCTTTAAGACAAAAGGTTCTTCATTTCATGTTGCCTGGAATAAACGAACTCGACCGCGATTTCTTGAATTGTTTGCTCCCCCTGAGAAAGCACGTGACGTTGCTTTTTCCCATCGGTCCTTAAGCGCGTGCAAAGATGTTGGGTATCGTGAAAATGGTCAATAGCCCCCTTTCGATTATAATTAAAATTCTTACATGACTCCGAGACTGTCTGGTCATTCTTCTATATTTGGTTTTGGTTTTCTTTGTGCTCAAGTCTCCTCTGGGAATTGCGAGACAATGGAGTCGTGAAAAGTTTGCAATTTTGACCTTAAAGCCTTGGAGCCATGTTAGAAGTTTAGTATAGATCGTTTTCACTGTCACACAACAAAAAAATAAATTGGAAACCGTCCAGTGGAAGAATCCAAAAAAATAAAATGTTATAAAAGACTAATTTTTAAATAATTTTTCCAAGTCTCAGGTCTTTGCGGTCCACAGTTTCTGAGTTATTTGCCGAAACGATTCTCGCACCTTTGTAGAGCTTTGATGGAGACGTCTTATTGGTGCACAGTTTTGGTGCACCAATATGGCCGCCGAAAGTCAACAAAAACATCTGGAGTTCACTTTTTCTATAAAAGCTCCTTCTTTTCACTCGAGAACTAGCATACGTGGGCATAAACATATCTTCTAATACTTGGAATGGTTATACTGCTGAAAATCAAGAGGAGATACTTTTTTCAACGAGACAGCATTCCTATTTGGTGTCACGCACTGTGAAAACTCGGAAGTTCAAATTGCTATTTTTTCGAAATGAAACATGCTACGAGAATGAAAACTTTGACAAAGATTTACTTTTTGTTTATCTTCAACCTAGTGTAAATAAGAATTTGTAAAATCTCACTATTTTGACTTAACAATTTGATGACGTCACTGTGAAAGCCATCTTTATCGAACGTGGTCTATTGCACTCTAGCAGTTGCGCAGTAAACTGGGTCAAAATTTGTCCCCTTAAACAATCCCATAGTGCAATTCGACACAGCACCGACCCAATCTCACCTGAAGTTTAAAAAAAGGCCAATCAAATGCACTCAAAGCTGCCTTATTAATTAAGTAATAGACTCTTCCACACGGTTTTTTCAACTTTTCGGACAAGTTAGGGAAAATTCGTCGACACCACTAGAAGGAGCAGCTTAAAGTTAGTAAAATTGCCAAATTTGAAAGTGATACGTCTTAAACGAGTGAAGATGTAGCTCAGCAAAGTTGCGAAAATTTACAGACGTCTGTATGGTAGGGTGGGGCAAGTTTGTCCCCCACCCCCCTCCCCCCCGCACCATACAAACGTCTGTAAAATTTCGCGACTTTAAGGAGCTGTATCTTCGTCAGTTTTCAAGAAATCACTTTGAAACTTGGCACTTTTACTAATTTTAAGGCGCTCTTTCTAGTGGTGTTGACGAATTTTCCGTAACTTGTCCATAACAAAAGTTGGAAAAAACCGCGGAAAGTCTATTCTGAAATCAACTTCTATAAGAACAGTTGTTTGCAGCACCTAACCTATGTATTCTCTTTTTCGCTCATCTTTTAGGGTCATGGTTATGTGAATTTATTTAGGACTATCAGACTGGGAGGAATCACAGACAGTAGGTTGAAAATATGCCCTTGTTACCACATCGTTCTTATTGGCCAAACTACCTTTTTCCAACCGGAGTTTGTATTTAAAAGGGCGTACCTGATTACTTGTTTTTCGTGGTTGCAGTAAGCTCTCTTGGGAGTCTTCTCTTAAAGCAATGATAGTTCTTGATTCTCGAGGATTTCTACTTTTGAGATTTCTGACAGTATTTAAGTAATCTCTCATTTTTTGGTTTTTTTTTGAAGAACCATGAGTGTTATCTGTTATAACAACTTTCCTGCATTCCCCTCCAGAGAGTCGAGACGTAGGTGGGAAATTTCATTCAGATCACTATATCTTGTCGCCCCAGCCACCCAGTCGGTATCTTTGTTCACGGGAATGTAGAAACGATCTATTTAAAGAGCGTAAGGTAGACTCACACTCTGTCAACTTCATTTTTTTATCAGGCTCACAACTAGATGAACTACAGAAGATGAACCTTGTTCCTCAGTCATGGCTGCTTCGGGTCTATGCTCAACATTACCACGCGGTACGTGTGTTAATTTTGGATCTAAGAAAGGATTAGTATTATGGGTTGGATTAATCCCCGGAGTGAACAGCGATGAAAAAGAAATTTATTTTATTTTTTCCCCTGACTTTTACTATTTATTACTATTTCTAACTTAGAAAAAACGCAACTGAATCGTAGTCAAAAGTTACCAGTACCGTACCAACGGCTTATTGATGGACTCGAGCAAAACTGACAAAGATAGAATGGCTGGGCAATTTACGATCGTTCACTTGTGAGAAAAGATGGATCGAAACGCACCAATCGCATTTAATGAGAGCCCTAATAGCCAATAACATCACGGCTTAACTAAATGACGACCAATAACATCGCGACTTAACTGACCAATCAGGTCAATAACCAGAGTTAAACACAATGTACCATCAACTGACGTGATACACCTCACTTTGTCTCTGAAAATAACTACAGCACAGGTTGTCGAAACGTCGGTCACTGTCAACAGTAGTCCTATTTAGGAGTATGCTCACCCGAGCAATCATGCTCCACATACTTATGTTGTTTTAATATTGTTCCTTTTTTTTCCTTTTTTCGTCACAGCTGCAAGGTGGAGGCGACATGTCTTTAATGACAAGATTTGAGCATGGAGCCATACGCAAGGGTTTCATTCTCGAGGAGGTAGTCCATTCTTCTTTTATTTGTTTCTTATGTTGTGCTCCTGCGAAGCTCTAGTCGTTAACACACCAATCATGGTTGGAAATGAGGAATCGTGATTTATTAGAAATTATTTGGTATTGACAAAAGATATGCAAGACATGGTCGAGTCAAGATGTTCAATCATTGGTTTTTCATTCAGTTAGGTCCCTTTTCTTTCCTTCTTTTTTTTCCTTTTCCCATTTCAGTGGTAGGGAACAGGGGCAGGGAGCCTCCATCTTTCCCCGATGATAACGACTAAATTGTGCAGAAGGTTGCTTGCAGCAAAACAACTTGTTCCTGAGGAGGCCATTGTCCGCATTGCATTATCTGCATCATCTATAGAGTAATCAAAACTTTTTAAAAAGTAATTTCAAAGACTTAAATTGATGGAGTTTCAGAGAATGTCAGTTAGAGTTTAGACTGGATAATGTTACCTGTCTGAACGATGATCCACTGCGCGTCCACCCTTCAGACTTCAAAAGAGCTAAACACCCTGTTTTTCTTGTTTATATGCTGCCCAGAGTTAATAATTAAAGATATTCTCTTGAAGAAGTAACTCCGCACATTTTGAGGTTCTCAGGTGTTTGGTAAGGTGATTAATCTAAACGTTAACTTTGTAAGAAAACTTCATCTGGTTTTACTGTAACGTTTTCTATACGTGTTGCCCTTGAAAATGTTTGCAAATGAGTGTCGTCATACTTTTTTATGCAATACCCACCAATGGTTTTTCTTTGTCTTTTTTATCGCAGCATTTGAAGTACCACTCCGAAATTATGTCTCTACATGGATTTCATTTTGAAGTCAAAGCGACCAAGGACGACACTGGTTCTAAGTACTCCTTTTATCTTCAGGTCTGTTCTGGCTTTTTTCGGAAGGTTCTCACATTTTTACAAGCTAGAAACTGTTCCTACATTTTCTTACAAAACTTGGCAAACCGTTTACATGAGAAACAAAAAAGTTGGCTTGGCTAGAAGGGTGATCCACCCAGTCGGGTCACTTTTCTACTTGTAAACACAACCGGGTCAACTCGGTAAAAGCAAGACTATCAGAGCATGCGCGAGCGCTATCCTAGACAGTAAGAGCATGTCGCAAGCATTGTTGATTTGGGCAAACGGGTTCAACTTTTTTCTCTTATAAACGCTCGCTTAAGTTGGCTCGGCCTCAAGGTTACCATTCTATCCGCGGCTGTTTTTCACCATTTTAATGGGGACTAAGAAAGTTCATTTTTGGCTGAGCCTCAGCTCAAAGTAATCCGTTCTTATAAAGAAGCGTGGCCATCTAACTCCAGCTGTTCTTTACCTCCTCTTTTTTTTCCAACTTGACAGAGGTTGAAGCCCAATGATCCCGTGCTGTCGTTTAGAGCTTGTGAACGTCACACATTTTCCATGCGTCACGATAGAGAGGTAAAGATATTTCTTCTTTGAGTTAAAGCAGTAGTTTGTTTAGAGTTTTAATAGAAAGTACCCTGCTAGCAGAGGCTTTTCCCTTGTGTTTCTCAGCGTTGTACTGCCATTCTCTTCGCGGTTTTGGTTGCTCGCGTTTTGTTTTGGTTGTGAACCAGCCGAGTAAAAGACCTCTGCCGACAGCCGCTTGCGATTCCTGTTGAACATGCGCTGTAGATACCTCCAAGATTTAGGAGGTAATCACATGACTAAACCGGTTGTGGAGCCGGTTTTATCAACTCGCTCATCTTTTATGTACTAGTTTGCTGTGCAAAAGTGAGCCCGCTATATCAACACGGCGAGTGCGAGTCATTCCCGTGGGAAATTTGACTCATGAATACATGAGCAAACTCCGGCGGCGGCATCGTATTACCGACACGTGACAGAAATTCCATGGTAACCGCATTTTCATCTCGCGCATGTTCAACAGGAATCGCAAGCGGCTGTCGGCAGAGGTCTTTTACTCGGCTGGTTCACAACCAAAACAAAACGCGAGCAACTAAAACCGCGAAGAGAATGGCAGTACAACGCTGAGAAACACAAGGGAAAAGCCTCTGCTAGCAGGGTAAATAGAAAGGTTTGTGACATCATCTCTCTTTAATGTAGAAAATGTCGGAGTCACTTAAAATTGTAAACGTTTTTATTTCAACCACTGCACAATCATAAAGTTACAACTGTAGGGCATCATGAACAGTACACAGGGAAGTACTGCACACTCAAGAATTTCATCCACGGAGTCGAAAGCTCGGACACCATCGCAGTAGGGCCAACAAAACGTACTTCACTTCTGCGTGGCTTTCGTTGTTTTATAGTGATGGAGCGATTTTTGCATGACCTTGAAAAGTAGTTACGGTAAGTGTTCGTTATTGCTTTATCAGCCAATGGATGAAAAGATCAAAACATTAACTCTTCGTTTTCCCGCCAAAGAAAACCCTAATATGGAGAAGGCATTGTTCGGCTGGCCAATCGTGTTGCAGTATAACGTGAAAGCGAAGTGTCGGTTGATTTTTAGAAAGTTCTTGGGGCATGAAGTTTTTTTCAGCCGAGCGTTCGCTTAACCAATCAAAAGCCACGCGCTTTTGTTTTCGTTCGACAAACCAATCAAATCGCTCTATTTCCGTTCGTTTGTTGTTTCTGCTTTGTTCGCGTTTTCATTTGATGGTCTACGAAAATCGCTCTACCAGATATGATTATATATATTAGCGCCCAAGTTGCAAATGGAGGTGAGAAGGGGCGCAGGGTCTGCTATCGCAATCGCTATCGCAACATCGAACACAACGCAAATAGCTGCGGAGGTAACGTTTGCGCTGACTGCTGGACAAGGGCCCGGCCGAGAGATTCAACAACCACATGAATGCTACGAACGCTACAGACGCTAGTAAACGCTAAACGCTGGCCATCACGCTAACAATGCTTGAAAACGCTACTGACAAGACTATTATTGCCCTCTTCGTTAACAGAGGGTCCCCAATAGGGTTCTTCAATCCCGTAATCCCGACCCAAAATTTCGTGCAATCCCGTAATCCCGAGGGTTATTTTTGGCATCCCACCTCTCGCGTATACTTTCAATCCCGAATCTCGCCCCGATTTTGCTTTCAAATCCCGAATCCCGAGCTTCAAATAAGGGAAATCCCGGATCTCGAAAAACCTATTGGTGACCCTCTCAACAGGTGCTTATTCAACATTAGAGACCCTTAGATTCGAGGGCGAGGAAGACTACGAGTACGATGTGCATCCCGGAAAGCTTCATTGTGCACGGTTATTTGTATTGAAGGAAGTAAATTTAAGCCCTTCTCGGTCGCAAAATGTTAAAACTTCTAACTGGTCTCAACTTTTACCAGGGTCCCGCTTCTTCTCTTCCTCTTAAGGGAATGAAAGAGTAGAGACCTTTGGAAAATATGATAGAAAATAGGATAATGGTGTACGCCTCGTTTATTTGCAGGTGCGTTACTGTATCCGTGTTCAGTGGTCGGACTCTGGTGTTAATAAAATGTTCTCATCAGGTGGGTAGCTTCAAAAGCTGTAATAAGTAGCTGTCATCTCGTCACAAGTCAGAATCGCTGGACCGTTCTATTGGCTTCTGATCTAGGATATTTGAATTTTTTATTGCAATTTTTTTTTGTCAGGAATTCTTTGTCAGAGCTTTGGTTTTTCAGGGAAGAAAAGACAATCCGAGGTAAGAATTAAAATTATACTATTGTGGTAATAATAATAATCATCATCATCATCATCATTATCATCATCACCACCACCTCCACCACTATGCTCGTTTTAGTAGTGCTCTTTTCGTTTGTGAAGTTATGTCAAACGATCGAAACCTTTTCAGTGTTTCATAAGAGTATCTGTTCGTGTTAATGGATACCGTAAATCCTCTTTCAATCCCGCGGGGGACTTATTTACTTCAAGCCCATTTGAAGATGGTTTAATAAAGACGGAGGGCTTATTTGAGAGGGGGAGCTTATTTAATTTAGAAAAGACGATGAACACAAGAAGGAAGAACTAGAACACAAAGTGGAAAAGCTCAAGTACAAGAAGGTTGTAGGTCATGCAGCCGAGGATCAGAATCAAATCCGAACTTCTAGTTGGTAAATAAACCATCCCGGATAAGCCCACACGAAGTTTTACACTCTTGATTGATTATTACAGTCTATCATTTATTAGAGAAGAATAATTAGAGGAGGGAAGGGGGGAGGGGCTTAATAGAGAGGGGGGGTTATTAACTTTCTTCCCCTGAAAAAGGGGGGTTATTTGAGAGGGGGGGCTTAATAGAGGATTTACGGTATGTGATAAAACATTGAATTTCTTTCTTGTGTTTCGTATTTTGCGTTAAACGGCCAGTCTCCGTGTTAGTCTTCTTTAACTTATGTTTGATACGATATTCTTATCCTTCTTTTTTTCTCAGGTTGTTAGTGTCAAGAACGTGTGTATGCCACTTTATGTAACAGTATCTTTAATGTTCCCGCCATCTTAAAACAGAGCATTAATGCAACTGAACCTTTTTTGGTGAAGAAACAACATTCAGATAATATCATAAATGTCACTTACTGCAGAAAAATGATAGAGGTGGTGTTACGTAAAACCGCTGACAAAACTATGGGTATCAGCTCACAAACTCAAATGTTAAAACTCTATGACAAGTTTTCAAAATTGACTCTGGGTTTTATAGGTTGTAATCCTTTTTTTAATATGTACTGATTCTCGTGCTTCTATGAAGTGCCATCTATACAGGTCTTAAAAACTGTAAATAGTGTAATTAAAGTATTTTTCTTTTCAAGTGTGTTAATAAAAGCCTTTGTGGGTTATTTGTATGTGTATCTCTTTGGATGAAGAACTAACAAAACTACTTATGACATGAATGGAAATATATGCAACGACTCATTTCACAATGACCTGCTCTCCAGTTGGCTTGATTAGCTTAATGGCTAGAGCGTTGTGTCCGGTCATCGCAATCGTCAAGTGTTCGATATTCCCGGTCAAGCCTGGATTTTTTCAGGTTCGGCTTTTTTAACCGGTTAGGTTGTTTATTCAACTGCGAGAATCATTTCCACTTCCAAAGCTATTTTTGCTATTCTGGCGAACAAAACAATTTCAGCAACACACCAGTACTAGATCCCATCCTTTCCTCTTTTGAAACAAGTTGACTGAGTTCAAATTCACTACAACCAAAGCGACCCATCCCTAACTTTTTCGGGCCACCCTCTTCCAAGTTTCGCAAGGTTCTGTGATACACGTATTTTTCGTCACGCGTTCCTTTCCTACGAACGTCAAACGTCGTTAGATTGCGTTATGTGCCAAGATTACGTTTGCGTGGCCGAAGAAGGTACACTGGAAGGTAGATAAAAGCAAGAGTGGCCACATGTGCTAAACAACGCACACTCTACTTTTGATTTGTTTTTATCATCTTAGTCATAATTGAGGTACCCTGAATCCTCTGGTACCCAGGGTATAATTGAGGGCATTAGTGAACAAAAAAGTCCTTTTGAAATGTTCGAGAAACTAAGATATCACCCACACCTGGGTACGGCCACATGAATGTTTGGGAAATGTGTACTTTTCTGCAAGAACTGTGGAATTTACAACACCGAAAAATTGAAAAGTGTTTTCAATAGCTCTTACTTAACTATTGATTGGTCTATGGTCCGTTAGGTCACTTAAATCTTTTGTTTGCTTGTTTTGTTTTGTTTTTATTTGGGCATAATAGTCAAATTCGATGAGGATAAAGAATAAGCCGAGGAGTGAAGCCTTGAGCATAATGTGGACAACTTTAGTAACAGTTGTCATTTGAAGTCGGGAAGATATATACACATAGAGACCTTGAAAGCAAAGTACCCAAAAAAATAAAATAAAAGTTGCTTTTTATTGATATTTCCTTTGAAATACACACACGGTCAGTTGAGTGAATACTACAATTCCATTTTCAGTGAGTTCATCTGTCAGTTTCCATCACTTCACTTTCCACGGTGTTTACAGCAAGTATCAAAGAGACCACCGGCACCACATATCTACCACCCCCCCCCCGCCCCCCCGCCGCCCCCCCCCCCCCCCCCCCTCTGTTTTGAAACAGAGACTTGGGGCTACTCGGAAATGGCCTCGAAAAGTCGAGGTGACTATTCGCCAATATTCACGTCGCCTGAGGCGACTAATTGTTTTAGTATAATTACATTGATGATTATTCGAGAAAATAAAATTATTGATCAATTTCCGACCCCGAAACATCAAAAAATCTGGCTGCCATTTTGAAAACTGCTAGCCTTCAATGCTATAATCACCGCGCGGTGATTATAGCAGGATAGAGCGAAGCTCCTAACCAATCACAGCGCTCTATTTTCGATAGTCATCAATGTAATTATACTAATCATATTTGTTGTCAGAAAAATCCCTGGACTGCGGGGTAGTAAGTCGCCTGAGCCGCTCGCAGTTGTACTGCTCAAAATGATTAAAGGTTGTGTTGTTCGACATCTTACCTGCCCTACAGCGTCTATATTCCTGTTAAATTGTTATAAGAAAAATAAAATGTCATTACTAACATAAGCTATCAGTAAGAGTATATTCTAGTTTGTGCTTGAAACTTTGCGGGGCCATATAATGTCATAACCAATTACAAATTGTATTTATTATAACCGCTTTTTCTCTAAAATCGAGGAGAAACTTGAACAAACCAACGGGCAAGAAAAATTGTAGACTGGTTTTAAAGGTATCTAAATGAGAGCCCAAGGCGCAAATTTAAATTTTCAAAGTCAACGGGTGAAGGCGGGTGCTAATTTTGTTCTTTAGACTTCGGCCTCAATATTACATTTTCTTTGTTTCAAATAGACAAAATCTGCAACATTTCGTAGTCACTAACGTTTTTTAAAAATATCAAACGATATATTGTTAGATCAGCCACGCTTAGAAATCAGGCCGTGTGATGTACTCAAATGGGTCATTCATTGTGATTCAGAAAGGGTTATTTAACAATTAGTCGCCGAAGGCGACGTGAATATCGGCGAATAGTCACCGAGACGAAGTCGAGGTGACTATTCGCCATTAGTAAAATCCAACTAGTGGTCTATCATCAATGCTGCGTTCTGATTGGTTGAGCTACTACTAGGCTATATGTTATAGCCCACTAGTAGCGAAAAGCGCGGGCTTTTTGGCGCAAAAAAGGATTAAAATCTAGCTTTAACTCGCTAGATTTTTTTTATTCTCGATATTTTTGACCAACTGGTTGGATTTTACTAAAACAATTATTGATCAATTTCCGACCCCGAAACATCAAAAAATCTGGCTGCCATTTTGAAAACTGCTAGCCTTCAATGCTATAATCACCGCGCGGTGATTATAGCGGGATAGTGCGAAGCTCCTAGCCAATCACAGCGCTCTATTTTCGATAATCATCGATGTAATTACACTAAAACGTTATGTTATTTGATCCATTGAAAGCTATAAGTTGCTTCCTCCAGTTAGTGGTTATTATGCTTCAGCCCAAGGGGAAGGAGGGGGCGCTTATTTGAATCAGGCACTAACTCGAACATTAACAGTTTATCTCAAAATTTTAAAGATTAACTGATTTTCCTTAGCCCGTTTACACATTCCCAGAGAATTCTATTTTAAACATTCTTTATCTTGATATTCTACCCTTTTCAAGAGAGTGTCTCCCTCTCGCGCCCGTTCTTTCTTGCGCCGGCTACTTCCAAGCGCCTGCTACGCAGGCTAAAATAGCGAGAACTTTAATAGATCTCCAGCTGATGTCAAGGATCCAATATCTACTTGAACTTATAGTACATCTGGCGGAGTTCACAAACGGTCTCCGCTTTTATATTGTTGAAGTGCACGCACATATCGCTCACTGACCCAAAGGTCCCAAAGCAAGTGTCTTGTATGGAGGTGAAAAGAATCGTTGAAAGGTACCTTCCAGTAGTAAAAGTATACAATATACACGAGCAACCTTTGTGGTTTAAAGATAAATTACAAAAAGGAAAAAAGAAGATAGAAATGATAGCAAGGTATGTCGCTTATTTATTAGTATTTTTAGTACCTAGGGTGGGTATTTTATGGATATATGATCCCCATTTTTTTATTCCCTTCCCCTCGCCCCACCCCCTACTTTTGATAACTTATATTCGCCTGCCTCGTCTACCTTCAAGTTCAAGTTGCCATTGGCTCATCCTAGCAAATTCCATCGGGCTCCCGCGCACAACATTTAAACAGAAGGTATACGTGGGCATTTCCATTGACATTGAAACTCTGTATTAAGCGGATACCCTATTAAGCGGACACCCTCTATTAAGCTGACAGTAGCCGAAGTCCCTAATTTTATTTCCCTTATTTACTTTAAATCAAACCTGTATTAAGGAAACACTTCTATTAAGCGGACGCGGACACCTAAAAAGTACCTGAAAAAATAAAAACCGACACTTGTAATTAAATTCTACCACCCAACATTCCACACATCGGAAATGCGAAAGATTGTCACCCACAAATTTTTCGATTTTTATGTTAAAAAACGTGACTTGACGAAGTTATTTGATTAGTATCACAGTACAGGGGCACCCAACGAGGATATAGTTCAAAACCACTTAACATAGCATTGTTGAAGGTATTTTAGTATTTAAATGGTAGATATAGGCATATTTTTATCCCCTAAAAACTTTTCATCTGTTCGGATTTCCTAGCTGAAAGTCTAGTCATCCGAAAATTATAGGGATCAAAACTTGCCTTTTCGAAAATGTCAGCCAGAAAAAGGCTCCCGAAAGTTCTAGGTGGCCTTTTTTAGGGTAAAAATCCGTTTAAAATGGGTAATTATACCAGTTTTTAGATGTTCGGAAATCCTAGGAGAGGCAGGCAAGCAAAAACTTTTACAACAACTGTTCCGAAAATTCTAGATCTCAAATCGTCTTCCGAACAGATATTTTGCGAAAATTGCCGTTGGGTGCCCCTGACAGTACAGTATTGTTTTCTATTTCGTTTTGTTTGTATAGAGCTTGTTTCACTCATCTGATTTCTTCACATTTGAGTTGCAATCTATGTTTTGGTGCTATGATCAATTGGTCGACTTTAATAAACTAAGAAATTAATACAAAAGTATATCGTCATAGTCTCTGGGAGTACTTAAAACGTTTCCAATGTTCATTTCAATGGCATTTGACACCTCATATGACGTTATCTATCGAAACCTGTATTTTAGGCGGACACCCTGTATTAAGCGGACACTTCAGCATTCCCCGAGGGTGTCCGCTTAATCATAGGGGTTTCACTGTACTTATTTTCTACTTGCCATTGGATATTTTAAATACAATTTAGGCATCAACGCTCCGTTGCGGCGCCGAAGGCACGCAATTCGACTCATTGCTGTGAGTGCTTTCGAGATGCATCAAAATTTGGCCTAGTTCAGTTAATCGGCGCTGTGACGCCACTGACACAAACTACCTTTTTCTACTGTGCTAGGTTTTAATCGCATTCCAGTTCAGGCAATTAAAGTGTCAGGTCCTTTTTCCGTGTTACCCAGTGTCCGCATTCATGAGAGTGTTAAACCATAGTTAAAAAGAGTTCATTAAAAGCGGTTGGGCTTCGATCCAATTGATTTGGAGGAGGACCGGTCTTCGTCAGGAAAAGGGGGGGGGCTCTTAAGTAAGGCCAGTGACGTATCAGTCATGTTGACTTTAATTGAGCTTTTAAAGTCCGTGTGATTTGCCTCACATGGTCTACCGCCGGGATTCATGAGAAGGTAGATAGGAAATACTTTATTCAAAAATTCAAATTACAAGAGAAACACGTTGGCCCCAACGACACTCTGCTGGTTCCTTCGAGGGCATGTTGACACATAAAAACCGTATATTAAATTACTAAACTAATATTAAAATTTCTTACACTACTACCACCATTGCGATGCAGAAAGCGCAGAAAGTGATATAAAAAAATTAACTACTGTTAAAATACACAGCTTGGTAAGACCCAACTATGATCTAATAATCAAATGAAGAGATTGAAATGTGTCTTTCCTTTAGAAACTATCCTCATCTTTTCAGGCCAAGTGTGATTTTTGTACGCTATGTTATTTTTAGAGCCTGCGTGATGAGAAACTATTGTAAAAAAGAAATGCGTTTCTATGTCTTGAATATCGATTTATTAACATGACACTTCCTGTCGCCTGGGCGCGCGCAAACTTCCCGCACTCAGAACTTTGACCAATCAGAGCTCGCAGAGGAAACGTAACAATCACATGTGTTAGGTCATCCGTCATTTCATCCTTCCTATAAGCTGACGGGTTTTTAGCGCGACACATTGTGTTGTCCGAGTTTAAGAGGGTATTTTTCGGTCCTTTTGGTGATCTGCACTGTGCAATTAACTGTATTTCATGGCTTCTTCATTACCAACATGGCTGGTGCATAACAAGTTTGGTTTTCACAAAGAATGGATGGCGAAGGACATATTTGAATTTGCAGATCTGTGAGGGTGTTGCCGAGCGTCGATCAACGTAGAGGTACGCTTATGCAAAATGGGTCTTATATAATTTTGTTAAAGTGCTTTTGTTGAAGTGCTTTCTTTGTTTACATTTATTACTATCTGAAGTGAATGGTTTACCTCTGCGTATTGATGCAACATACATGATCTCGTCACACACTGTCACACATTACATCAGTTTTCAATATATTTGTTTACATGTAAGTTTATATTAGTTATCCCCCAACAGGATCCTTTGTTTGCTATATATTCTTAGCTGTCCATTTACCATTTTTGTTTAACTCAGAAGTAAATTTGTTTTTGCCGTTAAAAACTGTTTGTGACCAAAGCTGACATGTGACCGGCATTAATGGTCAAGTCACCTTACGTGGCACAGGCAACCCAGACTGTGAGATGGTTGAACTTTGAATTTATGAGAGAATGTATGAAAATAAACAAGAAGGTCCAAAATTCCATTGCGTGAAAAAAAAAGTAAAAATTTCTCACCTTTATGTTGTGTGTTTTACTATTTTTCGCTTCTAGAGCTATTTTTCAAGCTGTTTATCGAGTTTTAGATTTTGAGTTGTACTAACAATAATGTTAGTATGGCTCAACATATTTTTGTACATTCTCTTATAAAATTAAAAGTCCAAGAAACTGCCATAGAATCTAGGCTGCCTGTGTGTTTTTTTTTTCACACTTGGTACAATGGTCCAGTTTTATCGCTGAATACAAACATTAACAATACATTCATACAGGGTTAGCCTCAACATAAAGTAACATATTCCAAAATTCTGTCAAGTAAAGATTTGAAATTTGAAAATACACAATAGACAGTGAAAGGTTTGAACCCAGGAGTCATTTCAAAAGTAGGTTGAGTTTGATCGTCTGGGTGAACGTAGACCTGAATAGGACTGTTGTTGTTGACAGTGACTGACGTTTTGATAACCTGTGCAGTATTCTTTTCAGAGTCAAAGTGAGTTGTATCACGTCAGTTGATGGTATTATACTAGATGGTTATTGATCTGATTGGTCAATTACGTCGCGATGTTGTTGTTAGTCTGTCAGTTAACCCGTGATGTTATTGCTATGAAGACTTGTAATCAGTAATTGGTGCGTTTCGATCCGTCTATTGTCACAGTTAAACAGTAGTCTATTGTTAGTCAAATTGTCAGTTCTCCAGTTGTTCTCTCGTAGTTAGTTTTGCTTGATCTCATCAACAAGCCGTTTGTACAGTGCTGGTAACTGTTGGCTATGATTCAGTGGCATTTGTTCTAAGTTAATTAGTAAACCAGCTTTCTAAAGTAAGACGTTGATAGTAGTCTGTAGAATAGGTTGTACATGTCGCAGAGTCCCAGTCAATTTGATGTTTCATCTGTAAATGGTGCTCAGCAATGTGATTGTTGATGTCACCATTCCTCGTCGCTCATTTGTGTTCAATAGACAGTAATAAACAAGTCTTCTTCTCATTGGATTTTGTGAATATACAGTATTTACTTCAGATGGAGAAGGCTAAGCCTGTAAAAAATGCGTCTTCACTTCTTTTATTTATTTTAGTGGTCATAGCGCACCTAAAACTGGACTATTGATTGCTATGTACAGGACATTGAAAAACTGCAGTAAAAAGACAGGATCACCTGGCTTGTTTTCACTCTTTGTACCCATTATTCTAAGAGCTCTTTACTGAGGTGCACACAAAATTCTATGCAACTTGAACAACTGTTTTAATTAAACAAGTTTTAATTCTTCCCACATCAAGATGCTTAGTCATGTATTGTTTCTCAAATTTTACCACTTTTATATTGTTGTTTAATAATGCGTTTCCTCCTTTGGTTATATTTGAAAATCATGGTTGCAAGAGAAATTGCATAGTTTGCCTCATACACATGAATGTGAAACTAGTCCTTTTTGGACCACTGGCCATAAAACCCAGTCGTTTTGAGCAGGTGTCGCTGTGCATTGAGAAAGCATAAATGTTACATGTAGCCTATATCTGGCTTGCATTTAAATATAAACTGGTGTGTCACATTGTATATAAATTTGTGCATGTCAATATTTTTAGTAAAATCCAACTAGTGGTCTATTATCAGTGCTGCATTCTGATTGGTTGAGCTACTACTAGGCTATACGTTATAGCCCACTAGTAGGGCCTTCGGCCTCTTGGGCTATTGACTCAGAGGCCATTCAGGCTCGACGAATAATTGTTAATTACTGCCTGCAAAATTCAGTATTATACATTGTACACACTATCTGTATTCTCATTGATTAAGATCCTACAGTTACATTAATAATATTGCAATTTTTGAAATCAGAATAACGTACGGTGAAAAATGTGTGATTTCCAAGAGTATTGTCAAACTGTGTTCTGTGTGACTTTGTGTTTTTCATTATTTTTTTAAACAAATTATGTATGATAAAACAATTAATATTAGATTTGTTTTTTTTGGATTGTCCAAAATGTCTTGGTGAAAAAGTTATCAGCCTCAGCCTTTGCCCTCCCCTTTGACTGTTCTGGATTTCACTCAAATCTCTTCCCATAATTGCTTCTAATTTGCATGTTTAGTGCTCAATTATGATGTAAATTTATGACCTCAAAGTAACTTGATTACATACATGCAGTACATGTACACTTGGTATATATTAATAATTTTTCTGTGGAAAATGTCTTTTAGCACTTATGTTTGCATAACAATGAAAGTTTTATTTTTCAAAAATACATTGTGCAAGGAAATGTGTCAAGCACATTTGGGTTTTAACTGAGAAGGAAAGGTTAAATAGATCTATGGGGGTGATTTAGGGGGTTATTCAGTCTAAAGGTACACAGTGTCGATAGCTACGTGGAGAGGAACTGCTAGAGCTCAGTTGTATTGAATGCACCTCTACTACTCTACTTTGCATCCTACAAGACTCATGCCATGAATTATTTTGCATCTTTGGGGATTCTTATGCATCTGGGATGCAGGATGCAGAGGTAACAAAATCACTATTAACCTGATCTTAATTATCAAAATATAGCTGGAGGAGGGCTTTAAAGAGAAGGGCCTTGGGGGTGGGGGGCTTGATTACTTTCTTCATCTGAAAAGGGTGTTTTATTAGTGAGGGGGGATAAGTATGCAGAAGATTAATTCAATACAGTATTACATGTGTCAATGTGCCATCTTAGGCTATTTACATGTATAAAACTTACATGTATGTGCCTTGGACTCTGCAACTCCCTTTTCCTCTCACATGCTCCCACACTACAGCTGTAGATGTGTGTTGAATTTTACATTGGTTTACCTGTGTTGCATACATGTACCGGGATAAGTGACCACTCTTTTATAGATGGTCATGGAGCTGTCTAATGTGTACAGAATTTCTTTGAGTTTGATACTTTCCGGAAGAATGAAGACTGAGGGGTGGTCCAAGAGATGCGTGGAGGAGAACAGGATGAAAAGAAAGAATTGAGGTGATACCTGTAGGTGGAACAACTGGACTGCGCCTGCTTAGACAGTCAAAGTTCAGCTGAGTGGAGATCTCTAGTTCGTGCTTAATGAAAAATAAAGCAATGGCAAGACTTATGATGGTGCTGGTAGTGAAGATAGCAAACAGTAAATAATTATAATAAAATAATGGTGAAAATAAATAATAAGGCTATCCCCTTATGGGGCTTTCCAGGGATACATGTAATGAAAAAAAATTCAAATACCAGCATAAAAAGGTATAATAATTGCCAACTGGTGGGAGGCGAACCAGTTGCCTGTTTTACAAGCGTGGCCGAGGATTTGAACTCGGGAATACCGTGAGAACAAATCCTAGTCATCAGGGTGAGAGTTGAACTCGGAGCCTCTCGATTACTAGCCTGGCGCTCTAAATGCTCCGCCACGCTGTCCTTACTTAAATAATTTGTCCCTTTCTTTGCCGTCCCCGCACAAATACGACGAAAGTTTTTTTAAATTTTTTTTTGAGGAAGGGAACGGCAAGGCGATAAATTCTACCATCTCTGTCTGAACTCCGGCGCGGCCCCCCCTATTCAGTTCCAACATAAATTCCTTTCTTTTAAGTAACAGGTCGACCTGGCAAAATCGCGAAATGGTCTGAAGGGATGCGGAGTCTATTTCTCAGTGACATTTTCATGGACGTCGGCGTTGTCGGATCTTAAGGTCCCTGATGATGATGATAACGTTGGCAATGGTGATGATGATGTTGATGATAATGATGACGATTGTAGGAGACAGACTTCAGACGATTGTTGCACCTAATAGTGATGGTGATAACCCTTTCCTTGACGTTGAATGTGCGTCCAGCCCACAAAGGATAATTGGAAAAGCCATCATCGGTAGGAAAAGTCTCGCTTTCAGCAGTGGGCAAGGCTAACGTAAAGCGTTTGATTGAAACTTAGGTGATTTGGGTGCGTTTCAATGGTGTATGAAGTGATAGCGTAACCACTCGAATTGAATCTACTCAGCATTTTTTCTCTGAATTATGTGGATTCTTTGAGTATATGACCATTTTAATGAAAGCTTATAAAAATTACGTTTTCCTTTCCCCCTACCGGCTTTCTAAAATGTTGTTATTACACTGTACAAGATGGAGCCCATAAACTATTACCATGGTTGTAAAACCTACTGGAAAGTACATTTCTTTATGTATGATGGTGTTCTTTCTCACGCTTTACCAGTGGGGTTTAACTTCTGAGCCTGTGGATGTAGTCAGTTAAGAGTGTGACCGTTCAACTGACTTGTTTTACCTTTGTTGAAAATGTAGCTCGTTTTCTTGATTTTTTTAGCTACTGTTGGGAATGTGGATTGTATGGGATTTCATTTTAATGCTCAAAGATTTGAACTTGGAACGTTCTTGTGTATTGGTGTTGATAGAAAAAGTAAGTATAGTGGATATTTATTAGTGAGATGTTTATGAAATGGAACATAGCAGCGACAATAGTAAACAATTATTGGATGAGATTTTTGTGATATCCGGAATAATCAAGTTCTCGGTAAGTGTTATCAGCCTCAGCCTTCGGTTCGGCTGATAACACTTACCGAGACCTTGATTATTAATCTAATAATTGTTTTATTACACATTGTTTTGAAGAAAGTAACGACAAACACATCGACACAAGGAACCTGAATTGATATTGTTATTGGAATTCATGCATTGCGCGCGCAACCTACAGTTTAGTTAGTTATCTGCTAGCAGATAACTAACTAAACTGTAGGTTGCCCTGATTTCCAAAATTAGCTGTAGGCTCTTAGCCAATGAGAAGACAGATAGTGAGTACAATGTATATTAATTATAATGATCTTAGGCCCCTTCACACTTACCCGTTTCAAACAGAGTTTTTCTCCCGTTTAGCCTGCCGCCCACACGTATCCGGTGAAAATGGTCACCGAAAACGCATCTTTTCAAAACCGCTCTCCTGAATAGAGATTTTTAAAAACAGCGTTTTGCTGTATTTAAGTCACGGTGTTGGATATTAGTGAATGCACATGCTCCCATCAAAGAAGATACCGTTTTCAGTGACTATTGTTTTTTTTTTTTGTGGACGGGAAAAAATCGATTCAAAAACAAGTTGTGGAGGCGGATTTTTTGAAAACGGGGAAAAATATCTCGGTTTTTAAACAAAAACGGATACCTATGGACGGGGCCTTAGGCGTTAAAATAAGCCCTGTACGAAAATGTTACCGCTAAAAATGAGTTAACGAATGAATCTTTGTGCTCTTCTAACATTCCAAAGAAACGTATTGACTTGAGAATTAAAAAAGTGTCGATACATAATACACTTGATAGCCATGAGAAGCATAAGAGCCATCACCATCGACCTAGTTCCCAGGGTTTTTTCGCCCCAAGGAACCCAGTAGGAGATGACCTGGAAACGAGACTTTGTCACCGTAAGCCAAAAGGATATAATATTTAATAATCCAATCAGTCTTTGATTCATCGTTTTTATATTTATCAGATGTGCGATAACAGTAAACACTAATTTATCACATACACCCCATTGAAAACTTTAAGGCTCTTCTCTAAATTATCGGCCTAAATTTCAGAAGCAAAAGAAATGTTATTGGTTTATTTTTTTTGCTCCCTGATCATCTTCTAAACTTTATTTCCCTTTGTTGGTCATTCTGTTGAGTTGGTTGATTAGTTTCGTAAATTGACGAAGTCCATTGTGTTAGATCTTCATTAAAAAAACATTTGTAATTTGCGGTGTAATTTTTATTGTGCGATAAATCTAGTTTTATTTCTAGACATAATTTTTATAATGTCCATATCGCTTGATTAAAATGAGATACCTTTCTACGAGTTCTTTATTTTCACCCCATTGTTGATTTTTGAAATAATTTTGTTCTCTTGTCACGCACCTGTCTACGTACTGAATGTGTATTTTAGTTTAAATTTTTTCAATCCTTCTTTTTGAACAAAGATAAAATCTTTTCGTTGTGATATTTTAGTCGTTTCATCTCTTAATGATACATTTCGTAGTCGATTGATTGATTTGTGAGATAAACGAAAGAAGGAATAAACTTTTTCTTTTAATGGCGTTACAAGTAAATGACGGTGACTGCTTTCATTGCTTGAGCAAGAAAATCACAAGAGTGCCACTATTAATGTAGCACAGTGTATGTGTTAAGTTGCTCTTCCCTTTTGCGCTTTTTTTTTTCAGTATTTTGTAAAATTTATTTCACAATGTTTCTTTTTTCAATCGATTGTAGGAGTAAAAAAGATGAGAAAATGTGCCGCCCAGCCTGGGGTCTTGTGAACTGCCTCTTCTGATTCAACTGTATGACAGCAGGTTTTTCGACTATTCAATGTATACCTATTATTGAATCGCACTTTGTAACAACAAAGAGAGAACTGTAGTCTTTATTTACTCTGTCCGGGGCGGCTTCCAATGCTATTCTCTCTCTAAATCCATCAATTAGCGCCGATATGGAGAATCAATAGATTGAGTAGTAACTGCTGTGCAAACCAAAGCTTCGATTAGGCGGAACAACTGTAAATGTTGAACACCTTATTGGAAAGTCCGCGATTATTGTTTTTACTTCAAATACGAGTTAGAAAAGACACGTTTGAAGCCGGAGAGCTTTCCTGTAAAGGGGAAAAAGAAGCCGCTTTCCGGCTGAAGTGTTTTGAATGCATAGGTTTTATTTTTTTTTAAATGTGAAAGACGAATAAGTGCTACAAACTGCAGAACCTGTCATAATGATAACTGAATTCAACCGGAGGAAACGCAAGGAAGGACAGGACGTAGGTTTTGCATAGAATTATGTACTAGGTGTCCAACATTGTTTTCCGTTAACTGACTCCAAGATTGAATTAAGATATTTCTCAGGACTCTGTTTGGCATAATTTTGTGGGACGCTTTCTGCGTTTTTAACATTAATTTATTGGCTTTAATATCTTGAAGTAGATAAATTTAACAATTTTGTAGCATTTGTCTTGCAACCTGTTTTATTTTGTCTTGAATTTGTTATATTTGCAACAGTTGTATAGTTTTCATCTTTAATAAAACAATCTCACTGAGAAACACAAATAATGATTAATTTTCTTTATCAGTAACAGTGTTAATTGCAGTTCATTTATGGACGTTCTCGCATAAACTGTATATCTGTATATCACGAACTTGGAAGTTTTACTGGCCAAATTTAGTTCCCTAATGACAATAAATCTGCTGTTAAAGCTAAATCCGTCGAGGCCATAGCCGCATTTTCATTTTGTCTGTCATCATAAACAGTTCTAAAGTTGCCAAGTCCGTCAGTTTATTATGACGCTTCTGATAATTGTTGAACGGTGCATGAAAGTGTATTTTTATCAGTTATCTGGTCGCCAAATTTGTTTCAATCACAAATTATCATACTGTATAATGATAATTAGTCTTAAACAGATTTATCGTTTTCATCTTCAAATAATTCGCAAAATTGATATGCCACAAAGTCGTTCTCTACTTTTGAACTTGTTTTTGATTTTGGCATTTCAAATCTAGTGCATATTCCTACAAATAATTTGTGAAAACGTTTCTTGGAGCTCGTATTTCATTTCCTTTTTAATTTTTTTTATCGTTTCTGTAAATGTTGTTCAAGCTATCAGTTATAAAATACGTTCCATAAAAGAAAACGCATTTCGTGTGAAGTGTGTGTAAGTGCCTAACGAGATTTATTCTCTCTCGTGCAGAAACTAATGCTTGTCCTAGACCTTACAGGTATTTCAAGTCTTTAAACATTTCTCTCATCCATGCACCTTAGCTTATTCAAATATACATATTTGTAGCTTAACTTAAAGAAAAGTATATTTCCCAGTGGTTAATATGAACAGATAAAACGTTTTGAAGGGTTACTGCCAAAAAGATGTTACCGCCTCGATTCAGTTGGGATAAACCCTGTCTTCACAGAACTACACTCACGGTCGAAGAAAATAGCCTTTTAAGGTACTGCTAATAAATTGTCGTTCCTCGTTCATGCAATGGGCTAGAAAGCAGTTGTTATTATTTTTTTTTTGCGCTGTAGATGTTAATGGATTCTTTGGTTGGATGTATGACTGTTTTCTTTTGGCCACTTAAGTCTATCGTGTTAAATTGTCATATAATCCTCGACCTAGTTAAAATGCAACGGTTTCTAGCACAGCCCCTTAGATCACCGGGCAGAATGACCTGTAAAAACCAAATGTTTCTAAAAAAATCCCCGTCGTCGTTGGGTTGCCTTTGAAATCCCTACTTTTCTGAAGCGGTAAACGTGCGGCGTTTGCTCTCTAGCGGCGTGAAAACACAGATTTATATATAATTCTTGTTCATGAAGTTTTGGTTTCTTCCGTTCTCTCACCACCCTGCTTGTTCATTCTTACAAAATGTTTGCGCGGTTTACTTTTTGAACAAGTCTGTTTTTCAAGGTTTACATCTCCGGCGAATATTCAAAACTAAACCTTAATTTGAGTGTTATCGCATCGCCCTTTAAGGGTCAACCTCTCACTCTTCAAGTAAGAAATCTTAGCTCTTTTGCCTGGTTGAAGAGGGTCCTTCTCAATATCCCGATATAACCACGAAAGGAAGGATTGAAAAGTAAAATTTTCAATTTACTCCCACGCAATAAAGCTACTGCAGTAAGACAAAAGTTGCAGCAAACCTTACAATTTCTGTGGAAATTTGCAGTTAATATATAAAAAGTGATAAGGTATTTTTAAAATGCATATTGTTGGACTGTATGGTCCGGTTTCATGACGCACTGTAAAACATTGTCTTCTTTTGGGTACACTCCGTTATCAGTGGTCTTATAGATAAGTTTTAGTTTTATATTTATATGTTTATGTGCCTAAACTACTGTATTTCTACTTTTGAAACGAGAAGACCAGATGACCACATGATAAAACAAATTATTTGGGAAATATTGCCGTTTCAAAATTCGAATTGTTGTGAGACCCTTTATTTTTGTTTCGTTTAGACGAAAGAGGAACCTTTTTGAATGTGTAAGTCATGTATTTCAAGGTCGATCAGACATTTTGGATACGTTTCCATAGACATTTCTTCTATTCCACAAAGACGTACGTAGACATGGGACGAAAATAGTATCTAAGTTTCAAAAAGCGGGAAATCGGTTGCCGTCAATTGCTTATCTTTGTGAACTTTAAAATAAGCAAGGCTTAACTAAGATTGAATATTTTAAAGTTATTTTGCTTTCTGGCAATCAAACGTAGAACCTTGGGCTCGGCAAATTTAAAAGCTGTTGTAAATATGCCCTTTGCGTAGAAAAAGAAATATTCAACATAAGAACAATGACATGTTTTAACATTATAATATTCGATATAAATTCACCTTTAATTTACTGCAAGTAAAAACTCAATAAATAATAAAGTAATTTTAGATTCTAATTTGAAATCGGTTAATTTGAGTAATATGTTATTTTTTGATTCGTTTTAAATGTGTGATTTTACACATGTGTGCGTACATGGATTTGCCAGTATTTTAAATCTAATTTGATACAACTTATATTTGTATCAAATTTGCTAAATTAGATTTAAATCAAATTTGATAACGAATTCTGTTCAGTTATTTATCTAAGTTCCCTTTCGAGCACCTTTGATCGAGTTGGCTTTTCTAAATTCTGTTAGATTCCTTTCCTTTTTGGAACGGCTAAAATTCTTTTTGGTGATGTGGCTCGCAACGTCGCTGAGCTGCATCTGCGAATTCAGTCGACTATCTCCTCGCTCATTTTAAAGCAGTTAAATTCACATGGGAATGGTTGCAGTTTTCGTCTTTTATTTTACAACTTTTAATTTAAACCCCGTGTGTGATTTTGATGGTTCGTACAATTGCATCTTGGAGATTTCTTATAATTGTCTACTTGACCAACTCAGGTTTAGAGAAGGCACTCAGCCACTTGCGTCGAATACTCAGTTGCCAGAGTGTAATTTTGCTTGGTTAGTGTCAAAAGTATTCAGCTTCTAAATCTTATTTAAGTGATAGAGGAATTGCTTCAAGAGCCTAACGTTCATTTTCAGAAAACCAATGCGGACGAGAGGGCTCTTCGTATTTCCCTTATTGGAAAAGATTAGAGTGAGAGGTAAAACAAAATGTATACGCATTTTTTTTCTTTGAACTAAAGGTATCAAGAATGTTTTATAGATTTACGTTTTCTGTGAGTAGGTCTTAAAAAAGACACCAATTATACCTTAAACATTACGTTATAAGGGTTGCCGTGTTCACGCTCTGCGAAGCGTCAATGTCCTCACTTTTCAGCCAACAGGAATGATTTCTTTACAGCTGTTACTTCTTTTTTACAAAAAGAGATTCAAATGTTGTCTACTAATTGAAACTATTTGAAATGCAAGATAACCGCGTATTTTATTGTTTCTTCTTCGACCCTTCGTGGGATGTTCATTCCGCGAAGATTTTCTCTGTAAGTAGCTTGCATAAATTCATGAAAATACTAGAAGTTTGACTGTTTTAATTAGATAACTGTATAATAGTTTGAGGACAATAATTTTGCCGAACTATTAAAGGTAGGCGAATTAAGAGCTTTCTAATTCGTATGATTATTGGAGCAAAATTACTCCCTATTTGCTTGAGACGAAAATACTCAGCTTTTCCTTATAGAAGGCGGTTTTGTGAATATCTCACTTTGAAAGTAATTCGCGCAATTTTTGTTTTCATTTTACTTAAAAATAAAGTTATCCACATAAAACCATTTTAATTCTGAGAAACGTGTTGTTCAAATGATATTCATCCCTTGGGTGGTGTTTTTTTTAGCCGTGACGAATTTCATAGGCCTTTTAAAATCAAAAGCCTTTTTTAAAATTGTCATTCCCCCCGTGGCAAGTAAAGTTTTCAATCGAAATTTTTCGGTGTTCTATTACTCTCATGACAAAATAAGTCAATGTTCGATGATTTATTCATGGTTGTCAGGTAAAGAGACCACTTTCTCTTTTGCTGACGGTTGGTGTCGGTTTTATTAATCGTACTTTTCTTCATTTTCTAAGTAGTCATGAATCTCTAGATTTCATTTGGAATTGCAAACGTTCAACGTCATCAAAGAGGCACTTGTTAAAAAAATCATCCTGTTAGAAAAGCAAATATCGCCTATTCTTTGGACTTTTTTTCTATCGTCCAATACAGGTAATGTCATTTTTTATTGCTCATTGTCTGGACTTGTGTTGGATACAAGCTCAGTTGTCCTTGGTGCCCTATGTGTACTGTACCACTCCAATGACAAGCGTTTACGCTCATTAAGTAGTTTTAATATTCTATGCTAAGTATGAAAAGACATTTTGTAATATTTGCGCAGGATAATTTTGTGATAGGTGTTAACAGCCACTGTGACTCATTTAATATATTCTCACATTATTAAGATCTGGTGCCAGTTGTTCAAAAGGGTGGATAAAGCTATCCACTGGATATATTTCTGTCTAGCGGATAACGCAAATGTTTCCTTTTGATACTTATCTGCTGGATAGTGATTTATCCGGAGGATAGCGCAATCCAACGTTCGAACAACCGGGCCTCTAATCTATCCTCAGAAAACTTTTAAGTGGCGATAATCGGCAAAGGAGTTAGCCTTCGAATTGCAGTGTGCAAATCATAGCACTATACACTTACGCTTACCAGGTAATATACTCCCAGGCCCTTCACTCTACAAAGAAGCAAGTTGAGCTCTCGCCGACCGGGTGTGTCCTCCTTCGCTCTTATGCGCCTTTTTCTTTCTGCCGTTCTCTCTCTCCCTTCCGTACTTTTGTAACTATCAGTTAACGAAGCAAAATTGACTGAACTATGCTACTATTCAACAGGTTTTGTTTTTAAAAATTGCGTTCGGGCGTTCTAGAAACAGGCCCTAGCAGGCCCAAGTTGTTCGAATGGTGGATAACGCTATCCACCGAATAAATCGGTCCCCTCTGGTTAAAGCAATTGGTTTTGCCAACACTTTTTCACTGATTTATGTCGTGGAAGGCGCTATCAGACTTTCTAAGAAACTGGGCCTCAGTAATAAAGTGTGTAGGACTTAAACAATGTGAGGTTAATTCCTTTGAAAAATTAGTACGTATGTATATGTGAAATTAACAATTCAGCCACATCACGCCCCTGTAGTCAACTCCTTTTATAGCGGCCACAGAAGGGGACCTCGAGTTAGTGTCCTCATTAGCGCGAGTCCTTAAAAGCGAGAGTTTATTTCAGGCAAACGTTTGTACTTTGTTTTTGCCGGGGATTTAGCTTCTGTCCGTATTAGCGGGCTGTCCACAAGGCGAGAGTTTACTGTACTTCAAAGCCAAGCTTACTACTTTCATCTTTCAAGTATAGCGTCTTGATATAAATCTACTTGTTTCAAAGTTCTAGTAAGTGCTTGAAAACTGAAAGTGGTGTTATTGTAATCGTGCCGGTCCATTTGCCAGTGCAATTTTAGAGGCACGCGAAACTCTATCAAAGAAAAGAGTTAAAACTCAATAATTTGGGTGGGGGGGGGGGGGGCGGGGGGGGGGCACAGGGAATGTTTTATATACATTCTTGCCCATATTTCCACTAAAACGTAAATGAAATCTCCGTAAATTAAACAAAAATCGCTTCAGACGTTTGACGTGACCGCGGTTCAGTTTCTGGGTGATAATGGCCCTTTGCGCCTCCTCGTGATGGGACTGTCATCACCTATATCCCACTTGTTATTACTTAATATGTTGAAATCGAATCCTTAAGTTTAAGTGCAAATTTCTTTGGGTCGCACGTTGTAAAATCATCAAGTTTGCTGTCAGATTGAGGAGATCTGACACTTTCCAAACCGGGTCGCTATCCAAGCTACGAACAAGTAAATGGACTATTGAGCACTTTTAAAGTGTGTTGCAGTGTATGATTTGTTTGTTCAGTAGAACTGACGGGCTCTTCTTGCCTTCAGTAAATCAAGAATAAGTATAAACAATCACCTAATTAGGTGCGATTAATTTTATAGTCCGCTGGTCTTTCACTTCGTCTTATCGTTGGCTTGCGCACTTAAATGAAGGACAAGGACTCCCCGATCTCTGCACCCAAGCTCACAATACGAGCCTGTTGTTGTACTTCCATTGCTCATGGATTATCAGGCATGATTAACATTGTCATAAAAGCAGTACTGAGAGAATCAAAGGTCTTGGGCGGATGGCCTTCTCATCAATGTTCTTTCGAAAATGGGTGAAATTACAGCGAGCTGTGTTATGGAATACTTAGCATGAGTTTCAGAGACGTGCCCCGAATACCTACTGAACGGAAAAGTTAAGGCAAGCAAAGATGGTGCAAAGGTCATCTGTTGAAACTCACGTTGTTGGCTTTCCCTTGATTTTTTTTAAACTTTATATATCTCGTATCTTTTCTAAGTCAGATTGTGGACTTTTTTAAAATGAAGAAAGTGAAACTATTGTAGCTTTCCTGAGTAGCACCAGCATCATACATAATACTATTTTCAGTTTGTTTTCCTTACTCTTTTGAAGCCATTTCCTCGTGTTTATATTATGGATTCGATTACAAAGACCATTTTACAAGACGGGTTTTAAAAATGTGAGTTTTCTATGTATCCGTTTCTTTACTTGGGTTCGGTTTCGTCCGTTTACAGGATATGCTCAATTCCTGTTGAGACACAACAAAAACAGAGTTGACAACGCTGAGTCATTAATCAGTTTGTTTTTATTTCCGTAAAAAACACGGAAAGCTTTGGACATACCACCAGCATCGACCAGCAATTTTGCCTTCCTGTTATCTCAACATCCACTCAACTGTTTTTGTTTTCATTGCCAAGAAGCTGTAGCTTTTGTGCCAAAACATTGATAAGATGATGATTGTATTCTGTTAAACACACGTAAAATGTTTCTTTATTTTAGAAAATGGCAGGCGCCCCCACCAAATCTCTTTCTTATATCGTTGTTAAGCATGCTGAAGTAATCACCAACAAAACGAATCTGGCCTTATATTTTGAATGGAAATAATTTCTGGGTTATTTTCAGCTGTGGCTAGGTTAAAAGAATATAGAACGGGCTGGCTAAAATGCTAAATACATTATGCCATACTTTGAAATGTCTTTATAGAAACTGCCTTGATTGATTTTTCCCAAGTCTTAATGGAACCTGCTAAATAATGACAAACCTTTTGCTCCTTCCGTTGTGTTGTATTCGTTAGTGTATATTCTATTACGAAATTTAATGAAAGCAATTCTAGTTAGTCTAATTTACATATAACACTTTCACGATTGCAATTAATTAAGACAGCACTTTTCTTTAGGTATAGCTTGTATGAAAACGACCTGGTGGTTGTGGAGCATAGCCAACAATCGTATTCTTTTTTCTGAGAGGTGCAAAAAAGGAAAGGAAGTAAAACTCGTAATTAACCTTCCTTGATTGTGCACAAAACGTTTCTCTATTAAAGAAAAAAAGAAAAGAAATGCCCGTCAAATGTGTTTCTTAAATAGTTTTAAAGCAATAATCACCAACAAAGCAAATCTAGCCGAATATCTTGAATGGATATAATTTCTGGCCTTTTTTCAGGTGTGGCCGGATAAAGAAAAATAATCGAGCTATTGATAGCAAGCGCTTAACGCAGCTGACATGAAAAAAGTTGTTTGCTCTGTTTTATTTTAGTTGTTGTCGTTTCATTAAAAATAAAACCTCTTGGTTATCAGTGTATTACATTTTCCTTTTCTTTTATTTTTAAAGTGACAGTGAAGAGGGACATGGGTTTCCTGTATATTACACCAAACTTAAATTTGAATAATAAACATAACTCCAAGGAGCTTATTGCCGATAAAGAGTGTCAACTTGATAACTAGCGCTTTCCGAAGCCCTAGCGTAGTTTTGCTAGGGCGATACAAGGTTTCATTTACATTAAGAAACTAACATTTATCGTACAGATACAGCCATGCAGCTGTCTACTGGAGATATTCGGCTGGTACCTTATGCTGATAACGCCACTGTAGTAATTTTATCTCCCTTCCGTTTCAAGGGAGGGCTCTCTTGAGATAATCCCTTCAATTTTTTTTGTTACGGACTAACCAGCAAGCGATTCAGTAGACGTGTAACTTTCATGTTTAATGTAAATTCGATAGCTTGACTGACGAATATCGGGAGACAGTTCCTGCCGTTTGGAAAATGACTTCAAACGATGGTTCATTTGCATGTATCGTTTCTTGAGTATAGAGCACGTCCAAAACTTTCAATTATCTTCTGAAATCGAAGACGCCTTTCGTAAGATATGCACTAACTGAAAGATTTTGCAAAAAAGAATCTGCAATTAAATATTAGTGATATAAGTACTTTGTGTAGAAGCGGTAGGAGGATGTTTAGTTTATCAATTTGTCCTTTGTTTCTGTCTTCAAAATCCAAATCACTAAATTTAAAATTCACTGCCCTTGGAATGTCTCAGATCATTTTTGTAAAAATAAAGGCTGTGTTTTACAGGTCTTTTTGGAAGTCATTGAATCTGTCCTCATTCGTGATTCAAAAAGGGTTGTATTTGATGATAGAGGCATTACGGAATTATCTTTCATAATCTTTAAGTTGCACAGTACATGGAGTTTATACCCCGTTCACCGCCAGAACGGCGCCTTGGTTCCCTTAGGCAATCGCTGTAAGTATTCATATCCCGATATCCATCTTGTAAAGCTGTAGCCACATTGAACAAACAAAACTTTGAATGCCCAATCATTAATTGTTGGTCGCTTTTTTTCTCATAAACGGAAGAATGGAAGGCCGAAGTTCACAGGTATTTTTAAACGGTCCAGTGCAATGTCCGTTCAGATTTGTACTTATACACAGTAGTAATCACGCAGTACATCTTAAGAATTGAATACAGTAGTTTACAAGTTGTACGGTAAACGGAACCCGTCATTCTCTCACCTTTACACAATTAGTGGTGGTCGCTAATGGCTTCTATTGAGCGAGTAAATGCTCATTTGAGGTT
Organism: Porites divaricata; assembly: GCA_038088405.1. NCBI lineage: Eukaryota > Metazoa > Cnidaria > Anthozoa > Scleractinia > Poritidae > Porites > Porites divaricata. Next base: position 33,645,572 of record JBBMOI010000002.1, on the reverse strand, counting down.
GTTGTCTGTTCAGTTGTCCTATTTTAGAAAGGGCGCTTTGTCTAGCTGGCACTTAGGGCGATCTTTTGTTATTGTTTGGTTGTTCTGCGGACTGATGAGAGTCATTTAGCGAGTACACAAATTGCAGTTTACTGTAGGCAGCAGAGGTTGTCTTGTAGCCTTAATTCAGCTTTCCAATCAAACTTAAGTACAATAGCCTACTTTCATCCTGTACCAAAACAAAAAACGTAATGTTTTGTTCAAACTCCATCAGCGCTTGGAAATTAAAGCATTTAGTCCGTCTCAGTTTTTTTGTAAACCACGTGCCCCAGTAATCTACCAGACAATGAGCGAGCTTTAATACGAAGGCATAATGTTATTTTAATCTTTAATTTTTGGTACTGAAAAAAATATGTATATATATATCGCGATATTTTTATGGCTCTGTAGAGAAAAATACAGCGACGGGCTTTCACCTTTACCTTGCCGGGCTCCCAAATCGACATAATTTTTCGTTATAAAGTTATTATTAAACATGTACTACCAAATTAAATTATGAGTTTCTTTCATCCTCTTAAGTGGGTCGCACGCAGCCGTCATTAAGATGAAGTATAATTTGAGTAGTTTGCCGCAACCTCAAAAAATATTCTCTAAAGCGAAACAACGCACGAAGAGACCTTCCTGTATGTGTGAAGATATTTTTCCAAGTTAAAATGTTTTTGTTTGTTTAAAATTGTTTTCTTTAGTGATTTTTCATCTTGACAGTACATTATCTTAGGATAGCTGAAACCGGAGAAGGCATTTTATTTTGTGGTTTTAGACGAATTCAGTTTGTTATTTCAAGGCCGGCTTAGGTGCCACCACTTAAATTCAGATGGTTTCGATTCCCCCGCATTTTAAAGCGATGCTTGCCTGCAATAAAGTCAAGTGATAGGATATTCAAGTTAGTATCTTCAGTCACCGACTATTTGATGAGAGCGATTACAAAAAATTCCTGTTATTACTGAAAATTGATTTTCCCATACTATACACACCACACAAAGGGACGCGATGATAATTTAAATGGCCATTAGCACCTTCAAATGATGTGGCATTCTCTGTTGCCACTGGGCAAACAGGAAACCGTGGCATTCGAGAAAAGAAATGCTAACATTGAGAAAACTAAACCTGGATTTAGTTATTCACTTCCATTAAGGCCTTTTTCAATTCCCGATGCATTTAGGGTCTTACGTTGGTAATGGATCGAACAGATGGCGCAGTCTTCGGTTTCACTTCCGTCACCGATCAAAGTGCCATGGGGTAGCTCTTTGAACTGTCTCGTTGGCTTTTTGCTCTAGTTGGTATACGGAGGGAATTCTATCCGTGTGAGTGTCACATTAAGCGGAATCCATTAACCACGCTGTAAACGAACTATCGTGTCCTTCAAATACGTGTCGTGGGAGGGGCACCTAAATGAGTATTAAAGAAGTGTTTTACAATCACATTAAGCCGCGGAATAAAAGCTCTTGTAATGAGCACTAATGAGTCTCTTTGTAGTCGATGAACGGTGGACTATAATCAAATTCAGCCGAAAATAATTGCATTTCGGGTGTCGCAATGATACTTATCAGTCGTTCTGTCATTCTCGCCGAATGGATAAATCGTCAGAAAGCAATGATTTTCGACAGTTTAAATTCTTGTGGACGATCAAGGGTTAACCAATCACCCCTCGGATGTAAAACTTCAGAGATCAATTAAAGCTGAACCAATTCAAGGGAAATGTAGACAAACATGTCACCCTGGGCTTTTCGTACCTTTTTTTTTTCATCCTCAATGAAGTCGCGATTCTATTTTAGAACCCCAGCGTCTGGCACCGCTGGACGCGACATGAAATTTTCGGACTCTAAAAGCGAAGGAATTCTTGAAAGGAAAACCCGTGATTTCGCGTCTTGCGATTTATATTTATTTAGACTTCGTCCGTTTCATGCTTGTTTTCCTGCAGTCCTAGACCTAGATACGTGCTTTTCAAATGTATAATGGCAAGGCAGAAAAACTGACTGAGACAATTACTCTAGCTCTGCTTATAGGTTACTGATGCCCGTTCTTATTGAATCGCTTCGATCCCTACGTTAAGGATTATTAAAAGTTTTTGAAACTAATTTAAGGCAAGAATTATTAACACACATTGTCTCTTTCCATTCCTTATCCACGCCTTGTCAATGTATTAATTTTTAAGTGTGACAAATTTATTTCTTGTTCGGTTTTTTCCTCCTCATCTCTTCACTTCACTGTACACTATTATACACTCTTGTTAATCTTAATCTCGGATTAAAGGTAATTAAGAGTGTAACACTCGCGCAATCTGTTTTCGATGATGTAAGTAAACTTTAACAGAGTAGACCACTCCAGGTAATTCACCGGACACAAGAGATGCACTTCCGTAGCTTACCATTTAAACGTTATCCTTTACTGATCTTCAGCACAAGCGAGTCTTTTGCTAGACGCGTTTCGCGGCAGTTGAAGTTTTAGATTCAGTTGCAAGCAGACAAACATAAACGGCAGCGATTAAAATATTTGCTCGCTACTCTTTGCCTGTCACTGTCTTTCGTGTTGGCTCGTTTGATGTGAAGGGTCTGTTTGTTGTTGTAGGTAGGACGTGATTTAGCAATCGTGAAGTCATCTGTAGAAGAAACCACAATGGGGAGCGAAGCCTTGAGTGCCGAAAGGCGCCATCGATAGAGTTGATAACCCTATGTCTTCATACTGTTTGTGCTCATCACGAACTAATACTCGCACTGCGACTTTCTTCGCCGCACTCGGCGGACAAATCTCGGATGCTAGTTGACGGCGTTTTGTCTTGTATCGTCTGTTCTGAAACCAGATTTTGACTTGTGTCTCGGTTAGTTTGAGAGCACTAGCAAGCTCTGCCCTTTCAGGTCCAGACAAATATTTTTGATGGCTAAAGCGCCTCTCCAATTCGAAAACTTGGGCATGAGAAAAGGCTGCTCTCGATCGCTTCTTTCGTGGTTTGGCTTGCTGTTGTGGACTTGACGTCGAGGTGTGGTTGACATCTCTCTCCTGCTGGTTTTCTGTATTAGAAAAGCAAAAACCTCAAATCAGATCAGGTATTCTATGATTTAAGTTGGCTTAATTAACACAAATTACGTTAGTATGCAAGAAGCCAACAACGTTCTATTCAATCAGGCTAAGAGAAACTTGAGTAACTCACTGTGAACTTTTGCTATTTCCTCTCCTCGTTGTGTACTTTCCTCTGCATTTCTTTCTTCGTATAGTGAGGGAAGTGCTGAGGGAATCTGCGAGGCGTTGTAGGTTTTGTAGCAGCTAAGTTGATGGACGCCGGGTAGAGTGCCTTGAAAGTATGTTGGCAACGGCAAATACGTCGGAGAAGCTGGATGAGTGTGTCCTGGGTGCTGAGTCCAAGTAACGAAGTTGTTGTTATTCTGCTGCGGGACATCGTGCCGATTCAGAATATCTGTGATCGAGAACGGGGTGACTGGAGATCGCATCGCTTCGTTCATGTTGTTATGCTCTCCGCTCGGGCACGCAACAACGTCGAGAAAGAGATGATTGCAGTGTTAGAGTAAAGGACTCACGCTGCTGGCCGAAACAGAAATAGGATACCACCCGTAGCTGTGAACCCTAAAAACGGTACTTGGAGACCTACAGGAATTTTTACAATATCATTATTCAACGATAAGAAATCAAAATTGAGCATTAATCGCCGATTGGTTGATGTCCGCGTATCAGGTAGTGGCTGTTGATAAGAAAATCTAGCTAATCAGGCGTTCTTATTGGCTACTTGCTTCATTTACGTAGTTTGTTGACGTTCTGTTAAAGAGTGCTGACACAATGCAATTAAGAACACACGGCCTCTCAATTACGCATGGATTGGGGGGCTTCTGAACGAGCCATCAAGATCTGAGATCAAGAGTAGGTGCAAATTACAGCGCGCTTTTCAAAACACTTCTTGTTTATATAGATAACTTCCCCCGAGTTCAGGGAGGTTAACTTATTTGGGCATAAGTTTTCATTATTTAGGTGATACATGTTACTGTAAGTTACTTCTGGCTGATAACAACAGTCATAACCTCCCTAGGCAATTTCTTGCTTTTGGGAACGTGATCTTGCGCCATGGGCCGCCTTACACTATACTAGTCAGTTGACTTCAAACACGCAGAATTATTCTATTGTTGGTTTTAATTTGTGGAGGATCTTCTTTTTAAAAAGTCGAGAAACCCGACCATCAAGGCGAAAAGCTCACAGTGACAGCTTGCGTGGGAATAGGCTAGATGGGTGGCACTGACAGTTTTGTTTTGTGAGTCTTCTTGTGGAGGGCTATTTAGTCGATAATGACTTCTCACCTCATGCCAATCATTGTGACGATTCTGCATACGTGTTAATTCGTTTATTATTTTACTATTGTCAGGTAATGTCGCTTAATGATTGCAGTGATTGACGTCTGAACAAAAGAGAACGCGCCATCTGCTGTGAGCCCATTGTTAACAACGTTTACTTGCACTTTAGGACATTTCCATACAAAGGCGAGCTGGGGCAGATTTTTTATTCTGGTCTCGTTTTACCTCTCAACGGAAACTCAAAGAGTAGGAAGTGGTTTGAAAGGAACACAGGCAATTGAAATGACAATATTGAGTCATTTAAAAGGTTTTTACTTGAGTGTGGATTGCTTTCAAGGATCTAAAATCGACATCATTAGCATGAGGCTCGTGACAGTCATCAACTTTTGTTAGCTAATGCGATTACTTTGGTCGGGAGAATTCGAATATTTTTTGCTTCTCCCCCTTTTTGCTTGTCCACTCATACTTAAGTTACTCAAAGAAGTGTTAAAATGAAACACGCTCCACTCACTTGATTTTTCGAGCGTCTTTTTTCTAAACTTAAATATTGAATTTCAATTTTATTCTTTTTTATTTTTTTGCAGGCCGGCTTTATTTCAAAATCAATTTTGCCAAAAGTGCCTCCCCGGCAATTCGTCAGGTGTTACATTACTTTCGCTTTATCCCTCTATTATTTATACAAGATCGATTGCCGCCTCGAAATTAACTCGATTTCTTAAAGAGAAATTCGAAAATTAATCGCAAAATTATATTTTTTGTTTTAAATAAAATGCCCCATAAATTCTTTGCAATACAGAGTTAGAAATGACTCAATTAGCGGTGGCTGTATTTCAAAAAAGGGGTTTCTACTAATGGAATATTTTACGGAGAATATTTTCGGCTTTTCTGTTTAATGTCGCCCTTTAGTTTTAACCATAGTTCACTTACGATCTTTTAAAAAAATGAAAGAAAGGCCCACTGAGGAACAAGGAAATTCAAGGATATCGCAAACTCAGCCCAGATGCAATTTTTCATTTTGATATTTTATTCCTTTTTAAGAAAATGTGTTGAAACAAACTAAACATTAAAAAAATATATGTAAGTTGTAAGTTAAAAAAGTTCGAAAAGGCAGTAACCGATTATTTATGAACAGCTGACATGGACAAGTCGACAGACTTGAGACACGGAACATACACTTTAATGGCTATCTCATAATAGACTTGTGTTTTGCATCTTATGGTTGGTCTTGGAATCTCAAT
>JBBMOI010000002.1:33622500-33635000 GCA_038088405.1 Porites divaricata | reverse complement strand
GTTATTATAAGCATTTCCAACAGGTTCCCAACTATTGTAAATTTTCATACCGCATTTTACAATCTTTAGTCGTGATTTTTGCTGCCTTTTTTATGATAAGTACACGAGCGCTCGCGTACCTGTGTGTATTGTCATTCTCACAAAGAGGAGGGGTAGACCAAATTGGCCTTTTTAGCGGGCCACAAGGAGCTTAAGAAATCGTTTACTGAATCTATATTTATTGAGACCATAATCGTATGAAACAAACAACATCGAGCTAGCGTGAATTTTGCCATCAAGCCGTTCGCCACACTTGATTTACTAACGTTACTAGGCTCAATATAACAATGATTTTGATTGCATGCAGTGATTATGTTGATGATGTTTCCGTTATATTTTTACCAAAACATTTATGTGACGTGGTCCTGGTACCCAAATTTTTTTAAGAATGTGTTGAAGTAGAGACGGAGTAGAAATTGCTTGTAGCTTAGTTTACAGCCGTAGTAAGGCACTTTTTACCTCTCTCAGTTATCTCTTTCATCTCATCAGATACAATTAGGCGGCTCTAAACGTCAGGCTTGTGTCCTAAAGATATATTGTCATCTTAAAATGTGACCGATGCACTATAAGGTAATTGTTAGCCAATTTTTGGAGGCGTTCCTAATTTGAGGACCTCTTAGCAGAATGCAGTAGAGCGCGTGTGTTTATCTCTGGTTGACAAATCTACTAAAATGTTTGCTGATGGAATGGCCCCAATACATTTAGTTGCACACACGGCTAACTCTGAGTTTATTTGACGAGCTCATTTTGTAAACGTTATTTCATATCCATTAGCAGGCACCATTAGCGTTCCTAAAACATTTGTCAGTCTTCAGGTACATAGGGTCAAGGTTATTAAAGGAAGAATTCAGGATTTTAAGATGGGCGTGATTAACACCTATCTCTTCTTAGCTTTTTTACATGCTGAGCGTTTCCCTGACTCGCCAGAAACCACGGCATCCATTTGTTTGTTGCCTACGGCGCAGTCTCGTTTTTCCCTCTTAATAAAACACCGGCTCTGACATCTCTAGTAGACTCGACAGCGAAAGGGTTATATGTTATTATATTAAGTGATCTGGTTTATTCTACTCAGTCACTTTAGGGTTTGTTTGCTTTTCATTCTCTCGAGACTGTTCCGTGGCTTCCTGATCGTTGACTGAAAACTCGCGGAGGACTGAAGTTTTTAAGTACAGGTTAAAGTGATGCAATCGTAAAGTAAGCAAACCATTTTTTGGCGCCGGGCTAAGACACGAGGGAACGGAAGCGTAACATTTTCCCCCAAAGCTATAAAAAAAATAAGATGACCGTAATTGCGTCAAATAGGAGTCACTCGAAGTATCAAAACATACGTGAACAGTGGTACTTAGGTCTTTTTATTCCGCTCTAGTACTCGATTACCTGTTTTAGGCATGCTTATTTTGGGTATTATGTGCCTGAGTTTGAAATTAATTAAAATAAACGAAAAGCCAAAACTCCAGAAAGCAAATGTTAGAAGTCAGAATATTTATGAGAGTTTTTGGAAGTGTCCGTATTTAGTCACGAACAAAAAAATACTTTTCGCAGCCCCGACATGTTTAATAATCAATCTTGCCGTTGAAAAGTATGAATCTTTTCTTATTTATTTTTGTCTAAAATTGACAATAAAGTTCGTATTTCTGTGTTAATTTGCTTTAAGGAGCACTTCATCGAAAAGTCATTGAGCTCAGTGAGGCGAAAACGGAAAGAAAGTGTCAACTGTGGCTCAATATTAGCCACGCTACATTAGTTTTGAAAAGGGAAATGACGCCGTCTAGTCCCCTATATCCTATGCGCGATTAACGATTATTGAGCTAATGGATGTGTTTTTGAAAAGAAAACTACCTTTCGTGTCCTGGGGCAGTTGTAGACTGATAGCATTTTTTTTTGTGGAGAATACATTAACGATTTGATTTGCAGCACGAAAGCAGAAAAAGTCACGCGAGACCGGGTAGTGATTTTAAACGAAATTAATGATTTTAATTAATAATGAGTCATGTTTTTTGGCCGGATGCGTGAAAGAAAGTATTCGTAGAACGAGAGAAAGGAAGTCAGCCTTTGTGGTCATTGACCTGCCTGATCATCGACACGTGCTTATAGTTCGCTTTACTGACTGACAGCTTTTCTGACATGCCTCCTTGCATGTTTTTAGCTGGCTATCACTTATTGACCTTATAGCTCCACATTGAAGCTTCTCGCTTTTCGTTGAGTTTGTGTTCTATTGTAATTGTTATCTAAACCCCTTGCGAAACAGAATAGAGCCACGATTTAGTGCATATACACCACAATGGCCGATAGCCATCTTGACGACAGCTAGGTGAAAAGGGCGGAGTCGGTTACCATGATCGGTTGCAACGATAACAGGATTCAAGTCAGATTATCCAAAGTGTGCTTAACAACAAGTGTGGAACTAGGTGATGCGTAGATGGCCTTAAATAATTGCTCATTACTCCGAAAATCCTCTGTTATGCCGGTTATATTCCGAGTGGGCTCGAAGTTCCATCACCGGTGTTTTCGAGGGAAAAGAATAGTTCGTGTCAACGCGATCATATTTTCATGACCTTTCGACTTTAAGGGCCGTAAAATTGAAATCTCTGTAATGCTTTCAAACATCCAGTCTATTAAATCCTCAGCACTCAACTTCCTTTTTTTGCGATGAATTTTATCAGTTATACTTAAAACTTGAGCATAGCGTTTAAATTTAGTTCGCTATATTTTCTCTTAAGCATGTTTCTCATCACTTCTGTTTATCCTTACCAAATGACTTCGAATGAATAGACAATTCGGTAAAAACGGCTTATCTGACCCCTGCCAAACTACTTAAAAACTCTTTAAGGGGGTTGGGGGTGACAGTACTTCCTGTGATGACAAACAAAGGACAGGCAAGAGCCTTGTTGTTGGTTTAAGAGAACACCCTGTAGAGCGTATAGTGAGCAAACAATGTGTTCGTAAGAGCTAGCTGAGTTGAAATTGATTAGACTTTAATTGGTATTCTTTGTTCTTGATTGATGTCGCTGGGCTTCTATGAATTACAAACTTGCCTCTTTTAATGGAGCAGGCGTAATCCGGGTGGGAAAATAAAATGGTTTATCTATTTATGGGCACATTAATTATTTGCTTTTCATAAATAGGAGGGAACAAACAAATTATTCCACAACCTTGGCCACCGTAGTTTTTGTCTGACACCTCTGATAGTGGTGATTTTCTGCATTACAAAATACCATATTTTTGACTTGTTAAGGAAAATTTTAATTTCGATTATCTTTGAAAATAATATCTTTGCAACCAAGGCGCAGAATCACTTCGAAAATAAAACTTGGTTTTGCAAATAGTCTAGTTAGGTCAAGCTATAAACTTGCATCTTCGTGGTTTCTGATGCTGAAATATTTGGGGGAAACGAAGAAAATATTCTGTCAAAGGAATGCGATATTTATTTATTTCGGATGAACTCTGATGAATTCTCCAAATTTCAGTTTCCTTTGATATTATATTTACGAAATTTGGGGGATGAGATGCCTCGTAACGATGTCAATAAGCTGTTAAAAGATTTTCACCTTTCTTCCTGTAGTCGTTACGGTATTTTAAGGGTTCTTGTCTAGATTTTTCTATTACGCTGGAAAGATAATATCGCGAGGCATCAGGCCATTGAAATAGCCCCTTTGTCGTCAAAGTTTATAACTATGTAAATGCGGGTGCAGTTATAAATTTTTAAAAACTGTTAAATTGTCATTAGGTTTACTGTAATTTTTATCGCGTTTGTTTTCCAGCCAATACTGCGCTGATTTTTTGCCAGGAGGGGTTTTCCCAGTATCCTCGCAGTTTGGTACTGCCAAGTAGTTTTAAATTGGTAATATCTCTTTTTGCGAAAGATGCAATGAAAACAAAATTATCCCGGACATGTTGTTATTTTCTTATCAGTTACAACTATCCTGTACTTTACCACAATCCAGTGAAAAGTTTGGATCAATTCAGCTTTCTGGGAAACTGCCCACCTACCCCTCCCCAAACCCGTCATTTTGCCCTAAGTAAAAAGTAAGCATTAATGTTAGCTTAGGGGAGGGGTAGGTGGGCAGTTTCTCAGAAACGTATGATCAACACTTACTTTTCACTTAGGCAAAATGTTTGCTTAGGGGAGGGGTAGGTGGGCAGTTTCCCAGAAACCTAAATTGGTCCAAAATTTTCACCTGTGTATTGAATTCGGTGACAAAGTTTCCCAATTCATTTACTTAAACCGCATTTCCTTTTTGTTACAATAGTTTTTCCCCTTTTCAAAAATGTTTTCGTCAGAGTTTCCCTTATTTTAGGTCCATGGTATTGTACCATCACCCAAGTGGTTGTTCGACGTAGATTAACTGAGCTTGCTTGGCCGTGTTGGATGTTTTGTTGTGTCCCTACGCCTTCCATGATGATGTTAGCATTCCTGAAAAAAGGGATTAGAGATCTATTTCTAGAACTGAGATTGGTTGCTGAAATTGAATGGCTGTGTAGGTCGTTTCAGCGCTTTTGGGTAGCTTGGAGGAAGTGAAAGTATTTAAAGCACGAAGTTAACCAACTAGTTAACTAGAGCCAGTGGTTAATATTGCAAACCTAACCACAAGCGATGAGATATAATTTGCACTTAAAAACGTGTAAAACGGCTACCATACCTATTGTATTCAGTGGCCGAAACCTACAATAGGCGTAAAAGTAGAAACTTGTGCCACTGGAAAGTATTGATCATCATCGTGCCACACAATATTGGACGGTTGTATCCGATCTATAGAACTGTACCTTTCAAACACTTTGTACCCCATAACAAACAATCTGCTTCAAAACATTTTCAGTGAATTATTCGTTCGAAATTACTGTTGACATGCAAAACTACAAAGGCGACATATTAAAACTTTGCACAGCCATACAAATTTGGACGTGCCGTGGCGCCGCCCGACGCCTTTCAGTAAAGATCAGTTCCATTTCATGGTGGTTTAACAGTTGGTTTAAGTACTAGTTTTGGCCTCAACTGAGTAGACACTGGAAATTGCGATATTTAATTTTCGTTTTAACAGTATTTATCACATCTTGGAGCGTCATTGTTATCTCTTTAAGTTTAGTTTAAGTTTTTTTTTTTGCTCTAATCCCAACCAATAAAAAATATATTGTAGCCTTCGCAGTTCATGGCAATGCTTTACGACTATTAGTTGATGTTAAGTCATAATTTAAGACCCCTAAATTTACGTCTAAGAGTACAAATACACGTCGCTTGCGTTATTGTGCCCACGGGAAAGCCGGCGTGTTGTCTCTTTCCTTGAATTAAGGGTCATAATTTGATAAGCATGACTCAAGGGCTTTATTAGTGTCCTAAGGTCCATATAACAGTGACGGGCAGGCGTGATTATAGCGTTTGTTTGTCCCTAATAGCCCCTAACCTCTTAAATTTATCGCAAGGCACCGTTATAGGTAAAAACAAAGTTGGCACCTAAACGACGATAAACAAAGCAATTCCCTTTATCTCGGCTAAAAATTGGCGGGTAACTTTTCAAATATTACATTAACTACCTCTGTAAGGAAATATTGCAAACAATTCTTGTTTACTGAACGGCGCATATCGGATTTTGTTCTCTTTTAACTTCAGTCCACTGACCAGAAAATATGCGCCAACTGGTTTTGGCAGGTGAAACTAGACCAAACACAGCATGACCAAAGTATGTGTAGAGTACCAAAATTGGCCCCTAGATGCCGACTTTACTTAATAAAGACGTGAATTGAAAAGCCAAATAAGCATCAAAAGAGTTTTTTTCTCTCATTTTTTCAGTTAGCTATGCTCTAACAAGAATCCAGCTACTGGCTGACACTCCTAAAGGTTTAGATTTCTTTTCAAGCGACCTTTACCCTAGTGTCCAATTTGGTAACAGGCGATCGTGGGTGGGAGAAACAAATCAATCCTCTTTGTTTTTAATAATGAGAAGAAAGAAAAACATGCACGTGCGTTAAGAAATATTTCGTCTTCATTCTTCGCTATTCCAGTCTTGCTTTATTTCTCATTCTTTTTGCTTATCTTATTTTCATTCTCAAAATTTTCTGGGCGCGATAATCCCAATTTCTAGCACTTCTTTATGGTTAAATTTAAAAATCGCGTGACATTCGGCAAGGTAGCGTGCGTTGAAATCTTAGCGAAGCCGATATAAGCAGTCGCCTTTGTATCACTTAACTGGGCATGAGTCGTTAAGTTGTTTACCAGACAATGACAGCTCGTTTCGCGATGTAGCTTAGCATTTTATCTTAAGTTTTTTTTCTTTTTTTGTTTTTGTTTTGAAACGAGTAGGGCAAATAGTTGCGTGCATGCAAATGTCTGAGGTCTAGGGGATTCATTTTGCCAGCTTTCAGAATAGTGTGTGTCAATAAGATTAATTGCTTGCTTGGTATGTTATAGTTCTTGTATTGAGGGTGTTTCTTCCCCCTGTTTGTTTATATCGCAGTCAGCGTGGCACGAGTTTGGAGTGGTTTCGTCAAAGAAATTTTTTTTGCTTCTTGACAGTTTTTTTTTGGGCTGTTTCTTTTTTTACCACTGTGGTAAAACGTCGTTTGAATTCCCCAGCTGTTTTGTCAAGTTGAAGGTACTTCCACCCCGCCATTGTGCCAAATAGATGATCTGTGACCAACTTCGTGCAAAACGAATAACTTTCCGTACAAAAAAGGGCATGAATAACAGCAATAGTGAGTTTCCAAGCGAAATATTCCAAAATCTTTGAATTTTTCTATTGACATTTACTAATCATTAATGATTTGAATGCTTCCCCTGAAATAATTAAAATATCCATTTTGGCGCGAGTTAGGTAGAGCTGTCGCCAGAAAAAATATCTTGCGATTTGTCTGTCTCAAAAAGTTACAAATGTACCAGATTATTAGAATGTGCCAAGTATTTAAACCACTAGCCATCATAATCTCTTTCTTGGGTAAATAAATTCCGCGACTACTTTCGCTTGATTGCTCTCCATTTCTAAGTTTCTAAAGCGTCTAGGTTATTGTCCTCACTGTGTTTCCATTAGTCATGTTATAGCTTAGTTAAGAACATCAACGAAACCGTGTAAAAAATGCTGAGAGTATCGGAAGAGAAATGTTAGCTTTAAAGTGAATTAGGCAAGCAGTATGTTTGAGAATGGAATGCAAGTGTTTGGCTGGTATAAGTTTCAAGAACGATAAATTGGCACTACTAAGGAAGCAAGTGTAGGAATTTGTCAATGCAGGTTGTTGAATTATCTGGATTATATGGCGACAGGATTTGGAAAGGATTGGGCGTCATAATCTCCTTACAGATAAAATTCTTGTTATTAGAACTAACTCGTCCTTCATTTCGCCTTTCCATTTTTCAACCCTAAGATCTTTGCATATTATAGTCACTTTGGAGGAGAGTAGTAGTTTCGCGAGTATATTTTTAAGTAATGTGGTAATTGCCAGATCCTAACTCTGTTCGTATTAGGATATTAGCCAAAGTTCTTTTTCACCAATTTTTTGAAAGGAGAATCTGAATGATCAAAGTCTGTAAACAAGCAAGAAAAAAACGACGCCAATATCCCGCCGACTTGGGAAGCTTAGTCATTAAAATATTAAATAACATAATCTGAAGGGACGAAACCTAGGTGTCATCAGTCCAAAAATAAAATTGGCCTTACTTGTTATGTTTTACTCGCTCAACTCCTGTACAAACATAAAAAAAATATATATTTTTTAAAAAGTTTTACACGATTTAATGGAGCCTTAAAAGATAGCAAAAAGTTCAAAGGTTAATCTAAAATTTAAAGGGATTACCAATGGAAACATGACCTAAAAAGGGAAAGAGGCAATGGTGAAGGTGTTTGAATTGAGTCCATACAATGATAACTTTCAATTCTTCAAAACTGCTAATAAACATAAATAACACTTCTGGAAATTTGGCAAAAACGCTCTACCATGAAAGATTAAGAAGATGATTAACACGGTAACTCCTGAAGTGTACGCAAATTGTCAAAAACAAAGAGGAAATCATCTCCCAAATCGAAAAGAAAGTATTCTAAGAAGCCGTCTTATTATTTCTCTTCGAAAGAGTTTTAATGACTTCTAGAAAACGAAACTAGCTTGATTCTTTCTGTCTTCATCTGAGTCATGCTTAAGCACATGGATCCAACTAAAGACGATTTTGTCCTTCGTTTGTCCCTAAGTAAATTACGGTTTTTCGACAACAGGTTCAAAGACAAGGTTTATTGCAAGTCCTTTCTTTGTTGGATGCAAACGAGATTATCATTAATTAAAAAGTTAAATAGGCCAGACGGAACCGTTATGGGAATGTGCCTTTCACCTGCAACCGTGATTGTTTCCTATAGCTAATGGCTTCGTGATAATTGAAGGTTATCGGAGGTGTTGTCTGCATAAGTAAGCGTATAAGTGCGACTCTGAAAACAGTTTAAATTTTATGTTATCGTGACCTTGTTTTTTAACCAGCGCTGACGTGGAAGGTAGTAGCCTTTAGAATATAATAATTTATTTTTTCCCGCTGTATTGAAAACTACCAAGGGCTTTTAGTCTACCGAATCCAATAATTTTCTTGTTTGGAATGTTTCTATGCATGACCCTGGGTTTGATTATCCTATATAGACCTTCCGCTTGGTCAATGAGAGCGCATTTATGGATGGTATAATTTCAGCCTACACTTTGTTTTGAGCCTTTAACGAGATTACTGAGTGATTGAAGAATTTTCGGTGCTAAAATGACAGTGGAAGAAAAGTGAATGAAACTGTTTAGCTCTTTATAAGCGGTAAAATTTAAGCGATTATAACATTGTACGATTCATTCCAAAGTTTGTAAAATACTGTTTTCAAGTTCTCTGTTGATTTAATAAAGGAAACGTTTCGTGGAAATGATAAATGTTAGTATTGACCATTGCAACGCCGGTTTTGCTCTTGTAAGTTGAAAAATTCTGTTTAGTATGTAATGCTTTAGCTCCAACGCGTCCGGTTCCCTAATCTCAATTTTATATATAATATATATGAGGCCATGAACCCATGAAAATCAGCTGATGTGCATGAATTTAAGATAATTCCGCAGCGAACAGTTTTTAGTTCAGTTATTTGGCAGTTAACACGTTCCATCAACTGGGTTCCCTTTTCTCGTGAATACTCGGCTATCCAAGGTATTGACATCTCGGTAAAACTTCGATGGCGACAGTAGCTCCGCTCACACCGAAGAGAGACAATCTTCCCTCTTCTTGAGTTAGTTATGCATGAATATATGAAATGTATATCTGACTTGTGAGTATGTGGAAAAAATCCAATAGCGTGATCATTCAAATGAAACATCTTCAGTCGGTAGTACTTTCGCATGTTTTAATTTTGGTCACTCTTAGACTATCAAAGTAGTTAATCAATCATTTTAATTTCCTGAAAATCCCGCTCTAAACTATGGTTTTGGGGCCATTAATCCTCAAGTATGAAAACTTGTAGCTATACAAATTTGAACTAAGAAATCTAGGAATTCATACCGCGTGGCTATTCACTTAGAAAACGTCTAAGTGGTACTTTCCTTTAGTACTCTAATTTCTGAAATTGTGGTACTCCTGAGAGTTTAAGAGCCAAAGAACCGTACATCATAATACTGTTGAATCAGTGCTGACTTCTATATAGGTGATTAATAGCACCGAAGTACGCAACGCTGCGCGAAGCAAGACTGAGCTATTTATTATAAGTACATGGTTTTTCATGACAAGAGTGGTCTTTTTCTAGGCTCGGACATGTTTAGTGTATAAACTGTTTTTGCAAGTTGAATGACCAAATCGTTTGTTTCCAGCATAAAAGGGTAACCAAATTTTTAAATATTTAACAGAAAGGACCGAAGAAGATCTTAAATCTTGCCTGAAGCAACCCTACCGATAAAATTAAATAACCATGAGTTAGCTCCATAAATCTCCGTTTAAGTGCTCGGACTCTTAAAGTTCTGTCTTTCACTGCATTGCTCTGACTCCGGCAGAGCTCCATTAAGCAATGTTTTAATGTTTAATTGTAAAACATAAAACCTTGTGCGCTCGAACACGGAGGAGAACAACTTGTTCCACGCGACTAGCGAGAGTTCGACTGAGTTCATGTTTTGAGGAAAATAGTTCCGTACAACGCTTTTCGAGTCAGCAGAGGCAATTGTCTCGATCTTTGGACTAAGTAGTCTTTCTAAGAATGGAACAAATGACAAACATTCTCTACCAATAAACAGTTTGCAGAGATTGATGATCGTGAACAGTTAACAGTTTATTTCTCGTTCAGTTAAGGTTTATCTTAGTTATTTTGCCAATTTAATTTCAATCGTCACTCATTGAACCAACTGGGATGACTTACAAGCGATAGTCGGCAACCGTTTCTCAAATCAGTTTGTCACTAAATCTGTCCCTTAAGTTGTTCAATAGGTGGATAAAGCTGCCTCCACTGGATAAATCTCAATGTAGTGGATAACGCAGTTGGTTTCCCAAACACTTATCCACTGAATAGTGATTTATCCGGTGGATAGTACTTTAAGTTTTGAAACAACTGCTGGATGGGATTTGACACATTCATTATTCTTAGTGCTTTTTCAAGTAGAATGTTTAACTGTAAACACAAAGTTATAATGCGCCAGAGACTGGTCATGTCTGCGTTAGTATTAGAGATTATGTTATCGTTATAACGTGTGTGCAGTGTACTGCAGAGGTTTTCATTAGTATTCATGTATTCAGACTTCCTCGCTCGTGCGTGAAAAGTTGGCACGTTTCAGCTTTTTCAGTTCCTTTATCGTTTGTTACCTTTAATGGATGAGTCAATCCTATCAAAACTGAGTTGTACTGCCAACATTTTAAAGATAAATTAATAAACAACACACACTGTTCTAGAATTGTATTGTTTCTTTTTAATTTGTTTACTCCGTGTGACATGATATTTTATAACCATTTGCAACTTGATTTATAGCACATGACTGTGAATAATTTTCCCAGTGATGTCATTCTTTATATGGTTAACCCGTTTGTCGTAATAGTTCTGTAGCCGGAATGTTTGTTACAGTTCTTTTCTTTAGTTTATACTTGAAGCAAATATTGTCCTAAACAGACAATTGATCTGTGGACGTCGCTAGTGAACCGTATGTCCGTCCGCGATACCCTTGTAACAGAATCAATTGTGCATTTTGTATTCCTCTTCCTTCCTAAGCATCCGGCCAAGTTAACCGTTACCACGTCCAAATGGTTAGTTTTGTGATCACAACAGGAAAATACTCCTAATTTTTTAGCTCTTTTCTGAATTACCACACTTACGTTTTATTTAGCCTATTCAGTTGTGCAAACCACGTTACGTAACGGGAAGAAGAATAACTGACATAGGAGTGATGGAAATTGGGAAAGTTGTTATGGCCAACTTTTGTACTCATATCATGTATTGTGCCTGCATTCCATCCGCCTAAGCTTGTTCATTGTCTTAGTGAATTAGAATGGAATGACAAAAATGTCATATAACATCGTTTGACTGGCCTAAATTAACAAATGTCCTTTGCTCTTATTCACTACATCAATAATAAATCATTTTCTTTGTTATATGTACATCGCTTACTCATTATACTTGACGTTTCTTCCATCAGTTCCCTTCTTAATCGAGTGAGTGTAAAGGTTAAGCTGTTGAAAGACTATTTGAGGAAAATTGATCAAGAATGATAAAAGTTTATTTTCCTAGTAATGACATTAAGGGAAGTCGTTTGAGGTAACGAAAAGTTAACAGCATTAAAAAGTTAAGCGTGGGAACGATATGGTTTTATAACAAGACAGTAATAAAGCCAGTTTCCGGAAGTTATAAAGCTACGCAAGTCAGTTTTTCCTGTTGACATTGGAGGGAAGTTGTATATCACTGGGAGGAAATTTAGATTACAAATAACTTATGATTTGGGAAATTTGTAAAAAATAAAGAATTTAACAGACTAGCAACATCTCACGACATGCTTCCAGCATTACGTATATTTTACCCTTCTGCGATTATCGTGTTTGACATTGTCACATATATGAATTAAAGCTGTGAATACCTGGAAGCGGGACTTGCTTTATATCTTTCCGTTTCCTTGGCATAAAGCTTTGTTTCTTTTTTGGAATGCTCTAGATATCATTTTGTCTCAATGATAAAATCCCTTAGAAGAGATCCAATTTTCTCTAGAATAACTCTAATGACAGTCTATATATCTAACACAATAGGTATAGAAAGCGTGCTAGGGTTTGTTTACAAGGACGTCCACTCTTTAAAACCGGAGAATGAATCCGATTAAGTTAAGTATCTGCGCACAATCAAAGTACATTATTTCAGTGAACCATCTCTGAATGTTATTTTTTCTTGAAAACCTTGATAACTATCCAGAAAACAAGTTTTTTTTCCACTGCTATTATTTCTATTCGATTTAAAAACCTTCTTGCTACTTTACGCCAACATTTCAATGGACGCCATTTTTTTCTATTTAAGCCTACT
>JBBMOI010000002.1:33520000-33617500 GCA_038088405.1 Porites divaricata | reverse complement strand
TGGTGTGCGCGTTGGTTTATGGGATACGGCATTAAATTTCTTTCCCCAGGCCCCCGCAATGACGTCACAGATCACCTGGGGAGTTGTTTCGTCTAATTTTCTGGCCCCACGGTTGTTCGAAAGCTGGAAAGCACTATGCACCGGTTAAATCACTCTCCATTGGATCAAGCGATTGTTTTCCTCAACACTTTTCCACTGATTTATCCCGTGGAAGGCGCTATCAGACTTAGGTTAGGTATTAGCGAAACCAATTGCATTTTAAACAGGAAAGTGATTTATCCTGTGGATAGCACCATCGATCCATCTACTTGGGCCCAGTGATTTAGAAGTTGCTGCCCATGATTAAAGAATTCAAATCAGCTTTGAGCAAGTCCAACTGACAGTGTCTACGCGTTACTGGCAGGTCCAATCATATACCTACTGTAGTGAAGATTACAAACATTAAATGTCAAAAGAGGTTATACAATTTCTCTAGGTTTCATTAACAAATTGTTTGAGAAATTATAAGTTGCACATCAGATAATTGTAACTGTAATTGTTTTTTTTGGGGGGGGGTTGTTTTTGTTTTTTTTGTTGTTGTTGTTTTTTTACATTTTGGAGTTCTTGAGAACTCGTTTTATGGCCGTGTTTTACAGATAGAATCTTAATTTGTAGGTGTTGGTTTTTAGGAGAGGTGAATACCGGAGAACCCGGCGAATAACCTCTCGCAGCACATATGGCTTCCACACCGGGATTTGAACTCAGACCACTTTGGAGGGACGTGAGTGCTCTCACCACTGCGCTTGCTTCCCAAATTTGTTAGAATTTTCTGTATGCTGTAACTCTGGTTTCCAAAGGATTTAAACGACAAGAGAAAGATGTTTCTCTCTGAATAGAATTTTTTTAAGTGTTGCTGTCAAAACAATGCCTTCTTACCGGTTTGGTTTTAAGCCGATTAAACTGTGACGGGTTTGTGAAGCGCTTGCCTGGTCGCAGCACCGTTTCAAGTTCATGTTCATGTCTCTGTTTGGTGCTGTTTTACGTTGTAATAACTATGTCTACTATTGTGCCTCAATTGGTGAAAAGTTTGTTTTCTGTGTTGTTGTTTTTTTGTTTGGTTTCATTGTATAAAAGGGTACGATTTGAAATGAATCGGGCTAAAAAGGGGATGAGTGGGATAAGCTGGTCAAATAACAGCGAATGTGGTGGTATATCAAACCGTTCCTGAAGTAACTCGAAATACTGAGCTAAATCCATGTCGCTAGAAAATCGTCGTTTGTGCAAGCATAGTCATCGTTTCTCAGTAATTTGGTATTTGTGGAGCAATCAAAAACAAAAAGAACAAGAACAACATCAACAAAAACAACAATAATTATTATTATAATGATAACGATAATGATAATACTAATAATCTGGAAGTGCATATTTAAACTACTTTGGCTCCTGCAAAACTGATAGCTCAGAATTTTCTCTCTCCCGGTGTGGGTATAGAAGCTATAAATACTGGAGACAATTATCTCAGGAAGTATTATCTCGGCATAATGGAAGAAATGATGTAGTTATCATAACTTGCTATGTGAAATCGAAAATAAACTTTATGTAACCATATGCGTTGGCCTTTCCTCAGATAAGTACAGGAGGAAGAGATCTCTTAAGTTAAATCTCTTACCACATTTGCACTATGAGTTTTCTTACACTGACGTTGCTCCAGAGTTTGTGTCCGCAAGATTAACGAAGAAAAACCAAATCATGGATTTCCTTGTTCTTATATTTGTTTATCTAATGAGAATAGATTCCTGAGTGTCCTTGTACCTTAACTGTGGCCATACTATTTGCCGCAGTGGCACCTCTTAACCAACTCAATCGGGATTTAAGGGGAGTCGCTAATAAAGTAGCCCGGGCTTTAGTTTAGGTCTTACGAGTAACCTTATTACGGGGACGTTCATAGAGACGACGATAATTTGACATATCAGTTTTATAATATTTTAAGTTACATACTTG
This sequence comes from Porites divaricata, assembly GCA_038088405.1. Taxonomy (NCBI): domain Eukaryota; kingdom Metazoa; phylum Cnidaria; class Anthozoa; order Scleractinia; family Poritidae; genus Porites; species Porites divaricata. Next base: position 33,615,520 of record JBBMOI010000002.1, on the reverse strand, counting down.
CAACATAAAGTTTTGTTTGTGAGCGAAGGGGGCAAGGATGATGATTAAATACTTACAAATTACTGTGTAAGAGACGCTACACGTGTACATTTCAGTTTGTCAGAACCAAGCAGCTAACTCGCGGACAGTCAACCCTTTTAATCGTAATTGTGACCAACGTCAATTTTCTCCGAACATTATCACGTTAATGAAATGCTCACTTTCGTTAAAATGCTTTAATTTATTCTTTATCAAATTCTCTCAACTAATCATCTAAGTAAATACGGAGATTTGTCTGGAGAATTTGTGTGGGAATGCCGGGACTTAAAAGGTTAAAAATAAAAGCGTCACACTAATAAGAGCTCCCCATTAATTGGCTGAAACTCCTTCCTGTTTAAAGCACCTTTTGAAGAATATTCTTCCCCAAGCATTAAAACTCTAGCTCTCTGAACAGAGTATGCTTTTTCAGGCCATCAATTGTTATGATAGGACCATTCAAAATCAACCTTTTAATGACATCGTGTTTCTTTCCCCAGGTTTTTTTAAACTGCAGTAATGTTACTTAAAAAAATACAGAAAACATGTTGTAATCTCGTCCACTCATCTATCACAGTGATTTGATTTTCTTTTACAATAGCTGTTTGGAAAATTGTTCTGTATTACGAGGTATTATAGCACCAATTCGCAGGACACCGTTAAGTAGTTCTTGACCCCATTTTGTTCAAGTGATAATCTTTTACTTGTCCTTCGCAAGTTGCCTAATATCGTCACGCTTACTCATAGTTTTTCAGCAAGTGTTTCTCTCTTTAAGGACGTAAAGAGGCTTTATTGAACAATACAAGATTTCAATTGTTTAATAGTCAGGGTACGTAATTTCCTTGAAAAGACACCTGTGTGTTTAATATAACTGGGAGAAATAGTTTCAGCGCGTTCGTGATTTATTATGAGTTGCGTGCTTTCAAGAAGTGAAGCTGACAACAATCAAAACAAACGACTGCACGCAATCGAAATTACGCCCGGGTATAGGCGAGTTCAATATACCATTTTTGGCATGACTCGCTTTTCTTCAAGCATTCCGTCAGATACCTGGTGAACACTATTGAAATCATAATTTGTGCGTAACTTGTTTACATGTCTCTAGAATTATAACAAAAACATGTCATCTGGATAAGTAGCTATAAATGCATTGCGATGATTTTCAAAGCAAAAAATCTCTTTCTTTGATGACTAAGTCTACGTAAGACGATGTATATTAAGACTTTGTTATCTAGATGCCAGCCTCTTTGGCGTCTGTAGTGTCAAAATAAGGGTAATAGCTATTCGTTGTAATCGTTGATGACGTCAATTGTGAGTGAAATAGTGTGTTCTATTTTTAAAAAAATCAAAATTCGTGATAATAGTCTTAGATCGGGCCATCGGTCTGAAGTGGAAGCATTTAGAAAAACACTCAATACTAAGTTATCTCAAACAGGATGGGAAACTATATCGGCAAAGCACTAAAGAAGGATTATTTTCTACCTTCCTGTATTAAACGTCCTTGTTTGAGTCCAATACTGTTGGAACAAATTTAGACGTTTTTGTCTCTTTTCCTTTGGCACGATAGCTTAATAAAATAGAATTGACCTTTCTGAGTAGGAGTAACCGTGAGAAATTTAATCGTAACATTGGTATAAATTTAATCTGCCCACAAAAGAGTTTGTTTAAGTGCCTTCTTATGGCCCTTCACATTGCATTGCTTAACCAAAAGGCACACTACAAATCAAAAATAAACTCGGCCTTGAGGAGAGTGCCTTGGTATTGTCTGTTGTTTGTTCCTACGCGTATACTAGTAATACTGTTGGTCAGTGTAAAGGTATTTCTGCTTCCTTCTCAATCGACGTATCTAGTTGTCGGCAGCATAGAACACGCGAACCCAAATCTTGTACCTCTTATTGACAATTTAAATTGATCTCTCTAAAATCGGTTTTTCTTGTAGTTTCTTGGCTTTAACAGGTGACTTTTGAACCGCCAAAGCTTTTTCTTTCATCCTTTCTTTTCAATATTGATGTTGAAGCTTAATTTTATCCCTTGTTTAAATTCTATTTTCTTTTTTTGATACTCTTTATGATGCATTACCATACCCAAAAACAGTGAAAAATATAGTTTAAACCAAGGATAAAATTTTACCACATCATTAACATTAAAGCTTCATCCTTCGTCATTTTTTCATGTTAAGAAGGTGATTCGTGCCACAATCGGTGTCGCCTTTCACGTTTTGTGGTCTGGCCAGACCATATTTCACTAGATATTGTAATAATGCTTTTATTATTTGCATGACGCATTACATCATGTTAGCTCTTTCCCAGAGAGTGACAAAACAAGGCAAGACCCAACATTAATCATAAAACGCGAAACATATTCGCGGATCGTGTTATTGAATTGGTTTACTGGAAGTTTAATTAGATTAATATTGACTAACTTTTACATTTTTAGGGCTTAGGCAAACGATGTGTAAAAATGTTTGTGCACGTGCAAACCACGTGCAATTATTTTTGCACGTGCAATTATCACGATGTGCTTCGGAACTATTTTTTGGGGGGAACTGTCTTTTTCCCCTGGTCATGCTTGCGTTTATATGCCTAGTGCTATGAATCAAGCCATGCGCAAGTACAAGCACGTGGTGCCCTTGCTTGCACTTGTGGTGAAGGTAACACATGCTGTCCCTTGAAAGTGTTCAAAAGATCAAGAGCTACCAGCTGAAGACGTGGGCTCTTAGCCTGCTTCTGAGAACGCCTTGTGAAAGCCACTGATAGAGATACTTCATAAAGTTGAATAATAAAATATTTTAAACAACGCAATGTCGCATTTGCCTTAGATGCTGTTTCATTTCTTGGGTTATTGTGCCGTGTTTTACGTGAATGTCTTAATCATTACTACTTCGTCCTCCATTTCACACAACAGTCTGTAAAACGCTTCTAGCAACCTTTCAAAATTAAGACACTCTGCAATAATTCGAAAGAACATAGCTTTAAGAATTATTTTCTTAATTCCTGTTTCAGTAATGCCGCTACCAAGGGAACTTCTTATCACGAAGAGAGATTTTGATGCAAGCCGCAATCCCTAGAGTACTCACAGGTAAGTATTAGTCAAAAGAAGCTGAAATAGCTGTAAATTAGTTTTGCATTTAACATTATCTTCTCTTGTTTCGTCCACGGCCCTGGTCGCTATTTCCTATTGCTTTGTATGTCTATTATGGAAAGCTGGTACAGTTCTATTATTGAACAACAGTCGAACCCCCCCGTAAGCAACCACCAAACATGCGAGGATTTAGTGGTCGCTTACGAGAATTTAACTACAGGGGATCTCTTCCTTTTTGGCGTAAAATTTTATTGCATGCATTTTGTTAATTTTAGTACACGTTTACCTGTATTATGTTGATTTTGAAAGCTCTTTGTATACACAGAGTGGAGTAGTACAAACAGCAAACAAAGAGACCATACCATGCGTCAGGTGGTCGTTTACAAGCCATGGAGGTTCTTTTGTACTCATGGTTTTGTCTGTCTTCTATTTCGTCTGAAAAACCTTGGCTTCTTAATGAGGCAACTGAAATTAATGCGTACCTTGGCTGTATAAAGTCAAACTCGTATTTTGGGGGCTTTATTTACGTTCGTTGAGTGTTGCTACACCCATTGTGATGCTGCTAACATTTTGTGCTTTATTTAAGTATATGTAGTACCTTGAGTGAGACATGGGATAGTTTGCCCATGGACTTTATGAAGGTACTTTGAAGAGGCAGCACGGTCGAGCTGACAGACCGATAACTGGATTTGTCCTCGGTAGTCCCGAGTTCAAATCCTCGGCCATGCTTGCAAAATGGACGACTGCTTCGCCTTCTACCAGCTGGGATTCTAAACCATGTAATTTTCCATTGAATTGTTTGTTTTATTACCCACTGAAGGCCCCATATGGGGAGAGGCTAATTAATTTATAATTTATTTATTTATTTATCAATTATTATTTTACTTATTTGTTTCTTTATGTACTTATTTCTTTGCAATAACTGAGAAACCTCGTCTTGATAAACAACGTTGTTGATTTGAGGGCTGTGCCCTTTTCATTCTGCCAAGTCATTATTTGACAATGCGACAATCATCGACTTGTTAGTGGCTGTCTAAAAGTAGTGTGGGACTGCACTGTCAGTATCGATTTCCGTTTGATTCCTACTTTTCCGCACATGCAGTATATTGAACAGGGCATGGCTTGCCTGGTCTTTCCAGTCTCTTCTTTTAAAAGTCTTAAAATGTTCATTGCTCCCCTAGTTCTCCGCCCCTTTCCAAATATTTGCTTTGTACCCCATTCTACAGAAAAAGAGTGTAGAATAGCTCTGGTCAGCTGTGAGGGCACCTTGCGTTTGTCTGCACCTAAAACTGCCTTACGGCTTATTTACTGCATGCATTGGGATGTAAAATATAGAATTGGAACGCTCATTTGTACTATGCTGTGAATATTATTTTCTTCGTACTGTTTACTCGTGTTTTCCCTTGACGCTTGCTGGATGGCTTCTTGTGACAGAGCAGTAAATGTGCTCCGATGCGACAAGGAAAAAAATTGTATCCTTGTAATCCATCTGACATTGTCGGTAATCCTCAATTCGAGGGGTTGCTCTAATGGCAAATAAATCTGCATTTTTATTATGCCTCTGGTGAATGCATGTGGTATGAGTATCGGGTAAGATACCTGCATGGCTCTATGTATCGAAGACACAAAATATCTCAAGAAGGGGTTTCGAGAAAACTATCGGATTTTCTCGTAAAAGTAATCTCACTCTTAGGAATGTCATATTCCCATCTAACGTACAGTTTTAAACATTTTGCTTGTGATGCCTTGGCGAAAGTCGTCTCAAATGTTGGTATAAATTTGTGCTCTCAAACTAATGAATTCCGTCCGCTTGTGGGAAGGATACTTCTGCATTACAGTCTGGGAGACTACTCATCATTGGTCCACTGGAGTAGAATAGTCGCGTCCAATTTATTTTTTGCCTTAAAGCCTTGCATGACTGCGTTTCATACAAAATCATGTTATTTCGATTGATAAAATTAAGTCAATCTGTAATCAGTAATCTACCTTGTTGTATAGATGGAAATTTTTCCCAACAGCGCATGCTCTCATTGGTTACTTCGTGGTCACATGACATCTAACAATGGAACTCTTTCCCGCCAAAATCTCAGAGCGGGCAACATTGCAAAATCTATGACGTCAGAGGGTAGATGTTACCCCCGAACGTTGACCAACGACCGCCGTTTCAGCGAGGTTTATTTAATTTCCAGCTTCAAAATTTCAAGCTGTTTAACAAATTACTTAAAAACTGGTCCCTCGGGAAATAGTTAATTTTGTTTCTCTCGAATCTCAATGTTTCGCCTCGGAAACATTGAGATTCTCGGGAAGCATTATTAAGGGTTTATCATAATGATTAGACCTTAGTGCAAGGGCATACAACTGACTATTTGACGACTAATCTAAAGCGACCTGGTTGGAAATTATTTCAGTATCAATGCAAAACCGTTACAGAATCACATCATTGGGAAACTGATTCTCCTCGCTTTTTAATTGTCAAAGAACACATTATTATCGTCCCCACAAAATTCACCTCAGATGAAGCATTACTTAGCCAGAATAAAACCTTTTACGTTTTCGCGTTACGTGACGGAAAAAGTGCCAACCATTGAAAACCCTCCTTTTCAGACAAAAGGAAATTTTACTTTTTGTTCAATGCTAAACAATGTAGCTTGTTCTGGCAGGAAAGTGGCTTTATTTATACCAATAAACCCCTACATGACATTGACTCATGAATGCCCAGTTTTGGACCATCTGCTAAACGCCGTTTTGAAGGGAACTCACTTTAAAGAAATTTTGTATACTGAGACTGGGTCGTTGTGAAAAAACGCAACATGACAACGAGAAACTTTCTTGCTGTCTTCTTGGGTGTTCTTTCTTCGGTGAGTTAGCTCGTGATCTTTGTGATGTACTTGGAAATAGTCTGTCTATTTCACCTAGTAGCGTCGATAGGTTGGCCTGTGCTGTAGTGGTTATCACTTTATCAGCCTTGCGATGGAAGCAGAAAACCGAGGTTTCGTTTCTCACCGGCTGGTCGTACTTGTACGTGTCATGGCGTAGCCTGTTGGTATAAAAGTTGTTCGAAGGATCATTAGTGCAAGCACAGGGTTAGTTTCCATGACAATCTTCAGTCCTATATGCAGGTTCATGGGGTATGCGCTAGACAGTGAGGCGTTTTGTGGGTCGAGGTGAAAATCAGACAAAAGCTAATTACGCTGAAACGCCAGAAATACTCGCTGGCTATCTTAAAATCTCTTGAATGTTTCCAAAGTTCTGTTCATTGGGAGTTCTGTCTACAAGGACTCAAAACATTGAAATATATTTATTGGATGAATTAGTTTACGGGCGTGGCCGTTTATTTTATTGACGCTTAGAACGCTGGAGACATGTGCTGAAGCGAGAGGGGGTGTCATAAGGGAAGTAGAGGGACAAAAAATCAATTGACTATAGATAGGGCAGCCCTTAAAGACTACAAGAAACGGGAGTCCCATGCTATAATGACCTGGTTGACTACTGTAAAGCCTACGATATGATACTATGTAAACGGACAAGTGTCAAGATATTCTTAACAGATGAGAATCATAGAAAATTCCTATCAGGGAGTATTAAAGGTTAAAAAGTGGAGTGAACATCTTGCGGAGAGTTTGGGTGACCTGAATCTGTAAGAAGGGAGTATTCTAAGGAGAACTACTGTTGTTGGATTCATTGGTCCTAAGGGAAAGGCCGACGGGTGTTAAAGAATAGGAACAGACATCATGAGGTCAACCAACTTTATTAATGGGTGATCTTAAGTTGTTTGGGAAATATCAAAACCAAAGAGACTCGCTGATCAGCTTGTTCATTTTGTCGGCTCAGATATATTGGAATGAAATCAAAAATGCGGATTGGGAAAGTTGTTAAAGTAGGTGGAATTGTTTTACTTGATGGCCAGAGTGAAGGACATTGACGATGAAGGATATAAATACTCGGGCGTTTTGAAGATGGATAAGACAAGGAAAGGGTGATGAAAGAACCGTTAATCAGAGAGTAAATGAGGAGATTGAAACTCGTAATTACCCTAAAGTTGAATGGTTAGAATGAGAGGGGTAACGAATGGTCTTTGCGAGCATTCGCGAGCATGCCGAGCACTAAGATTTTTTTGCGAGCACGAGCAGAAATAAAAAAAATTGCTTTGCGAGCTTGCGAGCAACGCAAAAATTTGGGGAGCACGAGCAAGCGAGCACTCGTTTAAATTTTGTGAGCAGTTAAAATTTAATAATGGACCATTCATCACCCCTAATGAGGTATCAACGATTAATACCTGAGCAGTGGCAAAAGGTAATGTCGCTTTATAAATCTTCGAAAGGGTAGTTGGATCCGGAAAGGACGAAATCCTATTCAGCAGTTTAAGTTTAGGGTAGACTCTGCAGGTGACATAACGTAATGTAAAATTAAAGGTCCTGATGTCAGGAGAAACACGCTCTGGCGCTGTTTCAGGTACGAGATCGTGACGTTTGGCCAATAATGTTGTTGCAATAGAGGTAAAATAGGTGTTCATGGCATTAGCGATGTCCTTGTCACTGGTTAGTTCCTTTCTCGTCTACATTTAGTCTGCTAATACTACTTTTCTCGTTCCTGTTCGGAAGAATCAAGCTAACTGTCTTTAAGAAGCTTCGTGGGTTTGATTTACAATCTTGCAATCTGTCAGTAAAGTAAGTCTTTCTAGCGCGTAATTAATGGTGGTTCGAATATAAAAACAAACACCCCCACCAAATCTACCATTGTTCTCTCTATTCCGTCGAGTAATTCATAACCCGGGATACAAACGTAATGTCTTTTACCGAGTCATCGAGCCTAGTGTCGTTGATTGATAAAACGTCGACAGGGCTGTCTGCAAGCAGAATACTCAATTCATCGATGTGTTCAATTCATCGTAAATTGTTGATATTTAGATTTGCCAATTTAGTACCACGTTTTTACTAGTTGATTTAAGCCTATGGTCATTAGGAAATCTAGACGGCGAATAATATGTATTAATAACAGGTCAGTGATTAGTAATATGACTTAAAAAGGTTTTTGGACAGTGTGTTCGCCCCCTTGCTATTAAAGTGAAGACCACTCCTGTTTACACACAAGGACTCAATCTTTTCATTTCAAAGGAAGGACCAGCCTCTGTTTCTGCAGAACCTTTTGACCAGCTTGTTAATCTCGACGGCCATATCCCACACCTCTACTTCCTTTCGAAATAACATAGAAGAAATTGATACCTGCGTGTTTGGCGAATTTCTGCGATATGGGCAGCTAGATTTACTATGTTTTCTGCTACTTGCTGGGGAGATTAGAGCTGCCGATTTCAAGTCGTTTGTTTCAATATGAAGTATTACATTTGCTGGCTCTTTCTTAATTAAGGGCTTTAAGTATAGTCTTCCACATCCGTTGTAACTCCAGAAAACACTTGACAACAACTTTAGATGATGCTCCAGACAGTTTCCATCCACGGTGACAGGCTTTCTTTTTTGATTACCTTCCTAGAATAGTTAGGCACAAAAGTTGCGTCAGCTACCGATGAATTTGAAGTATTTTGTGTAGGCGCTTGCATGCTGGAATTAACATCACCTTGGTGTTTTAAAACAAAAATCACAGCTTCTTGTCCATTCATTCAAAGGCTTTTGTTTAAAATATAGTTTTCTTACTTCCTCGTGGATTTTTGATAACTTGTTCAGCTAAGTCGGTGTGATAGCTTCCAACCTCGATCCCATGGACTTCTGCACCACCCAATTTACTGTAGGTGTTAACTCCTGCGAACGAGGTTGGACAGCTTCGTGACTAGTTCCATCCAGTTTGTCTTTGGTTGAAAAACAGGGTTTTTCTAAAATTTCAGTCCCAGTTACTTACACGAGAAAAGGTAAAGTTACTTTATCAGTAAAGGAACCTGATATAGTTACCAATATTTCGAAAAGCAGTGCCTTTCGAAGTAATGGCCTTTCATGTAGGTCGTTTTAAGCGTGTTCCCTAAATGATCATAACCAAAAAGGCAACTTACAAACTATAGAAAGGCGGTCAGTCAGAAATTAAAGCAAGCGGAATACCATGTGTTTTACTCGTGGGACCCTCGAGCATAATCGTCATTACAAGGATCACTGACTGTATTCACGACCACTACGAAAGTTAACTGTAAACAAACTATTTACAAGAATCTTGATTACAGCTGATTTTCAGGCTGATCGGTGATCATAGTCACGAACCAAAAACGTTGTCGTTCTTGATAGACTGCTGATTAGTTCATGTTGTGCCATGAAAAGCCCTGAAGCATTAGTGCTTGCATTTTACTCGTTGTCTCGTGTTAAAACCATCACTATAGCCAGGCACTGTTAGGTCTTCACTTGTGATGACGTAATCAAACGGTAGGGAAGTGATTCTCCTCCCGTAGATACGGTATGAAGTGGTTAGGGTTCTTTATCGCTGATGTCGCTCAATCGGTCAGTTATTTAGGCTTGCTTTTAATTAAACGACGAGGGTTCAAGTTGCACTGTCGTGATAGGTGCTCTTCTGAGTGTCTTTATGATCATCTTGGTCAATCCTATTAGACGCTCCTAAACTCCTACATACCAGCAAGCATGTTTGGGAATGAATTCCATGCCCTCGATTTCCTGTCTGCCGAAGACCTTCTTTGTATCGAGAGAGAGTGTAATAATTTGCTGAGGGTTTCCGCTGAGACTAAATCGGTGGATTCTCTGTCAGAAATCACGACAACTGGCAATGATTTGCGGCTTGAGAACCTGCGGAATTGATGGAAACTGCTGTCTGTTGGATTTGAAAAAAAACTTCCAAATGAAGTGGCCTTGTGACTGCACAAGTAAAGAGCCAAATGTATTGTAGCTTGTAGTTTCACCATTATCTGACTGTACATAGGGTGCTCGAGCAAAGTTTACTCCATGCAGTTACTGTAAAGATGGTTTCTCTTAAACCCTCAATTCGTGTTGGGGAACATAGTTTGGGGCTTTTCCTTGTAGCTTTTGGCTTCACGCAGTGTTTAGGTGGTTTGCCTTGACGTATGGATGTAATCCAAACGGTTTGGTGAAGTGCAGTTATTGTGGCATTGAATCCGGGATGCAGAAGGTTGTCATAAGCAACACGGATGACCAACTTTGAGAATCGTTGGCTTGTGGGAGGAAGGGAATTTTCCGGATTCAGCGTGTTTCCTTCCCCTGATACAACGAAAGCCAGTAGGATCAAGAAATGAACGTCGCTGTTTTAGTAAGGGGAGGCGAGTTGGGAAGTAACAAGTAAAAATGAGTTGCGATTTCATTAGGGAAGGTCAGAGCATTCATTGAAAACGCGATGTCGTTGTTTGGAAAATTATTTCGGATTTCCGCATGTGTGTGATAATCGCAAGACATAGGCTCTCTCACCCACTAATTTAGGTTATATGCTGTAATTCGAGATATCGATGACAGAGTGGATCCCGACTTTCCCTTTTTGAAGGTGTGGTAGAAAAGAAACATCAGTGAGGGCACCTTGTCAAAGTTTCCAGTTTGGATATCGCTTGATTACATGACTGTATGAACTTGGTGTGGATTAAGTTAGCAGGATTGTCAGTTGCCTGGCAATGGTTCCAGTATGGCGTGGGAAACAGTCTTTTCATCTCTTTCTTGCGGGTGTCACACCCACCAATTTACTTAGTGTGCTGTATCTGGAGATATCGATGACAGAATGGATCCTAACTTTCTCTTGCCGTGGGTGTGGTTAAGATAATCAACAGTGGGGGCACCTTGGGAACGGTGGGAATGGACGAAACTGAGTTTGAAGTGTTATTAGTATAATTACATCGATGACTATCGAAAATAGAGCGCTGTGATTGGCTAAGAGCTTCGCACTATCCCGCTATAATCACCGCGCGGTGAATATAGCATTGAAGGCTGGCAGTTTTCAAAATGGCAGCGAGATTTTTTGATGTTTCGGGGTCGGAAATTGGTCAATAATTTTATTTTCTCGAATAATCATCAATGTAATTATACTAAAACAATTAGTCGCCTCAGGCGACGTGAATATTGGCGAATAGTCACCTCGACTTCGTCTCGGTGACTATTCGCCGATATTCACGTCGCCTTCGGCGACTAATTGTTAAATATAAAGTGTAGTAATAATGTCATATTCGAAGGTTTGTTAGGGAATGCGATTTCTTTTTCTTTTACTTGATCACATTTTCCTCTGCCTCTACGATGCTCGGGAAAGTGATACACAATCGCAAAATTTCAGCATGTCTTATTTACTGAAATGTGACACGCGTATCGATGCTATTGAAAATTGGACGTCTTAGAACAAGTACTGTTATATAAGTATTCTTTGAGTTTCGTTTAGGGAGGATATTGATAATTGTACAATGTTTAATTTTCTTGACGATATTTTGGGGGTTTTCTCCTTTGGACAGGTGCTAAAAGAAACAAAGCAAAAAATAAATAAATGTAGTTTTTCAGTATTTTATGTCGATGAGCCCTAGGAGTGATATTCCACATGAACTCATATTTCTAGCAAGCGTCTGCTAGCAGATTAATTATAATTTTCCTGTTGCTCTAAGCCTCTTTGTCAACGCGAGGCCTGGTGTACGGCCATTCACACAGTGAAGATAACGCTCGTGTAATTGGAGACGTTTCTTCACCTAAAGGTTGGTCACAGTACTAAACAGAAGATGTTAGCAGTTTGGAGAAGTGGCCTATTGGAAGTTTGGGTGGATGTTACTCTTATGAGTATTTTTTGTAAATCTGAACAAAATAAACCCTGCTAAAAAAAATGAAGCTTTTTTGCCAACTAGTTCTGGTTAAAACATACAAGGCGTCATCCTCCTTGATGGCAGTAGTGTTGTTTCCGACCCTGGGTGTGTGGCCGAAGTCTTTAGTGATTACTTTGCCAATATTATTCAGTTAGAGCATAGATCTGACACTGACTACACTGAACATCCTAGTATTAAATCAATAAGCAATCGACGTTTCTCAAGCGAGTGTAACTACTCCCCAGTACGTAACATTTTGGACCACCTTAATCCGAGAAAGTCCGTTGGGGTAGACGGTATTTCACCACGAATCTTCGTTTGGGACCCCCAGTTTCTGCCGAAAAGGTGACTAAGTTGATCAACTTCTGTATTCTGAATCGTTCATTGCCGTTTGAATGGAAGCAAGCGCGCCTTAACCCTGTCTTTAAACGGGGGATTGACGCAGACAAAGCAAACTACCGAGCTGTCTCAATGTTAACTTCGCTATCGAAGGTGTTTGAGAAAGTTATATACGACCATTGCATTTCATAACCTTTTTTTCCTCAAACTGATCTGGAATTATGAAAACCCAATATTGCTGCTCTGCATTGCTAAAATTGACTGAAGATTGGAGTAACAGTATTGATAACATGGAAGCTGCAGCGGCGGTCGCTGTGGACTTGAGCAAAGAGTTTGACACCATAAACTACCGCTTTTTTCTCGAAGTTGAAGGTCTATGACTTCTCTCCACATGCCTTGGAACTGATGTCCAGCTACCTGCTAGGTCGTCAACAATGTGTCAGATTAGAAGGCATGTGATTTAACTTCAAAACAGTGAAATCTGGCGTTCCTCAAGGCTCACTGTTGGGGCCAGTGCTGTTCAGCATTTTCATTAATGACTTGAATTTCTGTATTCCTAATGTCTCATTGCGGCTGTTCGCTGATGACACGACTGGCTACCTGTCAGATGTATCTCCCAACATTCTAGAATTTTCCTTCAACTAAGATCTGCAGACCCTTCCGTCGTGGTTGAGTCTAACCATTTAACAGTGAACAGTACTAAGACTCAAGCATTATCTGTCGGACCCTGTGACTATCATGATTATTTATTTCTTGATAATGCTAGAATACAATTTCTCCATTGTATAAAGATTCTTGGCTTTACTCTAGACAAGGACCTATCCTATTATGAACAAATATCAGATCAACTGAAGAAAGCCTACGCGAAAGCCTCTGCGCTGAGAAGAATAAGGCGTTTCTTCCTCATAGTGCAGTGATAAAACTTTATAAAGTATTTATATTGCCTCATCTAGAATACTGCAGTCCTTTATTTGTAGGCATAGGTACAGGTCAACGCAACCGTCTCGAAGATGGCAACTGTTACATTTTGACAACATTAATCGGTGTCATACGACGAGCTGCGCACTACGGCTAGCATGATATCCTTATATTGTAAGCACTTACAGGACCTACTTATATTGGAAACCTTTTTAAACATAGGCATACACCGTATGGGCTAAGAGGCGAGGGCTTGAATTTGGAATTACCTAATATTAAATCTTAAATTTAAGAAGAATTCTTTCACTTATTCATTAACTAAGTTTTGGAACAGTTTTGCCTGTCAAGTACGTCTTTCAAGTGATGCTAATGACTTCAAAAGTAAATTGCACGATTGTAGCTTTTTAGAACGTGTCTTATAGTTTTCCTGTCTCGTTTTTAGTATATGGCTTTTTAGTAGGTTTTAGCTTTCTATATTTTATGTTTTTATTACTAAGTTTTTATATATTTATTGAGTTGTTTTAAAATAGAATAATATTATAATATAGCTGTAATTACTATAGATTTTATTTATACACGTTCTTATTTTGAACGAGTTTTTTAGCTTCTCGACGTAACGTGTCAAAATAAATGATTGATTGATTGATTGATTGATTGATTGCAACAACGCCCATGTTAATGAAAGGATTTCCGAAGGAACTTCCACACATCGGGAACAATAAATTCAGGATAACGCTGATATCGACTCTACTTCTTAAATTTTACCGACGCGCATGTTAATCTCAAAGCGGTTTAAAGCTTTCAGTAAACAATACCGTGAACCTCCGCTTGTAAGCCTTCCCCACCCCTAACCCTCCTCCCCCCCAGTTATAGGCCCATCGGATCAATTAGGTTTCAAGGAAACTGCCCACCTACCCCTCCCCCAAGCTAACATTAACACTTACTTCTTACTTAGGGCAAAATGATGGCTTAGAGGAGGGGTAGGTGGGCAGTTTCCCAGAAACCTAAATCGATCCGGCCCATCAACCTTTAAACAACAAAATACATCCGGTTATAAGCCCTCCTCTATTATTAGATTTTTTTACGACGTTATCAGCATTGCTATGTAGCTTGTTATGAAACGCTTTTTGTAGTCCGATTATAACCTCTCCCTTAAGTTTACGGTAACTGTTAAGTCCTTGGCTCCCTCCATACAAATCCGGATTTTTTTTTAAACCCCACATACACGAAGTGACCTTTCGTCCACACGAATCTAGCGAATTCTCTCAGCGAAACTGTAGGTTTTTGAAACCGCTCCCAACATTCTTTTTTAATCCAACGAATTTGCGAATTCATGTGGACGATTGAAACCGGGTATTTTCGAATTCAATTACTTTAAACCCAGTTCCAGTCTTAAAAGAGAACTTGTAAATTAAAAATGGCGGGAAAAAAAATTTATTGAATCTGAATAATTCCGAGACAATAAGCCCCTGGGCTTAAATTCAGTTGCAGATAAAAAAAACCTTCAAATACAAAGGTGTGACAATAAGTTTGTTTAACTGAGTTGTTTGGCACATGCATGCCGCTAGATAATTGGTTCACTTTTACTGACGAGCCTCAAATTTGAAAAGGTGATCTTTTGAGACTTTGGGAAAGTAATACAACATAAACAAAAGCTTTTTTGGCTTTCTTTGTAACTGCTCTAGTTTCTGTTATGAACATCATTCCATCCACGGTCACTAACTAGGCCCCGGTACGTACAAAATCTTTTGGGTAAGGGTTTTTTGGATAGTTTTTCTTTAACGCTTCAAGGCCCGTTCAGTGGTTAAGACGTGTATAACGTTTATAATTAACTCTTAGGCCACGGTTTCTTGCATTTCCGGACACTTTAAATTATATCTGTCGAAGCATGATTTCACTGTAGGGTGCTTTTGATTAAAGTGTACCACTTAAACAAACACAGCGGGGCTAAAGCGGGGATAAAGTGGTCTTGACAAAAGACCAGTTGACGGCACGTATGGTCGTTTTTAGGTTTTTTTTTTTTTTTCATCTTCACGAAAACCTCTGCATGCTTACTTCCATTGATAAAATGTAATTGTTACATGTGTGAAAGAGGAGACAGAGCATCTACCGGTGAGACTTGCACGTACTTCGTTTGATTCTCATTGAAAGTTGTTGTTATGCAAATCTGTCTAGTTTTTCAACAAAATTGTCAAGGATACCGTCATGGGGCACTGGTTGTTAAACCGGTGGCATTATTATTGAACTGAACAGTGAATACTAAAGAATCAAAAAATCTTGGTGGTATCAATTTTGACGTCTTCTTTCGTTGTGTCATATTTTGGAAAGAATTCTTGTGTTATTACTTACAACAAGTTTCATTTTCCCCGGAGCGAGAAATGTCTAATTCTGTTAACATTTAAGGGTTCACTGCGGACACATCCATCGTACACCAGAACACTTGTTAATAGCTTTTGTAATGTTCATTGGGTCTTTAATGAAGTGTTCCCAGCTTTCAGATAATGCCATTAAAACAAAGGCTTCATGAGATAACACTTCCTTTGTACTCACTTGTTTGGGTTTGGCCCGTTTTACTGTTTTACTTTCCAAGTTTGAGGAGCCACGTGCTCACTCCAAAACAAATCCCGTCATAAAGAGATTTAAATATTTTTAAAAAAATTCAAGGAAGGGAAGTCGAGTTTATACTTTTCCTTTGAAATGAATCTTACTATTTACTCGTGTGCTTGTTTATCCAGAGTGGTAACAAAGCTTAACTCTCCACTGACCCTGAAATGTTCTGTCTTGCAAGCAACCAATTCAAGTCCTTTGGTTCTCCGCGCGAAAAGAATGGCACATATACCAACAATACATTTGCTTTCTTTATTTTAGATTGAATTGTTATTCTCTACCAAAATCTGTGTTTATTCACTAATGTCTGTTAATTGAACCCTCCGGCGAAGTAACATTAGGTGACCAATTTCTTGTATGTATTTATATTGATATGTTAGTATGACAAGACAATTGAATTCATGATCGATAGGGTTAAAAATAAATAGGGTGGAAAAAAAGCTTAAGGGAGAAAACATGAGGGCAATTTGTAGGTCTTATATTAATTCGTTATTATTTTGATCCTGATTTGGCCTCGGTCCCCTTCATTCTTGTAACAGAAGAAAAAAATATCTAAAAGACGGTATGTCATAACATATGGCGTGGTAGGATTTGAGGTCGCATGGGAAGGTCTTGGCACTGATGAACTAGGATTGTTAGCAAAGGTTTTCAATCAGTTAGCTTCTTAGGCAAAATTTATTTGACCACATTGTTTTCTGACAAAAGAAAAGAAACCGCAGTTTCGTTCTAAATAATATTTCCAACCCCTCATAAAAGGGCTTTCGGAAACTGTTAATCAGAAATGTTTCCCTTCTTCTTGACTCGAGGTTCAATTCATCCCTTCCGAAAGATTTTCGTTCAATTTTAATTTTCCAGGTATTCAACCGGCTGTCGTGGAACTATCTGATCAGGCGAGGACACATCTGTTTTCACAAATCTAATAATGGTTTAATTAGAGTAAAAAATAAAATTATGTATGAGTATCTGATGTAAAAGTGCATTTTAACATACAAGTTTAAAATATCGTCGTTTCATAAATTTAATTGTTTTGTACTTTCTTAAATAGCACTCTGTCTACACCATCGTCTAAACATGTTAAAATGTCGTTTAGTTGACAATTACGGTTAAGAAAAATATTTTAACGTTCGTTATATCTTCAATGAGATCTTTACTAGAGGGGACTATTGCCATTCAATTACTATTCGCGGTGGCCCAGATGATGTCCATTAGTAAAGGTTCAACGTACAGGTTAAAAAGGTCGTTAAACTAAACGTTGGACCATATTTATCCGTTAGCATGATCGGGGTGTATTTTAGTAATAATTCAGACAATTATGTTAAAAGCTGCTTTATTGACTACATTTACCATTTTTAGGCAATTCGAATGGATGGCATGTCAAGATAGGTAGTTCGTAAATAATAATTAAACTAAACAACGTTCTTCTATGAATAAGTGTTGGCGTGAACAGGATATTAATTAAGCACTAATTTTAGTGATTTCGTATAGCTCATCTTTGATGCATTTTGTTTTTAGAGTGGAATCTTCGATTTAATTTAGTATTTTCTGAATTTCACAACCTGCGTTAAATTAGGTCGTGCAATTTTTCATTTTGGGAATTTTGTATTACATAAATTGTTGTGCTTAGGAACCGAGAATTTCATCTCTTGTAGAATTTCATGGTTCATTCGTGAAGTTATGTTCACTATCAGCAGTGAAACTTGGACTCCTAAATTAGTGATTAGCAGTTATCACCTCTCTCCATCTTTACGAAACGTTTAAACGCAATTTGGTTAATCATTATTGATGCTCGTCATAATGAGGATAATGAGCGGATTAAGAAATATGGAGTTTATGTTATCAATCTTAATTCGCTTAAATTTTTTTTCTGCCTGTGCTTGTGAATTGACTAATCGCATTATCTTAGAAAATACCAAACACTGTTTCGCCAAGGTTAATGCTGTTCAAAATGTTAATCATCTCGTTATTCGCCTGTAAATTTGTGACGTTTCTCACCACTCCCAAGATACTCCGAGTCGTGCCATTATGCTTTCATGAATTAGAAGTTGGTCATTACTTACAGCAATGTTCTTTCAAACATAAAGTTTTAGTATCGAATATTTAACTTCAATTGGCCAACTTAGTTCGTGACCGTCAAAGACACTGTTATATATTTGTTACAAGACAAAAGCTTTTGTTTCCATTCATGTGTATCATCATCATTTCCCGTTCATTGGATAGCTTCCCTGCACCTTAAATTATGTTTTAGATAAAATTTTCTAAGTATACATTCTGGTTTTTTTTTATTAATTTGTTAACATTGCAGAGTCGGTAAATGCGTGATCGGCAGTCGAGTTCATCGTAGCCATCGGGCCGGGATATACCTTTACATTAAAATCGAAAAAGAAAAGGAACAATTTTTATTAGTAGTATTAATACAAAATCATCTTAATCACTTAGTGTGTTGTGTCTTAATGTTAAATACATATGTCATTAAATGCTGATAGCAATGCTTAAAATCACTTTTTTCACCTAAGGAGGAATGTCGAATGAGTGCTGGACGAGAATTCGAGTAAAAGCTGTGCTTTCGAGTAAAAGATGAAGTGTTGCTAACTCATACATCAAATTCGAATTGTCAAATTAGCCTTCAGTAACTTAGTCATGCTTACCTGAAAAAAGGTCTCGTCTTGCAAGGAAACAAATATTGCGTTGACTTCATTACTGCAGCATTTTGACTCATTGCGTTTTTCAGTTGTCTTCAGGCTGTTTGTTACTTATTTAGACGCATTTTTTAGTTGATTACTTGCACGATATTTATTGAATATTCTACTATTTATTTAATAAGTGCCCTTATGTAGCATGAGACGGCGATACATCCCAGCTTTCGTAAGGAAGAAAAGGTGTATAAGGTGTTAGAAAATTACGAGGCAGTACTCAGTATATATCTCTCTACATCGTTAGATGTTATTGTGGGGTCAAAAAATGTAAGGCGGTGAAAACGTTTTTTCCTTAGCATTTTCTGTTATTCTCTGCTCCTTTGTCTACTGACGATTTTCTTGTTCAGTTTTCCTTAAAAAGCGTTGGCTTAAACATGCTTAAACATAAAAAGTTACCTTCTGGACTGATTCACTTTTATGAACCCTTACATGAATGACAGTTACCTTTTTTGGTTAAAAGATCAGTTGCACGTGTGTTTCGTATAAAAATGATTCGAGATAATGTAAGTAGCATTCGATTATGCTTCGTCATTTTTAGGGCTTGGATTTTTTTTATGCTTTGCCTGATTTTGGAATTGCTGATTATTTGTAACTCCCCAAACTTGTGAGATGAATGTGCCAAGAAGCTTCGAATAAGCCTCTTTATTTCTTACCGGCATTCAGAAGATTCAAAACTTTTAAAATTTGCTTATCTGATAGCGATCGCGTAACCTTTGAGGTAGCTACATAATAGGAATTTTTTATATATTTTTACAAAAAGTCTTTGAAAGTAAACGTGTGTGAATGTGATCGCTGCTGTGTTTTCTTTTACGCGATGCCAAAAAGGGAGAGTCTTGGTGTTAGGCTTATTATTCCTGAAAACAAGTGTAGCTCAAGAAATAGACAACAGATGTGACGTCCGTGTCATAAATGGATGTTCCGCGATAAAAGGAATCGGTCACTTATCGCACTAGAGTTTTGCTCCAGAGAAACTTAATCAGGGTATCAGAAAAGATGGCGCTTCACAAAGATAACTTCAACTTGAACAGTTTTAAAAAGATAAAGCCATGCTTTTCAAATTTGCTTATCGCACAACCTGTCAGCGTCGAAATGGAATTCACCAGCGAACAAAGTTCTGTTGAGTAATTTGTGTCTAGTGTAAGATTGCCTTCCAAAAAAAGGCTTACAATAAAAACAAACACTTACACCGAAGTAAAAAGATAATTTCAACATAACTGTATTTATAGTATGGTCTGTTTGGGCTAAGCCAAAACGCTCCAAAATTATCCTTTTTTGTCAAGTATAATTGAGTCTTAGGGCTGTTATTTATTAGGTCTTCAGACTACTGGCGTCTCTCGCTAATTACATCCCAATGGCGATTAATATCTATTTCACCAGAACTTCATAGATATCCGAAGTTATTCAAATTAGTAATCTCTTAGACTAAAGAAGTATGGTTACAATTAAAGTTTATCAATCGAGACATTAGCACAAAGAATGCAAAGGCTTTTCTTCCTTGGTGCCTGGGTACACTGCGTGTGACGAAGTAATCACAAACTTCCTTTCTCCGCATTTGGGAAATCAGGCAATCATCATCCTGGCCAAACAGTGAGCAGAGGCCGGGAATAAACATCCCAAGCTCTCGGGCATGTAGGAAGGAAATAATCCAAACAAAGCTCTTGTCTTATCACTAAAATCAATATGGCCCCTCCTCGGCAGTATTTAGAAGATTGACAAAGGTGTCATAATTGATTCAATCTTGTCGTCGTACTAAGAAAACTTTCTTCTGCCATTGAAAGTTTATTCTTTCTCCCAGAAAATTACACGTATGGCTTGCTAGAAGCCTCATTACCATATCATTATCTTTGAAGGCACATCGGTTGCTTCAATTACCTCTCAATTACCGGTTACATACACAGATGGAAATTACTTCCCGAACAAGCCGATAATAGCGACACGTAGTAATTTGTATTTGAAAAAGCTCTAATTGATTTCCATAAAATTTTGTTTTCCTTTAAGATCTGATACTATCGGTCGAAAGCCCCCCGCTGACGTCTTTTATTTGTTTTATGGATTAAAACAAACAATGAAAAATGCTTGTCTCTTTAGAGCTAAGGGTTTTCGCAAACAAAAACCCTCGCGATGTGATCCGCGATACTGCTGATCTGTGACAGTAAACATTATGATGTGCGGGAAAGAAAACGGAGGATGGGGCCCTTGAGGCAATTTGAAATCGCCACAACACTCCTATTCGTGACTTTCGTCACCAGATGCGAGACGATTTTCATCTCGTAACCAGCCATTACTTTTATTTAAGTACCTTGCATATTAATCCCAATTATCAGACAAGTGGTTTTGGTTGGAAGGTAGAAAAGGCGGTACTTTTGGATAAAAACTTCAAACCGACACTGTGGGCACCTCAAACGAAATTATTTTCAAAATGGCTCTAGGGCAATTCTAACATGTTTGTAAAATTGTCGTAGCCTCCACGCCGAAGAAAACAATAGAACTACCAAGCCGTAAATTGGTTTTAATGCGAGCCAATGGGAACAATTTAGCAGTTATCAAATCTTTTTAAGATGACACCGTGCGCGCCTTGTGGTTGGCTGTCATTTATCAACAACAAATTTGCCTGATAATGACACAATTATCTTATGCCCTATTAGGCAGGGTCCAATATACGCGGACGTCAAACGGGTGAAATGGCTGTTCACAGCGGGTTCTCTTTAATTCGGAACTAAAGCTTAGGACTCTAGAGCAAGTAGACATTCCTAGCTTTCCTTGGTTGCCTGCATGCGCTTTCCTCAGCCCAACTAACACATCCTCTGCTCATTCTCAAAGAGCTATCCCAATCAATGGAGCAAAACAGACGTGCGACTGCTCGGGGTATATCTTTCAGCGTGGAATCGCTTATATCAAAATCAGACCAAAATGGCGACAGCCAGGCAAATTCAGCACGCGCACCAGGGTTACCTATTAACTTTTCTGTTGAAAGACTGTTGGATAAACAAGAATTTAGGGGTGGAGAGGCTGCGAAGATTACTGAACCATCCTTAAAACTTGTCAAAGAAAGCAAAGGTACAAATGAACGACTAGAGTGGACAGATGACTTTCCGTGGATGCATTCTACAAGATATGACCCTCCACCTCGTAAGTTGTGAATAGTTGTATATTCGTTTATGGTTTTCAAAATCGTATTGCGTGCTAATGTTTACAACTGTCAAATTGGTGTAATTGTTGTGTAACGTCAGTAAAGGCAAATCAGTTTTATTAGTGGCCTTGAAATGGACAGTGTAAGATTGATCAGAACTTTACCTATGCTACGTGCTCAACATTTTCTTAGCCACATCCCTTTTCCTTTACAGGCATTCGTCCCCGACTGAGTCCTACAAAATGCCAACTCAGAAAACACAAGACCAATCGAAAACCAAGAACACCGTTTACAACTTCGCAGCTACTTGCTTTGGAAAGGAAGTTTCGACAAAAGCAGTATCTTTCAATAGCTGAAAGAGCGGAATTCTCGGCCTCACTGAGCTTGACGGAAACGCAAGTAAAAATCTGGTTTCAGAATCGTCGAGCAAAAGCAAAAAGACTTCATGAAGCCGAGCTAGAAAAACTAAAACTGGCCAGCAAGCCATATATGCCACAAAGATTTCCGTCGAGCCTCGGCGGATCCGGTTCTGTGTGTTGTGAACCGTCGCCTTATGGACCACACTTGGCTTTCCAGCCTTATAACTTACCTACTTCACCTTATAGTCAAGCCATGAGCTATTCTCAAAGGAGTCCTTATGTCGCCCATCAAGTTTTTCATAATTTCATGTACCATTAGCTTAGTCCGCTACCAGCAGAACAAGTTAATGACAATTTACGACTCACCTTATAGTAAAACCATGCACTTTATCATAAGTGCTGCATTTTAGGCGACTAAGACTTTGAATGGATGTTAAAATAGCGAGAGTGATCCTTTATTGGCTTTTTTCCTAAAGAAAATTCATAAATTTGTTAATTTTCGTCACATTATTGTCGGGGGTGGAGATAAATTACTAAGAAGGTACTAAACCGTGTTTGAATACATATTGAAAAAGCATTTGTATCTGAGTGAATTCAATTGATTTTAGTTGTGTACAGTTCAATTATAAAGATATCAAGCACATTTCTCTGAAACAGTTTCTTGCGAATTTATGTGAGCCACAGATATGCCTTTCTACTGCAGCTCCTTCGTTTGTCACAAAAACAATGTTAGTTGTATTTATTATAATAAGTGGTGATAAGAATTCGCTTAACCACCATTCACTTTGTGCAGTTTGCCAAAGAAGCAAGAATAGAAATTATCTCGGTATTTCTCTTATACAACAGCTGGTTGTCAAATTCTTGTACCCGCTAAAACTCGTGAAAAGAACGCAAATGGGCTTCTTTATTTTTCTGCTGGTAGGGCTGTAATTATGTTTTTTTCCTTTTTTGCGTCTGTACAGACGTTAGATTTTGCCACCCTACTTATGCCTGTGTCTTCAAGACACTGGTGGCCATATTTTTCTCAACTTTATTGCAACACTTCAAAACTCAGTGATTTTATTTATCCAAGCCACCAGTGTTATTCACGAGTAACACTAGGTGTTACTGCTTCAAGTCAAAAGGATTTTTTCTATCTTAAGAGCTGTCATGGTCTGTGTAAATAAGGACAATGAGCAATAGAATATATTAACTTAAAAACTGCGTTCCAATGCCTACTCGCTTTGTTCCATCTACGCGTGTCTTTATTAATTTGCCAACTGCGAACAAGTAGTAACAACTTTTTAATTATCGTGAAGCAACTTGTCTTGGTATAGGTGAACATACCTAAACAGCTTTCGCCCATATGGTCCAGATATAATTACGAAATGCGTTGTGAGGCTGCGACGCCGTTTGGCGATAAGAAAACCAGATTTTTATTATTTGTTTCTGACCAAAGCGGCTTAACAAACGGCAGCTAAAAATATCCCCTCTCGCATCTGGCCCGTGTATGTTGTGCATGTTGTGTATCTAATGGGCTTAAAATTCAGTCAAGACTGCCAATGGTCTGACTGCACCCCCATTTTGCCTGTACTGTGAGCACCTTCGCTTTGTACCCTATGATTTCTCACTTCTTGAGGAAGTTTTTGCAAAAGGTACAGCGCACTTCCTTGACTTATGTTTAACATTTCTTCGAGTTTAATGGTCTTATTTTAATGGAGATGATGTATTTTAAGTGCCATGCATAGCCAAACGCTTTTTACTCCACTGTATTTCGGCACTTAGCAATTGATATTTAGAGAAGTATAATCTCTACCCTAATCCTCTCGGATTGAGGACAATAATCCTTTTCCTGGATCTGTTTTAATTTTTGGATTTTCTATTAACGCAACCTCTAAGGCTCTATCAGTTTCTTTCAGAGCGCTGGCTTCTTTTCTGATTGTATTTTACTTATCGGAGCTAAGTTAACTGCACTTTTATATTTTTTCTGCAAAAAATTGCGACCTACAGCCTCCTAAACTGAACCTTAAATCTTGGCGAAATTCATATTCACGATAAAATTGGATAATATTTTGTACGGTCATTATTTCAAGTGTACAAATTGGCACCAAATTGTGTAAGAATTGATGGAAGCGATGGAATCAACTCTTTTCTGCGCTTATAATTTGAGAAACAGCCTTAATCAGTTTAAAGACTAGTTCTTATTTACATTTCGGTCAGCTGGAAATCGCTCGTGGCAAGTTTCTACCTCGGTAATAAAAAATTAACATGTTTTCTGAGTTTCGGACGTTCGGATTAACATGTTTACATTTTTCTTCCCGGCTACCTTCTTCTTTGTTAAGTTTGTTTTAAGTTCGAATCGAGCTGAACATCCGAACGCTTGGCAAACATTTTTGCGCTCTTGAGAAGAACGTATCTTGTGTTTACTCAGCAAATGAATATGAAAACACTACTTATCTCGCCAAATTACATACCAATTAGTGCCCAGCGGGCCTCTTGAGAACACCCGGTGTCTCTGTTTGTAAAGTGATTCATTAATAAGCAATTTTATAAAAGGCAAACTAATTAAAAAACGCTTTCGTCGGTACGCTTTGTTTGTAGTTTTAGCCACACTTACAAAGGTCTGTAGAATCACTTCAAAATTCGAAGGCGGGCTCCAAGGTGGCTATACAAAAGGTTCACTGAATAGCTCTACAATGAGGAGCAGAAACAACAATTATAGTGGCAACTACGTTTGTGTTAAACAGAAACTTACACTGCCATATTTTTGGCAGATACTTTGCCTTGTAGTGCAATTAGTTTCCACTCAATAAAAGTGGTATCAGCCAATTGTTTATGACAAACATCTCGACTCGAGAGCCAGCCTCCTTCTTGAGTACCTCCTGCCGATGTCCAATCACCATCATTCTGACAAGTTTGGGTTTTTGCATACGAGGACGTTGAAGTTCTGTTGTTGAATTACAACAACTGTGATGTGTAAATTTCCACTTAGTTTAAGCGGCTTTGCCGCAAACTCGTTCACTATAATAAACCTTCAGGGGCTGTCTTTTAAGGGTCTGTTATTCCTTCGCATAATGGACCATTTGGTAGAGACACGACGCATAGCATGCTCCAGTAGCTCGCGGCAGCTTTTGAAATCACCACTAGAATTCCATATCTTCCTCTCAATCATGATATTGCACCTTGACAATGATGACTTTCACTGAAGAGGAGCTAATTGTCTTGTGGGAGTTCTAATGAAGAAATTAAACGAAGGTCAACTCTTTATGTATAAATTATTGTCAGATGATTTGTGTGATTTGTGAAGACTACAGACGATTAAAAATAGACATAAATTGTCTGCAATCCTCAAAGGGTTGGAAGCCCTGACAGGAAAGAACTGGTTCTCTTTTTTTATCTTTTTTGCTGTGATTTGTGGTGAACTTTGAATGTGATTTCCATGCCCTAATAGACTTTGAATTTGTTGTTTTATGGACCATGTGTCCATAACATTTTGCAGATGATCGATATTATATTCCTTCTTGAAAAAGGTATTCTGCTGTTGCTTAATTGTCAGCATTAAACAGGGGCACCCAACGAGAATATAGTTCAAAACCACTTAAACGTAGCATTGTTGAACGTTAGTATTTAAACGGTAGATATAGGCATATTTTTATCCCCTAAAAATTTTTCATCTGTTCGGATTTCCTAGCTGAAAGTCTAGTGATCCGAAAATTATAGGGATCAAAACTTACTTTTTCGAAAATTTCAACCAGAAAAAAGGCTCCCGAAAATTCTAGGTGGCCTTTTAAGGGTACAAATCCGTTAAAATAGGCAATTATACCTTTTTTTAGATGTTCGAAAATCCTAGTAGAGGCAGGCAAGCAAGAAATTTTACAACAAATGTTCCGAAAATTCTAGATCTCAAATCGTCTTCCGAACAGATATTCTCCGAAAATTGTCGTTGGGTGCCCCTGATTAAACTCTCTTAGTTGTCGAAAGTTTGTATTTCTTAGTCTCCTTATCTCTTGTTCCCAATAATACCGATTTACCAATTTATTATACATGTACTTGTTCAAGCACTCTTTAATCTTGGGACAACGCAATTTTTTTGGCGTTTACTGCTGCGTTCTTTTAAAAAGGTTTCGGAAAAACCACGTTAATTCTTTGTTTTTTGGTCGATCGTGTAGTGTTTCTGGATAAGCTAAGAATGAGTTATTCTGATATCCATAAACAAAGATCTATTCTCGAAAATGCCATTTACTCAGCAGGATCGTTTCGGTAATTGTCATTTGCCAAGAAGAATCATGGACTTTATGTTGTTTTGTCTCGAAGTTTCTGCGTTTTTAGCACAACAAAGTTGCGAAAGGATCAAAAATACTTAATTATCACGAGTTGAATAGTCTAATTACGTATTCTTCTTACAATAGATTGTTTGACTCTTTTGTTTTCTGTTTGTTATGGTGCGTGCTGATGCTTGTCTTAGGTGTCGATAAATACCTGCTTTAAATGTGCTATTCTAAACAAAACTAAACACATTTAAAGCGTTAACGCAAACTTGCCAGAGGACACCAATGGATCATTGTAAAAACAATCTTATATTCTTTTATTTCCATGTTTTTGTGACCTTTAGGTTAAAAGAGTGGACACAGGTGAAAAAAGAACGCGAGTCTATGTGTGACACTTGTGATCTTCACTTAAAAAAATCTGTTGTAAGGTTTCAAAAAGCAGTCTGTTACCTTTCGTCTATTTTTGCTTCTTTTAAATGTTAATTCCATGAAATGTCACTGTTATATGTTTGATTCCTGTTAGTTTAGATAGACTTACCCAAGGACTTTTCAAGAAGTCGTTTTACATAAATGAGCTCTACCTTCAGTTAGCATGAAGTTTTAAATGGAAAGAATCTATATTTTCAAGTTTGACAATGTAAATGTGAAAACATATCTCCTGAGTACCTTTTCTGTGCATGGGTACGCTTGGCATCACACAACACTAAGCATTTCTTGGAGGACAACTTATATTGTAAGGACTTGATAGGTTTTCTTTGGCAGTGTAAATGGCCAACTTTCTGCCTTAACAGGAAAAAATGGCTAAATTTACGTTTGACACTACCAAGGTAACTTTTCAACGAAAAGCTTCTAGTAGTAAGGAGGTTGAAATAGAAGTTTCCGGAGAGACATACATCCTCAGCTAAGGGAAACCTATAACCAAACAAAAAAAGAATATCTATCATCTGGAAAGATGTATTATATCTCCTGTGTAAACTCTTGTAATATCTGTTGTCCTAGTAAGGCAGACAGTTTCTATTTATTGAAGGGTGTTCAACCAATGTGTTAAAGCTTCGATTAACTACCAGTTTCTTCTCTTTGTGAAATAATGATCTTTTGGAAAGCGCATCTGCATAGTTTGAAGATGTTAAAACAGCTCAGTGAAGTAAACTAGGGACATGCATCACTCCTAGTGAAGTAGTAGATTTTGCAGCGATTCTTTTTTAACGTCCTTAATTTATTTCTTGCCTGCAGACTCTCGGAAGTCTTGCCTGGCATATTCCATACGGAATATTCCTTGGCAGGGGTTCAAGTTTCTCAAACAACTCTGTTTTCCTCCTAACGTACTTAAGTACTACCACAAAGGCTTTAGACAAAGACTCTCAATATAGATAAGCCTACTGGTTATTAATTAAACTTTATGGAACACCACAAATCTGATTGGGGTATTACCTTTAATATCTCATTCTGGCATTTAACTTCTTTCACAGTTTACTTGTCATTTGAAAGTGTGTCTTTTCTGTTGTCTTATAAAGCTGGTTGGGAGTTTTCAAAAATGTGACAAAAGAACTATTCGACGTGTTTCTACTATTGAGCCACTCTTCGTAAACGCGAGCTCCGTCGACTCTTTTCTTTTCTCAAAGATCAGTTATTTTTCTCTCTTTTACGTTTTGTTCTAAAATTTGGCATTAACCGTTTTGTTTCCAAGAGGAGAACAATACAAAATTCGAGGAAAATCTTTCATTTTTATCGTAAAATGCTAAACACAAAGAAGCAAATACTACCCATATGATATGAAAATATCGCTGAAGACATTTGATTTGAACGGTAGCCTGGAAGAGTTTAATTTATACTCTCCACAACTCCAAAATTAGAACTACGTACTGATACTAAATAGATAGTAGTACCATTTAAGTACAGCTGAGGAGGATTCCTTTGCTGAGCGGTCGTTATAAACACCATTGGTTTTCATAACTGCAGTCTAAATAGTTAGTAACTTGTGAAAGTGTTACTGGTCACACGATGTCGATAGTAATTTCCACAAACTTAAAAGTAAAACTTAAGTATTCTGCCTCCATAATTGGCTTTGAAAGTAAAAAGTTAATGGTTTTGTTTTGTCAACTGAAAAACAAAGCTTCGCTTGAAAACTCAAAGGCACCGCACACCTGCTTGAAGTATAACAATTTGATGTTTTCAATTTAAACTGGGCGTTTGGGCATTCAATATGAACTCAGTTTCATATATGGTCGTCTTCGCAACTGGTTATAAAAATGACTTTCTGGTACCATGAATTGAAGTCCTGAAAAAAGTATAAATGGATTGATTTTGTCGAGATTAAAATTACTTACACAGCTTACAATTAAAAGAGTTTATTTTTCTCATCGGGGTTGAAAACAACATATCACGATCATTAATTGATGTATCAACAGCTGTTTAGGTGGCAGAGCATATAACACTTGTGTCTTGCCTTTCCGAAGACTGCCTTCGCAATCTTCGAACTGGCTAAAGTACCATGTCTCATGAGAAGAGACTGTCGCATACAAACCTGCGTACAATGTTCTGTCTATTGAATCCACCTGTCTTTTTCCTAGCCAGCCACCAGTAACACGTGCTTGATAAATGCACTCTTATTCATTTCTCTGTGTCTTTTTTAAGTGGCTGCAATACTGTTTTGTATTGTCTAAGTTATTGGCCTTGATGAGGTATCTCTTTCATTGGCAATCTTGTCCATACATCTGTTAGCCAACATCTAGCATAGTAAAGGTGAATCCAGGCTTCGGCAGTATATTCTAGCTATCACTTAATATTTTCAAGAACTCTCAAGTTTCCACGATCGTCCCTGAGTCATTCAGCCTTTTATATGTTATAGTTTCCGAAAAGATTCAGGTCCTTAGTTTGTTTCGGGGATTATTTCTCTCAACCGATTGTGTTGTCTTCTTGAGGGGTCTGCTGTTATTTCGAAACTAGGCTTGTCCACTCCTTAGTCTGCAAATTTATTAAGTATCACGTGCTGGATTGTACACGATGAAGAAATAGGAAAGTAAATCATGGTGATTATTATACCATTCTAACGTTTTCACCCAAAAGGAGGAAATGACTCAGCTGCTTGTGTAGCCTTCCACTACCTTATTGTTTGTTTTCGTCCAACAGATTTTCTTATCCTGTAGTCTCCTGAGCGTTGTGAACTAAAATATTCTTTTGATTTTTCACGGCTCATATCATGAGTTTGACTCACATTTTCAGTGAAATTTTCTAACACATTCTGCGAAAAAGTTAGACCAAAAACATTGTTTGAAAGTGAAGACTGTCTATGAACTTTGTTTCAAGTTATGAATTACCATCACCTTGTCGATGAAGGTCTCTTGTCATTGTGCGTTTTTTTATTTTCTTTACTGAATAAGAAGTATCGATGTTCTCCTTATCTGAGCAAGCCTTCGGCTTTGGAAGATTTATTTTCCTCTGGTTGTAAAACACAGCTTTCTATTTTCCAGAAAACACACTGATTTCGCATTGTCAATCTGCGGCAAAACATGTCGATGTTGATTTCACAATTATCCGCTTAAACGAGCAGACTCGTGTATCACGGGAACTATGATGTTTCTGTTGCTAAAGCTAAACGGTGCTTGTCACAATTAAAAATCTTGAAATTCATTAACTGATGCCAAATTATGCTTGAAAAATATTTTCCGGCTGAAGATATCCGAATACCACATGGCATAATATTGCTGCACATGGTGCCCACTAGACACAGCTGAATGTTGGAGTCTGTCGATTGCAAATTCCAACTCACGAGTCTCTTACCCAAGCATTTCGAAGCATTTATAAACATAACAGTAGGTTTCGGCTGCCACCCGCCGTGAAAATTCACTGCGTCAAAATAGTAAAACTGAGAATAACCCTTTCCACTCAAAGTAGAACTGAATAGGGATTTCTTGTACGAAGGCATCGTAATATTCTTCAGTAAAGGCGATCACCAAATCTCTGTCTATTTTTTTTTTTCTTTTTCAATGAAAGATCCAAACGCACGTGACTTTCACTCATCCGCAAGGACACTGGTCGGTACTTTAGAGTTTCTTTCGCTATTTTATGCCATTGAACGTTTTCCGTTCCTTGGAATTTAGTGTAGAGTCGACCTACTACGTTTTTCTCCTTGAAAATGATACCTAACGTAACATTATCGATCGTTGTAAGATATCTGAGACTGCCGCCTAACTTGTTGAAGTAATTTCTACCCGCAAAAACACCCTTGCATTGAATAATTTCTTTGTCGATGACGACTGGCCGCGTGACTGCTCTTTATGCCTTTTTGTATCTTTTGTCGAAGATCGCATTTCTTTCAACACCGTTTTTCTTACTGATTGATCTGACTAGCAATACCGTAGCGTTAGCTTTTATCCCCCGTTGTGAGTTGAATATTTTCACAAGAACAATGAGCGGGTTAGAGCAGTAGGTTTTAACACGATCTTTTATCTCTTGAAGCTGGTATTGTTATCCTTCTTTACACGAGGGTGGGTAGCTTCCTCATTGTATGGTATGGTATTCTCAGCTAAGTTAATAATAGTCTCGCACTGAGCCATAAAAATGCAGTCACAGTGAATTAACAAATACACTGCTGATCATTAATGAGATTGTGTTTTGGGCCACGTGGTGAGTTTTTTTTTTAGGGAAGAATTCGATCTGGTCTGATTGCGTTCTACTCTAAATGCTCTAAATTGATGAGAAAAAAACTTCGTTACATAGAACGTCGATGTCTCCCACGTACGATTTCACCATTTAACTCTAAAGGAAGCACTGAGTCGCTTTCTATCACCTTATATACTAGACCACGAGGATCATAGTACGGCTGAGGACTGAGGTTTTATTTGAGTGATCACCCTTTGATTCCTTGTAAAATTAGAACTACGTTTCATGACTCTTCACTGAATTTTAAAATAATTTACCAAAATAGTGACAATCTTTTTCGAAATATGTCTCCCATTCAAGAGCAAAGTAGCAAATGGCCTGATGCAACCCAGTTCTTGGAACTTACCGACAGCACCGTCTGCGCTGGTATTCTCCTCACACGCCCTTTGACTGCTCATAATTACCAAGCAGTTTACCAATACATGGTAGTTTATGACAGAAGGTTTATTCGACAGCTAATAACTCCTTAGGTAATACTGCAACTACTTAAACAGAAGAGATAACGATCTGCAGCCCAATAAAGAAACTAATATAACAAAATGGAAATCACCTGATCCGAAAGAAAAGAAACCATTTTGACCCAACCAGACCCTGAGTTTGCCATCTATTCTTAGCCTCTTTTAAGTTCCTACATGTATGCGAAATCGTGGGTATAAGCGAGACACATTAACCCACTGCTAACTTATTTCTTTCCCCAATGATATCCCTTTCAATCAACTTTTGTCAAAGTACTGAAATTTTATTCTGTTTTGTCGGTGTTAGGAGATATGCGCTGACCAATTTAAAAAGCGACAATATGTCGACTTTTGAAGGTGATAAGATGCGATTTTATGCTACTTTGTGTTATCCGATCGTGGATCGGTATTTCTTAATAAACCTCTATAATTCCGTTTGTGTATCAATATGATGTTATCAAGTGAGAGCTTATCAGCTTTAGATTGTTGTAAACAAATTCATCCGGCAGAAGTGTGTCTATAAAAAGAATCGCCGGTATCGCGTCTGATAAACACATTGCCTTTTAGGAAGAGCGAGATTAGATAGATATTCGCATGCGACTGATGATTTTAAATATTTTATTAATTTACCTGACAGTTCTGAGAGGCTTTGATTGTGCTTTGAATGACCAAGAACAAGACACCAAAGAACGAGAGAGTGAATTCTCTGAGTTATCATACTTTACGTTTTGGAGTAAACAGTTATATGTCGCCAGAATTGTCTCCCTGTACTTGCTATGCATGTGATCTATATCTCCTCACAGTTAGAATGGGCTACTGGACCGTCTGACTCAGCGACCTTTTTTGATTATCTCATTTATTACAAGCATCCTCTTCATTCTCTTGTATGCTTGTGAAATCAGAAGGCTGGGTCAACAGTGTTACTTTTCAACCACTCAAAAGAATTTTAAATTTGCATATGTACAGTAGAATCCTGATCTCTCGACTTCGGTTTTTCCAGATTTTCTACAATTCGAACCAAACTCAACTTCTCGTCACCAGTCAAACACTGTAATTTCACTAATTCTTTTTTCACTAATTTTTCGAGCCAATTTGCTTTTCCCAGCGTTGTTTGAAAAGTCGAGTTTCCACTGAATGTTGAAGTTAGGAAGTTTTTAAAAAGAGCATAGGTTTGTACCATTGTTAAAAAAATCCTCCAGGAAAGTACATCGCGTGGTAGCTTTTGTTTCTTATCATCTAACAAAATAAGATTGAACATTTTTACCAATCAGGAGGTTGTATATAAAGAATAAAAGGATTATCTATCTCAATATGAAAACCTTGAGGCGATAGCGATTTTTTTTTATTCATGACGCAGTGTATCCGGAAACGATTTTCCTTGCACAATTTTCCTGTAAAGGTGCAGTTCAATTTTGTGGAGCTTAGAAAGGACGAGTTTTCTTTTTTCCGTGAAAGTAGTATTCATTTCCTGTCGGGCGAGGCTCCCAGAATAAGGTATGATGGCCGCTTTTTGAATGTAATAGGCAGGAAAGGGGGAATAACCGAAGTTTTTGAGAAATCACTGATTACGGTAGTGGTTGATCAATATTTTAGACTACAATCAGCGAACGCGGTTGAGAGAATAATGTCTTGCGGCGGAAATTTTGCCCTTTTAGTTTTCATGTATTTAACTGACAGTGAAAATTACTTAGAAGTGACGTGAGCGGCACTGGAATAGAGATTGCAGTTGTGGTAGTAATTAAACAAATCTCAATTTGCAACGAAGCACCATTACTATGAACTTATACAGGCTAAACTCAATCCTGAATTTAGCCGCTTCAGTTGATGAAATCACATTAGTAATAAGCCAGTTGGCCTTAAATTACTAGATAAAAGATTGCACGATTACCTCTGAAGACATCCTACAAGCAGCTGCTATTCAGCTCTCTAAAGATTGAATTGGTAAACCACCTCAAACATCTTGTGTCTGGCATTTATACTCGTGTAGCGCGCGTGTGAGATCAAAACAACTGAGATCAACTGAACGTTTGAGATTATCAAATTAAACCTATTTAATCAGGCTTTAAGAGCAACTAGACTCGAAGGAAATTATGTAGGCGAAGACAAACCTATTAACGTTCACTTAATATATATTTTTGTAGTTATATGTGAATTGCCGCGGTCGTAAATTACATAATTTTTCAAGAGATGGATCCTTTGTCTTGTTGGAGCTTGCATGGGAGCACTGACCAAGCTCGAAAGAGTGTGCCATGGGCAGGCAGAGGAAAAAGAATGTTGCCTTGTTTTTAAAGTCAGACAAGTTTGCAATTTACACTCTAAGTACTTTGCAACGTCAATGGAAAACCAGGACATTCTTCTCAGGTTGCCATAGGGTCGTGAAGACTGAAATAAAGACATTTCGGTCGTGACAAGTGCGCAACCATCCTGTAAGATCTATAAGCCACTGGAAGGGATGGAAAGTACAGTGCTGACTTTTCGAGCATTTGCTCTTTATGTACTTAGCTAATGTAGAAATGTGAACTTATCAAAGCAATATGTTCTGGTGTGATTTATGAAAAATATGAGTCGTTTTTGGGGGAGGGAGAGCGATTGGGGAATGATCATACACTTAAACCTGCAGGTGTACATGCCCTTGCCCACATCCGTAAAAACAATCTTTTGAATAATACACGCGGTATTGAAAGCATTGTTATTTCAGAATAGGAAGACAAAAGCAAGAATGTTAAACAGCATCTGCTAAAAAAGTGAAGATTAGGCAGAATGGCAACTCGGACAAAATCGGTGACTTTAAAAACTTGTGCAACGACCTGGACGCATGAAATCGGATTAAAAGCACGTTTCAGTCGGCGCTTTCATAACATTTGATACCTGGAAAGCGTCGAAAACACAATGCCCAGTGCCTTTTGATAACCTCGCTACGGTTATCTTAGTCCACCGTCAAATGACTCACCCCGGCTTAAAGGAGTCTTCAAAACCCACTACAGTAAGACTAACAGGAAGAGGTACGTGTAGCTATTGTTCAAGGTGATCAATCACTAAAGAAATGTCACCAGGAATGAACGAGGTACTCACTAAAAGTTCACGCCTCCTTTAATAAAAATTGATTTGTTCATGTTACTCAAGGCGAAAGTGCCTACATGCATGATGTATTCTCTATTTGCTCTTCCTTAAGCATTGAAATATCCCTTGAGAAAGACTAACTGGCCTTTTGAGCAATTCTGGATTTTGTCTTGTACGCTAGACTGTGTTTGAGAACAATGTTACTGGCGTGGAGCATCAGCCATGCAGTCTGCTATTATTGTTTGAATCATCTGCATGCGGTCCATGTCAATATCAAACGCTTCGGTTAATTAAACAACTTGAAAATAGCAATTCGATGGGAGCAAATAAAATTAACTGTGGATGCTTATCAAGGTTTCTTTGCAGTTCTCCCTTTCCGATCACGCTATCGCAGAACTTTGGACGATCATCTTGTACTTTTTGTACATGCAATCTTTTTTGTTCATTTTCTTCTATTTTATTAAACCCCCACAAAGAAGGTACATACTCCAAATCGGTGAATATATTGATAGGTACGGATTTGCTGTTAACTTGATGAGCTGGCTAGAATATTTGCAGGGGAGTATAAAGTATATAACTGAATTTTGTTTTGCATTTTACATTTCTCATCATTGTAATTGTTACGAGTAAATGTCTTTAGATGTGGCTCTCTAACGATAGCGTTGGATATTTTGAAATAGCTATCAAATAGATGGATCATTGTAGCAACTAAACAAGTCTGTGTTGTACTACGTATTTTTGGTGTCTTCAAAGTATTACATATTTGTAAGTTTTTGGGATTTTAAAAAGTTGTCCGTTCTTTCACAAGGCAAATATTTCGTAGTTACAGATATCAGCTGTTCTTTCTTTCAGCTTTCACTTTATCATCACAAGCTGAGCTATTCTGGTGCTTTTTATTGTCTGACGGTTAACAATAAAAGAAGAAAATACCGGGTTTTCTGTCTCAATTTAGATTGCTATGTATTAGGTCAGATACCGAGGAACATGCGTACCAGCGTCCGCGTTCTTAAAGAAACGCCATTCACAAGTGAGTCTGTAGCTCATACACAAAAAAGTAAAAAATTAGAAGAGTCGCTTTGCAGACTATCGAAAGTCAACTCATCAAATCGGCAATAGAGCACCAAACCTACAAATTTCCTCGTTCAGCTGAAAACGTTCCCAGTTTTCGTCACCAGCCAACTCAAACTTCGTCCTCTGTAGAGGCTCGATGTTTCTTGAATCGTTAGCCTGTTTCCAGTTGTCCCTTTTCTTTTCTCACGTGAAGAACCGAGATAAACAAGGGACTTTATCCCTTGTTTATCTCGGTTCTTCACGTTAGCTTTTTCAGCAAGAGTGGAACAGTTGACTTGAAGAAGTACTCAGAATATATCAATTCACAGAAGAACCACGCATCGGTAGAAGGAATACAAAATGAAGGTTCTAGTTGCCTTTCCATAACTGAATTCCCCCTTTTTTATTCCAGTAGAAAATATGTCACAGATTTATGGCGTATGCCTCGGTTTACCATGGGTATTCTGCAAACAAACGAACGCTACTTGCATAATCCGATTTCATTTACCTTGCTCTGGATATAGAAAGTGCAAGGTTTATGAGGTCTATTGGAATTTTCTTGGACAAAGGTATTCGCAGCTGTCTACGCTAAGCACGCCGCAACTCAGTGTGAGGTTATTAATATTACCGTTCGGTTCCCTTACTTGCGTCCTAGTAAATTAAAACAGGTGTTTAAGAGAACTTGCTTTTAAACTGCGGAAGGGCTAATATCTTCATATGTTTTGAAGCAATAAGAGAAATCCTTCAGTCAGATGCGCTGATTGTTTCTTTCTCACAGACCTCTGGATGTAACCCCAACCTTTTACAGTACACACATGCACTTTATAAATATTGAACAATGCTTTCCGTTGTAGTGCTTATTGTTTGTTGGTCTATTTTTGCATTTCGGAATTATCTTCTTTTAACTTATTATTGTTATTCCCTTTTTTTACTCTTCATTATTATTGTTTTTATTACATCCACATGGCAAGTCATACTGTTTGCCATACGGTTAAGCGTCTGGTCTTTTTACCTCAGCAGAAGAATCATTTTTATAGCAGTATTATATATAAAAGAGTTCAATTAACTTTGCTCTCAGACTGGTTGCTTGAGAAACCTTAAAACATAAGTGCCCCTATGGTTAAAATATATAAACTGTGACTAAATAACCCCCATGCCACTTACGTGCTGTAACGCTCTTTACACTAATTTCAACTTTTCTTCATTAATGCATGCAATTTTTGTCTGTTCTTTTCACAATCAAGTATTCACTCATTTCTCTGGCCTTCTTCTTTCTGTTTTTATTGTGATCTGCTACTTGAATTAAGAGGCATAATTACCCGACATTAGCATGATTCGCCAACTTTGCCAAGGAAAACCTGCGAAGACTGCTCGTCTCAAATTTTGTTTCTGTCAGGTACAAATACTTACTTGTTTGACGCGATTGTATTTCTGTCGATACGCGTTGTTTTTTATCTATATGATAAAAGCGTGTGCTGTCATAGACAAGATTATCTATCTTTGTTTAGTTGTGCTTTTAGCGCTCCTTACAAATGATGTAATGCGGTCGTAAATCAAGCCATCGCGTCCACTGCGTTCTTATATAGAAAAGTTCCAGTTGACGCGTTGTTAACTTGAAACGTTGCTTTCTTTGTCTTGCCGGCATGTTCGTGTATAAAATTCAAGCCAAAGTATATTTTATGATAGCACGTTGGATTGACTGTAATCCGAAATATGATTAAAAGGAATTAACTCTGTTTATCTCTTTATATAACTGTGCATTAAAATCTGGCTGGCATACAAATTCGAGATATATGCAACGTAAGTAGGCCAACCTACAACTGGACAGGATTTGATGAAACATCTCTTTCTATTCTTATTCTGGATTAAAATCAATCGAACACACCCATTATCAGTACGGAGACACGATTCTGTGGTATGAGTGGAGCTTCTCAATGAGCCAATATACCTTCACCCAACCGACGTTTACCTTATATTTCCTATAATTTTTGTGTTGTGTACACGAAAGCAGATATTACATTTGCTAACCAGAGCATACTGATTCTAATAGCCTCAAGCTAAAACTCTTCTGTTCACTTTCCCTTAACATTAAAGTCCTTAAGTGAAACTTACTGAATATACCATCAACTTTCTGGCAGTGGGGGCTCGCTTTAGTAAATTACAATTGTATAATTCCGCTGACAGCACATTGGAACTAAAGACGTAAATGGCTTGGTTGGAGTACTTTCTAGTTGCACAAATCACTCGGTCGAGAATCTCGTGCAGAAAAAAGGAGTCAATTGCAGTTGAACTTGTAGGAGAAGGGCTCGCTATTAAGCTTTTTTTCAAATAAGCTGGAAAGACTGAAAATACAAGAAAAAAATTCATCGCCTCAAATGATGGTTGGAATGGCGCGAACCATATAAATTTCCATTTGGTAGGTAGCCTAAGCCAATTCTCCTGTCACCTCAAGATTCTGGTGACGTTAGAAATGTAGCGTGAAGAAACGAGATTTGTAATTCATGAAGTTTGATCGTGGCTGGTTTTTATTGTTTCCAATTTCTCCATCGGACTGCTCCTTTCGCGATTACCGCATGTCGTGAAACACTGACATTGTACACTTTTAATTTATCTGTGTTTAGATCACCTCTTAGCAAGGTAAGGCAAAGAAGGTAAGCGTGTTTGACTTGGATCAACAGATATACTTGTATACTACAAAGAAATCATCAGTCGTTGCTGAATTATTTCAATTAAATCCCTGAATTATTAAATCCCTGAATTATTTCAATTAAATCCCAACTCTGTTGCAGTTTAAAAAGGTGACGTCAAAGGCGTCAACTTGCACACATAATATTGTATAGTACTCAGATGTCCTTAACTATAACTAAATGATCTGTACTAAATAAATGCTCTCAGCTACCTATGCCTTTGCATGTGTTTCACTATACTAAATATCACTGAGAGTAACTATCCGGATGGGCCATCACATGGAAGACCCAATCCTTAAGAAGCGCCACTCTGGCGTAAATCCCATAATAGTTTGGCTCAGCACAGCTCTTGCCCCAGCTGGTATCTCCCACAAGATACCATTTTCCGTTATCCTCGCACACTAGTGGTCCACCTGAGTCACCCTGACAAGCATCTATGCCTCCCTCTGGAAACCCTGCGCATAGCATCTCGTGGGTAATCTGGTGCGCTGCATACGAGCCATTCTTGGTACAATTCTGATTCGATACCAAAGGGACCTTGGCCTGCTGGAGTTCGTCTGGTGATGGTCCTCCTGGTTTCAGTGTTCCCCAGCCGGATATCCAACATTCCGATCCAGGGGGAAAGCTGATTTTGTCGTGAGGAAGACACACCAGACCTACACCGTCTTGAATAATGGCAGGTCGGTCCAAGCGAATAAGGGCAATGTCAAAATTGTAACGGGCCAGGCTGTTGTATTCTTGATGGACGTAGATCTTTTTAATTCCAAAGTCTTGCTCAGACCCAATCAAACGTGAGGTATTTTTATAATGTGCACCCATCCTGTGAAAAAGAGAAATAGATCCTATAATGCACATTTGCTTCGAGTTCTTTTATTATCTGAAAAGTTTATTCCATTATCATATTGTATTTGAAAGTGGCGTTGGAGATACTCCTCAACGGTTCTCTTTAACAACTGAAAGCAATAACTAAGTGGCAGTGGATCGAATCAAAATTTTAACAATGCGTGAAAGCCAGACTTTATTTTCAACGATGCTCTGTCAAGAAACGTTTTGAAATTCTACTACCTGACCATGTGAGTACCGTAATCTTCTTCTCTGATATCAACTACGCAGTGGGCTGCGGTCAACACCCATTCAAGGGTTACCAGGGATCCTCCGCAAAACTGCTTCCATTCCCCGCTGCTCTTCTGGTACATGAGCAATGCCTGCCACGGCCAAGATTTTGGAATGGCCACGGTGCCGCCCACAATTCGAGTATGGGGTTTGAATCCACAAGAGTTAACAGCTAGATATAGAAAGAAACGTAAACAGGCCATCACATGAGCAGAACTAAGACCCGGTTCAAATATATTGCTGCTGAGGAAAATCTATTGTTCTTGCTCATTTGCATTAGATTCGGCGCATGCGAAATGCAACGTTCGAACAAGACGTTTTAATTTTTTTTTCGGTGAGTAGCATCAGGTTTAAATCCTCTTTCCAGGATCTCTTCCCCAGCGAAAGATTTTTGTTCTTTTCTACAGTCAAACCCTGTTAATACGGACCCTGGAGGCCATAGAAAGTGTCCGTGTTAACAGGCTGTTTGCATAAAGCGGGTTAAATTTAGAGAAAATGTAAAGGCCTCTCTTTCCCTAGGAACATAGGAAACTGTCCGTAATAATGGGGTGTCCCTGTTAAGCGGGTTTTCTTAACGCGGAGATTGACTGTATTTGGATTTCGTTTGAGTCTCCTAGGTTGACTGAGCTATTTTTGTAAGGCGTCTAACGGCTCGTGTAAGGTATAATTGTTTACTCCCTTTTCCTCAATTAGAAAATTTTCAAAACGTCTAACTTTATGCAGGAAACGTAGATGGGTGGGTGCGTATCGATTGAAACTTGACATGTCTCTTATATCAAGGAAAGACTGTAGTCAGCAATGCAACATACATGGGGGCGTGGGGATGGGTGTTGGTTGAGTTGCGCTTGGCTGTGCCGAACTTGGGTTTAACCCGCAATTGCTGTCCTTGAACACCATTATGTCATCAAGGGCTATGTCACCCATATAGCCAGTGCCAGCCACTCCCTCGAACACGACCTGAAAGTGCAATAACACAATTGATTAAAGTTCCAACGTTGCCAGTCATTGAGTTATACCCACTTACTATACGTCCAATCCCATGAATGAATAAAGGTTATCCTCTCATTTTAAGTTTGTTCTTAACTTAGTTCCCGATTCTTAAATGGCTATCAGGGTCGCTTTATCATTATCTATACCATTATCATTATCATTATTATTATTGTTATTATTATTATTATTATTATTATTATTGTTATTATTATTATTATTATTATTATTATTATTGTAGCCAGTATGAGATTTTTGTGGGTTAACCAGAGCCAAGGACCTCTCGATATTCAAATAAACACAAGATGCTCTCGGCCTTTATCGAGGAAGAGATAAATTGCGCTATAAAAACCATGCTGAGGTATCGAAGTATGGCAAAAACTTTCAATTGATGATCTGGCAGCTTCAGTCCTACCTTTTCAATCAGCTATGACAAGTGTCATAAGTACAGTGTAGGTGGGATATCTTCTTGCGGATGAGTTGTTAAGTGCTGACTAGAAGTGTTCTTGACAATGACTGACGTTTCGATGACCAATGCGGTAGTCATCAAGGTTCTTTGAATTTGAAGACTACCGCACAGGTTGTGCTATCCAGGAATACTCTTACCTAGAGGATCACATTTCACCTACTTATGACATGGCCCTCTGGGTTCAAACCGTTACCATAGACCTTATTCCCTTTCATGCTAATGCTCACCATAAATCACAGGATAGACACTTGATGGAAACAGAGTATCAGAGCATGCGTTTGTTCAGGGAATTCTCTCCTTTAATGCAAAGCACTTTTCTTTGCGCCGTTCCCTAACTCAGCGTCTGGAACACTCTATTTATAAATTTCTTCCGCCTTTTATCGCAGCTTGAAAAAGTTGAGAACTCCGTACCGTGTGAATCTTTATTGTGCCTTTCCCTAAAAATGCTGTTTACGAGCAAAATAGACTACTTGAACAACGCGGTAAAAATGCTCGATTTTCATTTTCGATATAGATACATCACCTTCATGGTTGAATCTGCGGGTATGTCTAATGACACAGAACCAAAATGCCAGTCATTTCCCAGCTTCCCTTGCTTGCGCCAAAGAAGAGTTCTAGAACCGCTATGGGACTGTGAATATACTGAAAGCTCCCGGACATTATGGCCATGCATGTGAAAGTAGAAACTGAGACAGTTTCCGTCAGCATTGGTGATCTCGGGACTAATTAAGCGAGCTTCTTCTCGGTTTAAGCGCGGGTAAGATGTCTCGATGTACATATATGATCCTGTTTGCAAAAGAGAGAAAGAGCCAACTTTTGTTAATATTGAAAAGTTTAAAATTAATTAAAATTAACCTGAAGAATATAGCGTATTTTTATAAAATAACTAGTGTATTAATTTAACATAAGTAGTCGAGAGTTAAATGGCAGAGAAAAATGTTCACGAAATGTAAACTTTATGAAATTCACTTGATTCGTCGTCACGCATTTGGGAAGGTCTTCTTTGGTGCAAGAAGGCTGTGCTTGTTATATGTATGTTCTATATTTATGGTAATCCGGAATCCCGGTAACGATTGAAATGCGGAATCCACTCTCACTGACAATGAATCTGGAATCCGGAATCCACGGCCTAGAATCCAGAATCCAATACTGTCTTGAATTACCTTAATTAATTACAGTACATGGGTAGAATCTTATGTATGAACAAATGTGTTTCCCTGAAATTCCAGGCATAACGCGTGGATTGGCATATCATTTTGCCTTTTTTGTTGAAGCAAGATTCATTTTGAGCTTTTATATACACTAAAAAAAGTTGGCATGTTGATTTACAGTTGACCTGTTCCTGTTGAGTGATCTCCCGAGGGTCCAGTGAACTGGCTATAGGTAGACCCAGTGTTGTTGCTCCATTGAAACTCAGCGTTCGGATCATGCTCATATCCGCACAGACCTCCTTCAAAGTCACAAGTGCCTGACGCTGCAAATAAACGCTTATTTATTTATTTATTACACCCACTTTGAAATCATTGGCGATCCGTGCAATCTGATTGGCTCTCAGCAGTGTGATTAATAATTCCCAAATCGCACCATTTTTTGCTCTAAATCG
Source organism: Porites divaricata (assembly GCA_038088405.1). Taxonomy (NCBI): domain Eukaryota; kingdom Metazoa; phylum Cnidaria; class Anthozoa; order Scleractinia; family Poritidae; genus Porites; species Porites divaricata. The sequence continues at coordinate 33,573,320 of JBBMOI010000002.1, read as the reverse complement.
CATCTGTTCCAAATCGCGCCTGTGATGTTCTAAATCGCATCATTTCTGTTTTAAATCGCACCATTTTTGTTCTATATCGTATTATTTCTGTTTCGAATACAAAAGCCTTTTTTGTTTTGCCTTTTTAACAAACTGGCTACTTGATCAATAAAATATTAGTACTGACTGAATTTCAAAATCACTGTAATAAAGTGATTTCAGACCAAATTGCACTCCACTCAGTTCAATTACCATTATTTATACGTCCGTTAGTGATTATATAAATCTATCCCCTGTAGAATATTTCCCGAATCAACGAACTAAACCTACAGATTACGTTTATTCACAGTGCACAAGTTACATTATCATCTATGTATTTCCTACCAATCCGCCTCCCCATCCTGGACAGTGTTGGGTGTTACGGGCCAAAAACTGTGAATTGTTGGTCACTTGCAAAAGAGGACGGAAAAGGGACGTTTCTTAAACTGTTTTGGCCGGGATTGTAGGTTAAGACGACAGGAGTCATAATTTTTAATAATTCATATCAGTTTTAATTTAATTTGATTTAATTACATTCGCCAATTCTTGACAGGGTCACCGCAACAGCTCTTGGCGCCAATTTCTGCTCCACACCACACTGGGGACTACGTTCCCTAATCTTAATGAATGCTGCGTGGGTTCCGTAACGTCCCACAGAATTTTATAATGCGCTTCCTTATCCAAGAAGACTAGGAAGTCGAACCGTTTGCAGATGTTTTTGCAAAGGCAGCACTTTTTCTTTTGTTTGTAAGACCCTGAGTGTTGTTCAGGCCGGGAATTGAACCAGTGGCCTACTGCTCAGCACGCTGGCCCTTATCCAAATGAGCTAACCAGGTGTCTGTTTGTGTCACTGTAGATATTTGAGTAGTGATGTAGTGCTTCCCAAGTCCTGATTATTTGACCCCGATTAATTCAATTTTCATTTATTTTACTCTTATTAATTCATTCATTGATGAATGATTTATGATATTATACCATTTATAGTCATCAGGTCTAACCGGCTACTTGGTAGATTCCAACTCGGGTAGAAGCACCACACGGGAAAAGACAAGGGTGGGGGTGTGTAGTATTTGCTATGTTGGGATATAGGAGTGGTCATAATCGTGTGTGAGCAATTTCATTTGGAATGGAGAATGGTAATTACCCTAGAGTAGCATGACACAAAGTTCTTTCAAGAATTAAATGTGTTATTGAACTAGAAAGTTTTGTTTCTAGCTTAAGCTCGGCAGCCTGCACACTTAGGACGATTGTTTTCCTGTTTATGGTTGGTGAAAAGCATAAGCTAGCCGAGGGAGTTAAATAAAAATCGTTTGCTAGTAACCGCTCTGTGTTTTTATTGGCATCATTGTTCAATTAAGAAAAGTCAAATCGGACAGTTGGATGTTACATGTTGCGTCCGTTTGCATACTCTTTTGCATGTTGTTGTGTACTGTTGCGTAACGTTTGAAACCGGTCAAACTTTTAGCCCCGTGCAAACGGACGTAACATTGTTTACATTGTTGCGTCTGTTTGTATGTGTCTTTACTGAAACAATTAAGACGAAAATGCACCCAAACACCCAAAGTAAAGATCTTAGGCAAGCTACATCTACGGCAACTACTTATTGGAGATAATTTTCTTTTTGTCTTATTGTTTTATTTAATTGTTAAATTATTTTTACATTGCTATTTTGCCATTCTTAAAGGAAGTATTAACAAAAGTGAAATAACATAACAAAGAGTGTATCGATTTTGAAAAGAGGCCTAGTTGACAAAGAAGGAATTTCTGAACACGTTGTGCGAGATTTGTGAACAGAAGCTAAATATGATTTCGATTCAGGCTTATCGTTTTTCCATGTCATTGAAAAAAAGAAACATTTGTACCTACCTAAAAAAAGGCCCTGTAATGTATTTTTCTTTCAGGATGTTACTTTGCAATTGTATTTTTACAACCCTTTTCACCGAAAGCGTGCAATAATATAATGGATAAGCAACGTAAAGTATAATTAACTATTATTCCTCGAGCCCGAATGGGCTATTGACCCAGAGGCCATGAGGGCGAGAGGAATAATTGTTTTAGTAAAATCCAACTAGTTGGTCAAAAATATCGAGGCAAAACAACTTTAGCTAGTTAATGCTAGACTTTAACCCTTTTTGCCGCCAAAAAGCCGGCGCTTTTCGCTACTAGTGGGTTGTAACATATAACCTATTAGTAGCTCAACCAACGCAGCACTGATAATAGAGCACTAGTTGGATTTTACTGACACTAGTTATCTAACACCAGTAAGGAAATCGCACAGTAAACACTGGCCCTTCGCGACTTAAACAGCTGCAAACAAACTCCATAATTTGCCAACAGTGAATAATAGAAAATAATATGGTTTTGACTTGTATTTTTTTTATTTATTTAGCTTTTTTAGAAAAATCCCGTGCACATCTCGCATAGTTGACTCTTTTTATCCCTCAAACCCCGTAAGATCGCTTTCGCTCGCGGCATAATCCCCAACAGGGTTCTCGGATACACAAAGGCCTAAAATAACCTACATAACTTTGGAATCAAAAGGCTAAAAGCTAAATACTTGTAAGCTATGAGAAACTTAACAGGGAAACAAAAAACTTGCTGATCTTGTTCGAGCGTCACACTTGCAAATAAGACAAATTCTCCGGCAGAGGGAGAGTCTAGTTTATGTGTTTACAATTTGACCGGTCTCTCAAAGCATTCCAACCTGAAGTAATACTTATTTTTGTGTGTGTGTTTTTGGAATACAACCTTGATATTTTTCTCAAGTTTCATAATGACCGTCCCTAAGGGGCACTTTCCACTTGAAATTGAGGTAAAGGGTATTCACAATAAGTCCGCAGGAGATAGCATGAGAACGGACTATGGTCTTTTCCTTTTAATGATTTACTTCCATCCAATTTTAAATCCGCCATATCTTACGATTTCTGTTCTCCATTTTTGGTACATAATCCATCCCATTTACCTTAATTAAAAACACTCCAAGAATCATCGGAAAGATATATTTTCAAGCACTATATTGCGCAAAGGAGTCAACCAAACCAGGCATTTTTAGATCGACTGATATATCTAGGCGAGAATTCAAAATAAACGTCTTGTAATATATGTAGTATTGGTTTTTCGGCAAATTACATGCATCCCCTTATGGGTGAACACCCTGTGCCATGGTTGTACAAGCACAACGTTTTTGGTACTGGATGAAAAGTCAAATAAGAAAGAAAGAATGAATTAAAGATAAATTTACCTGCAGTGGCAGTAGAAATAGCTGCGTAGTAAAAAATAAGTAAACCAAAGAGCAGGGAGATTGCCATCGCTATGACCTCTTCTAAAGATCTTATCCAAAGAATAACTGAAAAAAGTACTTCAACGATTGCTTTTAGTATTCGGTGTGTTAGCAGCTGTCTTGCGCGCTTGACAGTGAATGATGCCTTTTCATGATACGCGTGCAGAGAAATAATGCACTGTTTCCACCTGATCAAATCTTTTGAGAAAAGGGGAACAATTAATCACTCTTTCTTCACTTTTCTAAAATAATAGTTTGGATATGTTGTCACAATTTTTTTTTATCTCAGTTAATTTTTATTTTTCCATTGTTATTAGATATGGTATTAAATGTATGCTAAATTAATTTGAGACAAAGAAAAAACAAAACGTAACTGAAAAAGAAAACTACAACAGATACTTGCATTGTCAACTCCTAGGCTTGAAATATAAAAAATTTAAGTAAATACTTAAATTGTAAGAAATGTAGAGAAAATAAAATCGATGTTTGCCAACATAACATTATCCTTGGTGAACATTATATTTTCCTTGTCTATTAGCATGGTTATGTATAATAATGGTGTTAAGAAGAAAATTTGCACCTAAGGATGACATTGAATCTTAACGCAATCAGATAAAAGAAAGATGTGGGGTGAGGGTGAAAACGGAGAATGAGACGGAGCAGACGCGAAAAAGACGTGATGTTCTAACAGTAAGGCTCTCTCAACTAGAAAAATAATGAAATAATGTTTGGTGACATTCTCGATAGCAAAAAACCCTTACAGACAAAAATATCTCTCTTATATAGAGTGTTTTCACATGATGTCACGGCGGCCATATTGGTGTCCCAAAACAATGAAATGGCGGCCATGTTGGTGTCCCAAACCAACCCTGTGGGAGTTGAGCTCTTTTCTTATGCAAACGCTTTCTTTTGTTCCAATAAATTTGCATAGATGCTGGCCACGTGAGTGAAAACACTCTATAGTCACCAAATTAATTTTTTTTTCTAGAGCCGTTAAGCCACGACTTTGGCAAAAGAATTTTAAAGACTATAAAAATTTCCATCTTATGTGGTCGAGGAACTGGATTCATTTTACCCATGATTTAAACCAAATTTTTGCATTAACTTTGTCTTTGCATGTTTGGTGTTGTTTCACATAGAAAACAGGTTATAAAACATGTTATTCTATAGTCGTTTTCAAACGAGTTAACCCTATCATTTTGGTCCAAAAATTTTTTTCATACTTCTTCTAGGCTAAGTATTTTATTAAAATAAGGTTTGGAGATATTCTTAATAGAAACAAGCCCATCTAGGCTAAGACCCTGTTCGCTCTACACAATTTTTTTTCTTTTGTAAAACAATTTGTCACCAGCAGCCATTTCTAGTTTTCTCCTACCAAACCTCCGCTGAAAGATACCGTCGAGAACATTTGGAGAATGCACAAATCCAAGGAAATAATCCTTGGCGTTTTTTCTAGACTACAAAACCTTGCATGGTATAAAGTCACAATAACAATAGATTTTTCAAAGGGGTTAGCCCATGATTTTGGTAAAAAAAAATTTCATTTTTTTTTTCATAATTCGTTTAAACTTTAAAATGCAGTAATTGAAAGTAATGTTTGTTGAACGTTTCAAAAGAAAACAAGCTTTTCAAGACCGTGTAAAAACATGCATGTTATTTAGGCACTAAATAGGAGATTTTCCAAAGTGGTTAACCAATTTTTAGCCAAAAACTTTATTGAATTAAAACTTATTGAAATAATTAAAATTTCTTGAAATGGTGTTTGGTGATATTCTCGATAGAAAAAAACCTTTCTAGTTCAATTTCAAGTTCATTTATTCACAGTTATTCTATTACAATACAACAGCAATAAGAAAAAAGAAAGTAAAAAACAGAGCTAACTATACATTGAATTAAACATAACAAAGAAAAGGTGTGTAGCAGCCAAAGCAGCCAAGCCTACGAGTTGGCTCAAAAGATTCCGTTGAAGAAGAGCACGTGGTGCTTCTCCAGTTCCCGCATCTCATGCTCCAATCAGCATACAGGTTATGCAGCACTTATAAAAACACGAGTTAAACTCTCCACCCGCCATCTTGGTCTAGACAATAAAAAGTATTTGTAATATAGTCACCAAACTGGAGACTTCCAAAAGGGGTTGACCCAAGACTGGCCAAAAATTAAATAAATTTTTTATACTTCGTTTTTGACTTTAAAATGCAGTAAAATAATGTTTGGTGGTGTTGTCGATCAGAAAAAAAATCCTTTCTAGACTACAAAACAGGGATGTTATATAGTCACTAAACTGGAGATTTTCCAAAGGAATTAACCCATGATTTTACCCCCCAAAAAGCTTTTTTCATACTTCGTTTTAGACGTTAAAATTCAATAAAATAAATGTTTGGTGATGTTGCCGATGCGAAACAATCCTTCCTAGAATGTAAAAAGAGAATGTTATATAGACACTAAAATTGAGATTTTTCAAAGGGGTTAACCCACGACTTTCGCCAAATATGTGAATTTTTTTCATACTTCGTTTTAGACTTTTTAAAAAATGCAAAGAAATAATGTTTGGTGATATCCTCGACAGAAAATGATCCTTCCCAGACTATAAAGACATACATGTTATATAGTCAATAAATTGAGGATTTTCCCATGAGTTTGGTTAAGAAATTTGAAACTTTAAGTGTGAATGAAAAAATGTTTCTTAATGTTTTCGATAGAAAACATGCCTTTCTAGACTATAAAAAGATACCTGTTATGCAGTCACCAAAGGGGTTGAACGATGAATTTGGTCAAACATATGAAAATTTTTCATTCTTCGTTTTAGACTTTAAAACGCATTGAAATAATGTTTGATGATGTTGTCGAGAGAAACCATCCTTTCTAGACTCTAAAAGCATGCATGTTATTTAGTCTCTAAATTAGAGATTTTCCAGAGGTTAACCCATGACTGGACAAACATATGAAATTTTTTCATCACTTCGTTTTAGAAAGTAAAATGAAATGAAAACATTTTTGATAAGGTTTTCGATAGAAAACAAGCCTTTCTAGACTGTTAAAGATATTTTGTCACCAAGCTGGAGATTTTCCAAAGGGGTTAAATTTTGACATTAGTCACACTTCACTTGAGACTTAAAAATGCAATTTAGTAATCTTTGTTGATGTTGTCGGTACGAAACATCCCTTTTAGACTATAAAAACAACATGTTGTATAGTCTCTAAAGTAGAAATTTTACCCAAAACATTGAAATGTTTTTATACCTTGTTTTAGACTTTAAAATTCAATTGAGTAATGTTTGATAATATTTTCGTCAGAAAACAATCCTTTCTAGACTATAACAACATGCATGTTATATTTAACAATTAGTCGTCGAAGGCGACGATCGGCGAATAGTCACCGAGACGAAGTCGAGGTGACTATTCGCCTGAGGCGACTAATTGTTTTAGTATAATTACATTGATGATTATTCGAGAAAATAAAATTAGTGATCAATTTCCGACCTCGAAACATCAAAAAATCTGGCTGCCATTTTGAAAACTGCAAGCCTTCAATGCTATAATCACCGCGCGGTGATTATAGCGGGATAGTGCGAAGCTCCTAGCCAATCACAGCGCTCTATTTTCGATAGTCATCGATGTAATTATACTAAATATATTTACTAAAATGGAGAATTTACAAAGGGGTTAACCCTTGATTTTGGCACAAATATCAAATAATTACTACTTCGTTTTAGACTGAAAAAAACACATTGAAAAAGTGATAGTTGATCTTTCAACGTTTGGGGATGTCGATAAGAAAGAATCATTTTTATTATATAGATACTGATAAAATACCAGGATTTTTCCTTTACTAAAACATCATATCTTCCTCGCGCGCAGTGAAGATACTATTTTTATCTTTCACGCGTGAGGATATTGGTGTAGCCATGGTTACTAACATTAATTTTGACTTTTTGGAACAGAAACTATATTATTGCATTGTCTTCATTTCTCCTTTATAACTTTATATCCGAGTTTCATAACATTTTTGTGAAGGGGATTTTGCGATAGGTGACCACTTAAATTGCTCTATTTTTGTTGTTTCGAAAATGAATAAAAAAGGTGTGTTTTATGTAGGAATTCCATGGCCGCTTGGGGATACAAATTTTATATTGGAGTGCTGAAAGAAGATAACATTCGTATCTTCGCGCGGCCATGTAATTAATTGAAATAGTGATTGTTGATGTTCTCGATAGAAAAAACAATCCTTTAAAGACTCTAAAAACATCCGTTTTATATAGCCACCAAACAGGAGATTTTCTGATTGGGTTAACCTGTGATCTTGGCCAAAAATATGAAATTTTTCCTACTTCGTTTTACACCTTAAAAGTCTTTGAAATAATGTTTGGTGATGTTCTCGATAATAACAATCCTTCCTAGACTATAAAAACATGCGTGTTATATAGTCACTAAATTGGAGATTTTCCAAAGGGGTTAGCACATGGCTTTGGCCAAGAATATGAAAATTTTTATACTTCGTTTTCGACTTTAAAATACGACGAAATAATGTTTGGTGATGTATTCAATAGAAAACAATCATTTCTATTCTCAAGAAACATGACTGTTATATGTTCTCTTAATTGGGGATTTTCCAAAGGGATTAACCCTTGATTTTGGCCAAAAATATGAAATCTTTTAAGGCCTCGTGTTAGACATACAACACAACGAAGAAACGTTTGGTGATGTCCTCTTTGGAATACAATCCGTTATAGACTCTAACGACATCCATGATATATAGTCACTATCAAAGAGATTTTCCAAAGGAGTTAACCTATGATTTTGGCCACAAATATAAAATGTATCCATACTAAGTTTGAAGCATTAAAACACTACGAAACAATGTTTGATGATGTTCTCGATAGAAAACAATCCATGTTATATAGTCACTAAAGCGGAGATTTTCCAAAGGGGTTGATCCATGATTTCGCCCAAAAGTGTGACATCTTTTCAGACTTCGTTTTAGACATCAAAACACGATGACATTGTGTTTGGTGATGTTCTCGATACAAAACAATCCTTTCTATAGACTCTAAGAACATGCATTTTATATCTTCCCTTAATTGGGGATTTTCCAACCCATGATTTTGGCAAAAAATATGACATCTTTTGATACTTCACTATAGACTTTAAAACATATTTAAATAATGTTTGGTGATGTTCTCGATAAAAAACAATCGTATCTCGACTCCAAACACATGCACGAAATATGTTCATTAAAATGAAGATTTTCCAAAGGGGTTAACCCATGATTTTGGCAAAAAATATAAATTCTTTTTATTCTTCGTTTTAGACATGAAAAAAAAATGAACTAACGTTTTCTGATGTTCTCAATAGAAAACAATCCTTTCTAGGTACCAAAACACATGCATGGTTTATAGGCAATAAATTGGAGATTTTCCAAAGAGGTTAACCCATGATTTGGGCCAAAAATGTAAATTTTTTCATACTTTGTTGTAGACTTTAAAATACAATAAAATAAAGTTTGGTAATGTATTCGGTAGAGAACAATCCTTTCTAGACTATAAAACACATGTATGTTTTATAGTCAGTAAATGGAGACCTTCCAAAGGGGTAAACTTATGATTTTGGCCAAACGTGAAATTTTTTTATACTTTGTCTTAGACTTTAAAACACATTCAACTAATGTTTGGTGATCTTCTCGAGAGAAAACAATCCTTTCTAGACTCTAAAGACGTCCATGGTATATAGTCGCCATTAAGAAGATTTTAGAAGTGGTTAACTCATGATTTTGGCCACAAATATGATTTTTTTTTTCATTCTTCGTTTTAGACAGGAAAGAAATGATATATGATTTTGATGTTCTCAACAGAAAACAATCCTTTCTAGACTCAAAACACATGCATGGTATATAGCCACTAAATTGAAGATTTCCCAATAATATAAATGTTTTTCATACTTTCTTTTAGACTTAAAAACACATTGATATAATGTTTGGTGATGATCTCCATAGAAAACAATCCTTTCTAGTCTCAAAAAACAAGCATGGTAAATACCCACTAAAATGGACATTTTCCAAAGGGTTAAAACCCATGAGTTTCGCCAAAAATATCAAATTTATGCATACTTCGTTTGAAACATTAAATCACTACGAAACAATCTTTGGTGATATTCTCGATAGCAAACAATTCTTGTTAGACTCTAAAAGCATGCATGTTTTATAGTCACTTAACGTGAGATTTTCCAAAGGGGCTAACCCATGAATTTGGCCAAAAATATGAAATCTTTTCAGACTTTGTTTAGACAGTAAAACACAATAAAATTGTGTTTGGTGATGTTCTCGATGGAAAACAATCCTTTCCCGCCTCTAAAAACATGCACGGTATATAGTCACTAAAATGGAGATTTTCCAATTCAATTTTCCAATCATTTTCTATGATTTTGGCCATAAATATAAATGTTTTTCATACTTTGTTTTAGACTTTTAAACACATTGAAATAATGTTTGGTAACGTTTTCGCGAGAAACAATCCTTTCTAGATCCCAAAAATATGCATGGTATATAGCGACTAAACTGAAGATTTTCAAAACAGGTCGACCCATGATTTTGGCCAAAAAATTAACCTTTTTATACTTTGTTTTGGACATTTAAACACAATGAAGTAACGTTTTTTTTAATTCTCTCCATAGAAAACAATCCTTTCTAGACTCAAAAAAACATGCCTGCTATATAGCCACTAAACTGAAGATTTTCCAAAGGGGTTAACCCATGATTTTGGCCAAAAATGTAAAGTTTTTTTAAAACTTTGTTTTAGACTTTAAAATACAATAAAATAAAGTTTGGTGATGTATTCGGCAGAGAGGAATCCTTTCTAGACTATTGTTGGTTTTCACATGACGTCACTAAAATTCAAACTAAAAAACTATCGATCCTACCGAGATTTTACTTTCACGATGCATTACAACAGCTGAAAACTAATTTTTATACAAATTTTCGCTTCAAAAGGGGTCTTGGTTTTGTGATAGAGTACGCTTGAATTTCTAAGCTTTTGCGTGACGCGACATTTACATGACGGCCAAGAGAGCTGTCATGTAGATTAAAAAAATGACTTTTTGCAGGAAATTTTGCTATCTAAACACTTCATGTATTGGAAAAAGTATTACTTTAATGTTTATGAGTTTCTCCAAGAATAAATTCACGCTTTTGTAGCAAAACTCGTTCACAGATGTTTCTGTTGGTTTCCGTCCGCCATGTTGGAGCTCACTTAGGTGAGCACCAGCATGGCGTCTCCATACAAATCTCTATAAGTTTGAGGGAAACATTTCTTCGGATATCTCGTAAACTAAATATTCCTCTGACCTGAATCTTGGCGAGGGTCTTTATATATGTACCTCCTTTCATTTCCCAGATTCTTGACTTGATCTATTGAACGGTTTTGATTTTTTATTTTGATCTATTTTAAATGGCGTGACACTGAAAACCAGCAATAAAAACATGTATGCTTTATAGTCAGTAAATTGGAGACTTTCTAAAGGGGTTAACCCATGATTTTGGTCATATATGTGACGTTTTTTTTATACTTCGTTCTAGACTTAAAAAGACATTTAAATCGTGTTTGGTGAGGTTCTCGAGAGAAAACGATCCTTTCTTGACTTGAAAACCATGCACGGTATATAGTCACCTAATTGGAGATTTTCCAAAGGGGTAAACCCATGCCTTTGGCCAAATGGACGAAATCTTTTCACACTTTGTTTAAGATATTAAAACACAATGAAACATTGTATGGTGATATTGGCGATTGAAAACAATCGTTTCTAGGCTCTAAACACATTTATGTTATATAGTCACTAAACTGGAGATTTTCCAAAGGGATTAACCAATGATTTTGACCAAAAATATGGAATCTTTTCATACTTTGTTTTAGACGGTAAAAAACAATGAAATTGTGTTTGGTAATGTTCTCGATAGAAAACAATCCTTTCCCGCCTCTAAAAACATCCACTGTATATAGCCACTAAAATGGAGATTTTCCAAAGGGGTTAATCCATGATTTTGGCTATAAATATAAATGTTTTTTATACTTTCTTTTAGACTTTTAAACACATTGAAATAATGTTTGGTAGAGTTTTCGCGAGAAAACAATCCTGACTAGGTTCCAATCATATGCATGGTATATAGCGACTAAACTGGAGATTTTCCAAAGGGGTCAACCCTTGATTTTGGCCAAAAAACTAACTTCTTTTAATACTTTGTTTTAGACATTTAAACACAATGAAGTAACGTTTTTTAATGTTCTTCATATAAAACAATCCTTCCTGGACTCAAAGGATTATATTGTAAAAGAATATGAAATATTTTCATCCCTTCTTTAAGACTTCAAAACATATTTAAATAATATTTGGTGATGTTCTCAACAGAAAGGAAATCCTTTCCAGCTTCTAAAACCACGCAAGGTATATAGTCACTAAAATGGACATTTTCCAAAGGGGTTAACCCATGATTTTCACCAAAAATATGAAATTCATGGATATTTCGTTTGAAACATTAAAACATTACGAAACATTGTTTGGTAATGTTCTTACTAGAAACCAATCTCTTATAGTGTCTAAAAACATGCATTTTATATAGTCACTAAACGGGAGATTTTCCAAAGGGGTTAACGCATGATTTTGGCAAATATGAAATCTTTTAGCTTTACACAGTAAAACACAATAAAAGTATGTTTGATAATGTTCTTGATACAAAAAAATCCTTTCTGGACTCAAAAAACATGCATGTTAAACCGGCCCTCAATTGAAGATTTTCCAAACCATGATATTGGCCAAAAAATCTGAAATCTTTTCATACTTTATTTTAGACTTAAGAAACTATTTAAATAATATTTGGTGATGTTCTCGATAGAAAACAATCCTTTTCCCGCCTCTAAAAACATACACGGTATATAGTCACTAAAGTGGAGATTTGGTGAAGTTGTTAACCCATGATTTTGGCCAAAAATATAAATGTTTTTCATTCTTTCTTTTAGACCTTGAAACACATTCACATAATGTTTGGTAACGCTTTCGGTAGAAAAAAATCCTCTCTAGACTCCAAAAACGTGCATGGTATATAGCGACTAAACTGGAGATTTTCCAGAGGCGTAAACCCATGATTTTCGCCAAAAATTTGGATTTTTTTATACTTTCTTTTAGACAATTAAACACAATCAAGTAAAGTTTTTTAATGTTTTCCATAGATAACAATCCTTTCTAGACTTAAAAAAAAATACACAAGGTATATAGCCACTAAACTGAAGATTTTCCAAAGGGTTAACCCATGATTTTGGCCAAAAATATGAAATCTTTTTAGACTTCGTTTTACACAGTAAAACACAATGAAATTGTTTGGTGATCTTCTCAAGAGAAAAAAATCCGTTCTAGCTTCCAAAAACATGCATGTTATATCGCTCCTTAATTGAGGTCTTTCTAACCCATGATATTGGCAGATAATATGAAATCTTTGCATACTTTCTTTTAGACTTCAAAACATATTTAAGGTGATTCCCTGGTTTTGCACTGCGCATCTCTTACTGCGCATAACAAGATGGCCTCCGTAAAAAAGAGCATGTGAAGTAACATTATTAAAATGAAGTTGACCGAAGAGAAACGCTATTGCAATTTTTACTTGCGGTTGTTTGTTGCCGAGGTGAGACTCAATGTGGTGGGAATGTGCATGACGTCAGCAGCACGCGTGTTGCTGAGTTCGACTTCCTCACGGAGAACCTCGATAGTGGATGTTTAATTTGTGCTTATTCACTTTGATTTTCATTTAAACGCTTTCTCTATCACATTGTGTCCTAAATGTGATATCTCGATGTAAATTCTGTAAAAACGGATTTTTTAATACTTTCTTCCCACTTTCGCATTCATTCTACTTTGAAACTCGCCCCAGTCCACTCTCAAAAATCAAGGAAAATGCATTTGGTGCGCACTTTCTGCAGCTGTACCGCACAAACGAGTACGGTGACCCCCATTTTTTATTTCATGATTTTAATAAGGACAGGGCTTTCTTTCGGTGAGAAAAAAATTGACACAAATCGATGTTCAGTTTTTTGGCAATTGTACTAAATCGTACGGATTGAGCTATCACGTGTCGAATAGCGCGTGTCCAATTTAATTCTACTTTGGAGCGTAAAGTAAAAACAAGGGCATTAAAAGGCATTTTTCTAGTACATAAGTGGATAAACAATACATTAAAGTCAAATTCTGTGCGATGCCACATGCATCATTGAAAAAATCTTTCCTTTTTGTCTAGTTTTGGTCCAAAATAGCCGTATTTGTTGGCATTGTGACGTCAAAACGAGCACGGTGACCCCCACTTTTTATTACCTTTTTATCATCTTCTTGACTTGTTACATCAGTGTACCAAGTTTCATCTACAATCTATGTTAGGTTCTTTTACTAGGGAATCACCTTAAATAATATTTGGTGATGTTCTCAATACAAAACAACCCCTTCCAGCTTCGAAAAACATGCCAGGTATATGGTCAATAATTTAAACATTTTCTAAAGGGATTAACCCATGATTTTGACCAAAAATATGAAATTTATACATATTTTCGTAATTTTTTTAGACTTCAAAGTATATTTAAATAATATTTGGTGATGTTCTCAATACAAAACAACCCTTTCGAGCTTCTAAAAACATGCCAAGTGTATAGTCAATAAATTGGACATTTTCCATGATTTTGACCAAAAATATGAAATTTATGCATACTTCGTTTGAAACATTAAAACACTACGAAACAATGGTTGGTGATGTTCTTGATAGAAAACAATCCTTTCTAGAGTCTAAAAAACATGCATTTTATATAGTCACTGAATGGGAGATTTTCCAAAGGGGTTAACCCATGATTTTTGCGAAAAATATATAATCTTTTAGGACTTCGTTTTAGACAGTAAAATACAATGAAATTATGTTTGTTGATGTTCTCGATAGAAAACAAACCTTTCTGGACTCAAAAAACATGCATGTTACATCGTCCCTTAATTGAGGATTTTCCAACCCATGATATTGGCAAAAAATATGAAATCTTTTCATACTTTCTTTCAGACTTCACAAAATATTTAAACAATATTTGGTGATATTCACGATAGAAAACAATCTTTTCCCGCCTATAAAAACATGCACGGTATATAGTCACTAAAATGGAGGTTAACCCACGATTTTGGCCAAAAATATAATTGTTTTTCATACTTAGTTTTAGACCTTGAAACACATTGAAATAATGTTTGGTAAAGTTCTCGGTAGAAAACAATCCTCTCTAGACTCCAAAACACACGCATGGTATATAGCAACTAAATTGGAGATTTTCCAAGGGGGTCAACCCATGATTTTGGCCAAAATTCAGTTTTTTTTATATACCTTGTTTTAGACATCTAAACACAATGAAGTAAGGTTCTTGAATGTTCTCCATAGAAATCAATCCTTCTGGACTCTAAAAACATGCTTGGTATATAGCCAATAAACTGAAGATTTTCCAAAGGGGTTAACCCATGATTTTGGCCAAATTTGTAAAAAAGCTTTTATACTTTTTTTAGACTTTAAAATACAATGAAATAACGTTTGGTGAGGTTCTCAACAGAAAACAAACTTTTCCAGACTCAAATATATGAAAGTTATGCAGATTTTGTTTGAAACATTGAAACACTACGAAACAATGTTTTGTGATGTTCTCGGTAGTAAAAAATCCTTTCTAGACTTTAAAAACATGCATGTTTTATAGTCACTTTATGAACGATTTTCCAAAGGGGTTAACCCATGATTTTGGCAAAAAAATGAAATCTTTTCAGACTTCGTTTTACACAGTATAACACAATGAAATTATGTTTGGTGATGTTCTTCATAGAAAACAATCCTTTCAAGCTTCCAACAACATGCATGTTATATCGTTCCTTAATTGAGGTTTTTTCAACCCATAATATTGGCAAAAAATATGAAATCTTTTTATACTTCTTTTAGACGTTTTAACACATTGACATATATAATATTTGGTAAAGTTCACGATAAAAAACATTCCTCTCTAGACACCAAAAACATGCATGGTATGTAGCGACTAAATTGGAGATTTTCCAAAGGGGCTAAGCCATGATTTTGTTAAAAAAATTTTTTATATATACTTTGTTTTGTAGTGAATGGTTTCAGAGTGGAGATAGGATTGCCTTCTGTCGAGAACATATACTTTGGTTTAGACTTTAAAACACATTGAGATAACGTTTGCTGATGTTATTGATGGAAAACAATCCTATCTCAACTGTAGAAACATGCACGTTGTATAGTCAGTAAACAGGAGATTTTTCAAAGGGATTAACCCATAATTTTGGCCAAAAAAATGAAATCTTTTTAAATTTTGTTTTAGACAGTAAAACACAATGAAATTAAGTTTGGTGATGTTCTCGATAGAAAGCCGTGCTTTCTAGACTCCAAAACATGCATGTTATATCGTCCCTAAATTGGGGATTTTCCAACCCATAATGTTGGCCAAAAATATGACATCTTTTCGTACTTCTTTTTGGATTTTAAAACATATTAAATAATGCTTTGTGATGTTCTCGAGAGAAAACAATCCTCTCTAGACTAGAAAAACATGCATGGTATATAGACATTAAATTGGAGATTTTACAAAGAAGTTAACCCATGATGTTTTCCAAAAATATGAAATCTTTTTAGACTTCGGTTTAGAGATTAAAACACAATGAAACAACGTTTGGTGATGTTTTCGATAGAAAACAATCCTTTCTAGACTCTAAAAATATGAATGTTATATAGTCACTAAATAACACATTTTCCAAAGGGGTTAACCTATTATTTTGGGGAAAAAATGTGAAATTTTTCGTGCTTCGTTTTATACATTAAAACACATTGAAATAATGTTTCTTTATGTTTACGAAAGAAAACAATCCTTTCTGGATTCTAAAAAAACGCATTTAATATAGTCACTATAAAATATGGCCAAAAATATGAAATTTTTTTCTACTTTGTTTTAGACTTTAAAATACAATGAAATAATGTTTGGTGATGTATTTGGTAGGGAACAACCTTTCTAGACTGTAAAAACATGCAGGTCATATGGCTTTCTCCAACTCATCAATAATTCATAAAGAAAATACGAAGGAAATTAATGTTCAATGAGTGTTTGGAAATCAGATGAAAATCTTCTCATCTTTGCATCCTTAATTTTTTGTTCTAAAATCATTTTGTCTCAAAAGTTATATCAAGCATTTGACACAGTGTTTCATCACCAGATGAACACCTCGAAGTTCGTCAAAAATACTCCGCTGCGCGTCGTACTTTCAACTCTCTTTTCACTCAGTGTTTCATCACAGATGAACCACTGCGTTTCATGCTTGATATATTACATCAAGCTGAAGATTTTTCAAAGGGGTTAGCTTATGATTCTAGCCAAAAATATGATTTTTTTCTCTCATGCTTGGTTTTAGACTTTGAAAGACATTGAAATGGTGTTCGGTGATGTTCTTGATAGCAATCAATCCTTTCTAGACTACAAAAACATCCATGTTATATAGTCACCAAATTGGAGTTTTTCCATAGGGGTTAACCCATGACTTTAATTTTGATTTAAACTGCAATGAAATAATGTTTGATAATATATGTTATCGATTGAAAACAAACCCTTCTAGAATTTTAAAACGTTAATATTATATAGTACCACATTGGGGATTTTTGAAATGATTTTCCTTAACTTGTTTTTAGAACTTTAAAACACGCTGAAATAATGATTTGTGATGTTTTTGATAAAATAAAGCCTTCCTATATCGTAGAAACGTACATGCTATACAGTCTTTAACTTGGCGTTTTTCTAAAGGCGTTAACCTATGACTTTTAGCCATATTTACTACAGTGGATATTTTCCAAAGGGGTAACTCATTTTGTTGTTCTTTCTTATACTTCGTTTGAGGTTTAAAAATGGAATGAAGTAATAATTCTTTGGTTATTTTCTGGATAGAAAGCCTGGACAATAAAATTGTCCTTCTTTTGTAGTCACGAATTTGGAAAGATAGCGCAGTACGTTGAGTAATATTTCGAGAGCGAGAAGTAAGCCACATCGTGTTGTTTCGCCCTCTCTTCCGACTTTAATTCTCGCTGTTTTTTTATTTTTTTGTACCGTCCCCACTCTTATTATAAACAGTGGGGAAAAAACGCCATGAAAAAGCTATTTGCTTTGTTTGTTGCTTTATCTTTTACTGAGTTTTTTTTTTTTTTTTATTGTTCTATTCTTTCATTTAACTATTTTTTATATATCTCTATTATTTTCCGCGAGATCCTGAAAAAGAGACGAAATTTTTCCCCAATAATTATTCCCATTGCAGCGCGCGTGCTGACGGGCAATAGGGAACTTAAGCACCAGACGTTCTTCATTCACGAACGGCATGGCTGGCCGCGCAGAGCCGGATCGGGGACGCAGTTTACGCGTTAAAAACAAATCATTAAGCAAAGCAGCGTGAAACCATCACGAACGCGGACAGAATAATTCAGTTGAAAATGCCTTTCAAAGATTCTACTACGTTTCTAAAGTTCTAACTTAACAAAAGAACATACAAGGATTGGAAACTGTTATATTGGGCATCAAATATTAAAAATTTTAACTGTGTTCATACTCACGTTTCTGAACCTCTGGTTTCAACCTGAGAACTCGCGTTTTGAAGTCCTTGACTGCAGCCTAAGAACGTCTTTACATGCACAGTGGTTGTCATGCTTCAAAAATACTTCCGATTGGCTTCCGTGGTACCAACAACGAACAGGGGTCTTTTCTGCATGAGCTTGCGCGACCGCTGAACAAGCGATGTGCATGGAGGCTCACCACAGGGTCTGCCTTCATCAAAATTGCGCGTCTCAAAGCCATCGTCGCGAATATTTTTCTCGTTGGTCTTGGCGAATGTGCTCGTGATTTCACAAAATGTGTAGTTTGCAAAAAAACTGTGACACGGTCTTAACAAAAGCGAAGTAGACCGGCTTTAACATACACGAGCTATCATCAAATTTCACCTCCCCACTCGACCTGGACAACATTGCGCGTATATGTAGTGCCTGTAGGATTGCACTAACCTCATCAAAGTCTAAACAAAGTGCCGAAACGTTTGTTGATGCAAGTAAACACTTTCAACTTTCGTTTTGAAATGAGAAAGGAACAGAAATATTAAAAAAAAAAACAGCAAATTTCAGCGAGTGGGCTCGAAGTGCGCAAAAGCCGGTGTTGAGTTCAGCAGTGAATTAATATATGTTCTACAATTTTCCCAGCACTTAAAAGCTACAAAATTAACAGCACACGAGACGTAGATTAGTCACCTGGTGAGATGTTGGTGGTAGTCACTCTGTATGTCTCGAAAAATAAAAAAAATGAATATCAATGAGACACAGACAAAACTGTATTCAATAGGACCGAAATTAAAGTCGAATCTTGTGACCGATTTCGATGAAACAAGCGGCTTGGTTTCCCAAGAAGTACAGTAAACATCGTGATGCCGACCAAAAGTTAAAAATTTTTACAGCACTTAAGTTCTGGCTAAATGAATATTTAGTCCACGCAAAAACAAGAACTTCTACAATTTTCCAATAAACAAACTTTGTATCGCTAAAATACTTAAGGGAACAACTTTCTATTCCAACTGATAACAGCGTGGTAGTCGCCCGCTTATCGTTATTAATCCACTCCCGAAATATGGCTAAATCAGCTATGAACAAATTATTGACAGAAATCCTCTACGGTATCGAGAAACTAATTTACATCCGATTTATAGACAAACACTAAATAAAGAACATTTTGCTCAATAACTACGCATCAACAATGCATTCTATGCCAAACTTTGGGGTTCTTGAACGGGAATCAAGACACGAGTCGAGCGCCAAACAATAACAAGCAGCCATGTTCGTGTCAGACATCCTTGAGAAACTTGCTCTTTCACCTCGTTCAGCGCATCAGTCTCCACTTTAAATCACCAGATCTTTACTTATCTTGTACAACGACGGTCTTTCCTAAGTTTCTGCTACCATTTCAATGTCAAGCAAGCTTTCAAAGTGAACAATTTGGCTCCTATGACTATGCACCACGGTCGCTGTCACTGGTCGCGTGCTCTTTGTCAAGTCAGCGGTCGCGCATGCTCATGCAAAAAAGACCTCTGTTCCAACAACGTTTGGTGCTTAAGTTCCCTAATGTCTATTGTTTCCAGTCACATCGCAAGCAGCTGTGCGAATGGACCATTTTCGATATATTAAAATTCAAAATGGAATAAAACAAAAAAATGTATTATTCATTGCTGAGCCTCAAGATGATTTGTTTTGTTTTATTTCCCCAAAGCCTCGCGAATCTGAGGACACAAAAGTTCCACTCAGAAGCCATTATTTCATTTGGTTTTGATACAGAATTACAGTACACAAGACTTTTTCACAATTTTTTTTATTGAATGTTAATAGGCAGGTCAGAAAAAAAGTTACAATGTCAAAAGAACGAAGAAATAGAAAACATGTGATGATCAACATCCAAACTTCTTGCTAGGGCTTATCGCATCAATTAAAGGGAGAAACTATTTTACGGTCTTAGTACACCAAGAAAAATTTCAGAACACGATTGACTCATTAGCCACTGTCGACAAAGTAGGGTAGTGAAAGAACTGATAAACATCATGTTCAATAAATTAAAACATCTTCTGAATAATTAATTTAATAGAATCTCTCGTATAAACTGAAGAGTCCGCAGATACCGTTCATCTGTTTGGCTACTGGGCTTGCAAACATCCACATGGTCTACCTCCAGGGGTACAAACTCCCCCACACCCAGATCTACAAAAAGCGACAAAGAAATTCAATAGATTATAAAAACGGTCCGGTTCCCCGTGTTTATGATTTAATTTTTGACACCGGTGTGCGAAAATCTAGACCGGTAATAATGTATATGGTTAATAGCCGAACCATAAACATGACAAGAGGAAGGGATATCAACACGTAACTGCTGGGTAAAAAGGATAATCAAATCCTCTCGCCATCTATATTTATAATCGATGCGTAACGTTACTTTTTCTTCAATGCCACTTTGATTGGCTAATGACAAATAATGGATACATAGATAGACGCACGCTTGTAAGGAAAAAATGAAATAATGGGCGCAAGATTTATGCTTGAATGGAAGGACACATGAAAACGAATGCAAACATCCAAAGATGAATCAAGCAAGCAAGATGGCTCCATTCTTAGATGACTTAAGAATTGAAAATGAATTTTTGAACAACGACTAAACAAAATGCATCAAAAGAATGGCTTTCACTGGATACAATGTAGTTAACTGCAAACGGAAAACTTAAAGATGTCACGTGACCATGGTGTTGCGATCATGTTTGCAGTTTGCAGTTCACGTTTGAACGCTAGGAAGGGCTTCCAGCGGTAAGTGATTTACGACAAGAATTTGTTGCCATTATGAATTGCACAGCCTCACGTTCAAAGGCAAGAAATAGGCATCCACCACATGTTTTTTAGGCGATCAAAGTGAAGCTCTTCGAATTGACGAAAAACAACATCGCGGCACTAAACAACGAACGTTTTGCTAAAATTCAAAATTTGGACAAAATTTCGAAATGTGCAAACGCGTAACTACAAACTGCAGTTTGCGGTTTGCAGTTTCCCAAGAAAAACCTGAGGCTCTAATATCTGACGACGGTTAGTGATGGCCACTCACCTGCAGAATCATTAGTGACAAGCACCGTTTGAAACATCCACGTGAGCTGCATTGGTACAGTCTCTCCATAGCTGAGTAGCCTTATTGGGTGGCGTTTCACCAAGTCCAGAAAATTCTCATGAAGTCGAGCCAGGAACGGCGATTCTGTTACGAACAGAAGCATAGATGGTATATCGTAAGCATATATAGTATACTGTATACTCTTTTCATCTAGACTATTTTAATGAAAATTGTTCAAGACTATGGCTCCAAACGCAAACCAACAGTTTGTGTTCTCTAACACTGTCCGCAGTTCTCAATTTTGTACCATTTTAATCGTTTCTTTTTGACAAAGACAATGAAATTTCTGCGGTTTCTAAGAAGGAAGTTTGTTGGTGTTGCAGATGGTGCGATCACAACGAGGTTATAAAAAAGAATGAAAAGAAACTGGGTAATATCCACATCACAACAGACAAGCTGCAGGTAAGGGTTCCCGTAACAATAAAAGCACCCCACCTCCAACCAAAAAAGCCTGCAGAATAAACGTTAATCACTTAATCAATCCCCATATCACTTAATTAGCGACAAAATTAGTTGCGACAACTCAACGACAGTTTTCCCGTTTTACCAATATTATATGAACCTACTTCAAAATGGAAAATGCGAGCTTTTCCCTTACCCAAATACCCCTAAACAATATTGTAACGCTTTTTAAGCTGTAGGAAACAACAAACAAGTCTACTTTTGTAAGGTTGTGAGGGTGACGCCCCGATTGTCTTGTTGTCCGTATAATACCCCATCTAACGGCAGTACCAAGAGAATTTGTCGCCGAAAGTAGCAACCTTTTATATTCATCGAAGAGGGAAACAACAAAAAAGAAACACTCACTTTGGCACAATTCTTTTACTTCCACGGATGGGAGGATCAAGTGACGGGCCTGGGACGAGTAAGAGGCTAAGGCTGACCCCAGGTGTGGTGTGCTGTAGAACACGATACCTTTCGTGTTATCGTACATGCAACTATAAACAGTTAAGAATGTTAAAGTAGGTCTAATTCATCAGAGTGAGAAAAACAAAATAGAAAGAAAAGAAAGAAAGGCGTCGAAAAGACAAAAGTAGCCATGAAATTATTGAGGACATGATACCGAAACTCGTCGCTTCTCTCTGCATCCAAAAGTAATTGCTTTACTAGCAGACCTAAAAATAATGTGTATCAAATATGAGAAAGGCGAAGAAACCATCTTAAATTACTCATAGAAGAGAGGTTGCTACTTGAAAATTCAAATCAAAATTGACGAGAGATGGCTTTTTACCAGTTTTCAAAAGGAAGCTAGTGAATTTGAAGTGCTTTATCTGGATCCGATTCCATTCTTTACCGCAGAAATGTTATCAGCGTTTACAGGACGCACAGACGAACATGACGTCTAAACATAATTTATTGATCTCTTAAATACAATGAAAGTATGCACCGAATTCTCCAAGTCCTCCTGTTCGGGAATCCTTGAATCCTGTGTCACGAAATTTTTCAAAATTAAAACGGTAAAAACTGCCACCAAATGGAGTTAAACATACAACGTTAAAAGAAGGTATAAATAACATAGCAAATACAAAAGGAGACACGGATGGACAAACTTGAAGAAGACTGAAACGGATTGCCATTGTGGTTTTTAAAAACTTGTTAGCCTAACAGTTCTCCAAAATTCATTTTCGCTGTTTGCAACGTTTGAAATATTGAAATGAAGAAGTGATCATCGCAGTTAACGCAATTTATGCAATTGCGTAGAGAAGCCTGAAAAAAATCCAGGACTTCAACGGGATTTGAACCCCTGACCTCGCGGTTATCGGTGCAATGCTCTGCCAACTGAGCTACAAAGCCACTGGCGTTGGGAGCAGGTCAATTGTGGGTTCATATGTTCCCGTGAAAGAAATGAGTGTTAATGATATATGAAATGAATCATATGTGAACTGCGGAAATGAAATGAAATGAAGAAGTGATCATCGCAGTTAGCGCAATTTATGCAATTGCGTAGAGAAGCCTGAAAAAAATCCAGGACTTCAACGGTAGGCTTCTCTACGCAATTGAATAAATTGCGTTAACTGCGATGATCACTTCTTCATTTCATTTCATTTCCGCAGTTCACATATGATTCATTTCATATATCGTTTGAAATATTGTTTGGGAGACGCATTTGTTTGACACAAAGCTCTAATTTTGTCATTCACAAGTAATTTCTCAATTTCATAGCGAAAAAGGACGTGTTATTGGCATTATAAACAAAATGAACCAGCCAGTCGTGAACAGCCCCTTTATGTTACTGCCAACAGTGTATGTGCTTTTGCGCTCGAAATAGGCCGAATAAATTATTAACTTCGCTCAGCAGGGGTAACGGGAATGCACGTTTACTTTAAGCGGTGATTGTTTCATCTCTCTTTTAGCCTGAATGTACTTTATTTGGATTTGTTTTTACTCTGGAGAATCTCAACGATTGCCACACCCGCCACTGGACGGGAAGAAAACTCGCTGACTTTGACACGATTTTTCCTGAAATTGTATTAATGTATTTTTTCCTGCTTTCTGCAAGTCATTAGTATCGTTCTCTTCATTTTCAATCCGTTCACGTTTTCACGAAAAAGAGTAAAAGAATCCGATTGACTAAAAGTAATGTCTCTTATCTTCACGAAAACCTGTAGCAACCACCTAAAATAAGTGACTCTTCACTGACTTGCCAAGTCTTTTCCTTAATTTTTTTACAAAATGCCATGACTCATAGACTTTTTGCACTGACACTGAAGCTTTCACAAGAAGTCGTTCTTATATGTATTCAGTTGTGAATAGCTTACCTCCCATGGAATGAACCACCCATATCACAGGCCTTTTACCCACTCCTGCTTTTCGTAACTTGCGTCTTATCTCCTCACTTCGATACATCAAGGACCGACTAACAAGGGAATATTGCAAAACCTATGAGTTGCCGATCTAATCATCAAGGTCTAGTAATAAGGAATCTTTTTACGCAAATGGGTGCAAAAGGCAATTTACACAGTATGCGCCTGCTCAAGCCTGTATTTGAAAGCATCAAAACACTAAATCAAAGCTTCATGACACAGTTTCAGGTTTATCTAGGTACGCCAGTAGTGACCAGTATAGCCGTGATGAGCCACTGAACGACCAGCCGCCATTGTTGTCTTGTTTGTCCCTATTACTAGGATCTTCCTAACGAAGGCCATTTACAGGGAGCGAGGATCTTCCTAATGATAGGACTTTCCTACCTCTCAGCTAGGAAGATCCTAGCGCAAGGGACAAGTACAACCCTATACATGTAAACCGAATACAGAAGACATACAACGCAAGGATGATCCAACCTCCAGGTAGGACCTTCCTCCCTCCACGTAAACTGCCCCTAAATCAATGCTAAACCAATCAGAGATTTTACTTGCCTAGTCCCTAGGCCTCATTATTATGCGCGGCCGATGCGTTTCGGGTCACGTGGTCCGAGAAAGTTTTGGAGGCCTAGACAAACTCGGAGAAGTGAGACATTTTGTCTCACTTGGGGCGGAGCTTTTATGGGAAGCGGGAGAGCTGTCAATAACTTTTCCGCGCTAATGAAAGATGTCGAGCAGCCATGGAGAGTACAGAGCAGGGGGGAGGGGGGGAAGCTACTTCCCATACATTCTCTTAAATGAAATCCAAACGATGTTCTCACAACTTTCAAAGCGATCAGCAAAGGTCTTGCCACTATGGTCTTGCCAGCGAATTTCTGTACTGATCATGCGCATTACGTCCAAAATCCATAGATCAACGGTCTTTGAGAAGAAACAAAAACATGGCGGTCGAAGGCGGGACTGTTTGTCACTATTATATTTTGGTAATTCGCAAATTTATTGATTTGATGTCGCTTTTCAGACATAGTGTGTGGTTTTCTTTTTCTGTTAAACAATTTCCCTCTGCAGAGTTTGGAATATACAACATATAGAACTGCCGAAGAGTTGAGCTATCGAGCTGTGTTTTGCAGCAAACCTTAGGAAAGTTAAAGTCGCTTCAAGGTACAGAGCTTTCAGTAGTAGTTGTGATTTGTTTATTAGGATCGTTTTGAATTTTAACTTTGGATTTAAGGTGTTGACTGATCGTAATAAACGAAGTGAAATGTTATGAAGTGTGAATGTTTATTCAGTTATGATATGTAGAGCTGTAAGCTCATATTTATATAGCTCTCTGAATATACTTGCTTCCGAAAAAATTGACACTTTCTCCAGTAATTTTTTATCAGCATCAAGTTATCCTTGCCCGGCAAACGATGTAACCTATAAATCAATCGAGCGCGTTGTTTTTGGTTAAGATGTAACGCGGTTGCGTTTTAGTTTCCCCCGCAATTTCAGTACCGAAAGACAAATACGATATGCAAGAAAAACAAAGATGCTTGATTTTATTTTTTTCAATACGCTCTTCTCACGTATGGTAATATGCCCGTCCAACCTCGTTTTTGAGTACAAGTTCTTTTGAAATGCTAATCAGACGATGTTTTCGTATTTGAATTTCAAAAGAATTTTTACTCGTAAACGAGATTGGAAGAGCATATTACCATATGTGAGAAGAGCGTATTCTTTAAGCATTTCTGATTCCCTCTGCCGGTTCGCTTCTTGCTTCTAAAAAGTCTAAAAATATTTACTGTGGGAAAAATACTGCAATTATCCGCTGACCATCACTCGGGCTGACCGCTTTGCAAGTTGTGAGAACATCGTTTCTCGGTCCCAGACCTCGTCTCACGCATGCGCACTCCGAGATTGTCTAGGCGTCTCCCGGCCGTTCGTCCTCGGATACGTCACCGAAATGCATTGACCGACAGCGCCTGGAAAGACGCCGTATAGGGACTAGGCAAAGATTTTACGTCATTTAAAATTACCTCTCCCGATGCAAGAAAAAAAATTATTTAGAGAGTGAAGGCAAAACCTTAACAGTCTTACGCACAAGCCAAGCCTCAACAAGTGCACTTAAACTTACGTCTCAGGTTCTTGAGGACATTGGGATACCCAATGTGTGAGTGACGTGTCATACTCAACCATAAGAACACGAATGTTAGGAATATCACGTACCAGCCATGACTACAACAGAACAATAGCACGTTTCAAGTAGAGGATACACTTACGCGCACCAATGTCCTCAAATTTACATTGCAAGTTAGTCTTACCATGATCACTAGGATTTCAGGCCCTTTTTAGCAAGTAATTCACGTGGTGCAAAACCGCCATACCAGAGAGCAAGAAATGAACTTGGAGAAGACAACAAAGAAGAACACCATTTTAAATGATGTAAGTTCTTTGTTTCTCTTGTCCCAGTGCGTCCCTTGCTCTCTAGCATGGCGAGTTTGTACCACGTGAACTGCAAAGGGCCTAATACAAGTTATGATATGGCCTATTCCGCGAGCGGGCACGAAGAAGCAAATGGTCACTTCATATGGGCTAAGCGAGCGCTCGGGATTTTCGGCTTTCTCCCGGAAAAACAAATTTTTTTGGCCATATAATCAATCCAAACCTATTTGGTATTGGCCTCGTTCATTTATTTACCTCGACGTCTTTTAATTCTCGGTCGATAAAAACGCCAAACAAAAAGAAATATTGGTTAACAACCAGCCATCTTGACCTCGCACTAGGTCAACAACGCATATATTCATCTAATAATGGCTGTTGCTTACGTGTTTGTTTGCATGTTGCAAGATATGTTACCGTACGTCACACAGTTATAAAAACAAAATACCTTAGGCCAGCATTCTGTACCGTCTTTTTTCGTAGCTTTCTTTTCCTGCTGCCTCCAAGTCATAAAAGGACCTCCACGGAGCCCATGGACAAAGATGACATCAGCAGAAATCTTAGACCTTAAGGTTAAGAACAAGAACTTAGCCTTTCCTCAAAATACATTTTACTTGATTTGTATCACGTTTTAGGCATGAGACCCACCATCTTTCCTTTTTCCAGTTCAAAACGCAGATCCCATTTCAGTCGATTTAGAAAAGCCTTCCTGAGTTCAGAAAACAAAGTTGATCTCCTCACCCCACTTTTTTTGTAATTTTGATCCTTGAGTTAATATAATGTGACTTAAAAAATTAATTAGGCCCTCTTAGAAGGGGGGGGGGGGGGGGAGGATAAACATGCCCCTTACTTAAAGTCTGACTTGTAGCTCTCTCATGTGATTGTAACAAGAGTATTCTACTAAAAGTAAAAGAGGTTTTTCAAATCCCTGGATAGAAAGAAAAACGTATTATACACAAGCTATCGATTCCATCGCGAAATCTTTATAAAGTAATGGAGTTGGACGTTTTGTCACGTGATTTATACTTGAATCACGTGAGAGCGGGAGCTCGCGAGTGGCGTCGCTGTTCAATTTTGGTGCCTCACAGATTTTTCGATGGCCTTCTTGATATTACCCTTCTCTAAAACATGTTTTATCTCGCAAGGATCAAGATGATTCCGCCCTGGAATAGAAAGCTTGTGTCTAAAGTTTTTCTATCCTGGATTTGGAACCTCGTTTGCTTTAGTTTTAAATAGAGCGATTTTCGTATGACCTTGAAAAATGTTTTCGGTAAGTGTTCGTTACTTGTTTCATCAAAACATGGCCTCGTTGTTTTCCCGCCAAAGAAACCCTAATACGGAGAAGGCATTGTTCGGTGGCCAATCGTGTTGCAGGATGACGTCAAAGCGAAAGTATCTTTGTTGAATCCGATCGATAAGCCAATCAAATCGCTCTATTTCAATTCGTTTTTTGTTTTTGTTCTGTTCGCGCGTTTTCATTTCAAGGTCATACGAAAATCGCTCTATCATTATGACAAGACTAAGCAACTCTCTCTTCGCTGATGAACAGTATCCTACTTACGAGTACCGCCCCTCGGGATGAAGAAGGTAAACGCCATCCTCGTAACACTCATCCTTACAGAAGTCTCGATCAAGATTCGCGAGGGTTCGGACAGCGTGACTGGACAGAGCCAGATCCTACAAATAAAGTTTCCCGTTTTCGGTTGTCTCCCATTTCTCAGGTCTTCATTACTGTCATGGTGTTAACACAACGGCCACCTTAGGAACACAAGAAAGTGGCCGTTGTGGAGAGGTCGCCGTTATGAGGAGGTAGGGTAGTAATATGACAAATGTTTGTTAGGGGAGTAAAACATGTTTATCGTGCCAAGTTCATGCTTACTGTGTCCAATAATGGTAATCCAATCATAAATGACAAACAGAGACAAAAAAAAAAATGCTAACATAACAAAACGAGTAAGGTTCGCAACTTTTCGCAGTAAGTATTGTAGACAATTTATGATTACTGCTGCAAAATGAATGGAACACAATCAAATACGATTGCCGCGATTAATCATCAACGCGCCATACGGATCAAACTTTTGCGATCATTCTTGACTTTTTGGTCAGTCGCTGAAAAAACTCGCCGTTGTCGAGAGGTTAAGAGGGAGCTTAATTAACCAACTACGACGACGACCACAACGACGACTTCAATAAAACAATACGTTTAATGATCAAAACAACAGCTTTGCACGTGCATCACGCTTTTTAGTACATTTCTTTGACGTCCACTGCACGACTACGACAGTAAACCTCCTAATTTGCCGTTTCATGGAGGACATGAACATACGACGACGAATTTTCTTTCCTCTTTTTGAACCTGAATAAAATCCTTAAGAATTCAACTCCAGGAAAAGTCGCCCACATTTGACATATTGAGTGGGTCCAAATAGACGCGATCAAGTTTGAAAGAACGCAAATTCACTTTTTTAGCAACGTTTTCACTGCCGTCGTCGTCGTCCTTGCTTAAGGTCCCTATTTAACAATTAGTCGCCGAAGGCGACGTGAATATCGGCGAATAGTCAACGAGACGAAGTCGAGGTGACTATTCGCCAATATTCACGTCGCCTGAGGCGACTAATTGTTTTAGTATAATTACATTGATGATTATTCGAGAAAATAAAATTATTGATCAATTTCCGACCCCGAAACATCAAAACATCTGGCTGCCATTTTGAAAACTGCTAGCCTTCAATGCTATAATCACCGCGCGGTGATTATAGCGGGATAAAGCGAAGCTCCTAGCAAATCACAGCGCTCTATTTTCGATAGTCATCGATGTAATTATACTAATAATATTTTAGTAGTTGGGGACGCGCTGTAGTGGCCGTTGTAGAGAGGTGGCCGTTAGTGGAGGTTAGACTAAACCTAACAAACTAGTAGCTCTCTGCGGAATGGGGCAAAGTCGTGTAGCACCATTTCACAAGAGTATACTCAAACAATTTTAAAGCTTTTTTCATGGCGCATTCCGTCTAATGATAATTAAGCTCAATAAACTAGACTAAATTCTCCAAGAATAAGTTACAGAAATACAACTCTGCGTCTTTCTATCGCGCGCTTTTTCTCGTTGTAAGCTGAGACAAATTAATTGAATAAGTTGTATCAATTGGTGTATTCAGTTTGTTCGGTGAAAACAAACGTCACTCAAAAGGCTTATCATTTTACGAGTAATGTTGCCAAAAAGAAAAACAAACAACAGCAACAACAAAAACACTAGAAACGGGCATTAATTTCTCCTGCATGGTTTCCACTTACATCAGAGTACAGCCACGAACGCAGAAGTGGTAAACAACCTACACAAACAGAAGGACAGAATTGTTATGTGTTAACCTGAGATTGAAGTTAAAAGTTGGCATTTTATTATGCGAAAATAAACTTACGGTTTTTTAACCGTTTTAAAGACACCCATTTTGACTGATCATCACCATTTCTTCTGCGCGGATTATACACCCCAATTTGTCTGAGGAAACAAGAACCTCAAGGATGCAGGCCCACCTTGTTTGAAAGGCAACCCATGACAAATCCAATCCAATCAAATCCAATCTATGCAAGTCCATGGTTAGTTATCATGAAAACTAGAACGCCCTGTTTACAGTTAACCCAAGGACCAGATATTCAAAGACTGCCAGGATTATCGCCTACCCAAGGTTAACTCTTGATCCGGTTCCTGTTTCCTTTATTTAAAAGCACTCTCCTAGTTATTTCAGCTACTCATTTTATAGCACTTCAAGCGTTACATTTCTCACTTGTAATGATTATTTGTAATTCCTTTACCCAGAGAACTTGTTTAAACGTGTTGTTGCGTTCCAGGTGGAATTGAAATTTGAAATGGTCGGTTTTTGAGAAGTGCGGATAATTGGTGTACCCGGAGAAAAACTTTTCGTAGAGGGGTGAGAACCAACTAAACCCAGATATGGCTTCGACACCGAGATTTGAAACTGGTTGGGAGGCGGCAAGTGCTCTTATCAGCGCCTCACCCTTCCTCACCCAGGAACTTGGATCATCGTAACACTTCCTTCAACAACTCGACCCGGGGACATTGCTAACTTAGCCTCGAGCAACTCACTCTACCCTGGGTCCGTTTCTCGAAAGGCCCGAAAGCAACTTTTAAAATCAAAACCTGTTGAATAGTTGCACAGCTCATTGCTGACAAAACGGTCAATTTAGCTTCGTTCACTAACAGTTTCACTGTGTCATTTTAAAAAAGTTATGGGGACTGACGAGGAACGGGCCCCAGGTTGTTGAAATAAAGCAGGGTGAGTAGACTGACGACAAGGTCACAATAGCGTATTACCTTGTTCCACCATGCCATCATGGGCACTTTCCTCCAAAGCCAGGTTACCAAGTAACATACCGATCTCTCGTTTGATTCTGAGGCTGTGAAATCGGTGCTTAATTTCACGGAATATCACATCTAAAACTCCATTTTCCACCATCAAAGAGCGATGACTGGGGACCTGCAAGGATGATTTGGAAGAAAGAGAAATAAAAGTTGTTAACACCAGAGATTTCAGAAAGAAAACATTTCGAACTCAAGGGGATGATCCAGATACACTAACCTCTAAGCTACTGGAGGCTCTGGGGTGAGCAGGATCGAAATTTAATAGGCTATTACCGGGTTGCTTCAAGCCTCTGTTTCAAAGCAAGGCTAAACGCGACGCTATTGATATGATTCCTTATTCTCTAGCAAATTAAACACATTTTCAGGACAAAGGTTTTGCACTTAGCTTCGTGTTGAAAGTGAATTTTTAAAAGTCGGAAAAGGCCTTATAACTACAACAGCCAAAGGTGACTGTACCGGGGACTTGCTCGACTTGCCCGTTTACCAGCCTAAGGCTGTACAACATCATTTGGAAGAAAGAGTAATCAAAATCTGGACAGCTCAGAAAAAATTTCGGGCTCACGACCCTCTGAGGAGAGTCTCAATGGGGTAGTATCTTTTACGGCTAATACTTCGCCTTTTTTAGGCTGCTACACAGCCGTTTTTCGTGTCGTCAGGTGTAGCATTGCGTGACGACACTAAAAACGGCTGAGTAGCAGACTACCTGTTTTACGGTTAACGGTTAATTTTTTACCGTTACGGGTTAACGGGTCTGTTAAAAATTAATTACCTTTGTTTCAAAAAGTCAAAAATTAATTTTCCGTGTAAAATGGGGTTGACAGGCCTACACAACTCACCAGCGCGTGTTTAAAATAACCATTTTCATAGTTTGGGTCTCACGAGTATTTCTTCGAGCGATCGCCCTCTTTTGTACGATATGATGGGCGGATTTTTGTAGATTTTGCCCAGTAATGGTTGTTGTTATATTAAATGCCAGTTTCTCCTGAGAATTTGCTTTAGGTTAGGCACTGATGGTTAGTATTATTGTTTGAAAAAAGGTAAGATTCGTAGGTTTTTCTTTTCTTCTGTTGAAGGGTTAGTATCCTGTCTTCAAAATTAACTTCCAGTCTAGCGGCTGTCAGCTGACCAAAGAGTGATTTGTAATTGTCCAGTCGCGATAGAACTCTACCAAGCCATCTTGTATTCTCTAAAACACGGTCCATCCTTTACCGTCAGTGGGCAAGTCACAATATACATTGAGGGATCCTTTACAATCTAGGTTCACAGAGTACACCCCACTTTGATTGAGGGTCTCAATCGGAATGAGGGTCAGAATGAGGAAACTGGAAAAGGTCTAAAAATAGTAAGAGCTGTCAGAACTTCTGTTAACTCGTGCTGCCACACCGTTCGACTGACACTTCCAACACTTCCGGGGTGAGAGTATCGGCTTTTCTCGCTCAGATTCTCAGCAAGTCTTCAGACAAGACCTTGGACTCTATAGAAGAGAGGGTTATGCTGCGGGAGTTAAGTCAAATACTGTTCTAGTGCTGAAAAATTCTTACTTCAGAATCTGGAAACTACCCTGGGTGCCAGAGACTTTTCTAGCGCGGTTTCCGGTTTCTGTCAAATGTATATCTATAAATCTCGATATACATAAATATAAATAAATCTTCAAGCCTGTAAGTAAATCTTGACGTGTATAAGTAAGTCTTGATGTATATAAATAAATCTTGATAATTGTTCCTTTTGGACAAGCATAGGTTGCGTGAGGAGCCAAAAGAACGTCTGCATGGGAGGTTAGACCTGGTTTGACTGTAGAACATGTGGAGAGATTTAAAATAATGCTTACGCCAAAAGGCAAACGTCAAATCGAAAGTTATGGTTGAATGGAAAGTGCTCACAGTGCAGTAAACGACAAGTAAGGGAAAACTTGGTCACGTGGCGTGTGCCGTGATGCGTAATTGATAGGGTCCAAGGTGCAAAGGAAAGAGAACTTCTTATTAACTGAAGAGTCTGAAGAGTCCTGCAAGGTAAAATTTCAGTGAAATTTACAGCTCGAAGTAAAACTTGTTAATGTTGTTAAGGATATTATCTATATAGACTGCTTTAGTTCCGTTTTTGATGATGCTTTCCTCTATTCTTTGTCTCAGGGCGTTAAAATCACTTTGGTGGCAAAAGGTGCCCAGGCGAAACCACAACATGCCGCCAAACTAGCAAAACCTGAATTCGATTTCGAAGGTTCCCTCCAGAGGAAAGTCGACGAGCTCTTGCCTGAGAAAGAATGCAAGGAAATGAGGAAGAAGACAGCTAAAAATAAATGTGTACAACAGGTTGTAAAGGATGTACGTCTCAGAATAACTAAAGCGACAAACAAAAAGACGCCAAAATCTCGGCTCGACCAGAGAACGCGAAGCCCCTCACATTATGTCAAGAAAGGCTTCTTAAAGGATGGGAAGAGTGTTGCTGAAGATAAGGGTAGCTAATCATTTCCCAAACCTGTTTCAACGCATAGAACAGTATGAAGCTAATTCCGGCTTATGGAATCTGCGCAAGAAGAGCCTGAGAACAAAAAACCCTTAGTACTACATAGTTTGTGAACTTCGTGGATAACATTACAACACGTTTAATTGGGGAGCTAAGGAAAGACAAAATGGAACTCGATAAATTGCAACTCCTTCACGATTCTTGTGAGAAAGTAGTGATGGGAAGACATTTGCTTGATATTTTATTCGAAACCGATATAATGGGATGCTGAGGAGACGGAACGGTGGCGAAATCATTTTCGGCAGTTTTAGTTATCCTGAAACTGGAAACAATAAAGCCTGCGAAATTAGAGAGGAAGAATAACTATTTGTCGTATTGTCTACCATTCTTTTTGTTACCAGTTTTCTTATTGCTCCTCTATTTCCTTTTGTTGGCTTTTTTCTCTATGTTAGATCGTTATGGTCCCACGTTGAGGAATGTGTATTTGGTTTTTTTACTGATACTATGGGGCTTAACAGAGATTATCAGCAGACTAGCAGGGTCGTAGTAATCATAATTGTAGTGATGATAATAGAGCATTTTTAGACTATGCAGTTAAACTCAGGGCGTAAGGCACGCTCGAGTTTGGATTCGCGATCAAGTTCGACTTGCGCTTCGAGTTTCATATACTCGGGTTATGCTTCAAGTTATTTTGGATTTTGGCCGTTACGTTTGTTACTCAGACGATGAGAATTTCAATTTACCTTTTTCCCCCTCTGACTTAGACATAGGGAATTATGTCATTGCAGGATACCCCTAGCCTAAGCGAGAAAAATGACTGTTGATCCAAAAGAATTCGACAGAGAATATCACAATTTATTGAACATATGAAATAAATTTCAGTTAATCAACAACTCTTGTTTCTATTTTGAGCTATGAGGTTGGCTAAATTGTCCAACCTTTATCCTCGAATGATCTCACGTGAGAATCCCGAAACCATCCAATCAGAGCGAACTTTGCCATCTTGATACGTGCCTGCTAACTCGATCGCTGTCTTTGTTCTCACATGAGATAAGCAACAGTGTTCACTCTGCCACAAAATTTTCCGTTCCCTCCCTCCCACCCAAAAGCTCTTGCTCACTTATGCGCAATAATAATAGTTACAGTTTCCCAAAGGGCTTTTCCAATCATCTCGAATTTAGTTTAAAATCGTAGGGCAACTCAGTGTTGCACCTAGATTGTTATGTACACTAATGGAACTCAAAGAATAAGTACCTCTTTTGAGGTTTCTTTATGTACACTTGAATTTAAATTACCTTAATAGACATTTTTAAATTTTAGAGCAACTACCTACCACACTTGAGGTGGTTAAGACATGTCAATTATTGAAGGGACATTACTTATTTCAGAGACACTCATACTTCACTTGGGTCTGTTTGCGTACAATTTTATTATACTTAATAATGCTTTAATGAACAATGTAGATTACGAAAGACTTGGATATTACTTGTCCGAAAAAACTATAGAAATCTTTGTTTATGTGTGTTAACTATTCACATGAACATTCAATGGCAGATCACTTTGCCAGTCAAGTAATAGATACTTTGGATCATAGTTACCTAGTTATCCTTTTGAGTTATATTGTTACCTTTCTTACCAAGTTCTGTTTAGGTTGGTCAAATAAACACGGGAATGGGGATGAAGTGCTCCTCTCATCACACTCTTGCCCCCATAGACTCGATTTTCGGAGGCCAACTCCCTCCAATTATACCCCCTGGAGCTAGGTTAGTGGAGGCCCACTCCCTCCAGTCACAGAGGAGGCCTAACTCCCTCCTCTCTACCCAGCAATGTTCACAGTGGCCCTGAGAGAAGGCCAACTCCCTTCTCTTCATCCACTGTGTACATCCCCTTGGGTTGTAGGTTTTGTTTTCTTGACACTCCAGGGGTCCATGGGGCTAAAATATTAACTGAGCACTTTGTCACCCACTTCCCCATTTTCAGCCACACAAAGTTGTTGCTGTCCTTATTCCAAAGGAAAAACAAGGGAAAGTTGATTAAGTTGACCTTGAACTTTAAAAACTAGTATATTCAACACATTCATATTAGCTGAAAAACGATCCACGTTCTGTTCTGAGTAGGAGGTAGAATGGGCCGTTCACCCCTGCGTGGCTCCGCTAACAACTAACGCAAAATCAGTATTTATCGCTGTTATCTTTGACAGAGCAGGTCCTTAATATGTTTCCAGTTTACTCAAAAGTGTTGATGGTCATATCTCGAGCTTGGGCCATATGTGTTGACAGTTAGGCAAATCACCCCAGTGGCAATGGCACGAGAAACTGTTCGACATGCCAGGTTAATCCTTTTAATTAGGTGTATTTTTACCTCGCATATCATTATGAGAGTTGTGACTTGTCCTTGTAAGTTGGTAAGGCTTGAGCCAAACGTTGAGCATTTCTTGAGACGAACCAAACTTTGTTAAGTCTGTGAAAGGTACCGCGAAGTCTTGCTCAGTATATTTGCTCACATATTTTCTCGTAATTTGTAGTATGAGTACGATTTGATTGTAAGAACTTGGAATTGTTATGATAACAAATTTTGTTATTCTTTGTCTATATGCATTCATCGTTGTTAGCCACTTTCCTCTTAGGTACTTTTAAATAAACGTTACTGACCCTAACACATCTACTAACCACTAACTCATCTACCGACCTTGGGGTAGCTAATAACCCGAATACTTAATGGCTACTTTCGGATAGGTTTATATTCAATGGGTCCGAGGGTAACCAGTAGTCAAATACTTAACGGCTACTTTTGGATCGGTATATAGTGAATGTGTCTTAAGTTAGCCAGTAGATCAAATACCTAACGGCTACTTTTGGATAGGTTTGTATTCAATTAGTCCGAAGGTAGCCAGTAGCAAAATACTTAACGGCTACTTTTGGATCAGTTTTTATTCAATGAGTCTGAAGGTAGCCAGTAGTAAAATACTTAACGGCTACTTTTGGATCGGTTTATATTCAATGAGTCCGAAGGTAGCCGTAGTAAAATACTTAACGTCTACTTTTGGATCAGTTTATATTCAATGAGTCCTAAGACATCCAGTTGTCAAATTCTTAACATCTCCTTTGGATCGGTTTATATTCAATGAGTCCTAAGGTAGCCAGTAGTCAAATACTTAACGGCTACTTTTGGATCGGTTTATGTTCAATAGGTCCTACGGTAGCCAGTAGTCAAATACTTAACGCCTACGTTTGGATCGGTTTAGAGTGAACAGGTCCTAAGGTAGCCAGTAGTCAAATACTTAACGGCTACTTTTGGATAGGTTTATATTCAAAAGGTTTTAAGACAGCCAGTAGTCAAATACTCACCTACGGCTACTTTTGGATCGGAATGAATTGACTGGACCTTGAGGAGGGCCGATTTACACGGTACAACTCTGTCGTATTTGATAAGCTCACCATAGCCTGGGAGCCTACAAGCGAAGAAAATTAATTCAAATTTCAATCATGGTAGATCTTTAAGGTAAATCATCTTCGACGATGCTGAATATTTAACGGCTTTACGCGAGAAAAGAAAAAAAACTTTATTAAGGGCTATTGGGATGGTTGAAGGGTACCATCACGTCTTACAATTCCCGTCAGGGCTACCTCATTCAATCTGCCAGTAACTGAACGATAATGAGACAAATGAAAATTTCGTGATCTATTGTTGAGATTTTCCTTCAGACAAGCTAAGCATGTATTTTTAAAAAGCCCGTATTTTTAAATAATTTAAATATCTTGAAATGTATTGTCAGTTTCCGTGAGTGGTAATAAATGTGTATGAATTTCAATGAAATTATTGCTTCCTCCCCGATCGATTGATCGAAAGAGAGGCGTTATGCCATTTATTACATCAATAGGCCCTTTGCAGGTAGCCATTCACGTGGTACAAAACCGCCGTGCTGGAGAGCAAAAGTCGCACTG
Source organism: Porites divaricata (assembly GCA_038088405.1). Classification (NCBI taxonomy): domain Eukaryota; kingdom Metazoa; phylum Cnidaria; class Anthozoa; order Scleractinia; family Poritidae; genus Porites; species Porites divaricata. The sequence goes on along the minus strand of JBBMOI010000002.1, from coordinate 33,536,253 downwards.
GGACAAGACTAACAAAGAAAATTACCATTTCAAATTATGTATGACTTTGTTTGTCTCGTCTCAGTGCGACTTTTGCTCTCCAGCGTTGTACTACATGAATGGCTAGCTGCAAAGGGCCTATTTAGAAATCACTAAAGAAATCATTAATAATCCCTGCAATCTGATTAGCTCTAAGCAGTGCGATTTATTAACAAATCACACACTTTGGCTCTAAATTATCTGTTTAAAATTGCATGAAGTTAAAACGGGCACCCAACGACTGTTTTCTGTAGTTTTATCCATGTACAGTTTTCGAAGCTTATCAATTAACAAATTCCCTACGATTTTCTGAAGTTTAATTTTCACATTTCACTTCCCAAGTTAGGCTATTTTTCGTAGAAAAAAGGAAACCTAAAATTTTCCGATTCAAAACTGCGACGGAGAAGGGAATCAGAAAATGTCTCACTTTCGTAATCCAAATTTCTCGGGAAAATAATGCTGAAGCCCTTGTAATTTCGAAAAGACTCTATTTCCCGCAGGATGACCGAACGAATACAAATTTTATAGCGCCACTTAGAATGCAAATCTAGAGATTTAAAAGTACTGTGGATGCCCTAAAAAGTGTTTCAATGTATTAAGGAAGAAATTGTGGTTGGGTGTCCCTGTTAGAAATACCTTTAAATTTGAGGACGAGAACGATTACTAGTACGAAATTTCAGTCAAAGTTTTTTAAAAGCTCATTCTAAACCAAAAATAGACACACCGAGAAGGTTCCCTGTAATTTTTTTTTCACGGAAAAAAATGACTTTGGCTCACGCGCGAGCACTACTGTAGTATTGAGAAATCTCGTAGTCGTCCGATTGAATCTAAAGGTCTATAGTGACCACCTGAAGGTCCACGGACTCACGGATCGAACGTTAAATCCGTGACTGTCCCCATATTAAACATTGCACTTTTGTAACGTACGACTAGTCATGTAGTGAACGTATATCTTGTGGTTGTTCACACCTCCAATACTGATTTTGCCATGGTCATTAGAAGGAGTTAACAGGATAGTCGCTTGTTTCATGCTACTCACTTAGGAACTCATTTCAAGAAATATATACAGATCCAAACATGTGCAAGGGTAACAGTTAAATAATAGAGTTAATGGCTACCTCTAGGTCAAAATATATAGATCCATGCAAAGGTAGCCGTTATGTTTTTGAGTTATTGGCTATATTCCTTAAGGTCCATCATATTAGCCGACACAAAAGTAGTCGTTAAGTATTTGACTACTGGCTACATTAAGACCTATTGACTCTGATAAACCGATCCAAAAGAAGCCGTTAAGTTTTTTACTACTGGCTACATCAAGACCCATTGACTCTGATAAACCGATCCAAAAGAAGCCGTTAAGTTTTTTACTACTGGTTACATCAAGACCCATTGACTCTGATAAACCGATCCAAAAGAAGCCGTTAAGTTTTTTACTACTGGCTACATCAAGACCCATTGACTCTGATAAACCGATTCAAAAGAAGCCGTTAAGTATTTGACTACTGGCTATCTTAGGACCCATTGAATATTAACCGATCCAAAAGTGGCCACTAATTGTCTGGGTTAGTGGCCACCTCGTCGTCGAAATACTTATCCAAACGAAAGGTCGCCATTGTCTTATTTACTTTATGGCTACTCTCTGGTCAGGTATACTGTGAAATACCCATGTAATCATTAAGTTATGAGATGACAGCTACCCTATAGTCGGTAAATAAATGAATACTGATCAACTAGTTGGCCTCGTAAATCGTTCGTATATATAGCGACGCCGTTATCTAAATGCCGTAAGAACTTGAGGATGAGTATTTCTACGATTTAGTTATCGCTGATAGGAACACGAAATAGCCCGAACCAATGCCGTTAAAGAATCACAGTTGAATTACGTTGCACACGATGCTCTCGCCACAAGATAAAATCAGTTACGAAGAACACATTTGAATTGAAAGGAGAAGTAAAAAAAATCTCAGGCAGACCACCCTTTGTTCGTGTGGCCGCTGTTGTTATTGGAATCTGAACCTCCATCTTTTGTTCTTCATAAAAGAAATACAGATGAACAATAAGGCGGCTACAATTATGAACTTGATCAAACTACAGATTTGAACGTAGACGTTTCAGTGACAGTTCCAACGCAGTGTTAGATAAGTCACGTGTTTTGAGTTTTGCACACGGGAAAAAAAAAGACTTTTATTCTTGGCTTGCATTTCCTGCCATCGACAAACCTCAATCCACTGTAAACGTAATACTTATCCGCTTGATAATGAATGTATCCTGGAAATAGCGCTATCCAATATTGACAACCGGGGCATCCGGCAGTTTTGGATCATTTGTACCACGAACCGTTGTTATTGCCTTTCCAAGGGGGCGTTTATATGAGAAAACTCGCACCGGCGCGAGTTTCATACCAGGATGACTTTTGATTTCGTAACGCGTTTACATGATGACTGGGCCATTTCATATTTCGCTATTTGAAGGTACGCTTCATGTTGATAAAACACACGTGTGATTCAAAATCGCAAACATTACGCATGCGCTACCCGTTCCAATCGGCAGACCGATTGCACACCGAAACGAGTGGTCGTTTCGCGTTTACATGATACCGTTGCGAGATTTCGTACCGGAGTGAAATTCTCGCCCCGGTACAAGAACCGGGGTGAACTCACGCCGGGGTGACTCGCGCCGGCATGACATTTTGTGGTGGTATCATGTAAACAAATATAGAGCCATGAGAGGGAACCGGAGTGAACTCGCTCCAGGGCGAAAGTCGCCCCGGTGTCATATAAACACCCCTAAAAGGGAAGGATAGTCACATGACCAAAAGAGAAGCTAAAATAGCCACGTGATCTTTTCAAAAATTGAAAAGAAAACGATTTTTTTTTTCGGGGTGTTAACAATTTAGTGCTTTTATTGGGATTTCTATATCGAACTGTAGGCACCCAGGATCCCACATGACAGATATGATAGTAGATAAATTTGATTTGTGCTTTTATTTGTAGTCCCTAAAGCAACCCGCCCATTTCCATCTTAGAAGATAAGCAGGGAAGTATTAATAAGTAGAAAGTTGTGTTTTTACCATAGAGTGTCTGGTCAGAGCTTTGAGGTAATACAATTCCACCAGTTCAGCTGGCATAGAGCTGAGCGTGTGAGCAAAGGACAGGCTATCACCACTGAAACTCCAAAACAGAGGCTGTGGATATCAAGGAAAAAACGACATACAACAATTAGCATGAAAATGATTTCCTCATGAGCGTCCAATCACGACTTTGTTCAGCATCGTTTCATCTCGTGATTGGCTGAAGCCCCTTATTCTACTTTCCTAAAGCCATGCAACTTTTCACGATTTGCAATAGAGAAACTTCACGTTTTGTCGCGATCTGTCGGCCTAACAAAACCGCAAACATACACGCTACAATTTACCAGTCCGACCTTTCAATCCTTCGGAACGTTTCGGGAAAAAATCAGTTTAAAATTCAGCAAGTTTCTAAAATTTGTTGTAATCAGCGTCTAAAAGATTCAAGGAACAAAAAAACCCTGCTAAGCCGGCCTTAAACCAATCAGAACTGATCAGCAGAAGTAAAACATTAATCGTACTTCGTTTCCCGCGCTCGTTTACACGTAGAAGCAATCACAAGCATAAAGATGCACAGGAATGATAACACGCGCCATACAAACATATTGAAATTGGGGCAACGGATGCAAGCGAGGAACTTCGCGACGGGCGCCATGTTTTAAAGGCTTACGCTTGCGTCGCGCTAGTTTCCTTTTAATGCACATGTTTAAATATGCCTGAGCTTATATTGCATACACCCGGTTTTTTTATTAACTTTTCATTTATTTATGCTCATGCATAAAATTTTATGTCAACACGTATTATTAGTCGGCCTATCGCTAAGTTGAATTGTTGTTCGCAGCAAAATTGGGCTATTGCATTTAATATCCCCACCCCCCCAGTTGAGGAACCATGGAATTCTCCAGGGGTAAGTTATAAAAATTGAGGACTTCTTTAGGGGTAGAGTAAAAAAATATGGAAGTCTTTGGGGGAGAAGCCTTAATTTTCACAAAATTCTTCAGGGGTAAACCCATATTTTATGGAAGTCTTCAGGGGTGAATGCAATTTTAGCCAATCTTCAGGGGTAAGAAGAAAAGGCAAGTCCTCAACTGGGGGGGTACGGATGTTAAAAGCAATAGCCCATTACCAACGTTAAATGGTTCGCTTAGCTCATCTGTTACTGTACTTCTCCGGTCGGTGAAGCGAGAGGTTGTGAGCAGTGGTGTCTGAGGAGAATTAAACCCTTTTTGGGCAGCAAAATTTTGCCCTTTGAAGGGCAGCAAAAATTAATAAATCGCCCATAAATAAAATGCACGGGAAACTTGTTTAGTTTAAGCTAACTATGTTTAGGCAAGTACTCTTAATGACAACACAACACCATAACATCCATTTGACAGTTTATAAGCAGGCTCATTAGAAATGGCTAATGTCTTCTATTTAGCGCTAAAACTCGGATATATATAGACAAAACACACACACACATACACAAAGTGGAGCTGAAAACTCTTTATCTCAATTTTGTCTGACTATTACAAAACCGTTTTCTCCTTTCTATCTCAAGGAAATGACTAACTATTGAAGTCTCAGCGTTTCATGCGTCGTTAGTCAGTTAATTATGCGAGTTAACAAGCCCACATTTGCATACAAATTAGTTCAGCTCAGTAAAAACTCCAAAAAACACACAAAAAAAACAATTTACAACTTAACAAAGATCAATTGAAACAAGCAACTAATCAATAAACACTCCCAATAAAACCAAACACGTTTCTTAAGACAAGAAATCAACTTTATGACCCTTTATATTATTATTATTAAAATAATTGCAAAAAAATTAGATTAATTTAGCGGAAAATATTAAAATTGTGGTGGAGGGAATAAAACAAATTGAGGAGGGGAAAATATTAAAATTGTGGAGGAGGGAATAACAAATTGAGAAGGGAAAAGAATTAAATTGTGGAGGAGGAAAATAAAAATGAAAGGGAGAGGGGTAAGTAAAACATTGTGCGCAGTGTTAAAAAAAGGCTAGCTTGCCTACTTTGACTATTTTACTGGAATATTTTGTCTAACTTTTTTTTGCAATTATTTCAATAAAGGGTCATAAAGTTGATTTCTTGTGTCATTAGCCTAAGCATAAATTAAACAAGTTTCCCGTGCATTTTATTCATGGGTGATTTATTAATCTTTGCTGCCCTTTAAAGGGCAAAATTTTGCTGCCCAAAAAGGGTTTAATTCTCCTCAGACACCACTACTGTTGTGGACTCGATTCCTGGCTGCACAAATAATTATATCTTTAAATAATAATTAACAAACGACAAGGGCAGTATCTTAGCCCTGTAAATGTTTAATCAGCATCATAAGTGTATATATCTTACCCTGCGATGCTGACTTGCTGACTTCCCGGTTAAGATTGCATTCCTGGTGAACCATATGGTGCAAGGATCCAGACCAGAAAGAGGTAACTTCAACAGTAAGGCTTTCAGATCACTTTCAATAGATCCAGGGGATGGTATTTCAACCTTCCCGCCATGCAGAAGAAAAGAAAATGAGGAAAAAAGAACGAAAAGAAAAGAAAACCTCTTTCTTACTTATAGTTCACTATTTAGCTATTACATATAAAGTAAGTAGTATTTAGCACATTTAAAAATGATGAAGCGAGACTAATATAGTATTAAGGTGTTGCCTCCTCTCTGTCATTTGGAAGTTTCAGTGTCAAATGAGAACAATGCTGAAGTGCGCAGAAAGGACTGAACAAGACAACCGGTGCTCAATTTGCCATGCTGCTATCTACTAGCTCACACCTTTGTCACTGTAGCCTGCGAATACAGCACTCTCCTCACTCCTCACCGCTACAGAAACCTCCCTAGCGGCGAGAAACAAGGTGAGATGGCTGCCGTATTCACAGGCTATTGTCACTGTTGCCACACTGTCTTGCTCAAAGGCGATGGTAGACTTCCTCGCAATTATTCCATCTTACAAAATGTGTCAAATGAAGGTGAATACAACGGTATGTTTAACTAGAACACCCACTGAACACCCCGAAAACCTGGCTGTAGGTACGTATGTAAAATGAAAAGTACAAATAGAAAACCTAAACCTAGTCTGTAAAATATTGAAATCAATGCAATTTCTGCTGCTTTATTTGTTAGACATATTTGTTTTCCTGGAGTAATTGGAGTTAGGATTCTCAGGGACTGCACCCAAAAACAACAAAATAGATATATAATTATTTGCAACCACGTGTTACCATGAAATAATTAGGAAATTTTACATTGTAGTCGTAGAGTGAAGGTAAACAAACAAACAATACCAAGTGCAGATTTGTTGTTGTTTATCCTAATAAACCTGTTGCGGTTTTTTCAGGGGCACCCAATGAGAATATAGCTCAAAACCACTTAACATAGCATTGTTGAACGTATTTTAGTATTTAAACGGTAGATGTAGGGATATTTTTATCCCCTAAAAACTTCTCATCTGTTCGGATTTCCTAGCTGAAAGTCCAGTGATCCGAAAATTATAGGGATCAAAACTTACCTTTTCGAAAATTTCAGCCAGAAAAGGGCTCCCGAAAATTCTAGGTGGCACTTTTTAGGGTATAAATCCGTTAAAAATGGGCAATTATACCATTTTTTAGATGTTCGAAAATCCTAGGAGTGGCAGGCAAGCAAGAAATTTTACAACAAATGTTCCGAAAATTCTAGATCTCAAATCGTCTTCCGAACAGATATTTTCCGAAAATTGCCGTTGGGTGCCCCTGGTTTTTGGACGTTCTCGTTGTCGTCCGCCATCATTATAGAAACACTTTTAGTTTTAAACAGCAACAACAACAGAAAAACATTTTCCAGAAGCTCTGGAAAACGTTCTTTGCCTTAACATCAGTGTGTCCCAGCTTGTTCCAGAAAGTGAGATGCTAAATAAGTAAGCTTTGCCCAGTTTTCTCACTTTTTTTCTCGCAGAAATCTCATTTGGCATTTACAGTCAAGTTTCAGGTCTTTCAGTTTGGGAAGTTTAGTTTTGAGCAAGGTAATTTTCTTGTTTGTGATGTTTCTGTTGTTATTGTTTGTTTTTTGTTTGTTTTTACACAGAATTATTAGTTGCTACATGAAAATGTAAGTGTACCTCAGATTCTAGCCTGTGTATTCCCAGGAACCTGGTGTCAAGTCCTGGTAATCTGGCGAGACCAATCAGTATTCTGTTGTCACAAGATGCAACCAGTTCATTCAGTTTTTCCATCTGTTCAGGCTCTATATTCACAAACCAGCAGAAGAGAACAGGTATAAGCAGAATTTTTTATTATACTTTAATACTGTTTATCGAGTTATTAAACAATAATCACTGAATACAAATGAATTCAATCATATTATAGAAGTTGTCCATGCCTAGAAATTCCCTCAATTAAAAGAATCCAGTTTTGCAAAGTCAAATCAGTTAGCATTGTCAGCCAGCCTAATATAATGGGTGGGTACTAAGGAACATGTTGAGGGCATGCTATGAACTGCGGGCAGACTACATACACCAAAAGAACAGTGGCTCAAGTGAAAGGAATATAGCTAAAATACAGGTCAAAAGGGTTGGGAGTTTAAGACATGTTTGAGCAATGCACCTTAACCAGAAGTGAGACTGTTCCCTTTTAATCTGCCAAAATGCTTCCAAATTTGTATTCCTGCAGGCCTTTAGTTTTATAAAGACAATTCAGCAAAAATTTTTGGTGAAACCACTGCCCAATAATAAAAACAGACCACCTCCGCTTGACGTGTGTTACTCCAAAACATTTCTGCTTAAGCTCACTAACAGCAAAACTAGTGACCTCCCCCTGCCCGATCCAAACAAGTTGAATTCTGAACAACATGGGCGGAAATGAGTCCTTTTTGGGTACAGCATTGCTGAGGGGGGAGGGAGAGAGAAAGGGGAGGTTAAGAGATGAACCCAAAGCCAATCAAAAAAATGTCATTAGGAGTTTCATGTACTTGGAAGGGTTTTTATACATTGTCCCAAGTTATTTTGACCTTTGTTGTAGTCCGGATCCAATTTAGCATTTATTTAAAACTCTTTCATCCTACAGTTATACAAAAAAAACCGCTTGACTTTTTTGAGGAACAAAAATAAAAACAAAAACAACTACAAAAAACAACAACAACAACAAAATCAACTGTAATATATTAGCACTTTACAACACACCATCACTGATCTTGAGTGATGCGAGGATTTGCGTCCCAATTATCCGAACTTCCTCACTATCAAAATCTTGAAGGAAACTTAGGAACTTGAGGGGCGCTGACAGGCTAAATGCCAGTGGAGATGAGAGAGCTAATGAAAATATACATAAAAATATTATATTGCAATAAGTAAATAAATTATTGCAAAATATTATCACGGTGGAAGAAAAATAAAAGATATCCTGGTACGTACAATGCATTAATTGGAATTCTACTAAGCACAGTACTGAGGCTCTCAAATCGAATTAAATTATCTAATATTCAACATAAAGATTTACATGTACTTATTGCGCTTTATTGATGCATGGAATGTGTTTTACTTGGCAACCATTTTGGATTTTGCTGGCAGCTTTTGAGACATCTGGAACCAATACAGTAATAATGTAATCCTATTACTTGGCAAGCAATAGGAACTACCAACTTTGTCAACCCCAATACTTCTTAGTTCCATGCACTGGCCTCGAATTGGCTGACCATAATATTCATAATGGTCTCTTGCAGAAAATTAAACAAATTCCACATGCAACAAATTAAGTATCTTTATTCAAATATTAAAATAATCTAGAGACATGTGAGATCCTCCCAATCCTCCATGTATTAAGTGTAACAAATTTTAATCTATTTTCGCACCTTTTGAGAATTGAGCAATCAGTTCACTTGGTATTTGTATGTTTGACCAGAATATTTTCTGCCATTCACCTGCATGTGAAAATTTCCAAGCTTCATCCAGCCATGGCACTAAAGAGAATTAAAGGCTCTTATGGATCGAAAGCCCTTTTAATACAACATGTAGTAGCTAGCAAATAGAAAAGGGGAAAGGGGAATTTGGGTGCAAGAAAACCAGAGGGGCTAAATAACATTTTTGCACACTATAATTCCTCCTTCCCTTTTTGAATGCTTACCACAGAGGAGGACATTATTAAGGGTGATGTATTATAAAAAAAATCATCCATTTAACAATCGGGCTCACAAATAATATTATTATGAGGATAGCATCCTACAATGTAAGCCAACAGTTGTCCACAAACTTTGATATTAGCAAGCTAAGAATGCTGATATCCTGGATGTCATAAATAGCAACCAAAGTTCGAAGTTTCACTTGATGGAATGGCAAAACGATTTTGACCTCTTTTGTTTTTAGACTGTTGACAATGTTGCTGAGTTTAGCCCTGAAAGAAAGAAATGATTTTAAAACTTCTGGTCACCATTTTTTACATCTGGAATATCCGTCAATACTTTTTGCTTGATGACTCACTTTTATCAGTAGTGAGTTCCTATATTCTAAGAGAAAGGACCTCACCCTGGATGTCATGTAACCAAACAACTTTTTAAAACTGAGTCACAAATCTCAATCAGAAGGTTTTTTCTAGGTTAATGCAAGGGGCTCTTTCTTCATTAACATTGTTTCATATTCATGTTTTGTTACTTCAATATTATCGCAAATATTTATTTATACATGCAATTCAATCATTTCAACTGTAAACCTTTCACACACTCAGCCAGATCAGGGTTGCTGTCCTCTTCATTTGCATTCACAGTCAAATCAAAGCCTGCCTCACCAATTTTCTTCTCATCTTTAACTAGAAGACCGTCAATATTATGAGCAATTTCCCATGTCATAAAACCAGCACTGTTAAAAGAAACAAGATTGATTAGAATGTTCATGCAGGGTCCCATTAAATATTTAAAGCTGAAATATTACATTCTTAGTTTTCTACCTTATAGAAGGAAATTAGAAAACACAATGCATCAAAGGCAATTGACTGAATCAAAGCACCCAAAATGAGACACAATAATAACCTCTATTCTCAGGGATGTAGCTCATTAGAAAAAGCTAAACAGGCTTCTTTATATTTTGTCAAGCTGTATTTTTTTGCTCAACTACACCTTTAAAATAAATTATCTCATGTCTTTTTTTTTAACCTGTGAAATTAGCCAGCAGCCCACAGTATTCTTTTTTTTTACAATAGAGTGTACTACATCAATAATATTCTGATGCCAGTCTTTCTTTTTCATGATAGTTTTCCACACATAATGAGTGTAAGAGGTCCACCTGGGTGAGCTATAAGTTATTATTCTCACTTGAAAGGTCAAAAGGTTCAGATAAGTAAAAGACACTGGTCACAAAAAAAGGTGGTTTGAATTTGATGCATTTTGCACCTTTAAGAAATAATAGGGACCTTATGTAAGGACGATGACGACAGTGAAAAGGTCAGTAAAAAAATGAATTTTCGTTCTTTCAAACTTAATCGCGTATATTTGGACCCGTTCAATATGTCAAATGCAGGTGACTTTTCCTGGAGTTGAATTCTTAAGGATTTTATTCAGGTTCAAAAAGAGGAAGGAAAATTCATCGTTGTATGTTCACGTCCTCCATAAAACGGCTAATTAGGAGGTTTCACGTCGTAGTCGTGCAGTGGACGTCAAAGAAATGTACTAAAAAGCATGATGCACATGCAGAGCTGTTGTTTTGATCATTAAAGTCCTACTGTTTTTTGAAGTCGTCATTGAGGTCGTCGTCATAGATGCTTAAGGTGGCTGAACACAGTTTTGGCAGTTCGTGAGTATATGTCCTTTGCCAAATCATGGCAAGAGAAAGGTTGCAGCTCACAAGCTGAAACTTGGCAAGTGAAAAATATACTGATAAAAGATTTTGACTAGCAGGTAAAATGTGACGTTTTTGTAGTTTCCATGGCAACATGAACGATTAAATACAACCTTAAAATTTCACTTTTGCTCAGTTTACATAAAATTCACTCATTAGATTTTCCTATAAACTTGCACACAGCGTACTATGATTAATCATTACCATTTGAAACTTATTTGACCAAATTTTAACAGACAGGTTTTTAGATAATCAATATTATGATTGTACTGTTATTATTTAATGTGTCACAAAATTCGTCTGTTCAACTTCCATTTTACAGTTCTTATTGTTGAAAGTACGATAAAAGTAAAAATTCTGCCAAATATCACAAAATTTAAATGTCATTGAGTAGATTTTGAGAAATCGTCTTCTGCGTATCATTGCTTTTTCGCCGCCATGTTTGTTTGTCTAATTTAAAAGAAGCTCCATCACGCAAGTTACCGCTGACCGCCCGCAAAACTGTGTTCAGCCACCTTAAGCTCCCTAATATTGTGCACAGTAGACAGGGCATTCTCAGGAAGACTGTGGCATCTACTTATTCACAGCAGCAATATGCTATTTTGTTGGCATGTCAATTCAAACGTGCTCAAGGTACGTAAGAGATGCAACCTGCAAAATGCTAGTCTTCAGTATCAACTTTTTAATGACAGCATGTCTGACCACAGTTCAGATTTTATTGGACATGGGCCAATTTTGGTCAGGTGTTGGAAAATGACTAACCATTATTTGCAGCTCTGGGTGTAGTAGAAAGTTAAGTCTTCAAAAATGAAATAAATAATTGTTCATTTAGCCTGTGTAGAAGACATAGGTTTTGTTAGGGTGAAAGGACACACATGCACAAGGGGACAAAAGGATAGGAGGTATGTTCCCACAGGGTCAGGGTGCAAAGAAAATCATTTTTACAGCTTGCTATTCGGGCAAGCTGAAGCTAGCATTTACTAGCCCAGACGTCATTTCAACTAGTCCCAAAAACGTTTTGACTGGCAGAATTGATTTCACAGTTCTTCTGTTATTCTAATTACTCAAAAAACATGACTTGCCCATCAGGCAAGTTAAAAACAGTATTCACTGGCCCGATAGCAAAATCCACTAGCCCCAGGCTATCGGACACTACTTTCTTTGCACGCTGCCAAGGTGTGCTATATAAAAACTAACCAAAAAACTTACCAGCACCTACCACAGGGGCTATACTTTATTAAACAGACAATTTTCAAGGAAAGTTATTTCAACCTCTTCACCCAATTTGGACTGTTGTGATAGCCACCAATGGAAATATCCATTTGCCAGTATCAGGCAAAATGAAATCTATACAGGAGACTGAAATAACTATCAACCAGAATTATACCCACCCTGCAAGAATGGATGCACAAAGCTGAAGAGGACCTTAGAGAGAAAAAAAGCCATACGATTACTATAACAAAATTAATTGAAAAACAGCTAGATACATTTTTCCTGACAGTTGTTAATAGCTGTTGATTATATATACATGTACAGCTGTAGAACTATGAAATTTCTTTTCATATTGAAAATTACATGTGCTTACCTAAAACAGGCAAATGACTCAAATCTTGTCTGTAGACCAACCCAATATACATACATTTGTACTTTTAAAAACCTCCCCCCTGACTACTTAACAGCAAAGTACCATAGTTTTCATCATTCTAAGCTTGGACCCATCACAGATTTTCACATTTAAACACGATGCAAACAAGACATGTTTGGCTGCCAAAAATTCTGTCATGCCAAGGTTGAAGGTCATGATTTAAAATTGTTTCTGGTCAGTGCATATGTATAAGCTCAATTTTTAGGATTGATGACTTTCACAGCCCAAGGCAAAAGTTAATAACAGTGCCAATACAATCTCCACTCAGCAGACATGAAAGCTTCGATCTTTAAGAATTCAATTCTTTCATCAGACTCAAAAGAATTTTATACTGACAGTCTCTAAACACTCTAACCCAAAGGCCACCAAAATAACTAAACGCTATTTCGATGGCGACTGTTGTGTAAAAGTTTGAAAATATTTCTAATAAAGGATAAAACTTAAAGCCAAATTCTACCAGTTAAACTAATAATCAAGCTTACAAAAGATACATGACTTTTTGTATGGAATAGTTAGCTTTGCCTTTAGTGGATCTAAGTCCCACTCTGAAGACTTCATGAATCAAATTAAAGAGCACGCAACTGGAAAATACCTCTCCATGACATAATGTAGTCAAATCATCGTTTCTTCGGGCTCCTTTTGCCCAGTGAAAGCACTAATAAGCCGACACAAACGTCTAAATTGTAGTTGTCAAGAACTCGCCATTCAAACTTCGCATCAAAACAAACAGGCGTTGCTCGTAGCGAGCGGCCACTTTGTCCCAGTCCCAGGTCGCTCCTGTCACGCCAATCTCCCGACCTCACAACATGATTATTTATTTTTGACATTTTTGTTTTGAAAAAAACGGAAGAAATACAACTAAGAGCAATTTCATATGTTGATAGTTAGACAACGAAAATTGAATTAACAAAAATCAATCAAGAACTTCCGGACAGGAAGATCGTTCGTAGCCTAGTTCCAGATCTCTTGCTGCTTGGAAGAGCAGGTGTTGGAGCGACAAGATGGCGGAAAACGCGCTTACAAAAGCCGTTGACAAAAAATACCCCGGTTTCACTTACGAAAAAGAGGGAGAGTGGAAAGGATCTTTCTGCTTTATCCATGCTTCAGATACACAATTTGGCCTCATAGATTCGTGGAATGGCGTTCCACTTGAAGAGCAAAACTGGGAAAAGGAAATCGTCCTCACGCGCAGAGCGATCGCTGCCGCAAACAAGCTGTCACCAAAACCGAGGTTCTTTGTTGTTTGCGGCGATCTCGTGAACGCTTTTCCCTGGGAAAAATTCAACGATCCACAAGTTGCAGATTTTAAGAAGATCTTCAATGAGCTCGACCCAAATATACCCCTGATCTGTGTTTGTGGGAACCACGACGTTGGCGATTCACCAACACAAGAATCTCTGCTAAAGTACAGGAGCAATTTTGGGGATGACTTTTACTCCTTTTGGGTTGGAGGTAAACTTTTTTGCATTTGATTAGGAAAGGTACAATTTAGGATAAAATGTTAGCAAATTAATTTTACCTGCACTTCTTCCGCAAGGAGGGGACAAGCAATATATTTTCGTCAATTAGAGGTTGTACTCACTCTGTTGTCAATTGCATTTCAACAACCTGTTTTGTTCATTTCAACGTTCTTTTGACAAGGCGATGGAATTTTAATTTTCTTTCCCAGAGAATGCTAAATCCGTCGTGTTTTGAAGAACATCTGGGTTCTTTCATTGACATTTTTGTAGTCTTCTTTTTTCTTTTAAGCTTAAGTGTAAGAAGTATTTTATAACAATTATGCTAGTGGCTGGTTGTTGTCTCTTTTTGTTTTCGTTCGCTTTGTCAGCTTATTAGCGTTGCGTTTTCGTGAAGCTTAACATGACAATATTTTGTTGCCTGCTTTTATTTCTGCTTATTTTTCAAGGGCTTGATAACTTTTTGGAAAAAAAATTGTAAACAATGTCGAGTGTTTTAACCAAGTTTTAAGTGTGACCTTGATACATTTCGTGCTCTTGGGAGTTTCCATAAAACCGGAAGTTTTAAGCTTTCCTGTTCTTAAATACCAGGTGGAATCTGGAATGAAACTATTTGCCTTGCATGTACAGTATTGTATGTGCTACAGGTATAATATAAATATGTTCTAAAGCAATTTTCTTAACATTTTCAGTCAATTTCAGATGGGATTGATTACTGGCATATCTTTCTCAGTCCTTCCCACCCCCCCCCCCCCAGTTTTTTTTTTGTAAATGTAAATGCCTTTTGGTGAAGCAGACCTGTATTATGATTTTTATGACTTACCCTAGTCTAGTGGCTATAAATATCATTTTACACTACAAACTGTAAATAATAAGAGTCTTACAACCTAAAAAATGATTTAACAGTGTTAAATTAATGGAATGCTCTCTATAGGCTGTATACTGCATGACGAAATACAGAAAAACAAAACAAAGCAAAAAAGAATGTAAATCAGAAAAATAATCCTCTCTTAAAACCTGTCCCACCAACTGCAAGGGGTTTGTATTACGTGTATTATTGTTTTTAGCTTTTAATCAAGCACCCTCGAGGGGAGACAGGACAACATGTAAGCGAAGATAGGGTCTTATTCAGTTTAGCAAAATTAAATGCAAGTATCAAGAAATGAGAAAGGATCAGAGTAAAGTACTCTAATTTATTCCTGTTTTGGATGGGCAGGAAATATGACTGTCTGACATCAGGATTTGAGTGATATTATTCAAATTTTATAAAATCACTAAGATAGTATGTGTGCTCTGATTGGCCGAGAAGAGTGTTTGCACGAGAGTATGAAAACATGGTTTTGATGTCAAGATGTCTTGCTTTTTGCGCACTTACCACGCAATCACAAATGTGAAAAAGTTTTTGAGTTAAAAACTTGACAAGTTTACTTTATTTACCCATTCCTTCGTCGGCTGAAACTTGAAAATCTTTACAAACAAGCTGTGTCAATTTTTTTTGCTTAAGCTGACATTTTAAGTGAGGAAAAGCCATATTTTGGAAAGCTTCTTCTTCCAAAACAATAACTGATTACACGTACAAGACTTTGTGTACAAGACTTTGCAACTGTTAAGAGTTTCTCTTTTAATCAGTGTCGCAACAAATAGTTTTGCATTTTTTCTCGGGAAAGTTATTTTATAAAAGCAGTAGAAAGCTCTTTTTCTGTGTTTGCATAGCCTGATATAAACACTCGAGAGGTTGGGAGAATTCTCCACAGTTTACATGTATGCAAACCATCGACTTTGTCTCAGGTTTGCATAACTGTCTCAGATTCTCCCAGCCCCTCTCATGTTTATACCAGGCTACTGTATTTCCTCGAATAATAGCTGTCCCTCGATTAATTGCCTCCCTCGAATAATCGCCCCCCTTTGACGGAAATATTTGAAATAATCACCCCCCCCCCCCCCTTTGCCCCTCTTGCCGTATCTTCTCTTCCTTTTATGACCTCCTTGTCAAGTTGAAGCAGTGCAATGTGAACCAGCAAGATCAGTGACAATCAAGCTCTCGAGGAACTAAATTTGGAATGCTGTCTTTAAAAGCCCATGATCAGTTTATTTGATGTGATTATTTTTTTGATTTAATGGGAAAATAAAAATATATAATGCATATTTAGGGCACTACTAGAGGAGATATGTCCAGGATCGATCTTGTTAGCAAAAATTTGCTAGGAAATGTTTTTCGCAATTGTCACAAAAGAAATAATTGAGAAAAAATTATGTCAGAAAATCACTT
>JBBMOI010000002.1:33440000-33517500 GCA_038088405.1 Porites divaricata | reverse complement strand
CAGGGCTGTCACTAAGAGCCAATGGCCAGGGATTTTCCCTGGCTACTATGTGTGTGAGCCCCAGCAACTCTGATAGGAAACAAAAAGAAAATAGAACCAAAAGAACTTCCTATCTGTTCAATTCCCCTCCTTTAGCAACAGTCCTAAGTGACTGAAGAGGAAGGGGGCTGGGGGCAGGGGCTTAAGTTTTCTTGCGGTTGGCAAATCATGTGAATGAATCTATTCTTCAAAATTTCACTAACACCCATCACTGCCTTGAATATTATTTAGGAATAGACCAATAGATAGCCCAATAGTCTCAATTAGTAGTAAAGTAACTTATTCTTTTTTTTCTTTTGGACTGGTTTGGCCAGCTGACAAATGGTAAGGATTGTTAGTGACCCAGATGAATTGTTCTCTTCTTTCATCTTTGGTGTTTATATTGTATACCAAGAAAAATTACTCATCTGACAAATAGTATTATTAAATCTAAACTCAATAATCCATAGTCTCCAAGTATTAGTTCATCCACTGTGAATACAAATTTTTTTTTTGGTTCACTCATTCACACAACATCATAATGATTGTTTTTCACAGGTGTTTTCTTTCTTGTACTCAATAGTCAGTTTTATAAAGATGC
Source organism: Porites divaricata (assembly GCA_038088405.1). Classification (NCBI taxonomy): domain Eukaryota; kingdom Metazoa; phylum Cnidaria; class Anthozoa; order Scleractinia; family Poritidae; genus Porites; species Porites divaricata. Next base: position 33,516,881 of record JBBMOI010000002.1, on the reverse strand, counting down.
CAGCCAGGTGATGGAACACAAGCAGGAACAAGATCGATGGTTAGATGAACAGCTTTCGTTTGCATCAAGTTGCAGAGCAAAGCACATTGTCATTTTTCAACACATACCTTGGTTCTATGGCAGCCCAGATGAAAGTGATGATTACTTCAATATTGGAACAAATGTGCGTAAAGAGATGCTTTCAAAGATAAAGAGTGCTGGTATTAAGTATGTCTTTGCTGGTCACTATCACAGAAATGCTGGAGGTTTTGACGAAGGTTTGGAAATGGTTGTCACAAGCGCTATCGGCCAGCAAATTAACAATGATAAAGACTCAGGGATGAGAATTGTCTGTGTCACGACAGACAAAATAACTCATGAATATTATGAGCTGGACAGTGTTCCCACCAGTGTAACTTTATGAAACAAAAAAAAAAGTAATGTTGTGTGTCAAGAAGGATTTTGTAAACATCCGTGGAGCAAGTGACTAGACATGGAACAAGTACAGCTGTAATCATCCTTTCACACGGTAATCATGATGGATACAACCTGCACAATAACTGAAGGTTCACTGTACAGGTAGTTTTCCTGTCACCAGAAGCAGCTTTTATAGTTCAGAAAACATCTTGACCTTGTCCAGTTCATATTAATAACATATGCATAAAATGTGTATAAGATTGAATTTAATACAAAATTAATTTATAGCATTATGATCATATGTAGTTTGGTATACTAATTTTATTTCTTGATCGTACATGGTACATCAGTATAAAGTTCCAGTTACTGATCACAATTAAATTGTGATAAATTTTTTGTTGGTATCAAAGCCTGATCCATAAATTAATGAAAACAATTAGGCTGCAATCACTAGTGGCTGATTTTCCTTCTTATACATATAGCAGGTGATGACCATGTACAGTGTTGCCAGGTATACTTACATGTAGTATTCTAACTCAGATTTATTAGGTTATTTGAGAAAAAAAATGATAATTATGTGACTACGGTGTAGATGCTGTCAGTGTTTAATCACTGTCATGGCTAAAGGGCAGGCTTACTGTCAATAACTTAGAATGACTTTAATGACAACCAAGGTCTTGTTATACAAGGGTTTGTGATTTCAAAATGGTTTTTTTTTACAATATTTTTAAAATTATTATTTACTAACTAAAATTAATTAATAAATAAATTATTTGATATTGTTTACCTTTTCATCAGCATAACTTAACATACCTGTTTTTTATTGACATTATATTATTTTATGTGCTTGATGTCATAATCTTAAGTGCATGAAATCAGCTTTGATTTCACTATTTTATTTATTTCTATTATTTTTGCATGAATTTCCTCATTTCTTGGGACAGTCCAATCAGAGATGTCCTCAAGTTGTTACCTTGTTGCTCATTGGAATCTTAGATTTTTTGTAGCTTCAGGCATCATTTTTTTCCTTTTTGTTCAGACCAGCTTGGATCTAATAACTAACAATGATGTGCTGTTGGTCTTATACACTGCATGTACATCTCTTCTATTATTCCCTCTAGTTCAAGGTTTTCGTGCATCTGATTGGTCTGTCATTGTACCAGAATAATCCATATCCCACATATAAAAAATACTATATAAAATTAATAATACTGCTGTTGTAGTCAAGATCACCCATAATTGGATTGCTTCTCAGTCCATAAAATTTCTAATGTTATATTAAAGTGCATTATTTTGAAATATTGTCATTATATCATTGACAGAGTATGGTATATTAGATTTAGGGTAGAGATTTAATTTATATGGAAGGTGGACCTTTTCAGCATACTGTGTGACAAATTTTAAGATACATGACTGTTGTCAGTAATCTTTTTCAATAAATTATAATGGTTGTATAATGATACCATTGCATACATGTGGTTAGTACATACATGTACATGTATATTTCGTGGTTATGGATTGTGTATTACTGATGAAATCGTTTGTAGGAGTGGAAATATGTACATCTGATGTATCAAACCGTACAGTGCAAAAATTATTTCACTTTATTGTGTACAATGTGTTGTAAAAACTCAGGCAGAAGCCTGTCCTACATTTTTTTATTTGCTACTTTTTTCATAGTTAAAGAACCAACCATTCTTATCTATACTCAGTTTTACTGACCTCATAAATTTATGTTTTTAGTTACCCTTGTTGCTTGGTTTTGTTTGTATTGTTATCATTATTTACCTTTTGTAGACACTTAAGTTGAAAATTTATCATAACTATTTTTCTTTTTTTCTTTTCTTTTTTGTTGTTGTTTTTTGGCCTAAAGGATTTTTCGGCTGAAGGAAAGTGGACCTCAACAAAATAATTCCTAGTTTCATTTTAAAACATTAAAAAAAAATACTCAGCACCCATGCCATAAATGACTCATGGAGTAATGGCAAATGCTCCTTGCCTTGTTTCACTAGCAAATATAAGGAAATGTGCCACAGAAGATTTCACAAGACGTCATTGATGGCTTTGTATAAAAAATGTGCACTGTACATTATTTGAATACTATACACTTAGGATTCATGGGCAAATTTTGTAGTATATTTCTCATACATTGTAATTTACCTCATCCTCAAAATGTACCTTTTCTCCCGACCTGACTGACTGCCCCTGGGTCTCCGAGGATGAATTTACCTGTAAAAATGGTTGTCTCCAACAACTTATAGTATAATATTATGAAATACACCAAATCAAAGTCTCCAATCACACCTGAAAGGTTGGCAAAGATCCCAGCAAGTACCCACTGCATGCAATGTCCATTTCACTGACTTTTCAATCTGTCAACAAAATCAGTATAAATAAATAGATCGGTGAATGACCTACTAAAATAATTTGATTTTTTCTGTTTAGGCTACTATTAAGAGCAATATGTTGAAATATGAACACATGTACTGGATAAAACTTTGTTTATTTAATATATAGATCTGTTTGGAGTAGAGGCTCTATGTTAGCAATAATTTTTTTGTGCAATTATTACTGCAATTCTAGAACCTTGGAGAGTAGTGTCTCCTTTGAATAGTGAATAGTGTCCACTTAGAAAAACTGGGAAATTATTCAACATAAAATCACTTTGTACACGGACCTCATTATTCAGCCTTTATGATGTCTGGTTCTTGTAACATTCATTTGGCAATTTGATTATTCTAATGACTATTACAATAATTATTATAGTATTTTATTAGGAATGTTATTAGTGATATTTTGCTAGCTGTCTTTAAAAACACAGATTTGAGCAGATTAAGTGTAAATAAACCTTTTGAACTGCAATGGACTCTTGTTTTCTCTGCAATGCCATACAATCAACATATCATTGTGTTCAGTATGTGAGCGAACTCTGTGAAAAGGCACCTTTCTGTGGTGGTCACCTACAGATAGTTCAACCCCCTTTTACTGTAAAACTACAGGTACTTAGCCATAATTGTTCCCTGTTGCCCCTTTAAGACAAAGCTGATAAGAATGAATTGCAGCAAGGGAACTCTGAACAAAATTGGGTAGTCAGATGTACCCTTCCATGCAGACTTTCTTAAGGGCTTTGTCACATATTCCTTTCTCACTCAGGCTATGTTCTTCCAAGGGTTTTATTGCTTTCAGTGACACAAAGAGAGTGAAAATTAATGAGTCTGTTACCAGAAAGGCACCTCAGTCTCTGAATAACCACGACTACAGTGACAACTTTCTCTCTATCAGATCATTATGGCCGATGATGGGGATTGAACTCTTTTCTCGTGTTAAAACTTTCTTTTGTTCCAAGAAATGTGCATAGCTGTAGAACATGTCAGTGAAAATGATTTGTTCTTATCTGCTTTCAAGAGGCTTTGTGGGTCATTTGGTCAAGGACTGAAAAATCTAGTCCAAAGGATGCAAGTTAAAATCTCACTACGGTAAAAAAAAATAATAATAGTAATACAGTCAAACCCTGTTAATGTGAATGTTGCAGTTAATTTTTGTTTTTTCTTTGTTTCCAACTCATTACCATACCTAAAAACAATGGAAAAATAAAAATTAACTGAAATAAAAAATTAACTACAACATGAACAATGAGGTGGCCATAAAAAGTGTGCATATCATTATGAATTTAGAGAAAATGTAAGGGCTTTCTTTCCCCAGGGACAATAATGAGGTGTTCATATTAAGCAGCTGTCCATAAAGCAGGATTTGACTGTATTTCTCTTTCCCTGCATGAGTGGTGATGCTTACCTACAAAAGAAACTGGCTCGTGGTTTTAATGCAGTAGGTTGCTCCTTTCCAGACTTTTCCTTACTTTCTTCTCTGCAACTGCAATATGAAGCACCCTTAAAGACAGGACAACACTCCCATGCAAAGATTGATAGTGTTCTATCCACCAGTTTTTACAAGCCCAGCTTATAAGCTAGTCATCTACTTAGTACATTATTATGTCATCAGCCTTGACAGACATGAGCCTATCCTTGTGGAATGGATTTCGACTTATTACGTGTAAGTGAATACATTTTATATTCATAGTCTCTGCAGCTGTTTATGGGCAGTCATACAACTCTCCCCCCCCCCCCCCCTCCCCCAAAGGATTCTTTGTATTGCATGACAAAATTGCAGCACAGTAATGGCAGATTTTAAAAATGGATTGACATCAATGTAAAAACACAAGTAAATCCTGTCCTTTTATTAGAATATTGAAAATCTTAAATAACAATTTAATCTCAAACAATAATTTAATAATATTGTTAACTCTTCAGTTTTCTTAATGTGAATACCATGTAACATACATTGAGGTAATTTTTTTAAAGACATCATGTCAAAGTTCAATGGCAATACTGAAATTGCCTTCATAAAAGATACATAGTTATAAATGTAAATTGTAAACATCCTGCAGACTTGTTTCAGGAAACTATGTTTACAACACAACTGTGCAAAACAACGCACCATTAGATTTATCAAGCATTAAATTGAATGAGAGAAATAATAAAACCAAAAAATTACTTGTATATTCTAAAAACAAGTTCAAACAGTGAGGACTTTTTTAGTAATCACAACTGTGATGGCAGGTAAAAAATACCACAAAGCAATTATAATCTTATTACATAAGAATGGCAAGCAAAACAAGCTTTTACACAAGCATACATATTCTGGTGCATTCTACTGAGGGTGCTCTCCATTAACAATCATGTCTCACAGTTAATTTGAAACTCTTCCATACAGAGTTATTTTGTGAACCTAAACACTCCAGTCACTTAAAAAAAAAACAAATAGGTACAATTTGAAATTAAAATGAAAAAGCAAGATTTGTTTCTTCAAGTAGATTTTCCTTGGGGTTGTTGTCATAACTGCTATTAACTCCCTATTGATGCAGATCAGAGGGATATAACCCTGGTTATATGCTTCTGTGCAGATAGAAATAATCCATCATTTATTTGCTGGGAGAACATTACAATAATTATAAAGTGTATAATAAATATACAGTGTATTTACATACAAGATAAATACAGTGAAACCTCTATTAAGCAGACCCTCAATAATTAAGCGAACACCCTCTATTAAGTTAATTAAAAACTTATATTTCCTTTATCACGAACCCCTATTCAGCGGACACCTCTATTAAGTGGACACCTGACTGAATTGACAATAGTAGTATTGGATTACGTCCTTGAAATACGTACTGTAGTCGATTAATTAAGATAAATCAATACATTTAGCTGTCAATAAACTGAAGATTAGACCAACAATCATGCACAAAGTACAGCACAGCTTCCTTAACAACACAGAACTTTATCACTCACAGTACAGAGTAACTGTTGAAAGTTAATCGTTAACAAACATTGTGCAATTTTTACAAACCTCTATTTAGAGGAAACCCTCTATTAAGCAGACACTTGGGAAGGTCCCAAAGGTGTCCGCTTAATAGATGTTTCACTGTAATAGTTAAATGACCACCTCTTAAGAAATAGTAAGTTAAGTTCAAGTAACAAAGTAGCATTAACATCAAAAAAATTTCCATACTGGATGATTTCCACCAGAATTATGGGTAAAGCATGCCAACAGCAAAACTCTTACTACTAATATTATTATTATTTTACTATTGATGGGAATACCAGGGCTGTCACTAAGGGCTGGGAATTTCCCCGGACTTTTGTTGACATGAACCCCACCTACATTCATAAGAACATGGTTCATACAACTTCAGACAAACAAATTTCAAGGATCTTTCAAGGACAAATTACAGTTTTCAGAGACTAAGAATTAATGTAATAAATACGTATTCTTTAACCCCCTCTTGATCATCCTATTGGCTAAAACACATCATGGAGTCATTTAAGATTTTTACTTCTTCAGCCATCACGTCGTTTTATATTACGTGTACTTTCCAAAACAACACTTTGCAAAATAACTGGGTATGACTTGCAATATTGCATCTGAGGTACAGAATAGAAATAAAATATTAAAAGAAACAGACATAAAGTATTGCTCACACACACATTACCCATAAGTTTTACAGGTTCTTACATTGAGGATGAGCTAAATTTTTCTCAGCAAAATAATCCTGTTTTACAGAAAATGGTGGCTGGAGTAAACTAGGTAGTGAATTTCAAGGACTTTTCATGGCCTAATAAAGAAATCAAGTACTTTTCAAGGACCTCGACTGAATTCAAGGACTTTTCAAGATAACAGCTAAATTTCAACACCTTTTCAAGATTCTATGAACCATGAAGAAAGAAACCAAAGGAAAATACATCCAAATAGGCTTCCCATATGTTTGATCCCACCTTCTAATGGCTTACTACCAGCAACTTGAAATCTTCCTGACAGCCTTGGGAATACATTGTACCGTAGATACTGAATAAAGAAAATGTATTTTTCTCTTACAAGATTTAATGCAAAGCTCAGAAAACTGTGAACACTAGAAACACTTCTGGAATGTTACAGGTGTAACAAGTTGCATGGAAAAGGCCAACTGGGCATGAGAAAAATATATTGCCGGCAACAATGTCACATATTAGGTTGTGGATTCGTGATTGATCATAACAAAATAAAAATTCCTGAAATATATCAGGTGTTCACAGCTTAGTTTAACAGTAAGTTGAAATTATTTAAGAACCTGCACAAAAAAGAAATTAATGCCATCCAAAGCAATCTCAAAAGCAAGTGGTCAGCCAATGGTGGCCAGGAATGAGTGTGTCACTCCAGGTAACCATCCACTAGCTGAAACCATTCTTTAGATAAACAACTCCTAAAATGATTTTTTTGCCACATTTTTGTTATCACAAGTATGGTTACTTCGGCTATACAAGCATCCCACAATGGTTACAGCTACATGTTGGAAAACGTTGTCATTTGAGGAAGTGTTTGAGTAAGCAACCTCAAATTGCTGCAATGCCTCATGCTTTCTTGCAACCCGTGTTCCAACAGTGCAACAAAATTACCAGTCAAGTTGTAATAATATTCCACCCTAGTGTGATAGGGCTGTTGTATGACTGTGTAGTTTAAAATCAGAGCCAATTTAGCTTTCTTAAATACACCAAGTTCAAGCCAGGTTTGAGATCATTAAAGAGAGTTCACTCAAATGGTGATTAATCGACAAAATTCAGCAGAGAGTTTATCATAAAGCTCCATTTAAAATAATAGCAATCAAACTTATTTATAAATAAATAAATAACTTATATTAATAATATTAATATGATATATTTAATTATTAATATAATTTAGTATAATTACATCGATGACTATCGAAAATAGAGTGCTGTGATTGGCTAGGAGCTTCGCACTATCCCGCTATAATCACCGCGCGGTGATTAGAGCATTGAAGGCTAGCAGTTTTCAAAATGGCAGCCAGATTTTTTGATGTTTCGGGGTCGGAAATTGATCAATAATTTTATTTTCTCGAATAATCATCAATGTAATTATACCAAAACAATTAGTCACCTCAGGCGACGTGAATATTGGCGAATAGTTACCTCGACTTCGTCTCGGTGACTATTCGCCGATATTCACGGCGACTAATTGTTAAATATTAATATTTTCATATCATTATTTTTTGTAAGACACCATGCAAAACAATGGCTATCCATTGAAGGAAAAGGTTTTGACTGCATGCACAGATTCAAAACATGCAATGAATCTGTCTCTTCGCAACGCATACGATCATCCGAAAAGAAGGCAGTTGAAAACATGTAAATTCAAGACCTCAGTCACGCTATGAATATGCGTTTACACATAGGTCATTGAGTTAGTGGTGCTGGTATCATGGCTGTTTGAAGCACGACTGTCCTCGATGGATGAATCTGACTTTACACTTCTCTGTCTACGTGGCATCTTTCTCTTAATAGAATCCTTGAATTTCTTTAACGAACCACGGCTACGAATCTTCCCTGTTGTGGTTGCGTACTTTCGGTCGTTCCTCTGAAACTGCCCCACATTCACCAGATGAGAATCGACCTCTCCAAAGGACTTGCTTCGTCGCAGTAACTTTTTCTCCGGCTTGTAGTAAAACGCTTGATACTCCAGAGCATCGTTGACTACTCTATGGGCGGCCTTGTGACCGAAATGACCATGAAATCTGTACGAAAAACTCCCTCCATCTTTTCTTTCCTCAGAGTAAACAACAACATATAATTTCCTGTTCTGATCAACCATTGTGATAATCTCGTGCCAAGGGAAGTTTTCAATCGTATTTCCGGGCATTCCAAAGTTGTCTACAGCGAGGACAAGAACTCCCGTTTTGCAAATAGCTAACAAAACTGCGTTCCCGTTGTTATCCGTAGCCCCATGGTGTAACGACATACCGTAGAAGGGAAGACTTTTGGCGATCTCCAAAAACCCCAGTTTCGCTTCGCAAGTGGTTAGTCCCTTATGCGAACGATGCAATGTATGAACCATAGTTTCATATTTATCTTCGCTTATTTCATAGTCCGAGTTTATCCCATTAGGCTGGGCGAAAAATGATCCCAATAAGTCCTCTAAATACCCACGTTTGTGATTCTTGGGTTTAAAATCACCCAGAATAGCTTGGGCAAAGAAGCCATCCAAGGTAGCATGTTCATTGACAGAGGTGACAAATTTGCCTCGAATCAGGGAATCTTTGATTTGTAAAACCAAAAGGTCTAGAACCTCGTTAGGCACACTGCTTACATCAGACGGATAAAATTTGACTGCAAACTGAAAGGAGTAAGGTTTTTTACGCTGTGGTCTTATTTGTCTGTCGAAATCCAACCACGTTAGTTCTCCATCAACCCCGTCAACAAATTGCAGACCAAAGTGGTTCCTCCTATTTGGCGGCAGAGCAAGTTTTTCACAAACACGGTCGAAAAGCTCTTGTCCTTTCGTTGACTTTCTCTCAAATGTTTCCACGAAAAGTGAATTGTCCAAGAGAACAACTTGACATTGAAGCTTTCCCACTGACTGTCTTTTCTCTTTAAATTTAACCGATTTGGGTTTTGTGGTAACGGTCGACGGCATGGCCATCGACGCTTTGAAACCGAAACTCCGCGAAAAACACTGCTTCGCCAAGGCGTTCCAAAATTAACGTTGTGTTCCTTTTCAAAGAATTCTACTTTCAAGAGTCTTCACGGCAAACTTGCTCCCAAATAATGCGTCTTGATTAAAAACTACATATCATCGAAGGGGAGATGTGTGTCACTCCCAGGAGTGTACACTCTGTTGATCCGTCAATCTTATTGGTTCACTTACAAAGACAGCTTTCGCGCGCGAATGTCGCGCGCTTGCTCACACGGAAAAAGGAAACATGGCTGAAAAAATGTCACTTTCATTATATTTTTATCATCTCAATGCGAAGAATGGTCTAGCATCTATTTAATACAGTGGAACCCCGTTAATACGACCACTAATGTTGGTATTACAGGGTAGGCTTAAAGGAATACACCGTGCATCGAATTCACCGTCCTATTAATTATAAACAACCAGCAGGGCTCAATCTCTACCCAGAGCTCTTCTGCGCATTCCCAAACCCGTAAGCACTGGGGTCGAGAATGAATGAGAGACAACACTGCTTCACCTAACGCATGCGCAGTCGTTTTCAGCCCTGCTTAAACAACCGGATTGTAAATATCACGTACAGTAATTTGAAAAAACTTCTTAAAATTTTCGTTCAGTACATGAAACTCTTTTAAAATCCGATTATAAATCGCAGCAAGTGCATTTTAAGTGTACTGTCCGGACTAAAAACAGTACGAGAGTAGTCAATAAAACTGACATGTCACTGGCATTTTAATTTTCTAAATTTCGAACGAGTGGCCGTATTATTAACGGGGTGAAATTAATTTTAAAATGCCCGTATTAACGGGTGATCGCATTAACGGGGTTTTCTATAGGGAACTGTGTATTGCCGTTTCGCCGGGCCGTAATAACAAGGTGACCGTGTTATCGAAGTGCCCGTCCTACCGTAAACGGAAAACCTAACAATTTCAGGAGATGAGGAACTTGTAAAGAAAATGAGCAAGAACATACATAGGAATAATCCTCTCAGGCTCTTTTGAATACCATGTGGCGTGGCAAGAATTTTTTCGGGCCGGACTCTCGCATTTCTAACTCAGTGGGGACTAGATTGAGAGACGCGGAAGTTGGCGGGATTGATGATTGCGTTTTGGAGGAAGTTCCGAACAGATTCCGGTTTGAGGACGGAGTGATTTTCTTGCTGGGAATTAATTTTGCTCATTTCAGGCTCAGTTCAAGTGAATCCTGGTAAATTTTGGTCAGATTACAAAGCGATTACCAAAACTACTAGAATTCCCGGGGTAATTAAACACGAATCGGTACAGGCTACCAGACCTATTGATCAAGCTAATTTATTCAACGTGTTTTTTCACTCAGTTTTTGCCCCACCTGACTCTAGAAGCACTGCTGTATGTCTACCTAGACTCGACGGGATAGCGTCAAACGTGAATTATCTGAATTACGCCTTAGCCCTAGCAACATTCTTAAACAGCTTCAATCGCTTTATGTCAACAAAGCGTCTCTCGGTCTTCCCTCTAAGTTATTGCAAGCTTGTGCTAACGAAATTTCACCTTCGTTATGTAGATTATTCAATTTGTCCTTAGGACTTGGGACCTTTACTGAAATGGAAAGACGCAAATCTTGTCCCTATTCATAAATGTGAGTCTAAGATGATGGTTTCAACTACCGTGGCATTTCGCTTCTTGATGTTCTATCTAAACTTTTGGAAAGACAAGTTTATAATCAGATCTTTAGTATTATTTGCCCCCATCTTACCCACTCAGTGGCAGATGGTTTTTTACCAGGAAAATCCACTGTGTCTCAACTATCCCAAGTTGTTCATCAATTCGCTATGCTCTTGAAAGGAGACAGCAAGTTAATGTTATTTATTTAGACTTTTACAAAGCTTTCGATCGAGTGTCTCACAAAAAACTCCTATTTAAGCTACAAAGTCTTGGTATTGGTGGATCCCTGTTAGCTTGGTTTAGATGATATTTATCTGGTAGAAGACACAGGGTTGTGACAGATAACGAGTCGTCTGATTTCCTCCCTGTAACACCTGGAGTCCCGCAAGGGTCAATTTTGGAGCCCTTACTGTTCTTGATTTTTATCAATGACATGCCTAATGTAATTTCAAAGGAAACATCGTTACCCCTCTTTGCAGATGACTTTAAGGGTGCTTTCCAAATGTCAGAACTGGCCGGCCGGACCACATGGCTGGACCAGTCATTTTAAAAATGAAATAGGCTTTTATCAAGAGTTTTTGCTAAGAAAAACGTGTCCTTCTTGCATACTATTTAGGATTTGACTAATCTGGCTAGATAGTTTTGATTAAAAGTGAAATTCTCATTACGGCGGGAATGATCTGGCCGGTTAGTTCTGACAAACGGAAAGCGCCCTAAGTGTTTTCGGTTAATTCTTGGCTTGGATAAGCTATTTCAGTGGTCTCGTATCTGGGGAATGGAGTTTAATGCCAAGAAGTGTAAGGTTTTAAGGGTGGCTCGTATAAGATCAATCATGATAAGGACTATTACCTAGGTGGAACTAAATTAGACCGTGTTGATGTTTTGGTTAGCCACAATTTGAGCTGGAATAATCACGTTGATCTCATCTCTTCGAAAGCTCAAAGAATGCTTAATCTCCTTTACCGTACATGCAGGGACATAACTGATATTAGTACAAAGAAATTGCTTTATATTGCTTGGGTTCGGTCACGCCTTGAATATGCTAGCGTGGTATGGTCACCTCATACCAAACGTAATATCAACAATTTGGAACAGGTCCAACGAAGGGCTACGAGATTCATTCTTGGTAGGGATTATTCTGAGAACGAGCGCCTTAGTAAATTAAATTTATTACCGTTGCAGTATCGTAGAGAAATTAATGATTTAGTTTTCTTTTTTAAGTGTTTTAAGAATATATATAAGTTAAATATCTTCAATTATGTATCGTTTCGCTCTTGTATTAAACCGCTGAGAAACGTTGATCATTTAACGCTTTATGTCCCTTTCAGCAGGACTGGCGTCTTTAAGAATTCTTTTTTTGTTCGGATCTGTCGCCTGTGGAATGAATTACCTCTTGGTATAAGAGAGTTTACTTTGTTGTCAATCTTTCGTAAGAATTTGTTGGCCTTTTATTATGATATGTTTAATGTAGATGTTTTTTTAATTTTACACTGTTTTTTTATTACTCAATCATTAGTCCAGTTATTGTAATTTTACTAATAAGTGTTTATGTCGCATGTTTTTTGTAATTTGTCTTTAATAATACTTTTTACAATAGTTTTTACATTAATTCTCTATTGCTGGTTTTCAGTGTCACGCCATTCAAAATAGATCAAAATAAAAAACAAAACCGTTCAATAGATAAAGTCCGGAATATGGGAAATGAAAGGAGGTAAATATATAGACCCTCGCCAAGATTAAGGCCAGAAGAATATTCCGTATACGAGATATCCGAAGATACGTTTTACCCAACTTTATAGAGATTTGTATGGAGACGCCATGCTGGTGCCCACCTGGATGGACTCCAACATGGCGGACGGAAATCAACAAAAACATCTGTTACCGAGTTTTGGTACAAAAGTGTGAATTTATTCCTCGAGGAACTCATGAACATTAAAGTAATACTTTGTCTAATACATGAACTATTTAGATAGCAAAATTCTCCGAAATACGTCACTTTTTTTACCTACATGACAGCTTTCTCGGCCGTCATGTAAATGCCACGTCACGCAATAGCTTAGAAATTCAAGCGCACCCTATCACAAAACCAAGAACCCTTTTGAAGGGAAAATTTGTGAGAAAATTAGTTTTCAGCTGCTCTAATACATCATGAAAGTAAAATCTCAGTAGGATCGATAGTTTTGTAGTTTGAATTTTAATGACGTAATGTGAAAACCAACAATATCTAATTGGTGGCTTATTTTTAAGGAGTCTTGTATTCTGTTTTAAGCTAGCCTGCGAGCAAGCTCTCCTATTTGGGTAAGCGAAGTGAGCCTCGCTTCACTCGCCCAAATAGGAGAGCTTGCTCGCAGGCTAGTTTTAAGCCTACCTCAGATTGATCGATCGATTGATGTAGTTGTCATTCTATATGGAAATCTGAAACTTGATGAAATAAATAAATAAATAAATAAATAAATTGAGAACATTTCTGTTTCCATTTGAGTACTCACAATGAAAATACAGTCTGCACGTGCGTCAAATGTTCTGCACTTCACTTTGCCGTCTCGGGACAAAGCGAAACTTCCTAATTTCAAGTTTAGACTGACCCGAAAAAACAATTTTTTTGTTGTTGAACTTAGATACAGTCCTTAGAATTCAACTGGAGAAAAATTCGCCAATATTTGCAAATTGCGCAAGGTTATTTGAATGTCACTGGAATCGCACACAGATGTGGCAATTTCTAATTGTTTTCATATGACTGTAAACTAGCTAATATTAGAAGACCCAAATCACAAAGAACTCGATCGTTCTAAGCCACGTTTAATAATATAAAAATTCTCACTTGACTCCGAGGCTGACTAGAATAAAACAAAAGAAATGAATTATTCGATTTCTTTTGTTTTATAGTCCCTCATCTGTGCGGTTATCGGAGGCGAAACGAAGAGTGGAGGCCAAGTATATATTCAAGGATATACAATTTAATTGTTAAAGGAGATTACACGAGCAAGGCCTAAGGTCAACTGAACTATTGTACAATCACGTCGGGATATATAAGTCGAGCGCGGTTACTAAGTAAGAGGATTAAGGGCTAATCCCACATCCCCCTTTCTAGACATTTTGGTACTTCCATAAGAATGTCTCGGTGCACAGTTCGTTAATGATAGGAAGCAAGTCAATCAAGTATTTCTATCACGAAACGAATCACTTATAACAAATGTTCTTTCAGTCCTAATCAAAACCTAATCTCTTGGGCGGGTTAACTTTTCTTCCGGAACGAGTAGTGGTTCCAGGAACGGGAACTGGAATGGAAGACTTTTGAGCAGACCGTAAAGCATCTTTCTCCTCTGCTAGAACAGGTGGCTGATCGTTAGTAGTTTCAGGAGAATCGGGTAAAGGGCTTCCTGCTACGTACTTTGCTTCTTTAGGATTTGGATTGAGCTGCCGTCTGTTTCTTCTAACAGTTGCGTTACTGTCAGTGTTGAGGAAATAGGAACGTGGCTCTGGTGTTTTGGTGACGACCACCGCGTTCTCTTTACGATCAGGGATATAAACACGATCGCCTGGTGACAGATGACCTAGCTCTTTAACTGCATGTCGTCGGTTGTACTCTTTTGTTTGCTCAGCCTTAATCTTGGCTTCCTTTTCACACAATTTCACTAACTCAGGCCATTGCGGTGTTAGCTTAGATGGGGTAGTTGGAAGGGTGGTGCGTAGTCGCCTTCCCATGCATAGTTCGGCTGGGCTAAATCCGTTTTCAAGTGGGGTAGCTCTGTAAGCAAGTAGTGCTTCATATGGATCGTCGGATTTAGTAAGGAGGTTTTTAGTTGTTTGCACCATACGTTCGGCTTCTCCGTTGCTTTGGGGGTATTTTGGACTGCTGGTAATGTGTGTGAATCCCCAGTCTTCTGCAAATTTGGCGAATTCCGCTGAGGAATACTGTGGTCCATTATCAGAGATCACGGTTTCTGGAATTCCATGTCGCGCGAAAATCGCTTTTAGATGATTGATCACTTCTTGGGAGGTGGATTTTCGAAGTATTCCAATCTCACAATATCGCGAGAAGTAATCTACCACGAGGACGAATTCTTGTCCTTTCCATTCGAATAGATCGGTTCCTACTTTCTGGAAGGGACGCTCGGGTAGCTGTGAAGGAATCATGGGCTCTGCACGATTAGTTTTCGTCTTGATGCAAGTAGGGCATTCCCTGACAAGATCTTCTATCTGCTTGCTGAGATTCGGCCACCAGACACCACTTTTCGCCCTTTCGCGGCATTTCTGTATGCCTTGATGACCTGTGTGTATCTTGTCTAGTACATCGAGCCTTAGCGCTGTGGGAATTATGACTCTGTCGTCTTTCATTAGGATTCCCTGCTGAACAGTGATTTCTGCTCTGTACTGCCAGTACGGTTGGAGTGAACAATTCAGGTGATGTTTCTCTGGCCAGCCTTCACTGCAGAACAGCTTAAGCTTTGAACAAACTTCATCTTCATCCTGATGAAGGCGTATTTCTTGCAAGCGGCGCTCGGTAGTTGGCAGGCACTCCGAATATGTGTGGACCTGACAAAGCTAAATGCAAACGTTTGCCGTGAAACGTATCCACTTCCGAAGATTGACGCCTTGCTAGGAGAGATTGGAGAGTCCACAGTGTTCACAAAGATTGACGCAAATTCCGGTTTTTGGCAGGAGAAGCTAGCAGAAAACTCTCAACTCCTGACTACGTTTCTGTCTCCCTTTGGTAGATATTGTTTTCAGCGACTCCCCTTTGGTTTAAAATCAGCACCAGAACGATTCCAAAAGAGAATGCTAAATGAGCTGGAAGGTTTGGAAGGAGTAATATGCATTATGGATGACATCCTTGTGCATGGAAAGACGCAAAAAGAACATGATGAACGACTTGAAGCAGTTTTAACAAGACTTATCAGAGCAAGAATCACCCTGAATCCAGAGAAGTGCGAATTTTCAAGGAGACAATTGAAGTTCGCGGGCCATAGTCTTAGCTCTCAAGGAATAGGCCCCGATCCAGACAAGACTGCAGCTATCGAAAAGATGGAGAGACCGCAAAATGTTGCAGAACTACGAAGATTCCTGGGAATGATCAACCACCAACAGAAGTTCATCGAAAACCTGTCCGAGAAGACTATGCCTCTTCACGATCTCCTTTCAAGCAAGAACGAATGGCACTGGAGCCAAGCTCAAGAAGAATCTTTCTCTCGCTTGAAGAAAGAAATGACTCAAGCACCAGTTCTCGCTCATTATTGCCCCGAGAAAGAAACTATTATATCTGCAGACGCTTCGTCGTATGGATTAGGAGCAGTTCTCTTACAAGTCCAAGAGAATGACACAAAGAAGCCAATCGCCTACGCTTCGCGCTCTATGACATCTACCGAACAAAGATACGCTCAGATAGAGAAAGAAGCACTCGCAACTACTTGGGCTTGCGAAAAGTTTGCTGACTTTGTCCTCGGTAAAGAGTTCCTTATCGAGACGGACCACAAGCCGTTGGTGCCTTTAGTAGGATCTAAATGTCTCCAGGACATGCCACCACGTATTCAGAGGTTCCGGATGCGACTTATGCGCTACTCGTACCAAATAGTCCATGCACCCGGAAAAGATCTCACCACAGCGGATACCTTATCAAGAGCGCCGCTTCACCGAAGTCTCACGAAAGACGAGAAGCAACTTAATGAAGATTTAAACCTCTATGTCTCACACATAGTAGAGTGCCTGCCAACTACCGAGCGCCGCTTGCAAGAAATACGCCTTCATCAGGATGAAGATGAAGTTTGTTCAAAGCTTAAGCTGTTCTGCAGTGAAGGCTGGCCAGAGAAACATCACCTGAATTGTTCACTCCAACCGTACTGGCAGTACAGAGCAGAAATCACTGTTCAGCAGGGAATCCTAATGAAAGACGACAGAGTCATAATTCCCACAGCGCTAAGGCTCGATGTACTAGACAAGATACACACAGGTCATCAAGGCATACAGAAATGCCGCGAAAGGGCGAAAAGTGGTGTCTGGTGGCCGAATCTCAGCAAGCAGATAGAAGATCTTGTCAGGGAATGCCCTACTTGCATCAAGACGAAAACTAATCGTGCAGAGCCCATGATTCCTTCACATGGTGTCAGAAGCGGGATCCTACAGCAGGAACAAGAAGTAGCGGAAAAGAAATTTGTTTCGCCACTTTATTTCACATCGCGTGAATGAATTCCAACACCCAAGGCCCAAACGAAGAAAGAATCGAGGAATCAAGCACGCCAAGCACGCCAATCACGTCACCGCCCACAGCCGCAGTGGAAACGAGTTCTACAACGGGCTCTATACAGACGGATAACCCACAAAGTGGAAGCGTGAAAATGGCCGCAGCCAATTTTAATATTCCTCCTCCGGCTAAGTTTGATCCCAAAACAGACGATTGGGACCAGTGGATAAAGCGTTATGAATTATTTGAAGCAGCTACGGAACGTGATGGGCTGTCAGATAAAGTGCGCATCAATACGCTTATTTACGTAATGGGAAATAATGCCGCCGACATTTATGACAGTTTCAAACTGATAGGGGAAGATCTCCAATACGCAAATGTCAAACAAAAATTCAAGGATCATTTTAAAGGAAAAGTCGCTTTAGTCTTCGAGAGAACACAGTTCGTAAGACGCTTTCAGCAAGACAAAGAATCTGTCCTCACCTTTATAGAAGACCTTCAGAAAAGAGCCGATCTCTGCTCTTTTGGGGACCTTCGTGACCAAATGGTGCACACTCAAATAATAGCTGGTTTGCGTGATTCTCATCTCAGGCGACGATTGATGGCTAATGACAATTTAACTCTGGATCAAGTAATTAAAGAAGTTAAATCCGCCGAAATCACGAAACATCAAGATCAAATTCTTCAAAACAACTCAAGTGCCGCCGACATATCGGAAATACATGACAGGAAAGTTCCAGATAACAAACGTCGAAGTCCAAAACCCAAGCATTTTGGAGGATCTTCGAAAACGAAGCAAAAATCGTGTTACAGATGCGGAGCTCAGCCAGGTCACCCTCCTCAGCGTTGCCCAGCCAAAGATGCTACCTGCAACGCATGCAACAAAAAGGGTCATTATTCCAAGGTCTGCAAATCTTCAAAACGCGTCCATAGAGTTGGCAAAGATTCGGACGAAGAGGATATCTCTGTAATGACGGTTAAAGACGTTGTCAACACAGTCGCGACATCAGAGAAATGGCGTACCAATCTATTAATAGGAAACTCCGAAATAAATTTCAAGATTGATACCGGCGCGGATGTCACAGTTATTCCAGAAGAAGTCTTTCGCCACTGCAACTTAGGAAAGCTGCACTCCACCTCCAAACGACTCTTTGGAGCCGATCACAATGGTCTTCGTGTTATGGGAACAGTTCGTGATACTTTATCCCTGGGAGACACGTGCGTGACGGAAGATATTTATGTTGTCAAAGGTTTAAAAGAGCCTCTTCTGGGACAGCCAGCGATTGAAAAGCTAAATTTATTGGCTAGAATCAATGAAATCCAAAGCCAAGGATACGAGGACAGAATTAGAGCGAAATACCCTCAACTGTTCCAGGGACTGGGAGAACTCGAGGGAGAATATGAAATCAAGTTGAAGCCAGACGCTCAACCGTTTGCAATCATGACCCCAAGACGTATTCCATTACCAATGAAAAGCAGAGTAAAGGAAGAACTTGCTAGAATGGAGAAGCTGGGAGTTATCAGAAAGGTTGACAAGCCTACAAACTGGTGCGCTGGAATGGTCACAGTACCTAAATCAAACGGAAAACTCCGAATGGAGGCGTGGGTTCGTATCCCACTTCTGACACCATGTGCGGTTATCGGAGGCGAAACGAAGAGTGGAGGCCAAGTATATATTCAAGGATATACAATTTAATTGTTAAAGGAGATTACACGAGCAAGGCCTAAGGTCAACTGAACTATTGTACAATCACGTCGGGATATATAAGTCGAGCGCGGTTACTAAGTAAGAGGATTAAGGGCTAATCCCACATCATCCTCGTAGCCAAGTTTGAATTTTAATAATTGAAGAATCCACGGTAGTCCTCCTGTAGTCGTCTATCCCACAACAGGAGCCCACAACTATGATGAATTAACCCAATAAACGAGTCTGTAATAAGCAAAAATGTAACTATATCAGTTAATTGTATCTATAATGTTTTACTGTCCACCATCTTCTCGCAACCACTAATACGGCTGAATCCTCGACCAAGCGGGCGGGCACTGAGATGGTCCTAACTTTTCTGCTCGGGTTTCCCGCGTTGGTCCCGCAGGAAAAAAAATTATCTTTGTACCGGGGGTACATTTAAGAGGCTGTCCGCGTAAGAACCGATAAGGCAAATTTCGGTCTATTACGGATTGCCCTGATTTTTTCAGTGGAAGATACCTATCCTATCCCATGGAGAAATATCACATTTATTTGGACCAACTCATTTTTTTCTCTATTTTACAGGAAGATTTTCTAGGTCACCTGAAACTAGCCAGTTTGCCATCGGAACTGGTGCAATTTTGGTGAAACTTAAGGGCTTTGTCAAACCTACCTTACAAGGCCGAATAAGCTGATTATTTTACACACAAAATTGTTAACTCTGGTTAATAGTTTCAAGGTTTAATGGTTACATTCTGTGGAAAGTTGGCTGAGATATGATTTTTTTAAAATGACCTTTAATTTGCTCAGCAGGAAAAGTAATTTGCATAACTAGAGCTGAACGGTAATTTCGCAAAAGTGGCACCTGACCCAGACTCAAGTCTATGATAAATCAGAAGTACTAAGACCAGTCTACTTCTTAATGCAATAAAATTTGTGGGCACTCTTCTTTGTGTGCTGTACAAAGTTCCGTTAATGTTCCAAAATTCGCCATTTTGACAGCAAAGCAGGAATTGTAACGGTCCGCACTGATCGACTAATTTCCACAGTTTTAACGTTTCTAATTATCGCCAAATGTCATTAGACCCTTTAAATGTTGGACTTTTGAAAATATGTGGAGAAAACTTAGTAATCGCTTTTTCTTGTTATTTTTTTCTTGTCGACGATGAACGTGACTTTATTCTTCGCATGCAAATTAGCCTTAGATGCGTCGTTTCAACAAATTGACATGAAACATAATCTTTACATTTCACATTTCTAAAGGGGAAATAACTCTTCTTTCCACAGAAAAACACAAACCATGACTTAGAATCCCCTTAAGGTCTGTTTTTTTTTTTTCAAAGAGGAAGAAGCAGCTGAATGATATATCATGATATACAGCGTATGTTTGCGTGGCTTAAAATAATTAAATTACTGTGGCCTGTCACGCATTCTTAAAGAGGGTTGGTCGATTAGAAAATGTAGTGACCAATTCTATAATATTATCATCCTTTTTTAAATGATAGTTGTTGATAATAAGAAAAAAATAAGAGTTAAGTTGCAAGGTAAGTCCTCTTGTCAGCACAATAAAATTTGTGGGCACTCCTTTTTGCGTGCCTTAAAAATAGCGTCAACGTCGAAAGATTTTTAAAATGATGATATTTGCTTATCAGAAGACAGTAGATGTTTGTATATACCCTGCGAGCAGTGGTTTCTCCAGGCCGGACGCTACGGGAGAGAAACCACTGCGAGCAACCGTTTGATTTTCCATCGAGCATGCGCGTGCACGTGACGCCTACGTCAAACGACGTCACTTCCTCTTGATTCAAAAGCGATTCAAAGCGAACGATTCAAAAACTTTTGGACTTGCAAAAATAATGTCGAAATTGCATTCCTTTTTCAATGACTCAACGTTTTCAGCTTCTAGTTTGCAAGATGAAAGACCAAAACGTCCACACTCTCTTATCTGGTCCGCGACTAATGACTTCAGAGGAGAAATAACAATGATAACTGGTCGGTCTTTGTTTATTTCCTTAGCCAAAAGAACAGCCATTTGATAGATCAAGGATTTACCATGCCCCGTAGGGAGTACGGCGAATGTGTCTTTACCTTTCGAAAAAAGAAAAAGGGCCTGTCGCTGTTCCTTTGTCAACTTACTTATGCCCAAAGAATTTAAGCCCTGCAGGACGGAAGACAACGCTTTTTCCATTCCTCTTTGGATACAGCGGGCTCGTTTTAAGGACAGCAATTATAACGTAAGCAAATGCGCGAGAGCCTAAACTTGTTTCGAAACAGGTTTTACCTGTTCAAAATTAATTTATTCGTCCACAGCGCTGGACGGCGGCTCGATCAAAGAATCAAACGGTTGCTCGCAGTGGTTTCTCTCTCGTAGCGTCCGGCCTGGAGAAACCACTACTCGCAGGGTAATCGGTAACAGAAATGAAACGGGAAAAATAGTTCCTTTTTTCAGTGAATACACACAAAAGGGATTATCTTTTAAGTTTTTGTTAGGGTATGACCTCCGAATTCCCACAATGATCCGTTTTTGGTTTCAATCTAATTGAATTTGTAATGCAACAGGTGCGAGTATCAAATATAATTATGTCAATGAAATCGCCGAAGAGATCAATTGTGAAAAATGGCTTATTCAGCTATTTCATCAAGCTGTTCTTTCTGCGAGATCGTAAAGGCAGAGTTTGGTCCCAGTAGGGGTGTGGAGGTGTGGATCCATGCACTCTGCGACCAAGACATTTCCCTGACGTTAAGTCGCACTTAGCCAGCTGTCACTTGTCTAAGTGTAGCAAAGTCAATGAAAATGGACTCATTTTAGCGAGTGTAAGTATTTGAGGCTTTGCAGGTATTCGGAACTGAAATGACAATCTGCCCAAGGCACAGACAATAAATAGCCTTTGAACATACCCCCTCCCCTCAGGAAAAAAGGGCCCCTTCTCCTAGGGGGCTGGGAGTGGTGTGTACACAGGCTAACACTAAAATGACAATCTGCCTAAGGCACGGACACCTACTTAGCAGGCTTTTGCGAGCGCCAAGGTCTTGTTAATAGGCTCGATTGGAAGCCGCTGTTCTGAAAAATGAGCCCCCAACGGACCGGGAGACGGCAGAAATCGAGCCTAAGGTCTTGTCAATACCCCGGTCATACTCTGGATCACACTGGCAAAATAACTACTGTGGCAGGAAGACATGTCGTGAATTTCCAGATAGCTATCGAAATAAGTCAAAGTTTTGTCCCATCACGTAAGTATCATTCTTTTTTCTTCTTCATGCAAAAAATGTTCTAAACGTACAGAGATATTCTAATTTCTCTATTCAACATTTTATCTTGCGATGTTTTCTGATGTTCGTTTCCTGTTTATTTGAGCTTGCAAAGATAGTTTATTTATTTCTATTTTTTGACAGCCGGTAATCTTGCCCTAATCAATTCTTACCTTTAAAATACTATATATAAAGGTTATTCCGTGTGTTGTAAAACATAGTTTTCTAATGATTGTTTAAATTGAAGAGCATTATAAAATTAATGGGAAAAAAAAAAAATTTCTACACGGAGTCAGGATTCAACCTCTTCTCCAGGGCTTTCCCGCCCCTGCCATTTTCTAAGAGGATTGTTCTGGCGACGAGGCTAGGAGTGATTGTGGTCGAGGTGTCGTTCACGTGACTGTATGAAAAGTATTTCATTCTTGTAATAAAAATATTTTCTTTGAACTTAAACATGTCTCTAGTTTTGCAAAAATTAATGAGACTTGAAAGTACCTGAATGTTCAGTTCAACTTTATATAGCCGATTTGCTCCTCCTGTTGCAAGAAACTTGACGCCAAAGGGTCGGGAAGAGTACGATGAACAGTGAGCAACCATGTCCACACCTTTGCCGGAGAGGTTTATTGGACAAGATCAGTCTCTGTTTTTCATGTTTTGATAACAAAAATTTCTCCAGATTCCTGTTTTTTGTTTTTGTTTTTATATTTGTACCCTCTTGAACAATGTACCATCCACCCTCTCTCCCTCCTTTTCCACCTCTACTTTTACAAGCATTTGTACTTAAAGGGGTGGAATTTCTCCTGTGTATATTAATTTCTGAAAAATTAAGTCCTTCTACTTTTTCCTTAAATTCTTAAACTTAGTTCTTTTTTCTTTAAGAACCAGGGTCCTAAAGTGGTTTAGGGCTCCGGGGCTGGGCTCCAGGGCTCCCGAGAAATTGATCAAGGGCTCCAAGCTCCGATATACTTTTTTGCTTTAATCCAAAAGCAAATCCTACAATTGAGAAAATACAGCAATTTCTATTTTTTAAACGCTGATTTTATGTTTTTCTCCACTCTACTCGTGTTTCACAGTTATCTAGAGTTATTTATCAATCATGATCAATGGATACGTTTATATAATATTTGACACAGTGAATGACGTGCAGGGTTGGAAGGTTAAAACGCGGCAAGACCACAATTTCTTTCATACCACTATGTGACAGATCCAAAAGTTTGAAAAGTTTTTCTTCGTCGTGGCATTTTCGTCAGTAGTTTCAAGTGAAAAAAAAATCATGTCGATTGCAGAGGAAGAAAGAGAAGGTGAAGGATCCAATGAGCCTACGTTGATCCTCTATGTGGATTTTTCCATTGTCTAGGTAGGACAAACGCTTAAAAACCTCAATCAAGTAGTGCAAATCTCAGTAATTTAGAGTTTAAACCTGTATAAATGATTGCAGTTAAAAAGTGTGGATTGCAGCGCACGCCCAGAATAGCATCAGTACAATGAAAAGAACTCGAATGTTAGTTAGCCTCAGTCTAGTTTACTGGTTTTTTACTATCTTCGTTCCGAATCCCAGCAAACAACAAACAAAGCACGGGCTCCGCAGCAAACGTTTTGAGGGCTCCCGGCTCTACAGTAAAATAATATTAGGGCTCCAAGCAACGAATCGATGGGGCTCCGGGCTACGAGGAAAAAAACATAGTCAGTTCGACGTGGTAATGCTAACAAAATCTTGTGTCACTTTGAAATACATGATTCAAATCCAGGGAAAGAAAAGGAGACCTAATTGACAAACTTTCGTCTTTCATACAAGAGTGCACGTGCTTTTCTCCATCTGCTCAGGAGTGAATACAGGGATCCTTAATTTAGTGTGATTAACAGCGGGCAAAAACGTTTGGGATTACCGTAAACAAAAACTATGCCTTTTTCGGCATGCCAAATTCCTAATTTTTACTGAAATGTTGCTAATTGGATGGCGATAAACACAATGCTCTGTTAATACCACCCTAAAGTTTGTAGGGTAGCCTATTGTTGGTTTTCACATGACGTCACTAAGATTCAAACTAAAAAAGTATCGATCCTACCGAGATTTTACTTTCACGATGCATTAGAGCAGCTGAAAACTAATTTTCATACAAATTTTCGTTTCAAAAGGGTTTTTGGTTTTGTGATAGAGGACGCTTGAATTTCTAAGTTTTTGCGTGACGCGGCATTTACATGACGGCCAAGAGAGCTGTCATGTAGGTTAAAAAAAATGACTTATTTCAGGAGATTTTGCTATTTAAATAGTTCATGTATAAGAAAAAGTATTTCTTTAATGTTTTCTGAGTTTCTCGAGGAATAAATTCACGCTTTTGTAGCAAAACTCGGTAACAGATGTTTCTGTTGGTTTCCGTCCGCCATGTTGGAGCTCATCCAGGTGAGCACCAGCATGGCGTCTCCATACAAATCTCTATAAATTTGGGTAAAACAGTTCTTCGGATATCTCGAATACGAAATATTTCTCTGACCTGAATCTTAGCGAGGGTCTTTGTACATGTAGTTCCTTTCATTTCCCTTATTCTGGACTTTATCTATTAGACGGTTTTGATTTTTATTTTGATGTATTTTGAATGGCGTGACACTGAAAACCAGCAATAGCCGAGCTCTCGCTACCGAAAACTTTATTCCTAACGAAAACCGCGCTATCAAGGAATCGATGAAGGTATATAAGGTATTGCGAAAGCGGTCTCCGTGACCCGCTTCTACACAACGTGTTAGGATATTTCGCAATCGTTATAAATTAGAACTAATTAATATGGGAATGGATCTAGGAAATGTGTATGTTGCCAAAAGGACTTTGCAGGTGTGGTCCTGTGGTGTCGCACTGGTATTCCTGAAGTTGTTTGTGAACTAATAGAGAGGGGGGGCTTATTTAATTTAGCGAAATACATCACCTGTAGCAAAAATACCGTGGTATAAGACAGAGTAGACTTACGCGTTGTACAGAGAGCTAGAGCGCAAAATTGAGAAAGTTAAGCATAAGAAGTTGGAGGTCATGCCGCCGAAGAGCAAAAACAATATGAACTTCCAGCCTGAATAAATCATAACTGATCAGTCCACGTTAATCGTTAATTTTTTTGTGAAGAATAAGGATTGGGGGAGGGGGAGGGGGGGCTTAATAGAGAGGGGGGGCTTATTAGCTTTCCTCCTCTGAAAAGGGGGGGCTTATTAGAGAGGGCGGGCTTATTTGAGAGGGGGGGCTTAATAGAGGATTTACGGTATTTTAATTCGCGTAAACATATCTTCTTTTGCTGCTTCTTCGTCGTAAAAGAAACAGACCTAAGGGGATTCTAAGTCGTATACGTTTCGTGTTTTTCCGTGGAAAGAAGAGATATATTTCCCTTAAAAATATGAAATACAAGGGTTATATTTTCTGTCAATTTGTTGAAACGACGTAGCTAATTAAGGCTAATTTGCATACGGAGAATGAAGTCACGTTCATCGTCGACAAGACCCTAGAAAAAGCGATTACCACGTTTTCTCCACAAGTTTTCAAAAGTACAATATTTAAAAGGTCTAATGACATTTGGCGATAATTAGAAACGTTAAAGCTGTGGGAATTAGTCGATCAGATACGGACCGTTACAATTCCAACTTTGCTGTCAAAATGGCGAATTTTGGAACATTAACGGAACTTTGTACAGCACGCAAAGAAGAGTGCCCACAAATTTTATTGCATTAAGAAGTAGACTGATCTTAGTACTTCTGATTTATCATAGACTTGAGTCTGGGTCAGGTGCCACTTTTGCGAAATTACCGTTCAGCTCTAGTTATGCAAATTACTTTTCCTGCTGAGCAAATTAAAGGTCATTTTAAAAAAATCATATCTCAGCCAACTTTCCACAGAATGTAACCATTAAACCTTGAAACTATTAACCAGAGTTAATAATTTTGTGTGTAAAATAATCAGCTTATTCGGCCTTATAAGGTAGGTTTGACAGAGCCCTAAAGTTTCACCAAAATTGCACCAGTTCCGATGGCAAACTGGCTAGTTTTAGGTGACCTAGAAAATCTTCCTGTAAAATAGAGAAAAAAATGAGTTGGTCCAAATAAATGTGATATTTCTTCATGGGATAGGATAGGTATCTTCCACTGAAAAAATCAGGGCAATCCGTAATAGACCGAAATTTGCCTTATCGGTTCTTACGCGGACAGCCTCTTAATAATTCCTTTATTGACCACGCTAGATCAAGATAGCAGGATATTGGCCTCGTCCTTTTTTTACTTTTTATTTACCTCGACTTCGACTCGGTCGTGATAAAATGCAAGATATTCGAAGGACCACTTGAAAACTCGAAAAGAACTCGGCCAATGCACAATACTGACCAGCAATCTTGACCCTTTCACCCCTCTGAGGATAAAAGAGACACGCGCGGCTGCATCAAAGGCTATAATTTACATTAGTACTTTGAATGTATATTGTACCTGTTTGATTGTAAATTAAAACAACAGTTTTACACATTCCATAGTCACTATACAACTGGCTATAGATTTATTAGTTGGCGCCCACAAAGCAAAAAAGATAAATAGAAGTCAATATCTTAGTAGAACATTCAATACAACTTCCCACGTCTTCAGTTTTCTTCATCATTCTTCTTAAGGTTGTTATGTTGGACCAGTTAATGTTGAAAACTTATTGAAATCAACTTGACCTAATGCAATATCATTAAGGACGCGTGATCAGGTCAATTATTCAGACTTTATTTAACTTGTGATAGTTTGCATAAAAATACAACAGATTTTTATCAACGCGAGGAAACATAGCAGCACACGGAAAAAGTTTTCCTTTCAAAGTAGTCAAGATGTCTTTCAAGTTTTTACGGGCTTCGTCAAGTGTGATTGAATGCCACGTTGTTCTTCTTGATAACTCACAATTCGTCACTATGTTTGACGAAGGAACGGTTCTGGGAGGCGAGCTTTTCGAAAGAGTGTGCGAAAGACTTAAAGTCCCCTCGTATGACAGGCAATACTTTGGTTTACAGTACATTGATACCGAAGATGGAGATGTCAACTGGCTAAATCTGGATAAAGAAATCCGTCCACCCAGAAAATCAAATCCGATGATATACCAGTTTGCAGTGAAAGTATTTCCCAAAAACCCTCTTCAGTTGGATCAGAACATGCAAAAACAGATTCTTTTGCAGTTGAAAGGGTTGATCAACAGAGGAAAGTTCAACCTGCCCGTAAGTAAACATGCGTCAATCGACGGCTTCTTCGCGCAAGCCATGCTCGGAGATTTCATCCCCAAGCAACACAAGCCGGGTTATTTAGAGACTTTGCTCGGAATATTCTATTGTCCTCCAACCGGTATAAACTCCCATGGGGACATCGACGAAGAAAAATATGAGCTTATGGTGCGGGATTTGCATAAATCTCACCGCGGGATGACCCGAGAGAAAGCTGTGTCCCATGCCCTTAATATCTGTAAGGAGTTGCCCAGCTATGGTACCCGTGTGTACTATGGAGGGACTGATCTGGACAGCGGGGATGAGGTCGTTTTGTCCGTTTCTGTTCAAGGAATACGCATCTGCCAGCTAAAGAACGAATTTCCTGAAGTCGGCGAAGTATGTCACCATTTCCAGTGGCGCGACGTTATCTCCATTCTTTGTGACGATGCTAAGTTGTACGTGCACCTAGCAGAGGCAGCTGATGATAACGACGAGGACACGTCATGTCGCGCGTTCCGTTTCAAGAAAGGCTTGTACAGTCACAAGGTCGCCCATCGCTTTAAAAAGGACGCAGAAAATCACCAAAACTTTTTCTTTGAAGAGAACCCTGAAAGAGCAAGGACCATGAGAAGCCTCTCCTTGGATGTGAAATCCTTGAAAGGGATTCGTAATCTGCGTTCAGCATCAGTAGGATCAGCCCGTCAGTTTCTTGCGTCTAAAATGACTCTTCCTTTCAAGAGACAAACAACGAAGAAGTAAGGAAGTTGCTAAACGATATGATCGGTGTATTTGTAAGCACTTGAACCAGCCTGAGCAAATCATTCTCAATAAGCTAGGCCAGGCATAGTTACAAAGACAAAAAAAGGACGATGTTTATACTGATTTTTTCCTTTGGCTTTTTGAGCTTGAGTTGTTTTATTAGTTATTCCCAACATATACTTTCAACGCCTATGTGCTGATATTATCCTGATTGTATCCGTTTGCTGGGGTAATTCTCACACAGAAACGGGTTCCCGTGGTTCCGTCAATGGATTATCAACAAGGGTCCTGCAGATCCCGGTTGCACTTAAGATATGTCAGATAGGTTTTTTATTTGTGGAATCCCTGACTTGATTAAATAATTTTCGTATTTAATGTTCATTGAATTATTTGCAGAAAATTGCTTGAAACTCATAGACCATTCCTGATCGTGAGTAGTGCCATCCACGTTTGGCTCTACTACGTTTTTGCATAAATATGCGGACGACTCCACCATAATTGCGCCTGTGTGGAGGAATAGGGACCGTTCGAACGAGTTAGTGAAGCAGTCAGTCTTAGAATGGTAAAAAAACAATTGTATAACCTGTAATCCTGTTAAAAGTAAAGAACTTGCCTTTTTGAAAAAAGGCAATGCACAGATCTTTGATAGAGTAGCTGGAATACCTCAGGTCAAGGATCTTGTTTTGATGGGTGTTACTTTTCAAAATATTTAAAATGTCTGACTCAGCAAAACCAAGGCAACAAACCAATGAGTGGTGACGGATCTCCCAGTTGTAGACCTGGATCGATACAATTAAACCTGTAGAGAAATATAAAACGGCAAACTGATCCTTACGGCAAGGCGACGAAGAGGTAAACAAAAGAATAAAACAAATATATATATATTTAAACAAAATAATTGCCCAATATTTCGGTTTGAACACAAACCTTCTTCGGGGGCTAAAAGAAAAATGGAAATAAAAGCAAAAGTTCGTTTCAAATAAGAATCTGAAAATGTGACAATAAAAACAATGGATTGTTACTGGTATAGGAGACCAGGTGGTATCATATATCAGTGAGATTCGTGACGTCTGTTTATTAGGGGAGATAATGTGTTCCCTTTGTGTATCAAATGAGCTTCTCGAGCCTTTCTCACTGCATCACGGTTGCTGCGTATGAGTTCAAGTGGGATTAGAATGACGTCGTTGATTGAATGTCCAGCTTGATTAAAATGTAACAAGAGACTCTGATAGTCTCTTGAATGTAAGGAGACAGGAGTGGGATCAGTGAGTTGTTGGATGGATCGGCGGTGTTCTCCAAATCGTTCATTTAGTTGGCGTTTGGTCTCTCCGATGTACTGGCATTTACATTTGTTGCATTGAATTAAGTAGATAAGATTTTGTGATTTGCAGGATAAGTGGTCAATGGTTTGGTTCGGTTTGATTCGGTTTGTCTTCAAACCAAAATATTGAGCAATTTGTTTAAATATATATATTTTTTGTTTGATTCTTTTGTTTACTTCTTCATCGCCTTGCCGTAAGGATCAGTTTCCCGTTTTATATTTCTGTTACTTTTCAGTCGGACACCAGATTTAACATTCATGTAAAAAATAAACTCACAAAAGCAAACAAGTCCCTCCACGTGCTCAGGAAGCTTAGAAGAGACGGGTACAATGAGAAAGAAATTGACTACCTATTCAATTCTATTGTGACTATTGCACTACCTAACATCTCATACGGGCTTGCGGTGTATGGAGCGGCTAAAGCTGAACTAACAACGATCCAGGGTTTTTTAGATAGATGTAAGAAGCGTAGGTACATCTCGAATAGCATTGATATCCACGATCTTTTAGAAAAACAAGATAAAAAAAAAAAAATACGCACTAAAGTTATGGGCTTAGAGGGTCACCCGCACTATGACATGTTGCCAAAGGTTAAGAACACTAGGTACCACCTTAGACGAAAATCAACAATGAAACCTAAAGTAAACAAGACGCGTTTTATGCGTTCTTTTTTAAACCGCCTGATTTTTAAATACGAGTTGGTTCTTTAATTTTATTAGATTTTAATTGCCATGTCATGTAACAAATTTTGTAACATGGGATATGTATGTTTATCTTATGAAATAAAGACCTATTATTATTATTATTATTATTATTATTATTATTATTATTATTATGTTTTTCGAATAAACAAGAACAGCAGGGGCGTAGCCAGGATTTTTCAAAGGGGGGGTCAAAGAGGCAGAGCTCTCAAGTTGATTTGTTGGGAAAGAGTGAGATCTTGTGACGCCACAGGCGTCACCCCACTAGGGGTGTCTGGGGGCATGCTCCCCCAGGAAATTTTGAAAAATGGAAGTAGCTAAGACGTGTTTTCCTTCATTCTGAGCAGAAATATCATGCTTTAAAAGTCGGAGTCCGACTCTGAACTGGAATCCGCCATTATGTGTGGATGCTCAACACGTTACCGGGTCAGCATATGTGAACATGCGCAATAGTCATGAAAGCCACTGGCCAGAGAAACGCTGGCTCTGCACAAGAATAAAGTGTTCGAAGCGAGTACAAACCAAACAAGGACTTAAATTATATCATAAAATATAGTTTGTTATAAAGGAACTTCACTAAAGGAGCAAGGAATCTCAAATGCGTGAGAAATAATACTTTCAGCGTGAGAGCGTAAGACTGAATTTGTTTGCGTGAGACTTGAGAGCTCTGCAGAGGCTAGTCACCAGATCACCATCCGGGGATCGCCGACTACAGGGTGTCGCAAAACTTCGTTCCTCTAATTTCATGCTCTATAGCTTTTGATCAAAACTTTATTTTTACATGAAATTTTTAGAAGATGTTTATTTCTCTATCAAGTACGTGTATTCAGAATTTCAGTGACTGGCATGCCCTTTTTGTTTTTTTATCACATTCTGTAGCCGTTGCGGCATGAAGTAGACACAGCGTGTAGACCCACAAATGATCTATTTTGAGCATTTTATCACTGGTGCGCAGGATCCAGTTCAACCCCCAAACAATATTTGTTTAGTTTAGGCAGCTGAAAAAGTATACTTTAGGCATTCATCCAAAAAAAGATAATCATTCCGGCCCCCTTCCATAGCAAGGCATTTGTACTTCTTTACAAATTTGAAACGAGCTGGGCGTTAATTGGCAGACTAAGGAGAGGTTTTTTTGCCATCTCAGGGGCCTCTAATTTTAAACATTTTAAGGATCTTTTCATGACCCTTTTATTTGGCTTGCTAACTATGTGAGACTGAGCTTCCTTGTCGAGTCTCCTATTTTGTATCTAGCCTTCTTTAAAACTATTTTAGCTGCTTTATTCAGGGCTTTTGGTCTTCCCCTTAGTTTCTTGCCTTCAAAACCTTCATTTCTCCATCACGATCATTCTACCACCCAACATTCGGATTTTTCCAGTTTTTTAGCAATTTCTACAACAGAGGAAGGAGTTTGAGCAATTCGGGCTATTAAATACCAAAAAAGTGGCTGCAAAATATATTCGCGCATGCGCACCTTTGGTGCGGAAGTACACAGATCGAATATTCGAGTCAAAAGATAGGACAACAAGTATGGAAATAGTGAATTATATTCAAAGACACAACTTTTGTTGAAAAGATTTGCTTACCAAGTCCAATCGTACTGGAATACAGACTTATAAAGTAGAGGAACGAACTTTTGGGACACCCTATATATGTGGTTAAAACCGCTGCTTTCCTTCCTACGTGGTCTTGTAAGATGAGGTAATCCCCCAAGGGACCTAGGGTTAGGACTCAAACAATAGGCCGCCATCTTGGATTAATTTGCAAGACAATGATTCCCCAACAGTCCCTGGATGCTGCTAACCAGAGTTAAATTTCGTCTGCGCGCAGGCTAGAAGATTCTTGATGATTTGGAAACTTTAGTGTTCTGATGATCTTGTCTTCAGGCGTCCTTTTTTCTGCTCAGCACCAGAGCTCTTATCACCTTCTTCTCTCCTTTTTAAAAACGTTCTATTCGGGTTTTAAAGTCCGTTTATCGGTTTATTGTAAGTGTTGGGTTAGCCCGGAAATTCGGCTGATATTAGTAGCCAACCAAACTCTCCGAAAATAGCATATTATATATATTTGACAAGTATTTTACTTAGGGGACGTTATAATAGCTGTATTATTTGTGATTCTTGAATTAAATTATTGAATTTATCATTAATATCTTACCTAATCATTGAACTCATCGAACATGACGCCGTCTTGTAATGTATTTTATCGGGATTTTATCAATAAGGACATACGTACAAAATAAAGAAATAAAAATATAACACAAGGTCTCGATGTTGCTATGACATCATTATTGGCTGACAAGACAAAAAAAAAAACGGCGACAAAAATAAAAACAAAAAGGTTACCTACCAATTGGATGGCTTTTTAACAGTGCATGTCACGCACTGAGTTTTCTGTCACAAACTGTCTCCGTTGTCTCTGATCCTTAATATTGTACATCTTTGATAAATATGCAGGTGTAATATAAATAAACATTTCATTGTAGCAATGGCTGTTGTCAGCGTCCGCCAGAAGACCTAGAAATCTGTTTACGTCATAGAGAAACATTCGATAAAGTTTCAACTTCTGTTTATTTACCGTTGACAATCGCCAGTAACCTGATATATTACATTAGAAGTAGCACGTACCCAGTGCAATGCAATATAACCAAAGGAGGTGTGTCCCTGTGATAAATTATTGAGAAAGTAAATAACTTGCTACGATAATTTCAACAAAACTACAACAGCTTGTTTCTCTACGCGCGGCGAAGACAAGAGAAAAGCCAGAGACGACAGTATCCTGCAACACGAAGGGGTAAATCTGTTTAAGAGAAGTGGTGATATTTGTAACCTCCTTTAAAATATGTCTTTGAGGTTCCTTCGGTCAACTTCAAGTGTCATTGAATGCCACGTTGTTCTTCTTGATAACTCACAATTTGTCACAACATTTAGCCAAAAGACACTCGTAGGAAGAGAGCTTTTCGATAGAGTGTGCGAGAAACTTCAAGTTCCTGCAGGTAGTAGGCAGTATTTTGGTCTGCAGTTCATAGATGTTGCCGATGGAGATGTCAACTGGCTACATCTGGATCAAACCATCCGTCCACCCAGAAAATCAAATCAGGTTATGTACCAGTTTGCAGTGAAAGTATTTCCCAAAGACCCTCTTCAGTTGGATCAGAACATGCAAAAACAGATTCTTTTGCAGTTGAAAGGGCTGATCAATAGAGGCAAGTTCAACCTGCCCGTAAGTAAACATGCGTCAATCGACGGCTTCTTCGCGCAAGCTTTGCTCGGAGATTTCATCCCCAAGCAACACAAGGCGGGTTATTTAGAAGCTCTACTTGGGTTGTTTTACCGTCCTCCAACAGGTATAAACTCCGATGGGGACATAAGCGAAGAAAATTATGAGCTTATGGTGCGGGATTTGCATAAATCTCACCGCGGGATGACCCAAGAGGATGCTGTCTCGCATGCTCTTGATATTTGTAAAGAGTTACCCAACTATGGTGCGTGTGTGTACTATGGAGGCACCGATCTGGACAGTGGGGATGAAGTTGTTTTCTGTGTTTCAATTTACGGAATGCGCATCTGTCAGCCAAAGAACAAGTTTCCTGAAGTCGGTGAAGTATGCCACTCCTTCAACTGGCGTGACATTATTTCCATGTTGTGTGACAACTCAAAGTTCTACATTCACCTCACGGGGTCCGGTGACAACGAAGGTGAAAACATGACGTGTCGCGCGTTTCGTTTCAGCAAAGGTTTGTACGGTTACAAGGTCGCCCAGCGCCTCCGAGAAGACGCCGAAAATCACCAAAAGTTTTTCCTTGAAGACAATCCTGAAAGAGCAACTATCATGAGAAGCCTCTCCTTGGATGTGAAGTCCTTGAACAGGATTCGTAGTCTGCGTTCAAGATCAGTAGGATCAGGCCGCCAGTTTCTTGGAACTAAAATGACACTTCCTTTTAAGAGACAAACATCGAATTAACAAGGACAATCATCTTTACCGGAGTCAAAGCCACTCATGATTTATAGTGCAGGCGTGTGTGTTATCAGCGACCGCGCCAGGGCGGGCGGGCATAATACACCCAAGCACTTTAACGAAACAGAGAAAATTTCCCCTTGACTTGTTTCCACTTTCCAGCCTTACTAAGTTTCGAGTCGACTGACTGAATGGAAACTTAATTCCTGCAGTGTACTACGCACCGGGTAGAAAGGGATCTGATCAAAATAAAGAAATAGTATAGTAATAACAGGTTTCAACACGCCATGAATAAAGCTTCGGTAAAACGGAAACTGAACAAAAACGTGCAACTTGTTTTGCAACATTGCTGCAGAGCGTGTTGAAAAGCGACGTTGCGCGTTTTTCTACCCAAACCTGCCTTGCAACAAATGAAGGTTGCTGAAAGTTACATGAATAGTATTCATGCAACTTTTAGAGTACTGACTTCTGACTGGATGAACTTAAGCGCGAGTCACGCAATATACAGGAGTTACCTAACTTGCTGCAAAACAAGTTTGCCTTGGGCCAGTAAAACGAGCAGCATATGTACAGATTTTGTTGCAAAAAATAGAACTTAATTAAACTACTATCTACTTTCTGCAACAGATTTTCGCAACCTGCAACAACCTGCTTTGTGGTAAGGCAGGTTTGAACGTGGCTAGTGAAACGTGCAACATTGCTTTTAAACTTGTTTCGCTGCAATGTTGCAAAACAACTTGCACGAGTTTGTTGCCCGCTGTTTTACTGTACCTTAAGCATCTAGGCGGTTATTTGAGATTCTGGCATACAGTGAAACCTCGATAATAACGAAGGGCTAAGGGGCTGGCAAAATTTACAACGAGGATCCTTTTTCATATATTTTACGTTTACTGTGGTAAAGAAAAACGTCGTTAAACCCTTAAAAGGTCTTCTTTGTATAGACTAGAGGTTCGTTACGTCGAGCGAGGTTCCACGGTACTGATAAGACGTTTATTCACGCACATCCTTCATCCTGTTTTCCATGTACTTTGTATAGTAATGACAAAGAAGAATTTCTTTTTAAAAACTCTACACAGGAAATCAACTCTGTACTGGCAAACTTGTATTTAGCGGTCACCACAAGCATTACATCAAACGTCACAAACAACAAAAATGAACAGTTTAAAAAAAGTATTATAGGCTACCAAGCTACTACCATACTGATAACGCGTTACTACTCAGATCTGGGTAGTGCTTTTTGTTGGTTAAAGCAAATTTTCAGCACAGGTCAGTTTTCAAGAAATTCGTGGTCATGATTTTCGGGCCTTTGTTAAGTGACCGCTATAATTAATTGATTAGAGGGTGACTGCTGAATACAGGTTTGACAGTGAATCTTCAGCAAAAACGACGATGAGGAAGAAGATACCGTAAAATTCTGAAAATGAACCCCTCCATGTATAAGACCCCCAAATATAAGCCCCCCAAGCCGGTAACGCAAAAAACCCTCCGTTAAATCGCCCCTCCAAATATAAGGGCTAGCTTGTACTTGGAATTTTGCCCTCAAATACAAAGTAAAACAAAGCAAAAACGATAAATTTACTTCCAAATATAAGGCTAGCCCAATCGATTTTGAAACGCAAATTTCCCTCCGTAGATAAGCCCCTCCGAATATAAGCCCCTGCAAAAATAAGCCCCTCAAAAAGGGCCTTTGAAAAATATCAGCTCCGGGGCTTATTTTCGGAATTTTACGGTATTGGATGATAGTGTTGGAGTGTATTCATTCGGAGTAAAACGCGGAAAGCAAAATGTGATTGTCCTCTATGAGAGAAGACTATTTATCTAAGCTTTAAAAAAAAAAAACATGTTTCCATCAATTTGTCAATATCCTTTGTTTGAAATTTTGCCTAATTATCATAATTAGGCACAAGACAACCTCGGGATTTCCATTCGGGTAAAATGTCATACCGCTCCAAGTCTGCTGGCGTGAAAGTTACTGTGATCAATCAGATTATCCAAACAGTCTTTAAAATACTTGAGTTCTAAGCTCTCCACCCAATTGCGGTGGTGGTTTACACGAATTACTGTAGTATGAGCTTGTCATGAGTACCTTGTAGACTATATTTTCATGAAAAGCTTAAAAATTACGTCTCAGGCAGTGAGTCGTTTAAAGTTAAGACCCTGTTAATTCTTTATTGAAAAGCTTATGCCATCGGAAGGCAACAAACGGTTACGCGCGCGTGTCCTATTAAGAAAAAAAGGTATACGTAAACCTGAAAAATCATAATATTGATATTTTCAAGGGAAGTTCCTTCAATAGATAACTTTGTTAAAGTATAAATGTATTAAGTTGTGTTATTGTATTAAAAAATATTTTGATTTGTTGAATAATGATTATAATACAAATTGCTCGCTTTTTTTCCTGACCAGTTATTGGATGCGGATTATATTACAAATTGAAACTAAATTCGTTGAAAAAGCTTTTGAAAAAGCTTTAAAAAATGTACAGGCTGTTTGCACGCAGACATTTTCTTAGTATCATTTCCTTTTTCTCTCAATTAAACTTAATTCGGTAATCCAAGCCAGGTTTAAATAACAAAAACCCAAATTTTCACAAGAAAACAAAAACAGCCTGAAAGCCCGGTATAGTAGTGACGCCATAATTAAAATGGCCTATTCTTCTTCTTGTAGAAAATCCTTAGTGAACACGTTCTTTAGTGTTTAGTATGTGCTACACTAGAATTGAAGAACCGTAAATGATCGATTAAGCACCGCGGCGGTTATTTCATTTTCCCTTTTAA
Source organism: Porites divaricata (assembly GCA_038088405.1). Lineage (NCBI taxonomy): Eukaryota > Metazoa > Cnidaria > Anthozoa > Scleractinia > Poritidae > Porites > Porites divaricata. Next base: position 33,479,970 of record JBBMOI010000002.1, on the reverse strand, counting down.
AAGTGCGGCGCTTATTTCAACTACGGGTAAAACTTTCCTCTATACAAATACTTTGACTTGTCCAGCCGGGTCAACTTGGTCGAGGTGAAACAATCAGTGCATGCGGGAAAGTTGTTACCCTGAGCCACAGACGGAAATTACCATCTGGTTAAGTCTGTCGGTGAAACAGCCCGGAAATCCCTGTTTGGGCCCCCACCTGTGTGCCAGGATTTGAGTACACGCCATGATTAGCCTAAGAAAAAAGCCATTGTTAATTTGCCAATCAGGTTGACGGAAAATTCGAAAGGCATTTCTGGTAATTTCTTGAGCCCGTTTTGGGGCCCAGAACAAGGATACCGGCGCTTCTTCGCAGACGTTACTAGCCGGGGTTAGATTACGTCTGCGACGCAGGCTAAAAGGCTGTTGGCTGGCTGGGAAGGGGGGAAACTTTTTTCTCTCATAACCCCTCACTAAAGTTGACTCGGGAGGGTGACACTTCTACCCGGGTCAGGGTTTCCCATATAAACGAGGCATAAGTAGGTGCCATCAGAGCAAACAGTGCTGGGGCGTAGCTACCTGTAGGTACGGTACGCACGTGCGTACCTGAAAAAGTCTAGGGTAAAATAATAACAATAAAATAAGATACGAAAGTGAATAATAAAAAAAAAACAGCAAAGGATAACGGACGGTTTAATTTTTATTTTCACACCCGAATGTCGGCTTCCAGGAAAGAGACGTTATTCATTGATGGACCAAATCTTTATATTTAGAGAAACATAGAATTTAGAGAGGCGCAAATAGCTAGGCTGGATGGTTTAAAGCGCAAACGCAATGTTTTCACTTGGGCCTGTCTTCGTACGAGACGAAGTAGGGCACAATTACATAAACGTGGCAAATAGCGGCAAAAGAATCACTCATTTGCAAATAAAAGTCTGAGATACCACTAGACTGTTCGCGATAGCGCTACGGTTACACTAGTATAGAGGATTCATAAATGTTCGAATTCAGAATTCCGGATTTATTACGTATACGCAAGCGTTCATTCTACTTAAAACGCATTCGGATTCATTTCTGTTTACACACATCGCAACGACGACGGAGATGGCAACGAAAGTAACGTCAAAAAACAGAAAGTTTTAAAAAGTTAAACAACAAATTTTGCATATGTAGCACGCTTGTTGGTATATTTCTTTCGGCCGTCCCTGCACGACTACGAAGTGAAATTTTCTTATGCGACGTTGTTTGAAAGAGGTGAAAATAAACACACGATGATAAATTATTCTTTCTCAGATCAAGCTTGGGTGCGATTCCCAAAGGGCAAACTCTAGTGAAACGCAGCCCACATTTGCCAAGTTGGAATAAACGCGAATTCGTTTTAATAGTGACGTATTTGGTACCCCGCCTTCGTTGTTTTGACAGCACCCTATACTCATGAACATGACACTTTGCTTTTATCGTAAACTCGTATGAGCAAAGGAGAAAATACAAAGTTACATTATTCATTGGAAGAATTGTTTATTCTACAAAACATTGACGATGTAAAAGTAATTAGAAACAAAGTATTCACTTTCGATTTCGGATTCCAAATGTCTGGAGACGTCACCAAACCGGGACGGTTTATATTTTTGAATTCACGCATCTGCGCTTTCATATACAGTCATATACGCTTGGGATATTGGGCGGGGTGGGGGGGGGGGGGGGTTGGGCAGGGGCATTTGGGGAAGTGTGCGTACCTCTGAAAAATTCCTGGTTACGCCCCTGCACTGTGTTAACTACTTCGAGATACTGAAATGTTGTTGAACTCGTCTGTTGTCAAGCTACCCAACTGAAGACGTAAAATAAGGTTTTGTCAGGTGCCATTCACCTTAAACATTTTCCGTTCGTGAATTTTACTACCTCTCTGCATCATTCCCATTGCATCATTCTCTGTGAAGATCCCATGCAACATCTCAAACACGTCGAAGTCTCTGAACCAAGTGCAGAATTGATTCATTCTGGACATTGTAATGATTCAGAGTACGGTCGTCTTCTAGTTTCTTGCCAGCAAATACCAGACGTAGCCGATCTGGTGGACATTCTTTTTGAATTTTCTTCTTAACATTTCTGATAGAGTCGCTCGGGTTCACTGCTATGGAGATCGCTGAATGATCCATCGTTTTTATTAAGATTTGCATGTCGTCTGAAAAAAAAAAGAACGAAACAGGTTTATGATTTTTATCAGTAAAATAAAAAGTTTAGAACGGCCGCAACGGTTCATTTTTTCTCCAAAAGCCCAAATCTCATTTTGAAGTCAAATTTCGTTTTTGAACCCTAGTACATGTACTTTAATCAAATAATTATAATTATTCTTTATCAGAGACGCTAGAACTGTATATAACCTTTGCAAAGGAAGTCCGCCACTAACTTACCAACTATCTAAATACCCCGTAAATTGTCACGTGACAAAAAAGACATTTACCTAAGAGAAGAACCCTAGGTACCTATTCAAGTAGAATTTTATGAAGTTACACTTTTAGGGCTCAATTTTAATCCAGGCTAAGCTGCTGCCAGTTTTGTGGTGGTTTTACTTCCCCACCCAGCGATGAAGTATACCAGATTCGCAGAAAATTATACGCTTTTATTCTCCAGTGATGTATCCTGCCTCCCGCGGTCCATTCTCGAAACACCCTAGAATAAAATTAACTGGTTTACGTGCTTCGCCTCAAACTACCAGACAAAAGAACCCTTTGGCACCCAGGGTACCAGCCAGTGACGTCCCTTAACCTGATGATAAACTACAATTGTAGTATTTTAGCCCATGAGTTAAAGTTCGAGAAATGACAATGTCAAGTCTTTGCAGGTGTCATTCAGTAATGATCTGCGAAGTCCATGTAGGATCACCGTGGGACATGATGCACCTCACAATCTAGGGTCAAATACGTGAACAAAAAGTGGCAATGCTGATTCTAAAAGAAGGCAACGAATACTTTAAACTTACCCTCACGTGTTACGTGGGGTGAACTGGGAGACATCACGAAATCTTTGCTGTCAAGAGCAACTGCCTCAGAGCCCCATTTGTAAACTAGACTTAGACTAAGAACCGCATCCGTCTTTGATTTTACACTTTGAATCGAAAGAGGACACTGTTTTACTTCCGACCCGTTGAAATCTACCACGTGCTCTCTGAGTTCTTTTCTTAGGACATCTAGAAACTCTATGAGCTTCTCCTTCTGTGCAGCAAAAAAGACAGCGCGGAGATTTCCCAAATCTTTGTCCTCCATCTTCGTTACTGTGACATCGTGGAAACGGGTTACACATCTGTTAAGAGCATCCTTGGTGGTAGCCGTTAACATGATTGTCGACTGGAATATTCCTTTCCAAGAAATGTCCCCATTGAAGCACACTCGTGCGAATGCAAGGAGGTGAAGTTCATCTTCGGATTCTTTTTTGATACAAAACAACTCAGAGTAAGTCTTTTTGAACTTGTCACACTTGATCCCCTCTCGCCAACAAAGCAAGGGAGCATTTTTTGAGTCATTCATTTCAAACCTCACCAGTTTAGATGCATCAAACTTTGCAAAATGAAGAAGGCTAAATAAAACGTTGGAGATTTCATGAATGGAAACTTCATCGATGTGATATCGATTGGCCATGTTGTCTTTAAGGCTGCAGGAAAACAAGTCAAGTCTCTTGTACAGTCTAACATCCTGCTCACAGTGCTGGAAATACGGCCTCAGATAGTTCAGCATTTGGGAAAATGCCATTCTGATGCCCCAATCGTCAATTTCCGGGTTCGACTGCTCTTTGCCATTTTCCAGGCACAATTGGTGAAAAATATTGCAGGACTCAATATAAAGTTCGATAAATTGGTTGTTCTTTTCAGCATTTCGTACACCAGATACAAAATGATCTATTTTGTCCTTAGGAAGCCCGCGTAAACCATTTTGAGGAACTTCTGACATCCTGTCCTCTAAAAAGATCTCCTTTATGTTTTGAATTAGGAAAGGAACAATAACCAGGAATGTTTTTATGATGGATTCGTCCGATGACGAACATACTTGTTGGTATTTTCTTGCAATATCTTCTGGGAGCGGAGGAGGGATTTCCATATATTGAAAAAGATACTCTACATGATTTGTGATGGAAGCTGCTCTTTCGATATCGTCGGCAGAACTTCCCAATTCGATGCAACAGTCCCTGAACACAGATCTGCAAAGGGTTTGTACTTTGTGGATGAAATAGCTCTGTGAATCAGCATTCATGCATTGTAAACCCGCGATTTTACTTGCTACTTTTCTTACGTGCCTTACATGCATCTGCCCTCGTTGCGTTACTTTGTAATCTGGTGAAAATAAATATCGAATACAGGAAACTATCAGAAGAGGAGAAAGTTATTATTACGTGCACCTGACTAGATTTACATTTATTTAATTCAAGCACTCACATACATAAAAAATCGAGTAACATCACCCAGTTTGGCCTGATAGAATCTTCAAGTATCTGTAAAAACAAAGCCCTCAAAAACAATCCAGAAAACGCGGTAGGTATGATAGAAAGACGAAAAGGTTCTTTTAAACTCTACAAGTAATTTGCTTTCTGTCTTCGCATCTTTATGGCAGAGTAACCGAAATATTTGAAAACATATAATTGATCTTTTGCAAGTAGAGCAATCCACGTTACGCTGCCCTGATGGAGTTTAGGCTTCCTTTAAGCAATTTAAAGGGAAAAAATAGTCAACCATATGTGAATAGGATCTCTTATGTTGGAAACATAACAGTTTTATCTGTTTTATGTCCATCGGGGACCAACAGTATACAAGTAAAACCAAGTTCAGAAGACAACTGTAGACAACTTACCTTTTTGTTTTAAACTTCCGAGGCTTTTCCTAAGGACAGCAAGATCATCAATCAAATCTCTCCTCTTTGACCAGTGCTGCAAAATTCTTTCCAGGTCTTCGTCTTCATCCTTGTGTGTTTTTACGATTTGATTTATAGACTCTTCGGGCAGCCCAAGCTCATGAGCAATAGGAATGACGTTAAAAATAGCTCCCTCTACGCCTAGTAGGCTTCTTACATAGCCACACAGTTCTGTGAAGAGAAAAATATTGTTAGGATTTAGTTAGGGGCAAACAACTTTACGTATTGCTTTCAATATTTAAATTCAATGTCAATATGCCGATCATATACAGTACTGTGCAAAAGAAATGCAAACGAAATTCGGTGTTTTTCGTTCTTTGTATTCGGCGAAATTTCGCTACAAATTTTAGTCAAAGCGCTCGCGAATTTTCGTTGAGTAGTTGATGCGAAATTTCGTTTTGCCGAAATTTCGGGATAGTGAAAATTCCCTCCAGCGAAATTTCGCGAGGGCAAAAATTCACATTGGCGATATTTCCACAAAGCGAAATTTCGCTGGAAAGGGAAGCGGGTTGTAATGGAAACTCTTGTTGATTCAGTTGCGTTTGCTGTACTTGTTCATGTAATTGCTTAAAGCGAAGTCTTCAAATTGAAAGGTCAAGTACGTTGGTAATCGTTAAAGCTACCCTAGTCAAAGAGTTGACAAAAAAAGAAAAATAAATGTCAGAATCTAATCTTTTCGATTCTTTGTGAAATTTCGGTACTGGCGTAAAAATAAAATTATCTTAGACGGAGAAAACAAGAGAGGTTGGGGCCTAGAAAGGAGCGGAGTGCTGGTCAGCGGACTTTTCTTTTGCTCATGCTCATTATGGTCATTCTTTTTGGCGTCCATTTGAAAGTGATTGCAACGGCTTCAAATTTGCCAGCTTCTGTAGGTTCTGGGAGCATGGAGTCGGTATATTTTTGCTTTCTGTTGGCACCACAAGACATCTAAGGGTTGTTATGTATATTTATCAACCCATCGGCCTTCAGTAATCGATCGCTTGCCTCGTAAAGCGACCCTTTTTGGACTCAGTTGAGCAGAATGTGAGACAAAAAGCTTCTTGATGCGCAAGTATAATTTGGAAGTTGGAGTGTTTGATTGTGCTAAGGCTATCCAAGACGGAGGATTGTGATGAAGAATACAGATAGTAAGACGAGGTAAGCTTAACAGTTTTCCATATTTCATTTTTGTGGTCTGTAGCATTTGATATAATGCTTGGTAGACATATTTGTTGACACAAAGCTGTGATTGATAAGTAATTTCCCAACTTTCATAGCAAATATGATACGGACATATAGGTGTAATTGACATTAATATTACAGTTGACTTCACATTGCTTTACTACGCTGCATTGCGAAGTTTGTTGGCAAATTGGGTACAACAGTACGTTACAAAGTAGCAGAACTTCAAGACGTCAACTTTGGTGCTATTGAACTTCATATCTTTGTTTGAACGCAGGAAATTGCAACATAATGAACCCGGATCCTTTTACTAAACAGGGAGAGGCACTACCCTGTGAGGTCTGTGAAATGATTGTAGAAAAATGGTTAGAGGGTTCCAGTGATTTTGTTACAAATAGTATATGGTTAGTCCTGGGACTCATCTTGTGAATAGTCACAAGTCCCTGTCCATAACCAGTGAGTCCCAGTTAAAAAAAAAACAAAGAGTCCTAAATTGAAAATGCTTGGTATAATCTGGAGACAAACGCCAAAACTCTTTGTTACAGTTTACTGAAACCAAAATGTAGTCCTTCTATATCTTAAAGCACAAAAAGACTAAAATAAATAGGGGGTTCGAAACCATTCCAAAAAGTGCATCAGTTGAATTTACTGAGAAAGATGGTAACAAGTATTGTCGATTGGTTTGTACATGTACATCCAGGAAGCCTCTACACAGAGTTAGGCAAACAGCAAAGACCAAGTATGTATGCTATGGAAATACAAAGACATTTAATCGAAAATCAGGTTGTTGACCTGCAAAGGCTCGATAAGTTGTGTATTGACACGTGATTTGGGTTACTCGAACAATTAGTTGACAATAGTTCCAACAGAGAGCTTATAATAGTAATATAATAATGCTTGACTGAGAACACTCAAGAAAAACTTGAAGAATGTTTAGATGTTTGCAGTAACTGTGATCCCAGTCCTGAATAAGCACTTCCTTGACAAGAGCTCAGTGATTAAAACAACTGGAAAAAGAAGTTACTGTTGAGCAAACTTGTGAAGTTCAGTCGCACCAAAGTTGAGAACTATGTCTCAAAGTTCACAATTTGATTCCCTAACTCGCTATGTAATTGGCTACTTTGTAACATAGTACCCAATTTTCCAACTAACTTCTCAAAGTGGTGCAGTAAATAATGTGAAATCGACTGTAACAGAGTGATCCAGACAATACTAAATATTGTGACACAGCCCCTTTAAGTCTTCATTTCAGTGAACAGCAATACCAGCAGGGGAGTAAAACTAGTTAAAATACTTTTATTTATCCTGTACTATCCAGCGGTTTTGTGCAAGCATCATATTGACCAAGGGGGTACTCCTTTTAAATGAAATCCAAACAATGTTCCCACAACTTGCAAAGCAACCAGCAGATTTGTTTACTGATCATACAGTAAATAACCAAAGACTGGCGGTTTTGAGATAAAAACTGAAAAAGGGAAATTGAAGGTGGGACAATTTCTCTATATTAAGTTTGGTTATTCACAACTGTATTGATTTAATGTCGCTTTTCAGACATAGCATAGTACCACATAAGGACACATTATTGGCAATATAGACAAGTGAAAACAGTTTAGTACACAACTGTGACACAAGCACTTTAAGATCATTTCAATAATTCAAGGAACTGAGATTTCAGGAATAGTTTTGCTTTGTTTACTAGGGGTGTTGAATTTTAACTTTGAATTTACAGCGGTTACCCCTTATACCAAACCTGTGTTTTGGTAGATGTTAATCAACTGTTACCATGGTGTTTCACGCCTTGGCCTAGAGAAGATTCTTTCTCTGTTTCTCGAGCACTCGGAAGAATATGTGAGCGTTTCAGCCGGTTTCAAAATATTATGCTACAGGAACTGACACCGGTTTATGTCAAGACTACGAGGAGTATATTTGTTGAGTGTTTTTCGGAGGAAACTCAAATTATTGACATATTTACACACTATAAGTTACTACCACATAAGATTTCTCAATACACGCTCGCAACTCGTCTGAGTTCTTGCCAGCGATGAGGGAACCCTCTCTGTCAGAGTGTGTGGAAAACCATGGAAACAGTTGATTGACGTCCACGAAAACTCAGGTTTAAAGAGACAGAAAAAAACCCTTAGAGGGCGTTTGTTAGTGATAACCACTGTAAGGTGTTGAACTGACGGTAATAAACAGAGTGTGGAAATTTTGAGAAGTGAATTTGTTTATCCAAATGTATAAGCTCATATAAGCTCTATATAATAGACTTAGTTTGACTAAATTTGACTCTTTCTCTGGTGTTTTTTATCAGCAACATAACTATAGTAATCTCATATCCACACTTGTAGCTCAGCATAGATTTTTTGTCAGTTAAGACATTACATTGTTGCGGTGACTGCCACTTTGTTTTTTAGTTTCCCTTGCAACTTTCCATTTCAGAGTCAAATTCTAAAATAAACATTCTCTGTGAAAATGTCAATATGTTTATTAATTTTGTTTACCAAGGAAAAACCCTTGAAATCTGCAAGTTGAAATCATCTTGGGAATCATTTCAATTATTACTCTTTGCACCTTGGCCTCAATTGTAGCATATTCTTCCTGAATCCAGCACTTGTAAGATTCGCCTGGCCTGTTGCTTTCTTAAAGTTGACTCAGTTTTCACATCTTGATTTTTTTTTTAAATTTAATTTGGTTTGTTTCGATTTTGTTCAGGCATCAAACTCTCAAAAAAGCTGGTTTGATATTTGATGGCCAATCTGTTTTGTTCGGAAGAGTTTGATGGCAATTTTGTCTTGTGTAATACATTATACACCGCAAGTATACATTTACTGCAATAAATTATCTGCTGCCCACTAGGGTGATTGCTTTACAAGTTGTGAGAACATCATGTCTTGCTCCCAGACCTTGTTACCTTCCCCTGCCTCCCCTGGGGGCTTTTTGTTACTGGTACCGGGAATCATAGACAGCCTTCGCGTGCATTTCACCCCTGGTCCACAGTCTTGACTTTGCAGTGTGCGGGCAACATAATGTACGGGCTATTGCTATCACGAAAAACAACTGTATATATGTAAATGTAATGTGATAAATTATGATTTGGATATTAATATTTAGTATGTTTTGTTCTTATGAGAATATCTACATTAGTAAAGTTCAGCTTAGTTCTTACAGCTAAAAGGTTTCCCCCACCCCCACAATAGCCTGGGGAATAGCCTGTGTGTTTTACTTTTATAGCACTTTGTTCTGTTTTTCATACAACAGGCAGATCATCCTCGGAGACCCAGGGGCAGATAGTGGGGACGAGGAAAAGTCTAAACGGGCGGAAAAATATATATGACACGAAGAAAAGTAAAGAACGGCGCAAAGAGCCCCTGGGGACAATGTCTTACCAGACCAGTTCCAAACAGTCGCCGCCGTTCTGGCTTCTGATTGGTGCCAGAAAACTTGTGTTTTTCTGGCACCAATCAGAAGCCAGAATGGCGGCGACCGTTTGAAACTGGTCTGGTAAGACATTGTCCCCAGGGGCTCTTCGCGCCGTTCTTTACTTTTCTTCGTTCCATATATATTTTTTTGCCTGTTTAGACTTTCCCTTGCCCCCTTTATCTGCCCCTGGGTCTCAGAGGATGCAGGCAGATCACCTTGGTATGTGATGTTGGTGCAGAATGTTCTCTCAAAGCAAGCAGGATCATGGAACTTAATTTCAGTCTCAAGTTACTGTGCTGTATGCTTAGTCAAACAAGTCAAGTTCTGCAAATGTAAATCTTGAAATACTACTTCCATGCTAAACACAAAAAATGTCCAACTGCTACCTCGAGTGGGCAAGATAAAGCGAACCCTGCATTCTTATTGGCTACCCAAGCAGGCGAGATTGGGCCATTTTGTCCACTTGGGATTTCCCGTGTTGGTCCCACAAGTAAAAGTTCTCTTCTTGGCCACGTAATAAATCATTTATTGACCAGGGCCCAGTTGTTCGAAGGTCGATTAGCGTTAACCCGGGGTTAAATTTCAACCTGGGTTCCTTTCTCTTTTGTTTAAAAGCATTTTCTTGGACAAAACTTTTCTTACTTTTTAGAGCATCCATTCATTAAGTTAAAGACAAAAAGGACTAAAGTGAATTTGCTCTTTTAGCTTTCATATCTAAATTCAAATTTGGCACTAACCCCGGGTTATCTTAACGAAGCTTTGAACAACCCTGCCCAGTGTTCGTACAAGATGGCTGAATATTGGCCTCATTCTTTTTTGCATTTTTATTGACTAAGAGGAAGGCAAGGTCAATAAAAATGCAAATATCCAGCCACCTTAACCTCACACCTGGTCAATAAAGCATATTTATTGTAATTTTATGGTTGAATCTGCGAGCGGGCAAGATGAAGCAAATGCTGTGTTCTGATTGGCTGCTCAAGTGGGCAAACCAACCAAGCTTGTTTGGTGAAGATAGCTGGGTATTGGCCTTGCAAAAAAGAGCTTGGCCAATATACAGCCATCTTGACCGAATGTTGGTCAATAAGGCATAATCATTTATAACAATAATTATTACATCCGTAGAACTTTGTAAACATCTTTTCCAGAAAGGCATTTCATATTGCTTTAAAAGGGCTAGCTTATGCTATATTTTGTTCTTTGAGAGGCTTAAATGTGTCTTGGCGTAAATTAAGTTCCAAAAATAATGGTCCAGTTTTGTTATGTAATACTTAATTAAGGCATTGGGACTGTTTTCCGTCACCTCTTGCCATGTACATTGTATGACAAGGACGAACATGGATTGAAATTTGGCCAACTTCAGGCTTAAATGCCATGACTGCATAAATCACCAAGAATTATTATGGTTTGTGCGTCCTGATGAAATTGGCTTGTTACATGTACGTGTATCTTCTTCATAACTCTTCAAGTCGAGCATTTTGTGTATGGGTAAAGACACTAAGTAATGACTTCAGCATAAAGTGACCTAAAAAGTATATATGAAACACATAAACAGTTTTAGCAGACTTGTATTATGTAAAACTGTAGCCATACTTTTTTTCTATGTATTTTTTTTTTACATTTGAATCTTTGCACTGGTCATAGAAAATTGTGTCGTTTAGAATGGCATGTCAGAAGAGTAAGAATATTTCCTGACACAATGTTTTATACTATCCTGATGCAGAATGGTCATATAAGTAAGTAGGGTATATGATCATACAGGTTAGTATAGTTCCTATTGGGACTACTATAATACTATAAGGAGACCTGATTGTCAATTTAGGAAGCAAGGAGAATAAAGAAAGTACTTTGAAAGGTTGCTTTGGTATTATTTTGTGTCATAAAAATGTGGAGAGAATGGGTTTTTGTTACTATAGATGGCGGGAAAACCACCCCAAGATAATGAAAACGCTTTTTTTAATGGAAATAACTTGAAAACACCGGTTTCCGACTCGTAAACTCGTGTTTCCGCAATAGTTACATCCGATTACGTTGACGGAAAGATGAAATTGACTTTTCGATAATCTGGCTGACACGCTAGAAGACGTAAGGCCCAAGACACTACCTGACACATTGGAAGATGTTAAAGCCGAGGCACTAACCTATGGTCCAACTAACACGCTACCAGAAGAGGGTTTCCGGAACGTTTTCGCGTGTTTACGCAAGGATTCCACGCATTTACGCTTGCGGAAACACCTGTTTACTTTGACGGAAACGTACAAAAAAGTGGTACGATTCCGCTGAAAACGCAGCTACGGAAACACGGGTAAACATAATGTATCCGCTAACGGAAACATGTGCTTGGCGTCATGTTTCCGCAACGGTTTTACGTGATTGCGTTAAGTTTCCATTTATCGTTAGGTGTTATTACGATCACAAAATACATACTAGACAAGAATATCATGTTTTAATTGATTGAAGAGGAACAACTCTTGATCAAATCCTGAGTCTGAATTCTTTGTGCATGAACTTTACAGAGGAAGAAACTTCTCGCTTTTTGTGGTAAAAGAACGTATTCTACCGGGACAAAAAGCCTAATCGTTTGCCAACTGCAGAACGTTAAATATTATGACTCATGCATACCGTTTGTGTTGGTTTGCGTTACTAGGACTGTTATGACTCGATCGCTTCATGCGGGATTTTAAGTCATCACAGAAATTTCCAAACGGGAACGCTAGTTCGATAGTTACTTGTTAAGCAACTTACTACTATGACGCGGTACTCGAAAAGAGCAGTCAAAGCAAGTGTGCGCGTGCAAGCATTTGTTGCAAATGTCTCGATCTTAAGTGCATCTGCCACGTCTAGTCTTCGATAAAGGGATAGAAATAGTTTGCATGTAAAGTAATTAAACAACGCAACAAAAATTCACTATGGTTTGACGAGTTTTCCTTTATCACCGTACAAAACCGGCGGGGGGGGGGGGGGGGGACCACGCGCGAATTAAAATACATGTAAGACAGAACTCTTTTTCTTTATTTATTTTGCATTACGTGAATCAGCATGCAATGGATAACTTCAAGCTAATTGCAGAAATACATGTATTAGCAAGCGAGACGAGATGAGTCAAATAGCACGTTTCTGTCTCAAATTCTCTCCGCAATTGTAGCAATCGTTGCGAGGTTTCTTTTTTAAATAATTATGGAACTTACATATGCATACTATATTAGGTGATGATTACAGCTGCATTCTGTAGTCAGCTAAAAATTCTTCAAAGACGAAATTTCGTTCCTGCGGACGAAATTTCTTTTCGTGGAAGCGAAATTTCGTTTCGTCAAAACGATATTTCGTTTCGTCGAAACGAAATTTCGCTTCGTCAAGCGAAACTTCGTTCTAATGACAGGAAATTTCGTCCGACCGGCACGAAATTTCGCAACGAAGTTTCGTCTCATGCCGCGAAATTTCGTTTCGACTCATCACATTACTTGCGGAATTTCGCCGACATTAGAATAATAGAAGAACCGAAATTTCACCGCATTTTCGTCTGAAACGAAAGTTCGAAATTTGATTGCCGAAATTCGCGTAGTTTCGCTGATTTCGGCAAATTTCGTTTGCATTTCTTTTGCACAGTACTGTAGGTTACCATCATTCGTTGCAAATTTGTCTTCCTTTTCACTGGCCGAGAGCCCATCACGTGACCTGCAAATAACTGCCTACAAATAATGGTCTGCTTATGCGCATTATCGTCCAACTTTGTTTGGCTGCAAATAATATTCTGCTCATGTGTAAATGAAACCACGCTCTTGTCCTTAAAAACCAAACTCGGTGATTAATTGATGTATATATATGAACTCGGTTATCGCAAAATATCGTGATTTTCCAATGTCTCGTAGATCAATTATTTGCCACTGACAAATCACGATAATTTGCTCAACCTCGTCCAATAATTGTTAAGAGCGACTCTCTGTAGGGACCCAGGCTGGTAGGGACCGAGTGACATTGAAAAAATATGGCACAAGGTTGGAAAAATGGACCTCTCGATATTTCGTCCAGAGATAACCTATGGTATGCTAAGAATCGTGACATAAGTCTTAGGTTCTAGAGTTTTTACATTTTTGAGAAAATTACGAGAAACCGTCGACAACCCGTGAAGCCGAAAAATCACTGAAATGAGGTCAAATTTCATGATCAGATGATCGAACTCGCGTGAAGGCGCATAGCAAATTATGGCTTTCCGTGGTTTATAATTTTATTTAGGAGGTATTGCTAAGCTGCCCTGATGATATTTTAGACTTACAATTGTAATTCCGAATTCGTGGAGACCAAGCGAAGAGAACCGAAATTTCTAGACTTTAAAAATCAAAAATTCTATACCGTTTTCAAACATCTCAAAACATACTCGGTATTATGTAGAATTCTTTCAAAATTCAATTCTAGCAAGTACAAGAGTTGCATTTGAACGTGATATAATTTTTTTCTTGGCAAAAGTTATTTCTGAGGCGAGCGGCCCCATTCAAGTTGACCCAATTTGACTTTTCGAAGAGATTTTGTTTAACCAGGAAATGTAAACAATTCCACTAGCCTTAGCTCGCTTTCGGAGCAAACCATTGAAAAACCCCGCCAATTCCCATTAAAACTACCCAGTAAACCTGAGATAATACTTCGATAACAGCTTACCTTCCAAATGGGTGCTTGAAGGCATATAATTTTGACGTTCTCAGTTAATTTTTCCATTGCTTTCTTCAGTGTTGCCGCGCTTTATAATTTAGGGTCATATCTTGAGTCGAGCTTGTACGCCGGTTCTAGGCTAAGCTTGTGCAACACTTTTCCGGAAAATCAATCTACATGTTGCAATATCTACCTCTCAGTGAGCAACCTCTTGATATTCATTTAGTTTCTTGTGTAATAAAAAAATTCCTAAGCTCGGTCTAGTGAGTGTAACGCAATCTTTCCTTCGTCACTTCTGGACCACGTGATTAATTTTTTCCTGACGGGGGAGGGGGAAAGAACTTTGTTATGAAGACAATTCCTCTTTCTTGTTGATGTATTTAACGGTCCATTACATGGCCACTGCAACAATTTAATTAAGGTTTTCCATCATGATATAAACATACACAAGATTTTTTCATGTCTTTTGTTCCAAATATTTAATACAGTAATTCACTCAATTGCTTTCGCTCAAAATACGTTTTTCTTTCAAGTTAAAATGGGACAACTTCCCGTTTTTCTCCTTAGCGCACTCAGCCTATTGCTCAGCTCAGTAGGTAGTGGAAAAGCTGAGAGTTCGTAACCACACCCTATTCACTCCCCCTAGTCCCCTACCCCACCCTTGTGCTAGCTTTGAATTGAAAGTGAGTGAAAACAAAATGTATTTGGGGTAAAGGACGGCCCATTCCCTTTTTTTTTATTAAAGGTGGGGGAGCGGGCGACTGGAAGATTTTGAAAATAAAATTGCGTGGGCGCAAGCCGGAAGACAAATTTACTGTAGAGCGCAAACTTAAATAAATCCCCTGCAGCATCTTAGTGGCATGGATTCTAAGAAGAAAGTCTATATGACAGTGTTCCCACGATTGACGTACGCTTAGGTTAGGGCTTGGCGTGGTATTTGGGTCGTGATACTGACGAACGTATCCCTAGGATTACCCTCCTCTCATCCCCCTACCCCACCCTTGTGGTACTCTTTGGGCGTTACTCTGATCCGCTAAAGGAGACTAGCTTAATGTTTGATTTCAGAGTGTTTTTTTTTTTTTGACAAAGTGAGCTCCCAAGGTTATACAATACTCTTCAAAAGACCTAAACGTATTTTCCTGCACATATCTTTTTAAAGTTGTAAACATTCGAATCCAGTGGAGTTTGTTCGCGTAATAAGGTTTGCCGTTTACACTTTCCTTTATTTTGCGGGAATTTTGTTCAAAAGTTAAAGTGTACATGACAGAAATTTTTTTATTTGCTTGATAGAATCTATACAGTGTTTTGATAAGGAAAGCAAAAAAACTTTTTCGATAGCGATTTTTCTTCCCCGTGTTTTAACCTGCCAAAAACGTGAAATTTCACTTCCGGTGAGCTACAAAACCGCGCTAGCGAAAACAGAAGACTGGGAATGATTATGACGTCATTTCAGGACATTCTATTTCGCGGCAGGCAAATTACTTGGTCATTTTCTTATTTGTGTGGCACTGTGTGGAGAATGTTTTTTGAGTTTCCATGACCTTTTTTGATCAGAAATAGCAGAAATCAATAAAAAGTCGCTTAAGCTCGAATTTGATTGCTTGTGAAAAAGAATAATGAGTTTTGAAAGCGATACGGAACAGTCAGACGTGGAATCATCGATCGGGTCGCGCACTCACATCTGCGAGACAGAGCTAGGATCAGACGAAGATGAAGAAGATATGTACTATTCAGATCCAGAAGGACCGTATGACCTATTGCAGACGAGGAATGGATAACACAATACAACCGAGAACTAGAAGAAATTGAAAGGAGAAACTAGGAGTTACAAAACCGCTTTGACAGGATTGTCGAAGCCGAGACTTGGTAAGTGTTCGCTCTATTTCTCACCTTTTATTATTAGCCTGAAAAATCTTATCGTACTAAGATCATACTTTGCCGATAAAAGAAAGGATAAAAGTTGTATTCTTCAACGTAAATACTACGTTCCTTCTTTTAAATTTCAAAGGTGCTCATGTGGCAATTGTGCTCTTGATCGGCTGCAAAATCCCGGGGAATGCCTCTGCTGCAAGGAAATCGAAAAGTGCGTCGAATCACTTGGTACTACCTCCGTTCTGAATGAGGTGGAAATCAGTCTCGAATGTATTACATTGCATCCAGGTTTCAGTGTCGTTTGCCTTAGCAGATGGTCTCTCCTATTAGCCGCAAGTAAATACAAAAGGATGGACGGTACAAAGTATCGTCAGACGGATACAGAAGAAAAGTGAGTAATGTTTTGCCCAGTTTTTTCTGTCAGAAAATGCAGCAGAGGCATTCCCCGGGATTTTGCAGCCGATCAAGAGCACAATTGCCACATGAGCACCTTTGAAATTTAAAAGAAGGAACGTAGTATTTACGTTGAAGAATACAACTTTTATCCTTTCCTTTTATCGGCAAGGTATGATCTTAGTACGATAAGATTTTTCAGGCTAATAATAAAAGGTGAGAAATAGAGCGAACACTTACCAAGTCTCGGCTTCGACAATCCTGTCAAAGCGGTTTTGTAACTCCTGGTTTCTCCTTTCAATTTCTTCTAGTTCTCGGTTGTATTGTGTTATCCATTCCTCGTCTGCAATAGGTCATACGGTCCTTCTGGATCTGAATAGTACATATCTTCTTCATCTTCGTCTGATCCTAGCTCTGTCTCGCAGATGTGAGTGCGCGACCCGATCGATGATTCCACGTCTGACTGTTCCGTATCGCTTTCAAAACTCATTATTCTTTTTCACAAGCAATTAAATTCGAGCTTAAGCGACTTTTTATTGATTTCTGCTATTTCTGATCAAAAAAGGTCATGGAAACTCAAAAAGCATTCTCCACACAGTGCCACACAAATAAGAAAATGACCAAGTAATTTGCCTGCCGCGAAATAGAATGTCCTGAAATGACGTCATAATCATTCCCAGTCTTCTGTTTTCGCTAGCGCGGTTTTGTAGCTCACCGGAAGTGAAATTTCACGTTTTTGGCAGGTTAAAACACGGGGAAGAAAAATCGCTATCGAAAAATTTTTTTTGCTTTCCTTATCACAACACTGTATAGACTCTATCAAGCAAATAAAAAAATTTCTGTCATATACACTTTAAACTACCAGAAAGAAAGGTGAAATTTTCCATTTATGTTAGCGCGTGCGAGATCGCCATTATGTCGTAAATAAACTCGCTGCGAGGTGAGTAAAATTGAGCGCGGAAGCCAGAACACTCGTCGCTGATCGTAATGTTTTGCTTCTCCATTCGAAAGATGTTAGCTCTTATATTGTCCCCCAGAAGCAATTTAACCAAAATGGCGGGTAAGTTCAGTTTTTGCAATAGAGCTTAAATACTTAAGGTGATTCCCTAGTAAAAGAACCAAACATAGA
Source organism: Porites divaricata (assembly GCA_038088405.1). NCBI lineage: Eukaryota > Metazoa > Cnidaria > Anthozoa > Scleractinia > Poritidae > Porites > Porites divaricata. The sequence continues at coordinate 33,462,480 of JBBMOI010000002.1, read as the reverse complement.
TTGTAGATGAAACTTGGTACACTGATGTAACAAGTGAAGAAGATGGGGATCACCATGCTTGTTTTGACGTCACAATGCTGACAAATACGGCTATTTAGGACCTTTGACAAAAAACCGCGCGCAGCCCAAAACTAGACAAAAAGGAGAGATTTTTTCGATGATGCATGTGGTATCGCACAGAATTTGACTTTAATGTATTGTTTATCCACTTACGTACCAGTAAAATTTCTTTTAACGCCCTTGTTTTTACTTTACGTTCCAAAGTAAAATTAAATTGGACACGCGCTATTCGAGCTGTGATAGCTCAATCCGTACAATTTAGTAAAGTGCCAAAAAACTGAACATAGATTTGTGCCAATTTTTTTTCTAATCGAAAGGAAGCACTGTCCATATTAAAATCATGAAATAAAAAAGGGGGGTCACCGTACTCGTTTTTGCGTTAGCGCTGCAGAAGATGCGCACCAAATGCATTTTTGAGAGAGAACTGGGGCGAGTTTCAAAATGGAATGTATGTGAAAGGGGGAAGAAAGTATAAAAAAAAGCCGTTTTTACAGAATTTACATCGAAACATCACATTTAGGACACAATGTGATAAAGAAAGCGTTTAAATGAAAATCAAAATGAGTAAGGACAAGTCAAACATCCACTATCAAGGTTCTCCGCAAGGAAGTGCAACTCAGCAACTCGCGCACTGCTTACGTTATGCCATTCCCAATACATTGAGTCTCCCTTCGGCAAGAAACAACCACAAACAAAGATTCCAATAGCATTTCTCTTCCGTCAACTTCATTTTAATGTTCCTTCACATGCCCTTTTTTACGGCGGCCATCTTGTTATGCGCAGTAAGAGATGCGCAGTGCAAAACCAGGGAACATGCTGGCCATCACATCCACTTTTACTCGTTTTATTCGTTGTACTGATCAAGCGTATACACGTGGCAGATTGTGTTAATAAACTCTAGTGATTCTTTAATATATTTTAAAGTTCGCGGCACCAAATAATGACGAACTCCACAAGTGAGTGGTTTTCAATGGCGTATTGTTATATTTGGCCATTGTTATTCATACCTGTGCTTAAAACAATAGCTCGCTGGCCTTAGGTACGCTGCGTTTCTACCAGACTTTTTCAAACTCGCCGGGATAGTGGATCATGTCCATAAATTTTAAAAGCTAAAACGTATTCTGTTTAAGGAAAGAGCAATCTTACATATTCTGTCCGTGGTTTTGAGGATTTTGTTACTGGTTTGCAGAAAGTCGCGCCCAAAGTCAGCTTCCATACAAAAAATGGCCTCTTTTTAGGAATTTTCAAGTGCAAAGGGATAGTCCTTCTGCTAGGTAAAATTTATATATTTTGTGCTTAAACCGTAGATAAATCATTCATTTTTAATATTCCGCCCGTGGTTCTGTTATTTTGGACCTAACGAAGTTGCGCCAAGGAGTTTTATCAACGCTGGTGGACCAAAAAAGGCACCTTCTTCTCTTATTTGGAGCTTATTCAAAGCGCTCGTGCATTCGAAGTAGCCGCTTTGGCGGTCATGAATAAACCACAGATCCATTTGCGTTTGGTAATTATCTGTTTTAAACCTCTCAAAACAGTTTTACGTGCTCTTTGCTCGTACGAAAAGAAACATGTCTTGTGCGAACCCAAAAGCAAATCATTTTCAGTTTCCAAGGGGATAGTTTTCGAGAATCATAGAAAAGCGTGCGTTTACTTCTGCATCTCAAGGTATCTTATTGAACATAATTCCTAAAAAGTTAGATGCACCACGAAGGGGACCTATTTGCGTGTTCACCTGCCATGGGCAAATTGGTAAATACAATTAATACAAATTACAAAAACTCGCTTTGCGGCCAGTAACTAGCCCTTTTTCAGATATATATTACTATTCCCTTTTATCTAGCTTTAGGAAATCATTAGCAATGGACCTGCCCGGGCATTTGACTTTTGTAGCAACAACTAGATAGGATTTCCAGTGTGCTGCACAGTCACTAGAAAATGGGAAAAGTAAATGTGTTGCGTGTATAAACACCAATTCAAAGTATTGCATACAAAGAACTATCTTTCGAAATAGGCTTTTGATTAAGAATAAAAAAGTTACAAAAACCAAAACGAAAACATTGTACGCTAGTAGGGAAGAAAATGAAGAAATGAGCAAGAGCAAGACAAAAATATCCACGCGGATGTATTTGCGGCACGTGATCACTTAGATGTAAAGATTGCGTGACATCGCTCTGGGTCTATTTTTCAGTTCACTTAGTTCCTTCACTTCTTGCCTCTTTTCATTAGAAATATTCAATACAAAACTCAGTAGATACCCAGAGGATGCTTTATATGCAAGACATGGATCCAGGCCGGTGGTTGAGCACGGCAGCAAAACACAGGAAAATTAGCGAAGCACATCAAAATTATTTGCCTTCAAACACCCATTTGGAAGGTAAGCTGTCAGCGAAGTATTATCTCAGGTTACTGGGTAGTTTTAATGGGAAATGGCAGGGTCTTTCAATGGTTTACTCAGAAAGCGAGCAAAGGCTAGTCGAATTGTTTACATTCCTGGTTAAACAAAATCTCTTCGAAAGGTCAAATTGGGTCAACTTGAATGGGGCCGCTCGCCTTAGAGATAACTTTTGCCAAGAAAAAAATTATATCACGTTCAAATACAACTCTTGTACTTTGCTAGAATTGAATTTTGAAAGAATTCTACGTAATACCGAGTATGTTTTGAGATGTTTGAAAACGGTATAGAATTTTTGATTTTTAAAGTCTAGAAATTTCGGTTCTCTTCGCTTGGTCTCCACGAATTCGGAATTACAATTGTAAGTCTAAAATATCATCAAGGCAGCTTAGCAATACCTCCTAAATAAAATTATAAACTACGGAAAGCCATAATTTGCTATGCGCCTTCACGCGAGTTCGATTATCTGATCATGAAATTTGACCTCATTTCAGTGATTTTTCGGCTTCACGGGTTGTCGACGGTTTCTCGTAATTTTCTCAAAAATGTAAAAACTCTAGAACCTAAAACTTATATCACGATTCTTAGCATACCATAGGTTATCTCTGGACGAAATATCAAGGGGGCCATTTTTCCGACCTTGTGCCGCCCCTCACGCGGTGGTTAGGGAGAGTGGCTCTTAATTGTTTATCGTGTGTTCAATAAGTCAAAGCTCTCACACTAACCCCGCTCGCTGAAATGCCTCTCACTTGTATGTCCATGCTCTCCAGTCACACTGACCTTCCCACACAGACTTCTAACATCTTTGTTCCACTCAAGAGGAATTCTCATAACTTTTCCTTCATGCCACCAATCATGAGAATGTACGATCAAACAAGTACTTTCTTGCTCCTTGTTAGCTATCTTGTAGTCTTCCCCAAGGCAAATTTTAATATGAAGGGTTTCATTGTTGTAGATGCTTTTCTCCTCCGCGCTAACAATCATGGAACTTACATGCAGTTCTTTGAACCCTTCTTTTTTAAGTTGCATCAAAGCAGATGACGTCTCGTCTTCTCTATAGAACTGCTCACAGTAGACATCTTGGCTGACGAACAGAAGGGCAAGTTCATCATGCACTGAAGAGAGGTTGCTCTTGTTCAGCAACACAGACAAAGTGTAATTAAAAGGTACCAAGTTGAGCCTTGATGCAATGTCCTTGGCACAAAGCAAAGTAGATCTGCCTAATCTTAACAAAATCGCAATGAGTGAAAAATGGTAAATTTCAATTTGTACTTCTGCATTTGCCTCATCAATCCGTGAGTTGTGAGTTATGTCATGCCAAGTAATATTTCCTTCTCTGGTCTTGAATCCGTGCAAAATAAAAACGTCGTGACAGTTAAACCTACTCTCAATTTTTGTTGCCAGCGTCAAAGGTTTCTTAAAGTAATGTCCACTGGGTTCAAGATTAATGACGGGTGCACCAAACATGACATCATTTTCAAGATCCCTTCGAACAATTAGTCCATAGTACTTGAAAGGGTCGTCTAAGTGCAATGTTATACTCAAGGTTTGTAGGCGACTATCAAGAGCTCTAGGAGGACAAGCTAGTGTAATGCTTCGTCCAATCTTGAATACATTACCTTCTCTGTTGATAACAATGTTAGATAAAATCTGTGTGTATTTCGATGGCGGGTTTTCCCTCAGCGAGCCATCTTTAACTATGAAACAAGAATAGCAATAACAACCACCTAAATTAAAATTCTGTTCATTATGATTGAAAAAAGGCAGCGATGCAGCTTGCAAAGACAGTGGCGTTCAACACCCGCTTGGGCTGGAGTCAAGGAAGCTCTCTAGGGCGGGGAGCTTCGCTCCGGCCCGAGCGACTGCGAAGGAGACTAAAAGACCCTGTGACTATAACAAAATTCCTAAATATTGCTCGACGTTTTGTTTTTAAAAAGTAAAGGATAATTTATGGAAAGAAAATGTAATTAATTACATATATTGTTTTGAAGTATTTTATAGGTTATTTTTAATTTATTTCATTTTGCACTTGACTTTTCACTCGTTACTAGAGTTTTGATATGATCAGTTTGTTGATCAAGATTAATCTGTATTTGTATCGACAGGTTTTCAAGTGATATATCAAGTATGAGACACAGTGCTTCATCACCAGATGAGACACCGAGAAGAGAGTTGAAAATACGACGAGATATTAAGCCTTATACTACTACATGACAAATTTCTGCAATTTGATTGGCTTAGAGCAGTGGTATTTCATCTTAATTTGAAATACCTACATGTGAAAATTACAAACCTTCTACGGGTAGTAGTATAAACAATTAATAGCATGATTTGTACGTGATATTTGGCATAAATACCACTCGTGATATTTCAAAATTGTCTCAAATTTCACTCGCCTAACGGCTCGTGAAATTACGTATAACAATTTTGAAATATCACTCGTGGTATTTATGCCAAATATCACTACTAATCATGCTATTACCTATACAAATCCATTAGGTAATTTACATTTTCAGTGGAAAAAAAAAATCTTGTACCAGAATAATTTAAACAATATATCGCATTCTTTTTTATATTTTTCAAGGCCTATAGATATTATTAGTTATTTTTCAAGTTATTAATGTGTCTCTCATTCAATGCTTTAGGAAGTCTATTCATTAGAATATTATAGAATAATATAAAATAATTTTTTAGCTCAAAGGGACACTTGGTTAACTGGATTTACCCCCTGGCATGGTTGATAACTGACAATTGATATCATGAAATTATAGTGACGTACCGTAAAATTCCGAAAATAAGCCCCTCCATGTATAAGCCCCTCCAAATATAAGCCCCCCGGGGCTTTTAATTGGAAAATTCCCCTCAAATACAAAGTAAAACAAAGCAACAACGGTAAATTTACTTCCATGAACTTAAAGGCTGGCCCAATCGATTTTGAGACGCAAATTTCCCTCTGTAGATAAGCCCCTACAAATATACGCCCCCGAAAAAGGGCCTTTGAAAAATATAAGCCCCTGGGCTTATTTTCGGAATTTTACGGTATATGACTCAAAGCAGCAATCCGTTGATTTACGGGGCCATTCAGAAAATTATGCGCAATCGGACTGTTCTGAAATGGACGGCTTTGTCGAACGTAGTTTTGAGGTGCTGTTCGTTCCAGACGCTGCAGTCGAAAACGTTATGGTACAAAATAAATGAATTCATGTTAACTACAGTAGTGGTGGTGAGAAGGTGGGGGAGATGGGGTTCGTCATAAATTATAAGTGATCATTTTTAAGCTCCCCCCCCCCCCTCCCTCTGATAGTTATTGCACAGTCCCTCGCAGTATTTCAATCGGCACATTAATTACAACTAACATTAATTTATTTAGCCGTCTTTCTAATTGCAGAATACACATTTCCGGGATGTAGGAGGTGAATTTAAATAGAGGTGATGAGTTCAACAAATTCACATAGATACAGACATGACCTTTTGAACCCGCCGAAGAAAGTATGTGTTTCCCCAGAGGTTCGTTAGAGTCAGTGACGAAGGCGAAAAACGTAAACGGTAGTTGTATTTCTGACTTGTGGTCGCATGTTATTGCAAAGCGCGGCAACAGGAGCTAAGAAGTTGCTGGTAGATGACAAAATAACAGCTTGTGCCAAAGAAATATGTCTCCTGGGTGTTGTATGCAAAGTTTCGAATAGAAAAACATTGCCTGGTGAAACGTTTGCTATCAATATTAAATTTTGTGCTTCGAGTTACTTATTGTTTTTTTAGATCTCTGTCGCCCTTTTTCTCGTTACGTTTCGCTGGCCTGCCGCCTACTTTTTCTTTTTCTCTGTCTTTCTCTTGCTCTATATTCCAAATTTGTGGGTATGACAATTAATCTACAGAAACAATTTCCGCTTTCCGTTTTCGTCTTACTTGCTTGACTCTTTAGTTGTGACGCTTGAGGCTATGCGATTTCCCTCCAAAATAACCACGAGTTGCCTTTGGGTTGCCATACCTGTTGATTGAGTTATTTTACATTGGCATGCCTGTGGGGCGGACTGACGGTCGGCGGGTGGTCGGTGTACGGTCAAGTGATTACCAAATTTTCTGGGATGGGTAGATTTATTTATCCATGGTGCTGCGCTGGCGTGCGCGAGAGCTCCGCTAACATATTTTGAAAAACAAGGCTATAAAAGCACGGTTGCAATAGTAACGTAAGTATTGACGTACACGATTCAACCACTTTCAATGTTCCCAGATAAGTTAAGTCACTAGTTAAACACTCAAAGCTTAAGAGGTTTATAGATTATTTCATTTTAAAGCGGGGAGGGGGTCCAAACCACCCCCCGGTCTGAATAGAATTCAGTTATCTGTTATTTGTCTGATTGATCTAAAATGGGATCAAGTACTTGTGTAGGGACCTTGTCCTCGTCATTATTTATTGAAATTTTGTAAGAGGCAGAATGATAATTCTAAATAATAGCACCTCATAAGCCGTCGTTCTAACTGTACAAACAATTCTTAAAAGGACCAGGCCCACTTGGACAAACAGCAGCGAGGAAAAGCCGCATCTTGTAGTTGTAGATCAGGATCATAGCAATGTAAAATAACACTTAAAATTGTAGCTGGTAGACATTTCCAGGGTTAAGAGTTAAAAAAATGTAGTAGAGGAAATCGGTTTTACCAACTCAAATTGGGCTACATTGGGTGAACTTCAATCTTGAATGAAACCCAGTGTTGTTCAAAGCCCGCTGGTTCTCTACAAAGAAACGTGAATCGCGCTTTCTCGTAACTGAGGAAGCTGAATAGCACCTTTTGGTGTCTTAGGAATGGTCATCAATTCACAGGCACTAACAATACGAATAAACTAGGTTAAACCAGATTATGATTTTGTAGATATTAATCGTGAATGAGAGAAGACAGCGAGGCAAGGTGCAAAGATAGTGATGTCCGAAAACCTAGTACTTTTGGAGACGCTGTAATACTAAGCCAAACTTAGACGGATATCAAGATACAACCATGGCATGAAAAGGTATAATAAAATAAAAATACAGATGAAATCAATTTTAATTCAAGCTTTACTTACCCGCTTCTTTTACCAAGGATCTCCCAAATGGATCGGTATAAATTCCTGTACTTTGAGAGGGAAAACAACGAGGCTGGTCCGTGATGGCTGAAGGTGATAGCGATGTTAGTGATGTTGCTGCTAAGGTCTTGAAGGAGCCTCTATCGATATCGTCGATATCGTCGATGGTTACTAAATTTCAGCGGAAAAAAATCTGTTGAACGGATATGTATATCCAAGAATATTGAATACAATACAAACTATTCTAATTCCAAACCTCTCAAGAAACCTAATGACCGAGACGTCAGCGAGGTCTGGGTATGAGTTTACACACCTCTTGACACGGTTGTGACTAGAATGGATACCCCAAAGTCAGATTGTCATCATCGCTCAACATACATGATAGGAGTCTTAAAACTTAAAGTAGTAAATGAGAAAAGAAAGAAAACAGAAGAAAACAGTAGGTAGTTCGTAAGACTTGAACCCGTGCAATTTGATATATAATCCACATCCGTATCCATTCCACCATCAAGGGCTAACTGCCGAGACCGGTTAATTTTAACGTACTTTACATGGCGTTGATCATTACATTATTGAAAGCTAACCGTTTTTAAAACAGCGCTTAACCCTAATCACTGTACTTCGGTGCTAAACCCTGTATCCAACTCTTTTCCTTGCACAATTGTCTTTTACTCTGAATTCCCCACTTTTCAAATTCGCATAGCGTGGAGTAGAGTATAGCGCTGTGTAATAAACATTAGGTGTCCAACCTGATTTTGAGGTATCCATTCTAGTCATAACCCTCTTGACACCCCTGGAAAGGGGCTTTACAATAAAATGCAATTTATAACAAAACGGTTATTATTATGTAGCCGGATACTGATGAAATACCAGGATTTTTCCTTTCACTAAAAAAATCTTATCTTCATCGCGCGCGGTGAAGATACTATTTTTATATTTCACGTGTGAGGATATTGATGTCGCCATCGTTACTAAAATTAACTTTGACTTTTTGGAACAGAAAATATAAGTTTTATTGTCATTATTTGTCCTTTATAACTTTATATAACTTTTTAGAGGTGATGAGTTCGATAAATTCACATAGATACAGACGTGACCCTTTGAACCCGCCGAAGAAAGTACGTGTTTCCCGACAGGTTCGTTATTGTCAGTGACGAAGGCGAAAAACGTAAACGGTAGTTGTATTTCTGACTTGCGGTCGCATGTTATTGCAAAGCGCGGCAACAGGAGCTAAGAAATTGCTGGTAGATGACAAAATAACAGCTTGTGCCAAAGAAATATGTCTCCTGGGTGTTGTATGCAAAGTTTCGAATGGAAAAACATTGCCTAGTGAAACAGTTTGCTTTCCTGAAAAACGTTTGCTATCAATATTAAATTTTGTGCTTCGAGTTACTTATTGTTTTTTTGAGAGCTGCTGATTGACCGAAAACCACCTTTCTTGGAATGTATTGTTATTTTACTTAAAGGCTAATTGCAAAGTCCACCAGTAATGCTGACGTTTTTAGCTGATCTAATATGAATGTTGTAGTTAATTTTTTATCTCAGGTCATTTTTATTTTTCTTTTGTTTCAACTTTATTAGCATACATTACCATACCCAAAAACAAAAGAAAAAAAAATTACCTGAGATAAAAAATCAACTACAACATGAACAAAACATTATTTATCTGTCATCAAAATATAACAAAGATCTACTTGTAATTTGCACCAAAACCATGTACAATTCTAGTCACGTGATGCTTTAGCTTTTTTCTAGTTAACACAACAGGCGTGGATTCAGGATCTCAAGGATCTTGCGGTACCCATATATACACCTGGGTAAAGAGGAAAAAAAGTGGAGTAAAATTCCTTGTCTTAGGAAACAGCGCGACAGGCCGGGCTTGAACCCCAGACCTCCAGATCCGGAGTTCGAGTAGTTAACCGCTCAGGCACACACGCCTCAACAGCAATCGTCATAAATATAATGTATAAGAAATTTTCAGCTCAAAAGGAACACCTAGGTAAATGTAAGACGAGGGTGGTAGTGTTGGTGGTGAGAAGGGGAGGCGGGCAGAGCTAAGCTTGCCTTTGTTGACAAGGGAGCGCTACGTAATATTACTGTAGGTAAGTCTTACTTTTAAACAGGATGGTTATTGCAGAGTCCTTAATAGCATTTGACTTATTTAGCACTTTTTTTAATTGCAGCATACACATCTCCAGCGTGTAGGAGTTGAGTTTCATAAATTCATATTAGAAACTGTGCATTATTATTAATTTTAATTAAAAAAAATTATTCCTCGCGCCCGAATGGACTCAGAGGCCATGACGCGAGAGGAATAATTGTTTTAGTAAAATCCAACTAGTTGGTCTAAAATATAGAGGGAAAAAAAAAACAACTTCCTCCTAGCTAGTTAAAGCTAGACTTTAATCCTTTTTTGCCGCCAAAAAGCCGGCAATTTTTGCTACTAGTGGGCTATAACATATAGCCTAGAAGTAGCTCAACCAATCAGTGCAACATAAATAATACACCACTAGTTGGATTTTACTAATTTATTTTCTTGTATAGACACAAGTCTTTTACTGGAAAATATACCACTCGTAAAATTCATAAAAACTACATCCGGAACCCGAGTGGTTTATTTTCCATAATCTCACACGTGAGTTCATCGATGAGGTAATTTCGATAATTTCCCTCCAAAATTTGCAGGCGTCTTGCGTCCTTTGAATTTTATTTACACATTTTTCAAAGCTTTGCTTATATTTTGTCATTGTAGAGCCCTATTCAGCTAAGTGTTTTTCTCAATATTATTGTAAACAATGTCTTATATTGCTGTACAGTAAATTTGAGCCGTCACAATTACTTTTTGGCGAATAAAAATCTATTCTTTTGTCGATGTCTTTTTGTCTATATAATAAAAAGAACATTACACGCTAGTCTCCTTCGCAGCCGTTTTTAGGCTCGTCACGTCACGCTGACGTGACGAGCCTAAAAACGGCTGCGAAGGAGACTAATTACACGCGGGCTTGAAGTGTTGAATTTTATTTTCGAGTGGCAAAAACAATATTTTACTCACTCGCTACGCTCGTTCGTAAAATATTGTTTTGCCACTCGAAAATAACATTCATATCTTCGCGCCACCGTGCAATATCCTCTATTTATGGAAATAATTTATTTCAATGGAAATGGCCCTATAAAAGTATTATTATTGAATTTATTGTTATTACTTTTATTATTATTATTATTATTACTATTATTAGTAGTAGAAGTAGTAGTAGTTCTTTAAACCTCTCGTGATACGGCCACTTAAATTACACCAAAATAGAAAACAAAATGCAAAAGAATGGTTGCAGTGGTAACGTCAAAATTGACGTACACGCGTGGCCTCCAAACGACGTCCCTGGTCTGAATAGGGTTGAATTATCTGCCATTTGTAGTCTGATTAACAGAAAATGGGTTTAAGTATCTGCATAGGGTCTTCGACATCGTCTTATTTACTGAGATTTTTTATGAAACAGAATGGTGATTCCAAATAAGAACACCTAATTAGCTGTCTTTCTAATTGTAGCCAGATATCTTCAGAGTTTTTAAAATATTAGTAGAAGAAATGTTTTGCCAATTCCCATAAAAACTGTTGTACTACATTGGATGAACTTCAATCTTGAATGGAACCGAGTTTTGTACAAGCGCGCCGGTTCTTTACAAAGAAATGTGCATCGCGGTTTCTCATAAATGAAGTTAGTACCTTTTCGTTTCTTACTAGTGATAATAAATTCAGAGTCACCAGGGTCACTAACTATAGAAATACACTAGGTTAAACCACATTACGATTGTGTTAATCCCGAAAGAGAGAAGGCAGCAAGGCAACTTGCAAAGATAGTGGTGTCCAAAAGCCTGGTGCTTATAGAATTTCCTGGACGCTGTTACAGTAATACTAACCCTCAGCTAATCCAAAATAAGAAGATATAAAACACAACAATGGCATGAAAGGTAAAATCAAATAATAATAAAAATAAAATTAATTTAAACATTACTTACCAGAAAAACTTGACAATGAAGGACGCAGTACTGGTGAAGGTGGTGAAAGTAGTATGGTGGGCCTGTAGCAGCTGCGGCTACGGGATCTACGTCCTCTTCCCTTGATGGTTCCTAAATTTCAACGGAAAACATTTTGTTAAACAGATGTGTATATCCAATAACATGGTATACAATACAAACTACTCTAATTCCAAACCTCTCACATTTCCAAAAACCTAATGACCGAGATGTCAGCTAGGTCTGGGTATGAGTTTACACACTTCTTGACACCCCTTGAAAAAGACTTTACAATATAACGCCATTTATGATAAAACGGTTAATATACACATATAAAAGAAGAAATAATAATAGAATAAGACCATCATTTTAAGGGTCGAGGCAAGAATGTGTACTAGTCATGCTATGCTTTCGAGTGGTATGCCTGAGATATTACACGAGTGGCTATATTTTTCTTAGCACTTGAAAGGACCAAGTAACGAGTGAGACATTCAAGGAATCATTGCAAAAATAACTTATCCTCACTCGACATCACAGGTATTAATAAAATTTTACGAAAATCGCCTTTAATACCACATGTAGTCTGTCAACAACAATGTCCAAATGATCGACAGCTCGTTAATGCTGAATTACGCACGTGTTGGCCTCTATCTACTGCACTGGTGCCGCAAACAAAAGCATCAAGCAAAAGTTGTCTGCTTAAGACATATTACGTGCGTTTTATATCCGCCGTTTTAACCATGGCCAGATGGATCTACTCTGAATACTTTCTCTTTCAATGGAAAGTATCAGTACAGCCAAACCGTAATAACTCGTATAGTAGCGCCAGTGGCATTAATGAGTGATCGGGAGGCCGGCAGAGCTCATATTTACCAACATAGCTTCAAGCCATGTTGTTATTACTTAATAAAAGTGAAAGCCTAGAATGTGCCAAAGTTGTTGTTTTGAAGTTGGGTGCCATCCTTTTCTATATAGCGGAACCATTTTAAATCACTAAAATAAGGAAAAAATATTGCGAAGATCTGAATAGGCACATTCCACAAGATAAACGAATTCGCCTCGTTAGCACTTGCCGGAAGGTACCCCTAGTTTGTAGTCTGATTAATCAAAAATGGGTTTTTACTACCTAAAAGTACTTGCATAGGGACTTCGATATCTTCTTTTTTACTGAGATTGGTGATTCGAAAGAAGAGCACCTAATTAGCCGTCTTTCTAATTTTAGCCAGACATCTCCAGAGTTTAATTAAGGGTTAAAAATATTAGTAGAAGAAATCAGCTTTGCCAATTCACATAAAAACTGTTGTACTACATTGGATGAACTTCAATCTTGAATGGAACAGAGTTTTGTACAAAGCGCGCCGGTTCTTTACAAAGAAATGGGCATCGCGGTTTCTCGTAAACAAAGTTAGTACCTTTTCGTGTCTTACTAGTGGTAATAAATTCAGAGTCACCAGGGTCACTAACTATAGAAATAAACTAGGTTAAGCCAGATTAAGATTGTGTTAATCCCGAAAGAGAGAAGACAGCAAGGCAACTTGTAAAGATAGTGGTGTCCAAAAGCCTGGTGCTTATAAAATTTCCAGGACGCTGTAATACTAACCCTCAGCTAACCCAAAATAAGAAGATATAAAGATACAACAATGGCATGAGAGGTATAATCAAATAAAAATAAAATTAATTTAAACGTTACTTACCAGTTTCTTTTACCAAGGATCTTTTAAGTGGATTAGCATAACTTTCTGAACTTCCAGTTAAAGTAGGCTGCGGTTTAGTAGGTATTCGAATTGGGGTTCCTAAATTTCAACGGAAAACATTTTGTTAAACGGATGTGTATATCCAGTAATATGGTATACAATACAAACTACTCTAATTCCAAGCCTCCCACATTTCCAAAAACCTAATGACCGAGACGTCAGCTAGGTCTGGGTATGAGTTTACACACTTCTTGACACCCCTTGAAAATGGCTTTACAATAAAAAGCCATTTATGACAAAACGGTTAATATACACATATGAAAGAAGAAATAATAATAGAATAAGACCATTATTTTAAGGGTCGAGGCAAGAATGTATACTAGTCATGCAATGCTTTCGAGTGGTATGCCGTGAGATATCAAAAGAGTAGCTGCTATATTTTTCTTAGTACTCGAAAAAATCAAGTAACGAGTGAGATATAATCAAGGTATCATTGCAAAAATAACTTATCCTCACTCGACATCACAGGTATTTATAAAATTTTACGAAAATCGCCTTTAGTACCACATGTAGTCTGTCAACAACAATGTCCAAATGATGGATAGCTCGTTAATGCTGAATGACGCACGTGTTGGCCTCTATCTACTGTACAGGTGCCGCAAACAAAAGCGTCAAGCAAAATTTGTCTGCTTAAGACATATTACGTGCGTTTTATATCCGCCGTTTTAGCCATGGACAGATGGATCTACTGTGAATACATTCTCTTTCAATGGAAAATATCAGTACAGCCAGACAGTAATAACTCGTATAGTAGCGCCAATGGCATTGATGAGTGATCAGGAGGCCGGCAGAGCTAAGCTTACCTTTGTTGGCAAGCAAGCGCTACCTAATATTGCTCTAGGTAATCCTCATTTTCAAACAAGACAGATATTGCACAGTGTTAACTAGAATTTGACTTATCTAGCCGTCTTTCTAATTGCAGTATACGCATTTCCAGGTTGTAGGAGTTTAATTTAAATATATGATGAGTTTCACAAATTCGCATAAAAATAGAAAAGTGCATTATTATTAATTTATTTTTCAAAATTAATTATTGTTGTAAAGCGCCATTAAACAGCAATGGAAATGGAGCTAGAAGAGTATCATTAGTATTATTATTATTATTACTTTAAAACCGCTTGTGATTACACCAAAATAGGAAAAAAAATGCATGTCTTGACAAACATGGCTATAAACGCACGGTTGCAATGGTTACGTCAATATTGACATGCACGCTAGGCGAGGGGAGCCTCCAAAGCGCCTCCCCAGTCTGAATAGGGTTGAATTATCTGCTATTGCCAACGAGGCGACCGAGCTAAGAAGCGAGGTTGACTCGGCGGCAGAATTATAACGCCGCGAAATGTAGGCAAAAACTCTCAAGTTCTGCGTAACCTTCTAAAATTTGTATTTTTGACCATATTTGCGTGTAAGACCCCATATTTGGGTAGTGACGTCATGGTCTTGCTTTTACAACTTGTGCTCCGAAATGATTTTTTTGCTGCTCGATTTACATTGAGACAGCCCAAAACTCCCGTGAGCAATGCAACGAACTTGCGGACCTTTTGTTTTGAAGACCATGATTATGCCTTTCAAGAGACTCTTTGTCCTGTGACATTCACTCATCAGATCTTTGTATTTTATTCAAATTTATATTTTTATACCTCTGATACATTCCGCCCCATTCTTGCGCTTTTCACACATTTTACTTTACACCAGTTTTTTCTTATGTATATTACCACGCGATATATTTTTCCTATCCCTGATGACGCTGTTGCTCAGAATCAAGAGAGAATGAGCTAAGACAGTGAATCCTTGTGCTCCATGACATTTTTTTAAAATCTATTTAAAGTTCGCGCGCGTGCTGCGTTGGCTATTTTTCTTTGTTCTTTCCGTAACCTGCGTGGTCTACTTTCGCGTGAACGTGACATGTTTCGCCGCCAAACATTTGAAGTTTGACAGCCATTATACTAATCGGCTCCTGATGTTGACATGTTTTTGATCAGCGCGTTCCGCTCATAATTTAGGAATGAATTTCATTTACGAAGGGATTGCAGTATTGGAGTCAAAATTTCACTTTGAGGTTAAAGATTGCGATTTGCCAACAGCTGGTAGCCATTTAAAGTAACGAATGTTGAATTCTGACACACCGTGAAAGCCAAAGGCAAAGGTTATCACGCGCGAAACACGAAACCTTTAATAGGTGGCTGGCTTCAATTGTTTATGCAAATGTATTTTTTCTCTTTTTCCAGGAATGTGTTTCGTTCAGAAACGGTACATTTGCTTTTAGGAATTATTCTTGAGAGTTTGAAACTGCATTACTTCTTCTTAACGTTTATTACTTACGATGAATATTTCGCCCTGCGAAAAGAAATCCGGGCAGATGCTTCAAACTGTTAGGAATCGCTAACCTGGATGCCAGAGAGTTTTTATGCGCGGTTTCCGGTTTCGGTCAATTCTTTATGAGCGGTGTGCCCACATTTGTCTAGGGCCCTCTTAAAATTCAAATGTTTGGCGGCCAAACATTCATGTTTGAACCACTTTGAACCTATTTTCTCGTTACGTCTCCACGGTTGGATCCAAACGACGGTATCACAGCTCGCGGGTGTGCGTAGATGTCGCCGGAAGAGACAGTTGTCGTTTTTGTACAATGTTTCTATACTGATGTAGCGAAGACCTCAATTAGCAATTTCCTTCGAGTCGGAACCGCTTTCTCCGGCGAACTTCCACAAGCCAGGACCGTTTTGCTCCTCGGCAGCTACTCTGGCCAGATTTTTCCGAGTAGAAATCTTTCCACTCGTCGGCGAAAGTAATACCAAGTTAGCACGTCATATCGTTTGCTGTGCATGATCGGCAAGGAAATGAATTACCCGCCAAGTTTTAAATTACATAACACCACTCTAACCGACCAATAAGGTGGCGTCCTTAAAATAACCACGCAGTATGACACAGAACCAAGAATAGATTGAAAATAATTTTCATGCGAAGAGGGTTATGTATGGGGGATTCGCTCTCTTAGATCGTTCTCTCTTGTCGGAATTTAATACCCTGCTAGCAGAGGCTTTTCCCTTGTGTTTCTCAGCGTTGTACTGCCATTCTCTTCGCTGTTCTGGCTGCTCGCGTTTTGTTTTGGTTGTTTCTGTGCCGAGGAAAAGACCTCTGCAGACAGCCGTTTGGGATTCCTGTTGAGCATGCGCGAGATGAAAATGCGGTTACCATGGAATTTCTGTGTCACGTGTCGGTAATACGATGCCGCCGCCGGAGTTTGCTCATGTATTCATGAGTCAATTTTCCCACGGGAATGACTCGCACTCGCCATGTTGATATAGCGGGCTCACTTTTGCACAGCAAACTAGTACATAAAAGATGAGCGAGTTGATAAAACCGGTTCCACAACCGGTTTAGTCATGTGATTACCTCCTAGATCTTGGAGGTATCTAAAGCGCATGCTCAACAGGAATCCCAAACGGCTGTCTGCAGAGGTCTTTTCCTCGGCACAGAAACAACCAAAACAAAACGCGAGCAGCCAAAACCGCGAAGAGAGTGGCAGTACAACGCTGAGAAACACAAGGGAAAAGCCTCTGCTAGCAGGGTAGAATTTAATTATTATTTTTAATTTCAGCAGTCAAAAGCGTCATTTGAACTATATTTTTCTTTCTAACGTTTATAGTTTTGATACAATGGAATTTTCCACGAAACATAAGTACTAACTTGCTCATATTTACCAACAAAGCTTCAAGCCATGTTGTTATTATTTAATAAAAGTGAAAGCCTAGAATGTGCCAAAGTTGTTGTTTTGAAGTTGGGTGCCATCCTGAGATTGGTGATTCGAGAGAAGAGCACCTAATTAGCCGTCTTTCTAATTTTAGCCAGAAAGAAATGGGCATTGCGGTTTCTCGTAAATGAAGTTAGTACCTTTTTCGTGTCTTACTATTGGTAATAAATTCAGAGTCACCAGGGTCACTAACTATAGAAATAAACTAGGTTAAGCCAGATTAAGATTGTGTTAATCCCGAAAGAGAGAAGACAGCAAGGCAACTTGTAAAGATAGTGGTGTCCAAAAGCCTGGTGCTTATAAAATTTCCAGGACGCTGTAATACTAACCCTCAGCTAACCCAAAATAAGAAGATATAAAGATACAACAATGGCATGAAACGCCTTTTTCCCAAGCAATATACAGTGAAAGACCATATTTCTAATACTAAACTAGAAAAATACGATCATTATTACATCCAAACACGGCACAAGGATCTTTTTTCCCATTACAATATTATTCTAAGAAAACTTTAAGAATAAATGTCCCGAAAAGCTCCCCAAAATACAAACTAAATGTGCTCACGCCCCCTGAGCATCCTATAATACTCCTTAAATCGAATTAATTCAATATAGCCGCCGTATCGGTAAAAAGGTCTATTGGGTGATTTAGGGTGCAGCTGTTCGTTGTCTGTTCTAGAGGACCTAACAGGTGAGCAAGCTTTAATACGATTTCTAGTTTGAAAGGGCAATTAGTGCTCTGGTTTGCTTTACAAATTGCGTTTAAAGCAGCAGCTGATCAAGGAATAGGTTTTTACGCTCAAATTTTTGTCAGAACCAGCTTGTTCTTTCCAGCTTGATTTACATTGAGGTAGCGTGCTCGCTTCTCCACTCACTTCTCTCTAGTGGTTATAAATTCAGAGTCACCAGGGTCACTAAGAATAAGAATGAGTAACAATTATTCACCGAAGTGGAGGTGGCTAGTGATGGGTAAAAGCTAGAGACTTTAAGCAACGACTACGGCAGGGTCTAGTAAGGTGACCGGAAGTATTTTTCCGCCACGCGTTAACGCCTCAAGTTCAAGGCACCACGACGGCTATAACGGTCACAACGTCGCTTTTTAATATAAAGAAGTAACTCAGTTCGTCTTCGTTTGTTTACGTCCTCAATAAAACGTGAAGTTAGGCATTTTCACGTCGTTGATTTGCTAATTAGACTTATTGACTGGCCGTACAGCGCTTCCCGAATACGTAGAAGATCATGATGGCGGACGGTGGAGTCTAGTACATCAAGCATTATGTTGCATTTTACGTGCTTAGAACGCCAGTGTATATTTGAACCAGAATCGCAAGTCATACGCATTTCATCCTTTTTTGATCATCCTTGGAAATTTCTGAAGGATCATTTTTCGATCATGAGTCAGAAATTTCGGTGTCAAGCATGACACACAAGTGAAATACAAAGCCAAACACGCAAAATACAGTTGACGGGAAAGAGGATTTCAAAAGGGATATCATCTCACCAAGTGGTGAATAAGACTGATAAAACACAATCAAGCCCTGTATTTGCCCATGAATCGCCCATTTTTATGGGTGTTTTTTTTACATTTCCTTTCCGTAGAGGGCGGGATAGCACTAGATATTCACTGATTGAGTAGCCAATCAGAGCGCGTGAAAAAACTGTCCACTATTTTAGTATACACCTATTTCAATAGGACAATTGCACGATGACGATATTTGACTACAACTACCAGAATTCATTTCGTTTTTGCTTTGTTATTTAAATTTGCCAATTCCGCTGAGGATAAAAGAACAATAGCCTTAATTTGCACAAGAACACAACACACTCAAGGATTCTGGTAGCTGTAGTAAAATGACGTCATCGTGCAATTGTCCTATTGACCACTCCAGAAATACCATAACATACCATACTGCTCTTTGTGTGCAACCCTAAAATTGTGCATAAGCATTGTCTTCAGTTTCTTTCGCGGGTTAAAATGGCCCCAAGAGAAACTGAGAACAATGCTTATACAAAATTTGGGGTGACAAACAAAGAGCATTATGGTATGTATGGTATTTCTGGAGAGGTCAATTTTAAAGTTGCTTCAGAGAGGAATGATGCATGATTCGTATTTCATAGCCCGAGGTGCATTGTTGTAACAAGTCTAGTAAATTATGAGCCCGTAACGAGCCTAGAAACCTAGAAAGCAAACGCTGCTGACGCTTCTATGCTATGTCAGAAGAACGTTAAGACAATGTATTTCAAAACACTGAATCCTAGGCTTTTTAATTTAACACAGTGATTTGAGGTTAGGTTTTTCTATGTGGTAATATGCAAATGCTGCAAATTTTCAACGAATTGGCTTGGCCCGTGCAGGTGGGAATTTTGGATGGAGATAAAAGAAAATCAAATTCAAAGCGTTTGTTGGACAACAATAAATAATTTAACATTACGTGTTTATATATTTTTGAGGCAATATTTTTAAAACTGAATAAAAAAGAATAGCGTTGATTTGCTTTATTGAAATAACCAGCATTCTGGCCCATGCAAAAACGCAGCTGATTCAGGCGGTAAAACCCTATTCATTTAATGTTGTTAAATTTTTCAGCTCGCTCATGCTTAAGAACTCTAGCAGCAATTTGACTTGAAAGCTCTCTTGAACGCCTTTTCACAAATGGTCCCCATTATTTCAATGAACGTGAACAAGACTAAACTTTCCACTACAAAAGGGGTCACCCTAGTGCACTGCAGGCTATGAAACATGTATACTAAACTAGGTTAAACCAGATTAAGATCGTGTTAATCGTGAATGAGAGAAGACAGCTAGGTAACTTGCAAAGATAGTGGTGTCCAAAGCCTGCTAATTATAAAATTTCCGGGACGCTGTAATACTAACCCTCGGCCAATTAACCCAAAATAAGAAGATATAAAGATACAACAATGGCATGAAAGGTATAATATATAAAAATAGAAATAACATTAATTTAAACTTTACTCACCAGATCTTTCAAATGGATCAGGATTAAATCCATATGTACTACAGCGCGGGTCAGGATCAGGGTCAGGATCAGGGTCAGGATCAGGGTCAGGATCAGGGCCAGGACCAGGGTCAGAGTTATGGTCAGGACCATATGAGTCATATCTGTATTCCACGCTACGATATCGATCCTGCCTTCTGCCTTCCCTAGGAAAAAAAATAGAAAATTCAAGAAATAGTTCGCAAAAAGTACCTATGAGGTTTTTAATGTGCATGTCAACGATATTGAGGACTGCATCCCCAGGGGAATACCTGTATCCACTTGCAAGTACGCTGATGACTGCACCCTATACGAACTTGTCTTTAAGGACTCTGTCAGTCAAATGCAGGATGCTGTGACTCATTTGGAAAGATGGGCTGTGCAGAATAAAATGGAGCTGAATGCTAAAAAGACCAAAGATATGTGGATCACCTTCAAGAAGTCCTGTCCAATTCCTGCCCCTATTAATATCGGGACTACTGAACTGGAGAGGGTTTCAGAGTTTAAACTACTGGGTGTACAAGTACAGAACGATCTCAAGTGGAATACTCATGTCTCAAATATTGTCAGGAAAGGGTGTAAACGGATCCACCATCTTAGGGTCTGTAGAACAGCCCATCTCCCCAGGGATATTGGTCTTACAACTTACATCACTAAGATTAGACCTGTTTTAGAATATGCCTCGCCTGTCTGGGGAGGGCTGCCCATTTACCTCGAAGAAGATCTACAGAGAGTGCAGAATAGATGTCTAAACGTCATTGGTCTCCCTAGGGATACTGTTGAGTCACTTGTAACTAGGCGTCAGAATTTGACGAGGAAAGAATTTAAACGTATCCTAGAATCAGATGCACATCCTTGTAAACGTTTTTTAGAAAAGCCAGTGGATCATGGGTATAATCTGAGATCTTGTAAGACTAACCCAGCGCACCTCAGAATGCCTGTATCACGCACTGTTAGGCACAAACAATCATTTATTCCTAGAGGTGCTAAACTTAACTTAAATTGATGTATATATAATATGTAGTGTTTTTAATTTTTATTGTAATATTACCGTATTTCTTATCGCCAAAGGTAATAAATAAAGGTTATTATTATTATTATAAATGTTCTCATAATAATTAAGTGAAGGATTTCTACGCATACAAAATTTGAAGTTTTACAGTTACAAGAAGCGACGTTGTTCATTTACGATTGGATGAAGCCTTACTGCACGATCTTGTCAAACAATCGTGCTTCGAATCGCCATCGATTCATCCGCACCCTTTCGTTCTGTGTCCCACTTTTAAATTTTGTCTCACCAGACCACCACTCTAAGTGAGAAAATGTAACATCGTCCGTCCACCCGGCCGGCCGTCCGCACCACAGGACAACCAAATTGAAATCCCCCGTACTTTCTGGTTAGTGTAGAAACCTGTAACCTAATATTGTGCATCCATGATGGGGTCAATTCACTGCTATCGAAAAAAGATTTCCGCTGACCAGTATCACGTGAGCGCATCGCGGGCTCAGGTACCTACCTTCAGGAGTTTTCCGCTGACATGTTACTAGTTTTCAACTGGTCACAAGCTCAACCTTAAGTTCAATTTTTTAAGCAAGGACCAGCTTACAAAAAAGAAGGACCGGATCCTAATAAAGGATCTAATCAGCAATAAGTGAAAATATAGGACAAAAAAAAGCAAGGCTGATTTTAGAGTCGGGAAAATATAATCTTTTAACCAATATTTCGGAAGGCACGGCCTTCCTTCTTCAGGGTCTTATGTAGAAGGAAGGCCGTGGCTTCCGAAATACTGGTTAAAAGATTATATATTCCCGACTGTAAAATCAGCCTTGCTTTTTTTGTCCTCAACCTTAAGTAGATTTTTTTGCAATGGTTACAAATTTATTAACTGGAGAATAGCCTTTAGCCTTTGCATAAAAGGAAGAAGCATAATAATATAAGTTAATACTGACCTTAAACGGCTAAGAGCATGTCCCATCTTTCTCCCCCTTAAATGCTTTGGCCATCAAAATGCATCCTAGCAAAGCGAAATATCCCTCAATGGTGAATTTTCTTGTTCTTCGATATGATTATGTCATTGGCCTGACTTGCTTCTTTTCTTTGCAAATACACTGTAAAGAAAAATCACACGCTGGCATGTTATTCCATTCCTGGTCGCTGTCATGTGTCATTATCCTTGTATTTAAATGTCCGTAAGCGAAGTCAATCCGACCAAAGCTAAAGGGAGGATATTTTGCCAAGAACACGCAATGAAAGCTGTGAACTGATTTTAGAGATATCATATAGTTTTATCATCACCATTTCTACTTCAATTATACCACATTTGGCTTTGTTTTCTTATGAGATATGCAATATGCACATGCAAATTAACTTCTCGGTTGTTTTACTTCGCTTTCATTTGACCCACTCTTACGGTCATCATTTGTTACTAGCGAAATAGAACATTTACATCGGGTCTGT
>JBBMOI010000002.1:33432500-33435000 GCA_038088405.1 Porites divaricata | reverse complement strand
TTAACAATGCAACAACTGGCTTTCTCTGTTCTCTATTCAAATCTTTGTTGAAACAGAAGTGGAAATCACTGAACCGGTAACGCGCGATAAAGATTGTCCGGTCGACTGCATTTTTGCCTGGACAAGGGCTAGTTACTTAGTCGCTTAATAATAATGATATTTAACGAACGTAGAGGAACGTTAAGAGAACTTCAAAATAAAACTTCTAAGCAATTAGTAGAGGTCGACAGGGGGCGGGAGCTCAGGAGAATAAGGGGTGGGACCACTGTGAGGGGTCTGGAAGATGGGAGAGGAAAGGGCGTGTGATGGGAGTTCTAAAAGGGTGGAAGGCGGGAGAAAGAGGAGAAAATTACCCAGCAAAGCTTAAAATGTGCAATCGACAAATGGCTAAGTGACGGTAAAAATAAACGGTCAAAATTTTCCCCGACGTTTCGAAATGAAGGTTGCCAAGAAAAACAGAGGAGGAAAAAACTAAAAACTAATAAATGCATGAAACAAAAATGGCGGGTAAGATGGCGAAACTAAACTGCACATTGACAAATACCGCTACAACAAAAACTACTGATACAAAGCGGTAAGAAGAAACGTTTGTCATGCGAACACTGGTTTGCCAAAAAAGTATAAAAGACAGGGCTAATACCGTACGAAAAAGCTGGCCATTTTTGCGATTTATCAAAACAGAAGTTAGTTTACGCTCCTGGACACTTTCAAGAACAGGCATTGCTTAGACTCGTTGCCAAAACAAATTGAGTTGATCCAGGGCGTAACCTGGAAATCTTTTCATTGCAGAGTTACGGAGATTCGGCAATGTGAGAAATATTATTTTATATCTGGGAGGACGAAATTATGTCTATTCAACACTTTTCATTCGAATAGGTTTAAAAATATGAGAATTTCCTTTCTAACATTCCCGTTAAACAAATCCCAGAAATAGGTGAGACAAACGTTTTCCCACGCTTCCTTGTGTACCAATTTTTTTTCTCCTTCTTTTCTTGTGCATGATTTTATTTTTTCCGTTTTTGCTAACACCCCTCCTAACCCCAAAATAAATGGCTGGCTCGTCCCATAGCAAACATGTGAACAACAAGAAACACCATTCGGAATGAATCATGATCATGAAATGTGATTCACACATGAACGCTTTCTCCAACGACCGCTTGAGAGAGACTTGATCGGAGTCATTATCCTCTCTTGGTTTTAACTCATTCTTTCTTGGTTTTAGTCTCCTTCGCAGCCGCTTTTGATGGAGTCACGCAATGCGGCTCCACCCTCTCGCGTAGACGTTTATCTTAAGCCCTGTCCACATAAACCCATTCGCCCCTAAACCGCCCGTGTGGATCCACGTCCTTTCTACCCCTCGTGACGTCATCAGTTTTAACAGTCAAGGCCAACTTTTCCCGCTAACTTTAATGTGCAGACTGAAGAGATCTTTCAAACCATACCAGAATGAGCACAATTCAGTCAAGGACACCGGAGAAAACGGCAAAAAACCATGCAAGACTGACCTGTAAATCTCCATGAAAATCTTGTTCCATTGCCTACCTACCTTTCCTTTCACCTAATCCTAAGATCCTAAAAGCTTTCCTAAAAACTCTTCCCACCAAAATGAAGCCTACTAAATGCCCAGCAAGAGAAAAAAAAATGAGGCAAGAAAAGCGAAAAAAGAAGGAAGGAGAGAAAGCGAAAAGTAAAAGTCAAGACTACTGTGTCACTTTTAAACCTCGAAATTTTTTCTTTCTGCGCATGCCCGAACTTCGCAAGCTGATGTTTTACATCTGGATCAGAAGGCCGTGAAGTGTACGACCTGTAAACGGGTTTGTGGTAAGTTTTAGCTCTTTATAGCACAACACTGACCAGAAAACCACTCGACAAGCTTCAAAACGCGTTTTTTGGCAAAATCTCCAGGAGCGCATGGGTTAAAAACGTAGAATTTTGAACGTGCTGTGTTAAATATTTTTGGTCCAGGCTGGACCGGTATATTGGAAAACACAATATTTATTTGGTCAAGAATGGATAAACATGCAAAGTGCATATATTATTTTCTAAATCTTTTCTCTCAGATTAAAACGCAAACCTGATGTTTTCAAATTTACTCGCTTTGAAGCTGGAATATGCTATGAGCGTTTACCAGAAGTTCCGAGACTATAAAACAGCCGGTCCTTTTTTATGCCCTTGTATGATTTTCGCACGCGCGTGGGCCTCGCACGTTCATAGGGTGTGGCAAATCTCCTTTTCACCCTCGCTCCACATGTTTCGTTTCAGCGTGGGTTCTTGATCTAGGTAAAAATACGGGCTGATTTACAGGCGAAAAAGTTCCATTTCCCTCGTCGACAATTTATCCAGCTAACTTTGATACCTTTAACGGACACCCGTAGTTAGTACCCTCTGGAATCAGTCACTTTCTTGTCTTTTTTGGACTTTCGATGAGACGATATCGTATTGAATGCTTTGCTCTCTACGCATTGCTAATTACAAAATAATTGTCCCAATGGTTTACCCA
>JBBMOI010000002.1:33415000-33430000 GCA_038088405.1 Porites divaricata | reverse complement strand
GTATGCAGACCAGGAGAGCACCAAAGAGTCATCTGCAACGGCCATAAGAGGGTTCACGCTCTAAAATTCCAGTGTGTGGCTCCACCCAATGGTTTAATCGGTAACCTATATGGTCCAGTGGGTAAGTTTTGCGGGGAGTGTTTGTACAAAGAGAGAGTGGGCGATTTCAATTTCACTATGTTTTTAACAAGAAATATTGGAAGAGTGTCAGGGGTAAAGAATGAGAGGCTTATGTGACAAACCTGAACAAGAAGCATTTTTAGTTCCTTACGTATTTTTTTACTTCCTTTTACTGTTTCAGAGGGTCGTAAACACGATGCTGGCATGCTAGCTGATTCAGGACTTCTTCAAGACCTGCAACGCTTTGCAAATTCACCAGCTGGCAATCCATTTTGCTTGTACGGCGATCCGGCATACCCTCATAGAATTTACTTACAGACGCCATTCCGAAATAGAGCCCTTACTGCCCCAATGATTGCTTTCAACCAGTCTATGAGTACAGTGCGAGAGTCCGTAGAATGGCTGTTTAATGACATTGTCAATTATTTTAAGTTTATGGACTTTAAAAAGAATCTAAAAATTAGTTTGAGTAGTGTAGGAAAGATGTATGTCGTTTGTGCAATTCTCAGGAATGCTCTTACTTGCCTATATCCAAATCAGATATCGCAATACTTTAACTTAGATCCGCCAACACTACAAGATTACTTTGCTTGAAAGTAATTAAAATAATATACCGGTAATCAAAGAGGAATGACATGTCAGTGCAATAATGAAAGTTTCATGTGAGTAGCAATGCATTGTTTCCTTGACTACTTTTTTCTTTCAGGGTGTATCAAGAGGAGGCAGGTTAACTTGATACGGGAGTGTATTAATAAACGACAAACTGCTTTATAAGATTGTTTTGTTTAAACTTGGGTTCCAGCCAAGAGGCACAACATCTGGGATGCATTAACTGGTGAGAGGAGCCTGCTGGCGAATGTTCCAATCATACCACAAAATTAGGAGATAATTATTTACCACAAGAAGGGGAGGGTAAGAGGAAAAATGTTGCCCCACCCCTTTCTAATACATTTTTTGATATTTTCTGACCGTCCCACCTTTGACAGATAACCCCTCAATTCCAACCCCTACAGGAGGCTTCATTTTGTAGCCAGTCAAGCAAGATGGGCATACACTGTATAAACATAAAATGAACCTGAAACTTTGAAACACAAAACTTAAATTTAATCACTATAAAATGCTGTAGCTTCAAATACAACACTGAAGATTGTAGCCGGTTAGACAAGATGTACAGAAATGCACATAAAATACACTTAAAACTTTGAAACATGAATCTTGAATTTAATCAATTTAAGGTTTTGCAACAACACTAATCAATTAGAACTTTGCAGTCTCAAAATGTACCTTCAAATACAAACAATGCATTATTGCATGTCTCGAAAATATAACACTTGGATGGATAAAATAGTGGATACTTAACTGTTCTTATTTTGGCCCTTTGCAAGCAAACAAAGCATAAGCTGAGTCTGCTGCTGCTGTTGTTGTGCTAGCATTTTAGTCATATCTTCCTTTTAACTCAGCTCCTTTCGTCTCAACTCCAAATCCTCCTTTCTCGGCACACTCTCTCTTTCTGACTTTTCTTTCAGAAATTGCACCACTTCCGACGTCGATCTTCTTCCTTTCTTCGCCTTCTGGGCTTTTTCGTCTTGTTTCTCAGCATTCCTTTTCTTGGTTTCACCTAAACGCTCAACCGCTCGGTTGCGGTGCTCCTCCGCTGCTGTCTTTTCAGTTTTCCTGTTATCATCTTGCAGGCTTCTCGCATCCGTGGTTGCTTTCTCTTTTTCTATGATTTCTTCTAACGCTTTGTCTAGCTTTGTTTCCTGACAGTCTATCCCAGAGGCAGCTTCCTCCATTCTCATTTTCGCTCTGTACTTTTGTTGAAGTAATGTCAACCTGTCTCTGACACTTCTCTTTGATACTTTGAACGTAGGATGATCTGAGGCATTTAAATTGCTTGCTATTTCGTTCCATGAATCTCCTCTTTCCTTACTATGGTAAGGATGTTTCCAAGGTTCAACAACTAAAACTTCTTCGCAAAGATTCAAGTCATGCAGTTCTGTCCACTCCATTCTAAGGAAATTCACATCAAAATATAAGGTAACTTTTCGGAAAATTAGACTCTAAAATGACCTTAACGGCATGAAAATTTACTGCTCAAGTTAAAACAATTGTAAAAGATAAAAGATTGCATATAGGTAAATAAAACAAAACAAGTAATCACTTTGTTAGTTCTCGATTTCATCTTCATAACTTGAATGTTTTGCTGACAAGATGCAAATCCCACGAAACCCGAGTTTATGACTGTTTGCAAAGTTTTTACGTTTCAAAATCGTAGTAAGATTCAATATTGTGTAAAGATTAGAAACTAAGGAATATCTAACTTTCATTTCAAAAGCCAAACACAAATTCCCTTCCTAAACAAGATGAAAATACATAAATTTATACTCACGTTCTCGCGACGTTCGGCCTGGACGGCAAAGATGGCGTTTTCACGTTCTGAACTTCACGTGGACGACGAGTGAAGCATGCGCAGTAGCGCGCTAAGCGGTATTTTCACTTCCGGCCGTCGCCCTCAGGGCTTCTCATCGACCTTGCTTAAGGTCCCTATTTACAGACAGCCGTTTGATCGTATTGGTCTGTTCACGAACTTAAATAATAGTTTCTTTTCCACTTTGTTTCACTGGAGTTCACATGTCATTTTTTTTGAAATTCTTTAACTTTGTCCACAAAACGGTTGATTTGTTTAGTACCACAGTACTCCCTGTGGAAATTACAAGTTTATTACTTCTTTGACAATGTTCCGCTGGGAGTTGTATTTCAATTTGACATCCTTTAGGCTCATAAGGGCATCTTCTATTTCATCTATGGTGCTGCTCATACTTGCAGTTGTATTCTTCAGGAGGTTTTCGATTTCATTTGTAAATGCAGTGAGCCACAATTCCGATTTATTGTGTTGAATACACAGCTTGACAGAGCCTTCCCGCCTGCAGTTGATGATCCTTTGTCGCACTTTGCAGTTTTGGCATCTCACTGACTCGCTCGACTCATCCCCAATTCGTTTTTTGCAAAGTTGGCATGCACTAAAAATGCTTAAACTAGCAACATATTTTAGTTGACTTGCAATGATCTCTCTTTCTGGATTTGTCAATATTTCTGGGCCCACTAATTTTTGGAGAGTTGTGGTTTCCTCACTGTAAGTTGTATTGCTCTTGGTGCTAAGGAATTTTGATCCTTGATAATACTGTAGTGTGAGGTTTTGAAAGTAATAGGCCTTGTTGCTTTTCAGTCGTGTAAATAACGGTTCCCATATGTGGAGTTCGATTGTGCCCGTGTCGTCTTCCAATATGCAGTCTTCTTTGACAGATAAAGCTTGACTGGATTTGGTTTCTATCTTGTTCAGCTCCTGGGCTCCCATTGACAGAGTTGCATGGACGTTGACCTTCTGATTGGGCGCCATTTCCTTCAGTTCTCGTAAAGAGACATCAGACGCTTCCTGTGATGTTGATTCGGAACTTTCTGACTTGACAAAATTTGGTACATAGGAGAATGGCACATAAGCATTTGCACACTGTGAAACATAGGATTGCTGGTTGAATAGCCAGTCGTTGTCTTCATCATCTGGTATAAGAAGGTTCTTTAGCAAGAAGGGAGATTTGTTTTCTTGAAAGTGCTTTATCTTGAGATGTTTTGTTTTGTCAAATCCAACTACTCTTTGCACTTTAGTCGGTGAAAGTCAAACCAATCATGTCTTGAGCTTGAAGAGGTTTTGACGGGCGATATTTTTTGGATGTACCCATACTTGTTTACTAAACGAAAGAAAAGCAAACAAATTCAGGATGTATGATCATCAATGCGCTTATAGCGGAGCTCCTCGCGCGCGCGAAGCGCACGCGTGGACGTAGCCCCATAGCTAAGTAATCTACCCATCCCAGAAAATTTGGTAATCACGTGACCGTACACCGACCGCCCGCCCACCCGCCCGCCCGCCGTCCGTCCGCACCACAGGGAAACCAATGTTCAATCTCACACTTTCTAGCTAGTTTGGGAGCCCAGGGAGCCTAGATAGGAGACAACTATCAATGTTGTGATCAATTGACAGCTGTCAAGACAAGGTATCCGCTGACCAGTATCACCTGGCCGTATCGCGGGCTCAGGTGTCGACTCGTCCAGGGCGAGTATTTTTTTGAAGTTATCCGCTGACAAGTTACTAGTTTTCAGATGATCGCAGGCTCAATTTTTTTAAAAAAAATTCATATGAAATATATTGTGTTTATGTCATTATGGCCCAGCACTATTATCATTTTGATTTCAAACTGACCTCGGACGCGAAAATTCAGCCAGTTATTTAAAAATGCAAGAAGGGAAAACAGATGTGTTTCACTTTTCTCAGGACAGTCACGCTTTGGTCACGCTCCACGTCCAATTTTTATGCCCTGATTGGTCAAAATTTGACAGGTGAGTTCATGCGGAAAATTCATACAACATCTTGAAACTTGTTTGCTTCAACAGCTGACAGAAGCTGACAGAGTTTTGTGTCAACTTGTGATGTTTTTAATAACTGTCTTTTTTCACTGGATGTACAAAATGAAACACAGCTGCTACCAAGAGTCTTCTGTTAACGTTATTCATGGCTGGTTTCTTTATTGAATTTTTGTTGAGAAATGCGCTGCTTGTCAAAGTCGGAAATCCGATTTCGGATGGCTCAGCATGTACTATTGAGTTAAAGTTGCATTAGGGAGGACTCTAAGCACTAAAGAAGCTATAGTCCTCGGTGTGCAAAGAAAGTTGTGTCCGATAGCCTGGTGCTAATCAATATGAACCAATTTGGAGCAGGGGCCCGTTTCTCTAAAGTCCCGGTAGCTTTTCGGGCCCGAAATCAAATATTGAAATCGAAATATAAAGAATAAGAGCGCGGGTCCTTGCTAGCAAACTACTCCATTTTGCTTCATTAACTGATAGTTTTATCATGTTAGTTGCAAAACTATTGAAACCTCCATCTTCCATGTAAACAACAACAGCTCTATGGGGCCGTTAATTATCGGGACTTTCGAGAAACGGGCCCCAGCATCTCATTTCCTGGACAGAATTAGCTCTACAAGAAAGGAGAAAGGAGAACTTGTTATAAAGCTTGCAGCCTTGGAACAAAAAGAATCAAAGGCAATAAAACGAAAACTCGCACTACAGGGAGAAACAGGAAAGAAAACTGCAAAGACAGCAGATGAGGAACACGCTGTGAAAAAGAACGACAACTCCATAGTAAAATATCTTAATCATAAAGAAACCCAGGAAAAGAGTGAAAATACTATGGGAGAGGAAACTGAAAAACAGAATGAAACAACTGTGCAAGAGGAGAAAGAGAAGAAAGACCATTTTTTGTAACAAACGCGGCACTGACTACAGAAGCACAATAGAGTGGAAATGGCATGGAAACATATAGCAAGTACTTGAAATATACAACTTCAGGAAGGTTGGGAAACAAGGAACTGTACAAAATTTCTCTTTGATCTACAACTGGAGAACTACGGCAGCTATCTCATTTTCCGTGGTAATCTCAATGTCTCGGACACCAGACCCCTTTCTTAAAGAAATATTGGAATATTGGGGAAAAATAAACTTTGTGGATCAAGTAAGTTCTGATACCGCTTTTTAAGAACAGTTTCTGTGGTTCAACTCTTTAATAAGAATAGACAATAAACCAATTTTTTAAGGAGTGGTTTGAAATAGGAATCTCCAAAGTTAAACACCTCCAATCAGGAAACGATAATTTACCGACTCTCAAAGATTTTGCCTCCAGACATGAGTTAAGGGTACGCCCGCACAGTTTTTTTGCTTTATTATCAGCTGTTAAACAAACTCGCAAAAACGTTAGCGATACTACTGAGACAAGAGACTATACCTTTGAAACGTGAAAAAATTGTTAAGACAGAAAAGCCACCAACCAATAATTTCTTACTTAAAATAGGACGAAAAGAAAATGACAACTGTACCTTTTTCAACAATTCCTCAGAGATGCTAATTCATCTTTTTTGGTCTTGCCATGTTACATCCTCTTTTTGGAAAACCATAACTGACTGGCTTCAAAACGTTCTCCCGATAAGCGGCAAATACAAATTATTGAACATTACTGCACTGGGCTTGAAGCCGGAGCTTCATTCTACAGAATACTCGTGTCAATTAAACTATTGTCTCCTGTTAGCGCGGTGTCATTTTTGGCAAGCCAAAATGGATGAAATATCGCCTAATTTTGCAAATTGTCTACGCCTTTCTTATAAATTGCTCTTAATATAGCTCTTGATATCGAATTTTCCCTTTCCCCTGATGGTACTTCACGGTAATAACTTTGCTGTCTTTTAATAACCGCCTTTTTCAAGTTTGCGACAGCCACCTTTTAAAATGCCTGGAAAAATTTTTCATTTTCAACCATGGCAGTCCCGTTTGAGACGTGATACGGTCCTCACGCAGGAGCAGGCAGATCACATCAACCAGCGTCATGTTTTTATTACAGAGCATCGGCGAACGTCAACTTATCCAAAATGTTAGCGGGGTTATCAGCAAGAACTTGGGAGAACGAACGCGACAAATAAATCTTTTAGAATCGGGCTTTAAACAGTGCCACGGTCGCTATTACCTCTACATGCTTACGGTTGAGGAAGAGATCGGAAGAGACCCCCAAGGTTTCCCGGAGAAACATAAGCGTGAGGGGGAGAAATGGGCCATCATTACAGCCTACCCTTCACTCGTTCATATCATAGCTTGTTTTTAAGCAAGCAAAAACCTTTACTGTTTTAGTTCAAACGAACTGCAACACGAACGGTTGTTTTAGGAGCCATCACATCAATAAAAGTTTATGATCAATACTCTGTTTTATGACTAGTAGTCAGTAATTTAATTAATTTTGGAAAGAACAGTCTAAATCTTCGTGCGTTTCAACTTGGGTGATCGATGTCAACATTTCTGACAAATTAGTTTATAAACGAATTCGTTTTTTTTTAAAGTCCGTTTCTCTGGCGTGCGAGAAAAAAATCTTTCTTAAACTCACGGCTTTTGCTAGGAGGCGGGCGAGCAGTAGTGTGAATAGCGGAAGGAACATCAAAGTGGTCGGTAGTTTGAATAGTTGTAAAGCAGTGCTCAATTAATTAGAATTTGACCGAAACATATAAAACCTCAATCTTTCGGGACACATTCACTATTCGATGTTGAGTGCAAAAACTTCAGTCAACGATGGAACACGAACTAGACGCCTTTATTACCCAAGCTATGTTAGAAGTGGAAAGAGATTTTTCTCTTCCTGCTAACTCTACCGCTAACTACACCGCTACCAGAAATCAACTACTTAAAATCATGGAGGTACGCCTTGATCCGCAATTTCTCGCAACAGTTCCCGCGAAGCATATTCAGCACTCGAAAGAGCTACGCCTTCGCAAAAAAGTCGCTCAGCAAGAAAAAACCCTTTCGCTGCTAACAAGTACCGTGGAGTTGCAACAAAACAACGAGCTACTCGCGGACCTTATGGATGCGTTTCTCAAACAGTAAAGAAACCTCCAATCAAACAACCAACGCCTCTTTTAAGAGCCACCAAATAAAATAAAAATTTATGACCAATCTTCTGGTTTCAGTGGGCACAAAAACGTGCAAAGCATAACAAACTATAGTAGCTTGAACCTAAATCAACAAAAAAACAGATCGGATATCTTAAGCTGAACATCAGTTGCGGTTCCACTAGAGCTTTTGCCCACGGGAAAGTAGGACTTTGCCCAAGGGGAGTACATGTTTTGTGTGTGACCCAAAAAAAAAACAGTGAAAGTACCCACGGGAAATCACTAGGGATACATCAAAGAGAATAAAAGAATAACCCATGACACTCCCGGGGCCAAGTCATATGGTTTATCTATGGTTGATCTAACCACAAGAGTAGTTCAACCAATCGGGTGGAAGAAAATTGTAAATAACAGAAACCGCAGCACATGCTGTGCTGAATTCGCGGCAGAAACCCTGTCACGTACCTAATTCAAGACACGCGGCAACAAGCATGGGGAACTTTCGAGGTTCACAGTGAGTATATTTTACACGTCTTTGCTCCAAATACCCTAATTATCTGAGTTCCTTTAGTGCAGCATGGTTTTGTAATTGTTTTTTTTTTAAAAGCAACTTTCGACCAGAAGATGGTGATCAAGATGCGCCGTTGTATAACGGTTATTTATTTCAGAGAGGTCGAGAGCAAGAGAGAAATCCACAACCACAACCAGCGTACCCTCCGTATCCTTATTATTTAACTGGAAACCCAAGAATACCTTTACAGTACGTTCCGCAGCCGGATCCGCGATCTTGTAGTCCAATGCCTGGATGTTCGGAGCCATCAGCCGGCATTTCTCAAGCTGAAATGTGGTGAGAAGGGAGAAAAGAGCCAACATACAAGCTGGGAATCTGGAGAAGTACGTAGCTTGATTGCAGCTTACCGGGACAACTACGATCACCTGAGGTCTACAAAGAGTAGCCATGGAAAGAAAAGCGTGTGGGATTCAATTGTGGAAGATTTTCTGAGTTCATGCAGCGATGCTGGAATAGAAACTGCGAAAACATTAGCCCAAGTCAGAGAGAAATGGAGGACTTTGTTCGACAAATACAAAGCTGTCAAAGATAACAACAACAAAACGGGAAGAGATCGTAGGACCTTTGAGTTTTACGATGAGATCGACGAGTTCATGTCAGGGTCCGACAAAGTAAACCGAAATTTGTCAAGGAAACGCGAGTAATGCAAGTGAGGCCAAAGGATTCCACGACGAGTTCCGATAGTGGGGGCAGTGACGCGTCAGCTACTGTTACTATTGCTGATCCAACAACGGCCGCTGTTGGGGAAAAGCCAAATGAGAAAGATGATTCACCCTGTCAACCAAAAAAGAATAAGAAGAGAGCAAGCCTTGAAGGAAAGGAGGCAGAAAGTACCATCCTCAATCTCACGGAGGCACAACAAGTAGCCATCGAGAAAGCAGACGAGAAAGACGAACGGATGTTCGAGGCTTTGTTAAAATCCCAAAGCGACTCTCAACAAAGACACCAGGAATTTACTCTTTCTGTCCTGGGCAAACTGGGCGAGATTTTCTCCTCGAAAAAATAAAGAAATGTTTTCTTAACGGTATACACAGCTACAAAAGCAATTGCTCAAGTTATAGTATTCAGTTTTATAGGTAAAATGCAGAATATAGGTATAAACAAAGGCACCGAGCAAGAATTTTAAACCATTTTATACACAATACGACAGAGGAATGTGTGATATTATGAAGTAGTGGTCAATACCGCTGACACAATATCGCGTACTCATAAAACGTTTCGGGTACGTTTTTGTTAGCACGTTCTTGTTAGCTCGTTGTTGCATTTCGAAGCTAAGGACTAACACATGGTGTCAGAAGTTAGTGGATGAAGTTGTTTGCCGACCGCATTTGTGACATATTTGTCTTGTGAAAACCTTGGTTCATTGCTGTTCGCATAAATCGAAACCGCGTGGTGTGAAATGGCGGCCGGCGTCTGTTAAACCCGCCGGATCCTCTGCAGCTTTCAAGTGGACATGTATCTCAAAATTGGAAAAGATTTAAACAAAAGTGGAGTAACTATGAGCTAGCTATCGGAACAGCCAGGAAGGAAGACCCCATTCGAGTAGCAACGTTTCTCACCGTGATCGGCGACGAAGCGCTAGATGTTTACAATGCATTCACGTGGGACAGTGACGAAGACAAAGTAAAAATGGATAAAGTTCTAGACCATTTTGAGCTGTATTGTGAGCCTCGGAAGAATACACTTTACGAAAGGTATTTATTCTTTTCGCGTGGACAGGAAAGTGGGGAGCCCATTGATAAATATGCCACAGTTCTACGAAACATGGCAGACTCTTGTGAATTTCAAGATTTGAAAGATTCATTGATACGCGACCGCATCGTGTTTGGAATCGCTGATAACAACGTGAGAGAGCGTTTGCTGCGAGTTCCAGATTTGACGCTGACTAAAGCTCTAGAAATTGCACGAGCTGCCGAAGCAACCCAAAGCCAGTTAAAACAAATGCAAAACTTGCACGAGGTTAATGCAGTGGGGAAGAAGAAAGAACAATTCTTCCGAAAGAAACGAGAAGAGAAGAGGAAATCAGCAAACGGAAATACTCAGCAGATCGACTGCAAGTTTTGTGGTAGGAAACATGTACCAGGCAGATCAAAGTGCCCTGCATATGGCCAACAGTGCAACAAGTGTGGAAAAAGCAACCATTTTGCTGCGAAGTGTACAGGAGGAAGGCAGTACAGTCGTAATTTACATGCCAATCAGAATTTGAATTATGTGCAAGAAGATTCAGATGGGAGTCAATTTGAAGAGTATACTATTGATGTAATAACTATCAAGTCAGTGCTGTTGAAGAAAAGAAACACCCAAAACAGTTGTTTACATCAGTCAAAGTAAACAATGCTAAAGATGTTACATTTCAGTTGGACTGTGGAGCAACTTGTAATTTGCTATCACTAAAAGAATTCTCAAGCATTATGGGGGATCCCAAAGATCTTTATTTGAAGAAAACATCTGCGATACTCAAGATGTACAATGGAACCACTATGACTCCACTTGGAAAGTGCACTCTCAAATGTGCCAAAGGTGAGATGAGTAGAGATGCAGATTTTTTTTTAATTGATGAGAATGTAAGGCCTCTATTGGATGCTGAGACATGTCAGGAACTGAACTTAATCAAGGTTATGGCAAGTGACATTTCAGAGTCAGAAACTGTGAACGCTGTAAATGACAAGGTTCAAACTGCCCACATTGTACTAACCAGAGAACAAATTTTGAAAGAGTATAGTGATGCTTTTGAGGGATTAGGATGCATGGATGGCCCATACCATATGGAACTTGATGAAACTGTAAAACCTGTTGTCCACCCCCCTAGAAAAGTACCTGTAGCACTGAGAGACCGTTTAAAGGAAGAACTGGACAAGTTAGTCAGAGAGAAAGTTATCACCCCCCTGACAGAACCTACAAATTGGGTGTCGAGTTTGGTTCTAGTCAACAAGCCAGAGAAGTTAAGAATTAGAGCCCATTATCCTCTCCCCACCATTGAAGACGTGGCCACTAGGCTATGCAAGGCTAAAGTCTTCTCAGTTTTGGATGCAAAGAATGGATTCTGGCAAGTTCAGCTGGACAAACCGTCGTCACTCTTGACCACATTCAATACACCTTTTGGCCGTTATCGTTGGCTTCGCTTACCGTTTGGAATCAAAACAGCCCCAGAAGAGTACCAGCAAAGAATCCATGAAAGCATACAAGGTCTAAAGGTATAGAAGGCATTGTAGATGACATACTCTGTGTTGGCGAGGGTGACACCTATAAAAGTGCAGTTAAGGATCATGACCGAAACCTAATTGCACTCCTGGAGAGATGTCGTGAGAAGAATATCAAGTTGAATCCAAAGAAGTTACAGTTGAGAAAGCAAGAAGTGCCCTACATTGGTCATGTACTGACTCCTGATGGCCTGAAGCCGGATCCAAGTAAAGTCAAGGCAATTGTAGCAATGCCTACCCCTTCCGACAAGAAGGCCCTGCAAAGGCTGCTTGGAATGATTACGTATCTTGCGAAATTTCTGCCTAACCTGTCTGATGTGACGGAACCGTTGAGACGTCTATTAGACAAAGATGTGCAATGGCACTGGAACGATACACACGAGAAATCATGGAAGCAAGTGAAACAGTTGATTACAAGGGAACCAGTGTTGAAGTATTTCGACCCCAGTAAAGAAGTAACTCTGCAGTGCGATGCATCGGAATCTGGACTTCGTGCTGTCATACTGCAAGATGGTCAGCCTATAGCATTCTCATCAAGAGCACTTACGAGTACCGAAAGAAATTATGTTCAAATAGAGAAAGAGCTGCTCAGCATAGTTCATGGGTGCACACGCTTTGACCAGTACGTTTATGGCAGACCAATTACAGCGCAGACAGATCACAAGCTGCTAGAGAGCATTTTCAAGAAATCTCTGCTTTCAGCCCCCAAAAGGCTCCAAAGAATGTTATTACAGTTCCAGAGGTATAGCTTGAATATAGTGTACAAGCCTGGAAAGGAACTATTCATTGCTGATACACTCAGTCGAGGATTCCTTCCCAATAAGCCGAGTACAGAAGTGTTGAAGTCGGAGGTTTTGTCAGTCAAACAGGAAGAGTATCTAATCAAATCCATTGAAGAGATCAGCATGGTAGAGTTTCTGCCGATCACAAGTGAACGCCTTGTTGATCTCAGAAGAAAAACTGAACTTGACGAAGGTCTTCAGCAATTGAAAGATATCATCAAGATTGGTTGGCCAGAAAAAAAAGAAGAAGTCCCATCAGAAATCAGGAGATATTTTGATTTCAAAGAAGAGCTCAGCATCAAAGATGGTATCATCTTCAAAGGAAATCAAGTAATTGTACCTGTAGCGCTAAGGCCCCACATGATAACGCAAGTACACTCAAGTCACCTTGGTATTGAAAGCTGTTTAAATAAAGCAAGAGATGTCCTGTTTTGGCCTGGAATGACCGCCGAGATCAAGGACTGTGTTTCTAAATGTGAAACATGTAACACTTATCAGATAAACCAGCAGAAAGAACCACTCATACCTCATGATCCACCTAAACGCCCTTGGTCTCATGTTGCAACAGACCTTTTCAGTTTTGACAACAAAGAGTGGTTCATCATCGTTGACCACTGGTCAGATTATTTTGAACTGAACAAATTATCCAGTACCAACCCAAGTTCTGTTATCAAGTCTCTCAAGAATCAGTTCGCACGCCATGGCATACCTGATACTCTGTATTCTGACAACGGACCACAGTTTGCTTGAAGAAGAGAATTCAAAGAATTTGCATCCGCCTGGCATTTTGACCACCAAACGTCCTCACCACACTATCCACAATCAAATGGCAAGATTGAAAATGCTGTAAAGACAGCCAAGAAGTTACTAACCAAAGCAAAGGCAGGTGGACATGATCCATACTTGGCCATTTTGGACTGGCGCAACACACCTTCACCCAGTATTGGATCATCACCAGTACAAAGATTGTTTGGACGACGCACAAAGACCCAGTTACCTACAGCAGGAACTTTGTTACAGCCAAAGATCATGGAGGGAACTGCAGACAAGCTCAAAGAAAGAAAGACGAAACAAGCACTGTTTTACAACAAAGGAACAAAAGAGCTACCTGCGCTTCAACCCGGAGACACAGTGCGCATGAAACCACTGCCATCAGACAAAGAAAAGCTGTGGAGAAAGGGATTGGTTGTCAAACAAGTAGCACCTCGCTCCTACGAGGTAGATCTCCAAGGAACTATGTTCAGGAGAAATAGAAGACGCTTGGTAAAGACCAAGGAACCATCGCCACAGTTGGAGTTGGAATCCCAAGAAAACCTGCCAGCTAGTAGTACCCCTTTGCCTGTGGAAAGACCACCTCTGATGCAAACAAGATCTGGTAGAGTCATTCATAGACCTGGACGACTACGAGATTTTGTTTAGGACTTTGAACTGTCATCGTCTGACTGATTGTTTGATTGCTTTATAGTAAATAAGTTTTTTTCTTTGCACGAGAAGGGAGGTGTGATATTATGACGTAGTGGTCAATACCGCTAACACAATATCGCGTACTCATAAAACGTTTTGGGTACGTTTTTGTTAGCACGTTCTTGTTAGCTCGTTCTTGTATTTTGAAGCTAAGGACTAACACAGAAAGTTCACGTTTTTTATTGAGAGATTTAAGTTTTACAAGGAAATTTCATGTGATATTATTGACTCACATCATTTTTTAAATGCTGCCATTAGGTATGGCCATGTCACAGTTTTGCGTCAGTTATAGTACAGAACATTCATGAAAAACTTGAAAGTTTGTATGATTATTATTAAACCTGTAAATTCAGAAATATAAATTATAATAAAAAAGAGTTTTATAGTCAAACGTTGTGATTAAATGGGGAGTAAAGCGTAATCAAGGGAAGTATTTAAAATGTCCAAAGCATGTTTATTCTTCGAGTGGAAATTCTAAAAGACAAACAACAGAAACAAAGTCTAAGAAACGGCTCCTCTCCAAACAGTTTTTCCGGCGCCTGTTTATGAAGTGTTTACTTTGGAAGGCCTTTACACTGGTGTACATTCCTAATTTACGGAACCGAAGGCATTACAGAAAAAGAAACCAAATTATTGATCTGCTACAAATTCAATTACAGCCAGTCGAACACCGCTTGCAGCCTGGCTGGGAACTCCATTGTCATCATCATTTGACTTTGACTCTGAAGATGACTACCGCACAGGTTGTCGAAACGTCAGTCGCTGTCAACAACAACAGTCCCAAGGCAGCTTGAAAGAGCGCTCCTGCTACTGGTACCGACTCTCGGTTAACCAGCTCAGCTGAATGGCGCAAAGTTATCCAGTTGGCTCGTAGGATCCCGGGCGAACGTGCATAAAAGCTCGGCTCGGTTCTGACCATTAACGTCAATGGCCAATAAAGTACTTCTTACTTTGTCTCTATTTATTTATTTCTTTATTAGTCACTTAGAAAAATGAGACAGACATGATTGTCATACTCCACGCCGTTACAGTTTTCCTCGCGATGATACACACAAACTTACTAAAAATAAGCGATTGCGCACAACAAATTGATGTGGAGATTCGCCAGATTACTGAGAGGCAAGTTTGGAACATTCTCGCAAAACTAAAGAGAACCGCCACTGGGCCAGATGAAATACCCTATTGGTTTTGGGCGGATCACGTCGAGCTTTTGACACCGGTCATCACGCACATTTGGAATTTGTCCTTGTCTACCCACTCCTGGCCGACATCCTGGAAGAGGGCTAATATCAACCCCTTACCAAAGGTCGAGGTCCCCAAGGAGAATTCACACTACCGCGGCATCAATATTACATGGGTCATAGCCAGGGCTTTTGAGAAGGCTG
>JBBMOI010000002.1:33355000-33410000 GCA_038088405.1 Porites divaricata | reverse complement strand
TGTCATCTTCAACTTGGCACTCATGTTATTTATTAATAACTTGGCACTTCATTCTTATTTATTATTCTGGCTAGAAATATCAGAAATATTGACTGCAAAAGTATTTTACAAAAAACACTGTAGAAATTTGGCAGGGAGACGCAGCGTTGGATTCAACAGCTATGAACAACAGCTCTGAACCAAACCCAGCTACTACAGGCTCCCTGATAAAGAAACTAGGCTACAACTCAAAGAAGTCCACATTTACGGGGCGAGGTTCCTTCGATGAGTTGAAAATCTTTTGCTTCGAACTTTTAGAAATAGATTCCACCACGTGCTAGATAACTCAAAACGAGTAAAGAAAATCGATAAAAGCAAAATCCCTGACAATGAATTATTACAAGACTGGGACGTTACAACTTCAAGGAAATAATGTTCAATTAGCAAAGGATAAACTTCGAGCAGCTATGGATGGTGGTCAAACCAACTGTGACCTGAACGATGAAAGCGAAGCTGTTGTCAGCGACCGCCATGTTGTTGTGGACGACGTCAAATCACAAGTGGACACTCCTGAACTCTCAGAGACATCCAGCAACGAAACGGACAACTTTATTAAACCTATCTCCTCTCACTCTTTTGACGTAAATATTCTGAGTCTAATTAACGACCTAAGGACTGAGGTGACCAAACTTTGAAGCTGTGTGCAATCAACGCAATATGCAAATAACTCGAAGAATTCGCAAGAACTTGATGCTGTCAAGAACGAGAACCACACCTTACAACAAGAATTACAAGCCGCTAGAGTTCACAACACCGAGCTACAGAAAGAATTAAAAGCTATTCGAGAAGAAAGAGATTCATTGAAACTAGCGCTTCAAATGGTCTCCAAATTCATTTGCCATGCAACCTGATAACTCCCGCGTTGACACGGAGTACCAGGATACTCAAGATTTTGTTTTGGTGGGAAAAAAGAAGACCGGTGACCAACAAAACCAGCCTTCGACAGAGACAAACCCAGACGGGAGACATTCGCAATCGAAGACGTCGTCATCATGCCAATTAAATACAGAGCGAACAAAAGGTACTTCAGGTGATGGCCGAAGTAATCAACGCAAGCAAAGAGAGGTGTTCTTGGTTGGTGATTCCATCCTAAGGAACTTGCAAGGGAGGAAAATGTCAAATAGTGCTAAGGTCAACATCTCCTCTTTTCCAGGATGTTCGACTCAGGACATGAGAGATCACATTAGACCTATTTTACGGCAAAACCCAGACAAAATTGTACTTCACGCCGGGACCAATAGTCTCCGCTCATCCACATCTGCGCGCGAATGTGCTGAGGAGATCGTTAATCTAGCCCACATGATAAGCGACGAATCTTCGGC
The DNA here is from genome assembly GCA_038088405.1 of Porites divaricata. Taxonomy (NCBI): domain Eukaryota; kingdom Metazoa; phylum Cnidaria; class Anthozoa; order Scleractinia; family Poritidae; genus Porites; species Porites divaricata. The sequence continues at coordinate 33,408,639 of JBBMOI010000002.1, read as the reverse complement.
TAAATTGTCGATTTCTAGCCTTGTGTCTAGAGCAGACGAGGAGGCCCTTGGTGTCAAAGTCTCTGGTGTAAACAAGATACTAAGGAAATTCTGTAATCAAAATGACTGGGGCTATGTTGACCACTCCAACATCTCCGCCGACCACGACTTAAATAGAAGCGGTCTCCACTTGAATGCAAAAGGAACTGCTCGATTGGCGTCTAACTTTATTAAATTTTTAAAATTGAGAGGAGATTAGAATACTGTCGAGCGGGAGTCCCACGAGGGTATGCTTTCCAAGGAGTCCTGCAAGTACACTTTTAGTAAGGGTAAGCCATCTACATTTTTAAATTCATTCGGTCGTGGCTTTGTCATGGCATCGCTTAATATAAACAGTTTGCTTGCTCATATTGACGACCTTAGGATATTTGTGACTGATTCCAAAATTGATATACTAGCAATTAATGAGACAAAGCTAGACAGTGCGATTGGTGACTCCGAAATATCTTTACCAGGATTCGAAGTCGTTAGGAGGGATCGTCCGGTGAATGGGAGATGCGGTGGTGGTGTTTGTATATATTTGCGAAACAACATAAATTATCTTATTATATGGCTGAGTCTGTTTTCGCCATGCGATTGGTCAATTTGCAGTCCGTAACTTGCTATACGGACCAAAATTTTTAAAGAAAATGCTCATTTCGGAGCTCTAAATCTCTTCACCTCGGAGAAAAGGTTTAAATAAAGTTATAAGGCGCCTGTCAACCTTTAGGACTTAGATGTTGACTTTGGCCTTCAACATTTTAAACTGTGTTTATTTGTGAACGAAGGCGATGAAGAAACTAACTCATAATCTTATCGAAGAGGATTCTAGTCAGTGTTTGAAAATTTATCGCAGTACATAGTTAAGACGACGAAAATCGACTGGCAGAGATTCGAGATGTTTTGCCTAAGAGAAAATGAGTAATTCCTTCAACAAATATGATAACAAACATACCTGCACCCGATCATCTTGACCAGCTTCTTTGCCATTTGCAGTGTTTCTTCAAAGACCAACGAAAGAAAGATAGAAGCGAGTTTGAGCCAGACACAATAATGTGCAGTTTTCAAAGGACTCCAGCGTATACTTACAGTGCTCTTAGTTTCCACCGAATAAACTTTGAAATATGTATGTAAACCCTGAAGACTGGGATGTTGACTTTGCCTTTCCAAATTTTAACCTAGCTTAGTTTTAATGAGAACGAAGCTGTTGTAGAAAATGAATCGTAACATTACTGAGGAAGAGAATCCTAGTCAGCGTTTGAAAATTTTAACGCAGATCACAATTGAAGACGAGAATGAACTGGCAGAAAGAGAGGTTTCCCCAAAAACAATTAACGAGCGAATCCTTCGACAATGATAACAAACTTACTTTGAAAAGTTTCTTTGCCTTTTGCAGTGTTTTTTTCACAAGGACAAACGCAGGAAAGATGGAAACAACTTCTAGACAGACAAAGTGTCCGGTTTCCAAAATACTCGTACATTAAAGAGCTAAAACTTGCAGTGCTCTTAGTTTTGTCCAAATAAACTTTTTTTAACATGGTGAATTTGTTTTTACTTTCTCGGAAAGCCTTTGTTATGTGCTATTGTTTTCATGCGCCAATAATAACTTTCTTTTTTGACGCCTGTCAAATGACTGTCAAATCGTGCGTCCTGCACTTGTTTCCGGTCCCCCAAACAGGAAGAAGCCATATAATAAACATCTTATTAGCCTCGTTTCGACATACGAACACGCGTCCACACGGCCTCATGCAAGGAGGCTCAAGTTCACCCTGACAACTTGGATACTACCTTGTATACAACCATCCTTGACGCTTCCTCCCTTTGCCCCCATCCAAAGCAATGTACTCGTTGCAAGTCCTTCGATCATCTTGTGGGGGATTGTCCCTTTCTCGTGCGAGAGAAATCACAAGAGGTGGCGAGCAGTCCATCGAAGCCCTCAGCCAACGGCACATCAGCAATTGACTCATGGAAATTGCAGAAGTGCCTCACTCCCACAGTCCAGGAAGGCTGCAGCCTTTAAGAGAGCCTACATGTACAAAGCTTGTCGAGGGGACCACCCCCAGGCTGATTTCCCATGTTCTACCGGAAATTAAGTCAACGTTTAACTTGCAGACCTGGCACGAATGTCTTCACCACATTCAGATGCTGATTTTGGAACTGATTTATTGCACGACAATGAATTTGGAGTACGCATTGGTTATTAACCCGCGCTTTTCATTATCTGCGAGAACTCATCCCGCACCTGTGGCCCACGAGATTGAACGTGAACTTGATTTGAACCGCAAAGTTGGACTGTTTCTTGCTCCGCCTTTTCAGCATTTCACTGGTTCTCCTTTGGATGCAAACCCTAAGAAGCACTCGGCACCAGTCAAGTGGCGTCTAATACATGACTTATCGTGGCCAGTCAGCCTGTCGATTAACAATGGAATACCTAAGGGCTTGTTTTTGTGCACTTACGATTTGCTCAACCAAGCAATAACAATTCTTAAGCACTTTGGCCTGGATGCTCTTATGAGTAAACTGGACCTCTCTGACGCCTTTCGCCACGTCCTTGTTCATGATGGGGACTGGGTACTACTCGCATCCACATGGCCTATGGAGATTGACTGTACCGTCGTTACTGGTTATTTCTTCAACATTTTTCTTCCTTTCGGTCTTCAAAGTTTGCCCGTTCTCTTCCTAAAATTCGTCAACAGGCTCAAGTTTGTCATGTCATCAAAGGGTGTATTGCCCGTTTGGAACTATCTTGACAATTTCTGGACTTGTGGCCCGCCTTCTCAGGCTCAACACTGCCAGAATTCGCTTGATGTTATGCTGAGAACGTGCGATGAGCTTGGTTTCAAATACAACTCTTAAAACAGTTCAACCGAACACGAACTTGATCCTCCTTGGAATCGAATTCGACTCAATTGCTCAGGAATCACAAATTGACCAAGCTCGACTAACTGAAACTTTACACACATTGGATAAAGGATCATCCCATAAACATTGTACTAAGCGACAATTGCAATCTCTGTCTAATGCCCAAGAAGAACCTTTCTTTGCTACATGATCGACTTATGCACTAGTCAATTGAAACCTCCACCCCCCGACCCCCGGGGCAGGGCGGGGAATTAACGCGGCCATACCGGTGATTTAACGCGTATTTAACAGCGTTAAATCACCGGGAGTCGGGGAATTTAACACCTGCCGTTTTTAAGCGGGGCATTTTAGCGGGGATTTAACGCTGCACCGTAAGTCTGGGTAGCTCGGTCGCTTCATGTTGAGGACTGGGTCCTAGTCTCTCCGACTCTCCTCCATGTGAAAGAAGATGGCGGACGGTGCGAGAAAGGTATTTACATGCTTCATTCTTCTGAATCTTTAATTAAAACGGGCCATCCTGTCTATATATTGTTCTTCTGTGAGAATTTAATGTTCTATAATCGAGAATTTATTTGAATTACGTAGATTTTCGAACTATTTTATAATGCAAATTACACAATAGCAATTCCAATTCTGAGATACATGTTTGTTTTGTATATTTACAGATTCTTTTTCAGTTTAGAGAACAGCGGAAGGTAAAAGATGTAAATGATGAAACTTTGACTGAGTTAATTCACGTAGTCCGGGGAGATTTTAGTATTCCTGAAGGGGAAGGAACTGTTGTTTTGCAACGGTACGACGAGTCGTGGAGTGAGTGGCTTGATGTAACCGATGAAACAGAGCTCGAAGATAGGGCAAAAATTAAAGTTGTCTTGCTCGGAAAGAAAGAAGATGCAAGAGAGGAAACAAAATCGCAGGCAGTAGAGCCTACAAAAATAGATGCAGGTATGTTTTTATTTTTGTGCATGTTCCTGTTTTATATATTTAAAAATCAACAGATGTATGTCTTCAATAGACTGGGTATCTCCTAGTACATTCTTTGTTTGATATTTAATTGTTTAATAATTCAGTCTGCCCAACGTCTGGTTTCAATGCTTGGGAAACTTTTGCCATGTAAAAAATGGGCTGGTTGTACTTAGATATATTTTTGTTTACAAGTTAGACTGAGTTTTTAATACTCATGACAAAATTTGCTTCCTTGTTTTACATAAAGGCATGCATTGTTTCCAATAAATAATCTACAATAATTTTAGATGCTATTTCTGGTTTATACTGATGATATAAATAACTGCATAAAATTAATTCAGTGCTTTTTTTTCTTTTGAATGCAAGGTATGAGAAAATAGGCTCTGAAGTTATTCGATGATATGCAAATAGTATGAAGATGCCAGTAAATTAAATTTCCTGCAATCCTGCACAGTTTTATATTTTGTTTTGATTAAATCTAGCAAACTGGGACAGCCCAGCTCATGTGATGGGCTCCTTAAATTTACATTTTGCACCGGCCCAGGGAAAGTTAAATTTCCATTTGGCTATTAATTTTGTTTAATGCTTTGTTTCTATCAGATACTTGAGATGACTCTCAGGGACCGAAGGGAATTTCTCCTAATACAGTTGAATTTCTTCTTACAACCATTTTCATATGCGACCAGCTCCCTTCAGTGACCACACTGACAAAACCCTGTTTACTGAAATTCTCAGTAAAATGCAATTCTGTAATAATATTGAGAGTTCTTGTATTATATAAAGTGATCAGCTTGGGTTATGACCACGTTCTCCTCTGGGTGGTTGTTTATGAGAACTTTGACTGTTTAATGAAATTTGTATTTGTGACCACCTCTTCTATGCCACCACTTTTCCATAATACCAAATATATATGCTCAAAACCTATTGTAAAGGAAACATAATGGTTCTGCATGGCCAAAGTTGTGCACCTGCCAGCCTGGCATGATTTTTTTGTGTGTGGGACAGGAGAGGCCCCTTATTAATTAAGTTAATATTACTAATATTGATACTATTTGAAGCTTCAGGGTGCTTTTTCTAGCATTTATGGTGTACCAAATATTAGATACTATTGGCCATTAAAGCCAGTGAAGCCTGAACTTGCATAATTATATCAATGATCTGAAGTCTTTAGGTTGTTTTAATTTGGTAGTCATTTAACAGCTTTTTCTTCATTCCTTTGTGTATAGTAACATAAATTTGGTATTGAAATTTGCAGGTGTGAGGGAGAGTCGCCAAGCAACTATTGCTATTACTTCAACTGGAGATATCACAGTAGGACCAGCTGCTGTAAGTGATGAGTTACATGACTACTTTTACTTGACAATTACACCCATCAGAAACAATCATGTGTGCATCACAAAGCTTTCCATTTTACTAGGTTGAAGACTGGAAAGTATATAGTCCTTTTACACAGATGTTTTTATGACAATCCAATGAATATCATAATTTAACTTAGACTTCATCCTTATCCCCACCAAAACGTTTCTACATGTACGTTTACCTTTATATCTCTTTTTAGGCAACATCTGTAAAACAAACCGCAAAAACCATCACAGTAGACCCTGGAAAAATACGAAAGCAATCTCAGATATATCAGCTTCAACCTGATGACAAGCCTTATAATTACCGCAAAGCCATAAATGAAGCCACCTTTGATCTTGCCATGCAAGACCCATCCCTTCTATGTGATAAAACAGAATTACAGAAGCAGGCACGGCTGAAACTGCACGAGGAAGGATTTAATTACAAAAAGAAAAGTTCCAGATCTAAAGCATTTGGACCATCTCGTGACGCACCTGTAAGAGAGCATATCAGCCAAGAACTTAGACACAAAAGAGTTTCACAGCTGCAGGAGGATTTAAAGGAGGTTGACTTGCAGTTAAGCTTTGCCCTAAAACAAAGAGAGAAATGTGCTAATGTTAACAACTATAGCAAGGCCCTTGATGTTTCAAAGGAAATGGATGACCTAAGAAGTAAGAAAAGGAAATACCAAGAGGAGCTTACCTTACTACAAAGGAAAGAGGCTGCGAGTAAGCGTGTAAAGAAGTGCAATGAGACGAAAGCAGCAAAAGCTTCAGAAGAAGGCGCCATGCTTCAATTTCTACGGAAGTCATCTTCAAGAGTTGACCAGGGAGAGGAGTCTGCTAGTATGTGTAGCATCCAAGTGCAGTCTGAGGACAACTCTAGTCTGAGAGAATCTGATGCCAAGATGGACCTTCGTCAAGAAAAGTCTGCAGATGTTGTATCTGATCAAGAGCTAGAAATCACTACTCGAGCAGTAAGTGGCCTAAATCAAAACAATAGCAATACACATTTTCAGTGAGCCCCACTGATTTACCCACAGAGGGTCAAGGGAAATCAGTTGGGGCTGTTGATACTATTGATGAGAAAAAGTCTTGTGACTTTATCCAGAAAGCCCGTTCAGGTTTGAGTGACGTTATTAAGTGCTATCACAATAGTGGACTGTACATTTCACGAATGAATGTTGTGTCTCTAGAAGAGTATACCACTTACAGATCGGAATACTGTAAAAGGTACCACAAGAAACAGTGTTCAGAATGTACTTCGCTTACGAAAATGGCTTCACATATTGCTCAAGAAGGAATTGTTAAAGTTTCAGAGGTTTACAGGAGACAATTTCCAGACGGCAACTATCAGTCTGACAAAGCTGTGAGAAGGTTAATGCAATTACCCTGTGTTATTTTCAAGGTGGAATATCTGTATGTTATGGAGCTAAGGCCAGAATTGAACTACAGGACACTGATTTACTGGATTGGGAAGACAATGCCAGGGAAAGGTAACATTGAACGTACGTTGGAGAAAGAGACCCTTCAATCTTTGTGTGAGCTTGCATCAAATGAATCGGACAGGAAATTGATACAGGCTGCTGCTACTTGGGGTATGACTGGGAAACAAGCCAGGAACATTTATGGTATAGAGGAATATTCCTGTAAAGTAAGGGGAGTGAAGGAAGCAATTGCCAACGTTCAAGAAATCCGGAATGAAATAATGAAGCTGGCAAAATTGAAAGAAACGGCGCTACTGCGAACACTGGGTGTTGGAAGATGATTCTGAATCAGACTCAGAGAGTTCTGGACATGGCAGTGATCTGGAAAGTGTTATTGAAAGTGACTCCGACGAAGAGCCTAACTGCAATTCTGAATCAGAAAGTAGTGTTAGTTCAGTACAGCAAAAGAACCAGTACACAGATGAGTCACAGTCACATTCACCAACTACTACTGGCATAAGATATGATCCAGATTTCCTGTCAAAAGATGTTCCTGCTACTGCTACTGCAAATCCTGCTCCCTCTAATGATACATTGTTATTGTGGTTAAGGGAGAACAAGCTCAACTGGTTTTCTTTCTATGAGGAAGTTGCTCAGTATCTAAAGAATTACAATTCAGAAGTTCTGAATCAAGTCCTTTTAGATTTTACTGATTATTTGAGTGACTCTGACCTGAGTGATGAAGAAGAGAGATTGGTAGAAGTGTCACGACAGGCTTTTCTAGAATTCAATCGTAGAAAGCCACTGTTGATTGAAGGGGAAGAGGTTTTGTCAGAGTCTGATAATGAGGTCCAAGGTCCAGAAAGAGTCGAAGAAGTGACATCGCTATTGAGCGAAGAGGGAAAGAAACAGATCAGATCTGCAAGAATTGCTTTAAGAAAGAAGGCAAAGAGAGAAGCTGCTAAAACGATTGCATCCACCTGCATTCTGAAAAGGAAGTTACCGAAAAGAACAAGTCGCATTATAAAAGAACACCCAAGCATTGGTAAAGATATCGAAGATTTTGTCAAGTCCAAAAAAGTTGGGGCTGATACTTGGAGGAGGACTGGTGTGCTGACTTTTGATGGAGTAAGAACCAGAGGAAAGAAAGTAACGTACAGAAATATTCAAGAACACCTTCAAGAAAAATACGATTGCAAGATAGGTTATGGTACAGTTGTACAGTTGTGTGTCATTCGAAGTAAACGAAGAATTTCAGCTAGACGATACAAGGGCGTAGCTAAAGTAACATGTAGAAAATCCAGAAAAGGATTCGCGGTGAAGTTGAACCCAGATGCTCATTGGAGCAGTGCACTGTACAAAGGACTAGATTCCCTACAACTGAAAGATAGGCGGGACAAAGTCCTATTGAATCGAGATGATCAGGCAGGATTTCGACTGGACACTACCTTTACCCATAGACAAGGGAAATGCATTACAATGGAAAATGCTCCTGCTCTAACAACACGAACTGATTTTGTAAATTCGTACTCATCGCTGCTGCAGACAACGTCATACTTGTTTATGGAATCAGACACAACAGAGAAAGCTTGTGTGGGACTTGTGAAACCCCATTTCATGTTCCAGAAGAACCCAACCCAGCACTTTATAGATCTAGAGGTGCTTGACAGCAAGTTGCCGAGTCACCTAGGGAATCGGTACATAGAATGTGTTAGAGTTGACGGTGCAACTGACGAGGGACCAGGGCACGTAGAAGTTCAGTTCCTGTGGACAGAGAGACACATTGAGAAACGAAGGATCTGTACTATTGTGACATCGAGGCACAGTGGTGGTTCATATTTGAATGAAGTTGAATTAATGAATGGCTGCATTGCAAAGGCACATTCTAATTTGTACATTCCTTCAACTCTGACAGGGAACAATTATGATTCAAATGGCCTGAACAGTGGCAAATTGCGTGAAAACCTAGATATAGCGACTGATGTTTATATTGATAGAGTCAATGGGTCAGCATGCTGTGGGACAACCCTGCAACTGTACAAAGGAGGTCAGAATGAAGCCATTACTGAGAGAAGGCAAAGCCTTTTGGTCTTCCTTAAGGGTAAGGCAAAAGAGAGAATGCAACTAAAAGAAAGCAACCCAGAATTATTCAAGTACTTTGAGAATGTCTGGAAAGTTCACGAAAACCACATGAACAAGGATCTTCCGGAGAATTATATGTTTATGCTAAATCTGTGTTTCAAGCCCGAATGTCCCCATCCCTTGTGTGTTGACAAGTCTGTGGGAAGAGATGCAGCATGGTATGAACATGGGCCACTCGTATCATACATCCCTGTACCTATGGTAGATCCAAAGAGGCCATGGGGTGGAAAATGCCAGGAATGCACAACCTTCTGCACTGGCCATTACATGTCACCTGAAGAGCACCAAGAATTTGTTAGAGAACATGGTGCCACAGAGTTAATGTACAAGCCTCCAAGCATTGTAATAAGGGATCAGTTTTATGAATCTATGAGGGCAGGGAGAAGTGTATCCGATAATGAGTTGGAGGAAGTTGCTAGAAAGACGCTGCTTTCTGTAGAGGAACTAAAAATGCACGTTGAACATCTACGAATTACTGCTGAACGACGTAAGGAAGGGGCCAAGAAGGCAGCATTGACACGGAAATCAAAGTCAACAACAACAAGGAAGGCCAATAAAAAGAAGAAAGCAGAGAGTAATTAGACTTAATTTTATACATTTACACGCTTGATTTTGTCAAACTTGCATCTGAGAAACTCAAATATAGTTTTTCAGTAATTTATTTATTTACTTCCATTCACAGAAGATGTGGTCATTGTAGACAAAGATGTGTGGTGCTGGTGTCGTGAAGAAGAGCATGGGGACATGCTTATGTGCGAAGGAGATGATTGCCCAATTAAATGGTTCCACTTTGATTGCATGGGACTATTGTACAGCCCAGCCTTTTCTTGGTATTGCCCCGATTGTAATGGTAAGTGTTAGATTACTCTATTGGTTCAGTTAATGACAGGAGCCACCTCAATTAAGAAAAGGGTGGCAGTGGCTAATAAATTAATGACTGCTTTCTACCTGTTACAGCAATTTATGGCATCTGACTGGGATCTAACTGACTTTTATTTGTTCTTGCTTTATCCACAGATGAACCTGAGCAGTTTTGCCTATGCAACCAGGCAGAATTGGGGTTGATGTTGGCCTGTGACAACAGTGAATGCACTATCCAGTGGTTCCACCTTTCCTGCGTGGGTCTCACAGTTGCTCCAAAGGGGGCATGGTTGTGTCCCAAGTGTCAGTCTTAATGGCAAAATAGCAAAAAAGCCATATAATCCTTCCAGGGAGTAGATGGACACTACATACTTTCAAAGACTCTATGGTGCATGCATGTTCTTGTAGCTATGACATTGTTACTATTTGGATATTGGTTAATTTGATTGTTTATTGGTCACTTTGAATTAAATTAGCGTTAAATGAAGGACCACTTAAAAAGCTTCCAAAGCAGTGTCACTGTATCAGATTTATTGACATTTGTAAACAAACACAAATGAAGTTTGGTTGTTCATATGATACACGTTTATATTGTTTCTGTTCCTATATGTGAGTCGCAATCCCAACAGCTTTTGTCATATAAAAGCCTAGCAGTCCAAGTTTGTATAATTCTTCAAGCACAGGAAGAGCGACAACATCGCAGTTCCCTGCTGGACAGTGGACGTTCTTGAAAATGTCAGTAAGAAACTATGCATGACTTATAATCTACTTGGGAAATATCTAAAAAAGGACAAAATCTGTTTTGTGTTTTTACTGTGAAGCGACCAAAAAATACCGGGGCCATGGTGACGGGGGTTTTAACAACGAATGTTTCCCCGATGACCGGGGGAAATGGCCAAGTTTAACACTACATAAATGTTAAATTCCCTGCCCTGCCCCGGGGGTCGGGGGGTGGGGGTTTCAATTGACTAGTGCATTACTTACCGTAGCTAGAGGACAGCTTTGGACGAAAATAGAAGAGTCCTTAAATAGTTACAAGAGGCTCAAGTTTAGACCAGGAATGAGAAGTGTTAGAGAAAGGTTCACTGATATACAGAAAGAGTATCTACAAAAGAACAGAACAGATGAGTGTAGCAGTGGTGCATCAAATGACATCACAGATCTAGACCGGCTATTAGAAGAAATTACATAGAAAGAGAAGGCAGCAGAGGAGAATAAAGATAATGATAAGAACAAAAAGAAAGTACAGACAGATTGAAAAAAAAGGCTGAGGAAGCAAGAAGAGTTGCCATGGAGTGCATAGGACAGACAAAGAAGAGGCAGAAAGAGGGTCTTGACAAACTGTGAGCCAGCGAGCCATGTGAGTCATCATGTGAGCCATGCGAGACATGTTAGTTCCCAGTCCATTTTCTTTTCTTTGGCTTTTGGCTATTTGGCATGAGTTTTCGCTATCCTACCTTCATCTTTTTCATCGTTTGTTAAGGTAAGTTTTGTTTGTTGTCATTAAATTTTATGTATTTTATGTAGAAAAATTCTGGGTGTCTTTTAGTATTACTTTCATGTCTGTCACCTTTGCATAATGTATCAGTCACTTCGAAACGTGATGATCGCTACTATTTTCTCTTTTGAGCAAACCTTTAAATAACATTATTTGCCTGATGAGAAGTCTTTGAAATGTAAATCAATATAATAATTTTAAAAAACAGGGGTGAAAAAAGGTGAAGGGTACTTCATGCTGATCCATGAAGAAAACAAACAGATGGAAAAGGAGGTAATGAAACTTTTTGCTGGAGGTATACTTAAAGGTGCTGTGTCACAAAATTTCCCAAAATTCAGACAGTGGAAACTACCACAAAATTGAGTGAAACAAAAATAACCGCTCAAAACGAGATTGACTAATTGGCGTGTTGAGTCCACACTTACTTTTCGAACAAAGCGAGATCGGTCCTTCTCTTTTTAGTGAAACCAACCCGAATATCAAAAAGGTCTGATGTCTGTGAAAAGTAAATCCGACAGTATCCAGAATGTAAAGATTTTTGGTATGTTTTTGTTGGACACTCTTGATGCATCATGCAAAGATTGTCTTATTAGTAGTGTGGGAACGCTCTCATATGATTGGTCAAAACTAATGTTGCCAACTAGAGTGCAAGCAGAAACAGACGAAGTTCCATGACGGAGGCAACTGCAATGCTGGTAAGTAGAACATTTTTTAGGCATGATTGCTTTTGTGTTAAAAGTAAGACCTTCTGTTACTGTATAAAAAATCACGTATCCTTTCTTTGCAGGAAGAAAACCTGCTGCTACTATTGTGCACAGCGATGGAAGTTCGTGAGATTATAATTTTGTTTCATACGAGAATTATCTTAGAAGTATTTTTTTTAGTTCTGTGCAAATTCCAAAACATTGCCTTTTGTTCAATGATTACATAGAAAGTATATTCTCCTATCCAAGGACTTGACTTTCTGCTTCATTTGTGAGTGCCACACATACTCAGACTTTTAAGATTTGGGCGACCATCACTTAAAATCTGTTTGCGGTCAAAATGATGCCACAAGGCAGTAAAGAGTACCATTTTCTACGAAGTTCTTCGTTCTAAGTATTATACCCTTTTTGTAGAAATTGCATAGCTTGTATAAGAGGTTTTAATTTTTGCATTTTTTAGACGAGCAAAGGTAAGCGCATGGTGGGCGTGGTCACGCGAGACATGTGAGACTGGGGAAGGCGCAGAAATTATTGGTTCTGTGGGCCTTTCCTTGTTGTCACGTAATGCTCTGTTTCTTTGCGTAACGACACAAAGGTTGCTTGGGAAGAACTGTCACTTCTGTGTTTACACCTCTTTGCTTTCACTTGTAAATATATGTTATGATACACCAAACACCAAGTTTAAATCATCCCCTTATAAGTTAATTCAGTAAAATACTTTCCTTCTTCTGTAGAGCTGCCCAAGTCCAACAAGTGCAGAAAACTCTCCTACTAAAGATAAAAAAGGCCCAAGAAAGCATCCTTTTAAGCAAGGTATTAAACATCTTGTATAATGACCACGAATTGCTTAAAAAATTAGGAGACAAGTAAAGTCTACTGTTTGTTAAAATACCATGACATAAACAACGGACCAGTGATCTGTGAACTGATACTCATGAAGGAACCTTGTTAACTTTACAACACTTCCACAACGTACTCTTTCCTGCCTTTTTTTAACTGACTGCATTGAGAGAAATTGAACATGTAAGTAAGCCCTCAAAGAGCCCCAACCGAAAATAGCTTGCTCTCTAGCCAGAAAAACCGTATTACTAAATTAAGATCAACACAGGGGCTTGAAACTAATATTTAACCTGACGATACTATGTTTAGTCAGGTTACGTAGCCACGTGACCATAACATTACGTGACAAATCATGCTATGATTTGATTTTGAAAATTAACGAAACTGCTGAAGTGTCAAATGCAAAATCTATCAGTGCTTCAGGATACAGGAAAAGACTGTTAGATGTAGTAACCACAGAATGTTCAGCTGCAATTCTTCAAGCTGCTGAAATCAAGCGCCAAGTTCTTGGTCAAAAAACAGTCAGGGAGGGTCCCACTGCAGCTGATCGGGAAGAAAAAGAGCAAAATGAACTCCTTGCAGGTCGAGATGCATGCGCGTCAGCTGTTCAGTATATAGCAGAAAATGCAGAGTCGTTGACTGGGAAGGTAGATTGATGAGCTTAGATGAGATGAGATGAGATGAGGTTACAATGGATCTCTTGGAGTGTAAAAGCACAATGAACCTATTCAAGTTTAAAATTCTTGACACAATGGGTTACCTGGGGGATGTAACACTGGCTAAAGACTGCTTGATGTACATCTCTGCCATGCAGAAAGAACTGTCATCATCTAGTTTGGGTGTTGCACAATGTTTTCTATCTTACTAAGGATGAGCCATTAACTAAAAAAAAAAACATTTACACAAGCTGAATGGCAAAAAATAATCAACTGCTAAAGTCACAAATCAGACATTCCAGGTTAATGTGCGCAAAACTACTAAAGAAGCTAAAAAATCTGTGTGCAAAAAAACAATCACACCAGGTGACCTACAGGCTAGCATCGAAGGTGCATACCGGACCATCCACCGTACATTTTTCTTTTGTCCCATTATGTTCTGCATAACAAAAATGCCCAGAAATTCATTTATTACCCCTTTTTCTCCATCTCAAATGACATTGCATTTGGATCCAGATTTAACACAAGAACAGAGACAGCCTTGGAATACTTTGATTTAATACCACTTGCACTTCTGGAGATCATTATCTTTTATTACAGTTCATAGTCTAGTTCAGTGTTCAAATGCATATATTCGGTAAAACGCACTTTGGATAACGTGAAGTCAACATGCATCAACCCAGTCTGCTTTACTTATTGTCTTCTGCCTTTATTTTAAGTATTTTTGACCATGCAACTTTAAAAAATTATATTTGCTGTTACTTAAAGTTCCATATCAAGCTACACCTCATTAAAAAGGGCAAAAATTAAAATTTCCGAAAAAAATATTTTGGACTCAGGAAACCCATAATATTCCGCCCCCAAAAAGTTAATAAGGCACATTTCTGCTTAAAAAGTTTTTCAAATTTATAAAGAATGTAATTTTGCCAGGAAATGTGTCTATTTTGTGTAATATGGTAGTAACAAAGTTTTTTTATCAATATCTAAGCAAAACAACCCGAAAATCTTTCGAAAATATAGAGCAGCTTGGAATTTTCTAAAAATTTATTTTGAGATGCTATCAGATGCTAATCGGATTATCATAATTAGCATAATGAAATTCTATACTTCGGACGTAACTCGTGCTCAAGTGTTGACATAACACAAACGCTTTGTTTTTTCGGTTTCCATCGAAAAATCGAGTTTAAGACAAGCGACCATGAATTTGCTGATATAATTCATCAAAATAAGGAAGGATTTGACGGCAAAAAGCGAAGCGAAGACCAAACGGGAAGGAATTCATTGCGTTTCAACAACATGTGCTGCTGACTCGGCTATCGGCACGCAAGACTCAAACTGTTTTCTTACTTCAATTTTCCATTTGTTTTGCTTGTTATCCTCCAGAATCCTTCAAAATAATTTGCTTGACTTGTATTTGGTTGAAATTCGTCGATACACGCTTTCATTCTTTGCAAAAGAAGTCACAAAAACCTCGCACGGTGCACGGCCATTTACCCAAAATTGTGAAAAATCGTTGCGTGAAGCTTAAAACTCCCCGGGGGCTGGAACTAGGCACATAATTGGCTAAATCTATTAACTTCCTGTGGGTCAAATTTGGGTGCAATCGGAAGTAACGCGATTTTTTGCGAATTTTATGACCTCATCGTTCCTGAAGCTCCGATTCTTGCAGAGTCGGAAGACGACGAGATTATAATTAAGAGCCACTGTAAGGCGGTGAACATTAACTACAGTTTTCGAGTCGTTGCTAAGGACATAATTTCCAGGTTAGTATTCCTCACGCATCATAAAACCGCTAACATGGTGGGAACCGTGAAACTGAACATAAGACAGCACTAAATCGACACTATGCATGGGCAACTCCAGGCTGCAAATAACAGTCGGTCATCGGACAATTGTCCGGTAACTTTGACGTTTTGACCGGTGAAAATATGTCTCGTCGTCTGTCACCCTGACCGGGCACTTTTGATCCAAATTAAACTTTTAATTATTATGCTTTAATGACGCTTGTGGCAAAACATTGTTCCGTTATTGGCCTCAACACACATCAATCAAAAAATAATAATCTGCTATCGAAAAGTAAATCAGAAGTAAATTTTTGTTTAATTGTACTGGTAAAGAATTCGGCTTAATGCTTATAAATCATTTTCAAGTGACGTCACGAAACTTTTGCCGCCATATTGGTGTACAACAGCGGGTTGCATTATTATGCAAATACAACGCAAATGAAGTTCACATCGCAAATCGTAGCCTCTCTAAAATGGATTGTTCTGAGAGTGAAGCTAAATCAGGTGAAAATGTTGAAGCTACGTCTTCTGTACCTCTTTCTGATTATGCAAAGAAGCTGGACCAGCAGGTTAAAAAGCGCTACAAGGACAAAATCGCAGCCATTGGGATTGATCCCATGTTACTTCAGGGCAAGCACTTCGAACCGGATTGTTTACCTCCAGTGGAAGCTACAGATCTTTTATCATATCTAGTCGTAGAGACTACCTAATACACGCAAAAACAATTCAAGGCTTTTAGAAGTCTCGAGGCCTATAATCAGATGGTATCAGGATTCATTGTCGCAAACAAGTTCGTTGTTTTGGCAAAGGTGAGACACTCACAAGGTATGAACGACTGTTTGATTCCTATCTGGATAATCACAGAACGAGAAGGAAAGATACTTTCTGCCTATTGTTTGGGTTGCAAGACCGGACTGGCAGAATCTTGCTCTCACATAGCCAGCGTTTTATTTTATCTTGAGGCTTGGACAAAGATAAATGGTTGGCTTTCGTGTACCCAAGTCAAATGCACATGGCTTTTGCCATCGTATGTCAACCAAGTCGATTACGCCAGGATTCATGACGTAAACTTTACATCGGCAAAGAAGATGAAATCTGACTTGGACATGAGCATTGACAATGTTCTACATGACTCCTTTCCTGATGATCACAAACTTGATCTTACTGTTGCAAAAAAATTGTCAAAAGAAATCCCAGCCCCATCAAAAGCGGAAATGGACCAGTTCTTTGTTGAACTGAGCAAAAGCAAGAATAAGCCCATCACTCCAGAATATGCCCATATTCCAGAATATGCTGGAAGTTATGTTTGCAAGAGTCGATCAGTGCCAACAATAAAAGATGTTCTTGAAAACAAGTATCTTGACCTTTCTTATCCTGATCTATTAAAGGTTTGTCAGGAGATTGATATCAAGATAACGACGGAACAGATCACTCAAGTTGAAAGGGATACCATTACTCAAGCAAAGGGGACCAATTTTTTCAAACACAGGGCTGGGAGAATTGGTGCTTCCCAGTGCAAGGCTGCATGTAACTCCAACCCTGCCTTACCCTCTCAGACCTTAATTCAGTCTATTTGCTACCCAGAGTTAAATAAAATAAACACTAAAGCTGTCCTTCTTGGGTGTAGACATGAAGAGCTAGCCATTAGAGCCTACGAAGAAAAAGTGAAGGAGTTACACACTAACTTTAAAATAATTAGATGTTGGCTTTTCATTAATGAGGAGTATCCATGGCTGCATGCCACACCTGTCTTTTTAGCGGAGCTCTGGCAAGCGAAGCGCGCCGGGGAGCACCATGGGTAAGAAAATGTGGTAAACTACCCATCCGAGAAAATTTGGTCATCACGTGACCGTACACTGACCGCCCGCCCGAGAGACTGTCCGTCCGGACCACAGGTATACCAATGTTTACTCTCTCACTTTCTAGCTACTTTGGGAGCCCAGGAGAAAACTGATTGCAAAGCAATGTTGTGATCAATAGACAGTATTCGTATTTCCCGACAGTCCTGGGATGAGTATGCCTTGATCATGGATGCGAGGCTCATGTGGGGAACTTCTCGCCAAGAGGAAAAACAAATATGAGAAAACTGCCGCTGAGTTTGCGGAATTTAAGGAAACTATTTAACATTGTAAAGTTCCGAAGGGCTTACATACTTAAGAGATCATTATTTCAAACAACAAAAGGAAGATCTGCTCATTATTACTAAGAAAAACAGCGATCCTAACCATAATTATATTGACGAGAAGAGTGCTTGGTGAGCGAGTTTATAATTTAATATAAACAGAGATGTTCTCAAAATCCCCGAAGTCATTTTAATTGTAATTTTCAGTGTCCTTTAAACTTTTTGAAGAATATCTTTTATTGAAATGGACGTAATTATCGAAAGCCTGCGATAAAGCGTGCAGTGATGTTATCACACCTACTATACAGTTGAAATTTTCTAACAGAGCAGATGCAAAATCTTGAATGTGTATTTGAAGTAAACCAAACGACTCATTCAGTGGATAATTACTCATCAGGATGGGGCTTAGTGTTCTGCACACAGTCCATGTGCATTTTAAGGAAGTTAAACCGGTTTGAACAAAGATGACTAGGTTAAGTTTATTTTTAAATTTAAGTTACATTATCTTTGATAAAAACTGTGCGAGAGTACAAAAACGTGCACGCAGTTGACCACAGCGTTTGGTACAGACGATAATACTAAGCAGTTTAAACTCCACACAAGAGAAAAATAATAATAACAAGAAGAAAATTTTATAAAAAGGATTCGAGTATTGACATTTTGACACAATATACCATTTTCTTGATTACTTCTTGTTTCTTCTTTTGGCTTCGTGGCTTTTAAATTTTGCTGTTAATACCATCAGCTCTTCCCACAGTTTTGTTTTTTGAAACAGATATCCCTTTAGCTTACCCGTAAGGTTTCAGCTTTTAGATCTTGAAGGTTTTTGCTAATTTCTATCGTTTTGCAGCGATTCAGCCGCGACTAACCAATGTTTGTTTGTGTTTTTGCCAAAAAGTTCCCCGCTTTAGCCTCGCAATCATCCTGAAGTCTCTCGTCCCAGGGCCGTCGGGGAATACGAATATCATCTATTGACAGCTGTCAAAACAAGGTATCTGCCGACGAGTATCACCTGGCCATATCGCGGGCTCAGGTGTCGACCCATCCAGGTTGAGTATTTTTTTGAAGTCATCCGCTGACAAGTTACTAGTTTTCAGATGATCGCAGGCTCAAGTTTATTTATAAATAAATTCATATGAAGTATGTTGTGTTTATATCACTATGGCCCAGCAGTATTAACATTTTGATTTCAAACTGACCTCGGACGCGATAATTCAGCCAGTTATTTAAAAATGCAAGAAGGGAAAACAGATGGTTTTGACTTTTCTCACGATAGTCACGCATTGGTCATGCTCCACGTCCAATTTTTATGCCCTGATTGGTCAAAATTTGACAGGTGAATTCATGCGGAAAATTCATGCAACATCTTGAAACTTGTTTGAGAAATGCGCTGCTTGTCAAAGTCGGAAATCCGATTTCGGATGGCATCGTTTTTGTTTTTCACCTTGCTGGATGCGTACGCGATTCAGGCCTTACTTGATAGCTTTCAGGAGCTGCATCTCGAAATATGGTAAGCCTGAGTTATTGTATTTATATCTGTTTTCATGAAGTCCAGCGCAGTTTATGAGGCTAGTTTATGCACGTTTGTATCAAGATTCGAGACACTGATACTTAAACTTCATTTTTTTTTAAGCTTAAAGACTCCGGATTCTTATAGACACTTAAATACTTGTTTTCGTGAATGAAACTTGTTGTCTCTGTAAATGTTCTACCAAATTATATTTCTGATCCTTTATTTATTGTTAGTTGTCTTTTGCAATTTTCATCGCTTTGCGGTTTGTTTTCACTCATTCGTGAACATCGCTTGGAGGAGTACTCAACGTACCGCGCGTATTGCACATCGTGACGGTCATAAAACTATCAATAAAAAATAAACACAATAAATTCTTTATGTTGAAGCGTAACTCTGTTAAAATTTCTTTGCAAACTTGGCGCCCGTCAAAAATTAGAACCGGCTTGCCGTATAGGTGATTTTGGAAATTTTTCGAACGGTTTTGCTAAAAGCTCACGCGTGCTTTGATGGTCCTGAATATTGAATGAATGGAATTTGTCTTGAAAAATTGTGAAACTGACTTCTAATTGTCTGAGGTCAGGCGGTCTGTATGATAAAAACAGCGCCTCATAGTACTCTTTCGCCTCAGATGTCATGTATAAAAAGTATAAAAGGTTGATTTGCACGCACCCAGATTTGTTGGCAAGATTTTCTTAAGTAAACTTGTTGAACATAAAAATTCGGCCTGATTTCTTTTCCACGCAAAATCTACTGTGATCAAGAGCCATTATTGCTCTTAAATGCGACCGAAGATGATTGCCAGTGCTAATTTTTGGGTGTACATATAAGGCTATCAACTCGATGCAAGAGTTGTTTCACTCTAAAATCACATAGCCTTTCCCTCAAAAGTCACACGAATGTGCCCTTAAGTTAACCGATTTGTGGATTACAAGTTTATTGTTTGTTTTAAATTATAAATTTATTAATGGGAGCTTCGCTTTTAGCCCTGGCTAAATCTATATATTATGCAGCTGTGATTGTTGTGGGAAAGGGTGTGGCGAGGTCAAGTACCCTTTCTGAATTGAAAACTGCGACTTTAATAATCATGTGAAGAAGAGCTCTTGGTATCTGGAAAAAGATAGTTCTGGAAATTTCAATCTAAAAACCCAACACCAGTACTACTACCAATCACAGCAGCAGATGTTTACATCAAAGAAACAGTACTGTTTATTGTTTGTGCTTTTAGATATATTAAGGAGGCAAAGCTAGTTGTGCAAAGAATTGGTCCAGACATTGAGCACTGGAAGGCTGTCTTGCCAAAAGTGACTAAATTTTGGAAAACACGTGTGTTACCAGAAGTGCTCGGTAGGTGGTATACTGGGAAGCACAATACCCTTAAAGTTGACCATCCACCAAACAATGATGTATGCTTTTTCTGAACTGCAACAGATGAAGACACTGTCATCTCCTGCAACCCAGAATGTCCCATCGGAAGTTTTCACCTTTCCAGCTTACAAATTGTCAGTGTGCCTAAGACATCGCATTGTCCGAACTGTAGAACTTTGCCAAAATTCAGGCAAAAAAAAAATGCTTAATCTGCTAGGAAATCAAGCATGCCTTCCCCTGCCTTGGCCATGGATGCCATTTGGAAATGTAAAAGCAATCCTAATTAAAGTCACAAGCTTGTGGAATCACTGTTCTGATTGCAAGTATGGCAAATATTTTCATTTGTCATGTATTGGCTGAAGACGAATGCCAAATAACAGTAAAACAACCTGGATCTGTGCCTACACTAGTTCTGTTGTCGACTGCCCTTTAGCCAGCGGATTTTAATCCAGTTCCTTGGAGAAGAAGGTGCTAATTACATATTGGCTCTTAGAATGCTCAAAGCAAGATTCGCTGACTCTGGAAAGATTGTGCACGCAGCCATTACTGCTCTTAAGGACACAGCATCACCACGCCCTTAAGATCATACTGGTCTTACATGGCTGTAACAAGCACTGAGGTCAACTGTAGTGACCCTTCACAGACAGAGATTTATTGCTGACCTCTTAAGTGCGACAAAACTGAACACTGCTGTACAAAAGCTCCCTGGGCCTTTGCAATCCAAGTGGACAATGGAAGTTCAGAAACATGACAGTCAGGGAAGGCCTAACTTGTTTGACCTGGACCGATGGCTCTCAGAACATGTCAGAGCAAGACAATACCTGGTGTATGAGGAACCAGCAAAATGTCTGCCACCTAACAGGCATAAATCACCAAAACAGGATCCAGAGACCCAATTAAGCCCCTGACGATCCCACGATTGGAACTTCAAGCTGCTGTAATGGCAGTGAGAATGAGTCAGACCATCCAGAAAGAGTTAGATGTGTTACCCAGCCAAATTCCTTACTGGACAGATTCCACCACGGTCCTCTCCTACATCAAGAGTCAAGGGACCAGGTTCCATACCTTCGTCTACAACCGAGTTGCTGAAATGAAGGAAGTGTCTGATCCTGAAACATGGCGACATGTCCCTGGACGCCTTAACGTTGCGGACGATTGTTCAAGAGGTCTTTCAGCTCAAGACCTTCTTCAAGACGGCCGGTGGATTAATGGTACAAACTTCCTCTCGGAAGGTGAGGACTGCTGGCCAAACCAGTCTATTTGCCAACCGCCAACTGACACTGATCCTGAAGTTAAAAGTGAAGCTTGGCTGGGTCTCAGTTCTGAAGTCCACCATGAGTTTCTGGATCCAAAGAGGAGCTCTTCGTGGACCCATTAAGTGCGAGTTACCTCCTGGGTATTTCGGTCTGTGACAAGCTGTCGTCACGAATGAACATGTGAAAGTCACTAAAGGCCCATTATCTGTTGAAGAGCTCATTCCAGAAAGTGGGAGACAAGCACAGATGCTAACCGACCATTTCTGGAGAAGATGGTTACATGAGTACGTGCCTGCACTTACTGAGTGGAGGAAGTGGAGAACCAGATCTCAAACTGATGCCCAAATTGGAGACCTGGTACTAGTGGCTGAGGACAATTTACCCCGTGGTAGATGGAATCTTGGACGAATTGTCAAGACATTCCCAGGAGATGATGGACTCATTCGCAACAAGGGACATTCGTTAAAGTGGTAAAAAACATTAACAATGCAATTGAAAAAAACAAACGCATTGCTAATCTAACTCAAGCAGAATGGGGTTGGGTCCCCGTATACTGGTTAACAAAAATTGCGTGACATCGGTCAACAGAAAGATAGCGTGACAGCTGGATAACTTAATAAAATACTAATAATATATTTGGGTCATCTGAGCCATTTGGACCATTTCGGCCAATTAGATCATTTGGGTCAGTTAGGCTATTTGGGCCAGTTGGGCCATTTGGGTCATTTGGGCTATTTTGGCCAATTAGATCATTTGGGTCATTTAGGCTATTTGGGCCAGTTGGGCCATTTGTGTCATTTAGGCTATTTGGGCCAGTTGGGCAATTTTGAGCTCCGAGAAGGCCCTGGGAAGGGAAAGGGCACTATTGGACCCCAGGCCTCTCGAGTTTTTAGAAATACAAAGATGGCGGAGTGATTCATCCACACGGTGTTTCATCCACTCTTGGCGATGAAGATCAATCAAGAATTGCTAACCTATGTTCAGCAAAATGTGCAAAAATATGAAGATCGCCAACTTCAGGGTGAAAAGGTGGATGGACCTGCCATCATTGAGCCAGGGCAGCATTTAAACCCAGACTTTTTCAGTCCTCCTAACATGGGCGACTATGTGCATCCCCGCATCATTATTTGGGATCCATTGCAGCAGCATCAGCATTGCTTCAAGAATGGACTCACATGCCCCCATTATGAGCACGACCATCTGAATAGTATACTTACTCCTTGTAAGTGGAAAGATGGAAAGAGTGAGCGAGATTTTTCCCGCCAGATTTATTGTGTAAATTGCGCCGTGTTGCTTGTAAGCCGCGTGTATTGTTGTACTCAAGGACACGAAATCGCCGGTCATGACCCCAGACTACTAGAGAACATACCATCAGGTGATGTTAAATTTCACCTTTGCCATAAGTCAGGATTCACCGCTGAGCTTTGCTCTTTGCATTAGCTTCAAGTGGACAGCCATTTAATGAAATTGAACTGTTTTTAGCACAAAGATACCTGGACAACTTTGCAAAAAGACAGTGTAGGTACGCCAGCCATGTCTCTACATATCTGGAGAATAATGTGTCTGTAGACAAAGACAAACTTCCAAAATTCCCTTCTTTTGATGTGTGGACACCAACGCCAGGCACAGACTCAGTTCATCAGTGTTTTCTGTATATTTTTAAAGTAAACAAACAGTTTTTCAGGCAACATATTGCTGAGAAAACAGCTAAATGGATGAGCGTCGACCACACTTTCAAAGTTGCTGCAAACATTGGATGCATGCTGCCAGATCGATCTTGGTCCACACAATTTGATTCCCTTTATATAGTTTTGAATGAAATGGGCCAGGTACTCACCTACAAACTGACAAAAGGTACTGCAATAAGTAAGGTAGAGGACATACTAAAGAATTTAAAGGGTAGATTAGACCAACAGAAAGCATCCTGTGACACAATTTTTGTGGATGACTGCTGCAAGACTCGCAGCAAATTACAGCAGATTTTTCCAAACATGTCAGTCAAGCTTGACTTGTTTCATGCCATCCAAAGAATCACCTCAAAAGTGCCTAAGGATAGACGTCACTACCTGTCCTCGTCTTTCATAGATGACTTTAAGATGATATTCCGAGCTGATGGAGACCAAGGTGAAATTAGAGAGATGGATACACCAGACGAACAAACAATAAGCAAGTAACCTTCAACATCTTACAGAGAGATGGAAGGATGTCAAGTATGACAATGGTGAGGCTGTTTTGAATGAGAATGTTATGCATGAAATAGGTAACTTGAAGGTTCATATCGAAAGAGGCTGTTTGTCAAGGATTCCTCCAGGGGGTGGCTCTACAAGAAATGAAAATCTGCACAAAAACTTGAGGGCTGTAATAGCCCGATCAAGACTGGGTTGTGAACTGGCTGAGGCATTATTGGCAACCTTCTTTTACATTTGGAATAAGAGAAGAAGTACATCCGATTTACCATCAGGTTGTGTAAGGCCTATCCTATTATACAGAGCAGCATTAGAAGAACAAGGCTCTGAACTCACAGCTGAAAGGTTTGGCATAACCCCAGAGTCAAGGGATCCTGAGAATGCCATTGTGTGCAGTGGCTATGATCCTGAAGTCATGCAGAGTATTTTGTGTGAAATGTCTGATGACAGTACTACCGAATATCACAACACAAGCAATGACAGGGTCAGTGACAGTGAACTTCAAAGCATTTTCTGCCAGGCTGTGAACATGTCTGTTCTTTACAATCATAGGCAAGGGAAAAACAAACCAAAAATAGCACCCGAACAGCTACAGCGCAATGGGAATTTCACCAAAGCTACGGCCGCAGAAATAAACCACAATTTTGTCTGTATGTTCATTGAAGTGAGCGCAGTGTATCGATTTTGTTATAAACCTAACCTCACAGTTTTAAAATCCTGTATCATGCTGTCTAGATCTACGATAATCGTTTTGTGTTTTGGTAGAGATTTATTCCCTCGCATAAGTTTACATGAAGATTGGCATACACATATCACATAGGGACCTTCAACAGTATGCCTATAATCCAGCAGCTCAAGCTATGTGGTAGCATCATGGTTTGTTTTCCAGCTTCCTGTAGTTGACGTTCATGTGCTCGTCGTCACTGCTAAAGGTCCCTAATAGCCCATGAGGGCGAGAGGTACAATTGTTTTGGTAAAATCCAACTAGTTGGTCAAAAATATTGCGACAGAACAACTTCACCTGGCAAAACGTGATTCAGCAGTCATTGTTTCCGTTTCCAAAGCCAGCGCTTTTCGTTACTGATGGGTTATAACATATAGCCTAGTAGTAGCTCAACCAATCAGAACGCAGCATTGATAATAAACCACCAGTTGGATTTTACTAAAAAACGCTTGCCGATAATCTACCAAAGTTTGCTGACGTTGGTCAATTGCCAATTCAAGTGTCCTTGTCCCATTTAAACGAAGGGATGAGAACCGAAGAAATTCTCAGATCTCATAAAGCATTGTGGCACAAGTCATGTTTCAACAAATGGAGTAATGCAAAACTGACCAGCGTGCAAGAGAGGAGGCATACCAAGGTCAATCTGGACTCTGATCAGGATACTTGCACACAATAGAATCCAATCACAACTAGACGTGCCTCACTTGAAACAGCAGCCAAATTTTTTACCAGTAATGACATAAAGCCATACTTCTTTTGCGAGCAAGAAGGTAGGAACATCAAGATGATCACAGTAAAATCTGGTCTGGGAAGTACTGACATAGCAAGAAGTTTGGAATCTTCGACCTGAATGTGTTGAAACTGTTTATTAATAACTTACTATCTTTAATCATTTTGGTTACGAAAAAAAGTTCCCTTTTTGTCCACATAATAAATCCAATAAATCGTTTTACTGACTAAGCTTGTGCCATCTAGATCTCGAGCTTAGTCAGTAATGCATATAGAGATATTTAAGATGCATTCAAACAGGATTTTAGAAATGTTGCCAACAAAGAATAATATTCATTTAGCGTTCCAAACTTTACTTTCTGGTTCTTACGACTCTCAAAGGTTTGAATTGAAGACAAATGGGAATTGATTTGCAGAAATTTAACTCAGTTTAAAAATAACATCATTTATCTTAAGTTGTTAAATTTTAAATGTAAAAGAACAGTTTGAGGATGAAAAAACGTAAAAAGAAGCACGATCTTGTATCTGTCAAGCAAGAGAAGGAAACCTTAAGCACGTTTTTTAAGCACGACGACAGTTCAAGTCCACCTGCCATTTCGTGTAATGCGAAGATGCCTCCATGAGGAGGCAGTTACCTATGGTCGTTTTGATCCATCACCACAGTCAATTCGATCCACGTAGAAAGTCAGTTCGATTCAACCAACTTACCGTATTAAACAAGTCCCAATTTCATCTTTACAAACATCATTGATCCAGCAACTGTGTTTCTATACTTCCCAAACGATGAAAAAGCCAATTTGAACATATCCGCAATATTAGAACCCAGGCCTTAAGTTTTTCGCACCCTATTAACGCCACAGGCAAGGCTGTCTGATTAGCAACTAAGGATGCTGGAACTGTTCGTGGTTTTAATGTATAACCGAACAACCCCAAATCGAGATGTCAACAAGGCACACAGTTCATGTTTTCGAAGGGTAGCAGAAGCATCGAGAGTATCCTGACAAGCCAAGCTGCAGTTGAACAGCACATCAAGAGGCCAGCATGCATATCAAGCCTGTCAAGTTTGGGGGCAAATATCAGTTTCATCCAGGAACTTTCTAGTGCACCAGACTGGGGATGGCATCTATCTTCACACGGGTGGAACCAACTCAGACAACCCTACGTAAGGCTTCAAAAGCGTTCCGTGAGCTTATCAGATGTGGCTGTAAGCGGGCATGTTGGGGACTTTGCAAGTGCACCAAGGCAAGTCGTTTCCTATTTAAAATCATTGGACAACAACTGGTGAACAGATCAGCATCCAAAGTGGATCCTGATTCGTTATCATTACCCACCTGATTCCTTATCTTTACCCTGAAGAATGTGGATAAACATGATGGGTACATTCTACCTGATGTGTCCGAGTTTTTGTTTTTTTACCAAATCCTTGTCCATGGAAGCAACTCAACTTTCAACTTCGATTCAGAGCAAGAGACAGGTCATGACAAAGAAAGGCAATCACCCTCAAAGTCTTCAAATTCTCTGACTTACACGAGATGTGCTTTTTGTAAATTTAGTTCTTCTCTGTGGAGATGTTCTTCAGATTCCAGGACCACTCCGTATCCAATGTGAAAGTGGAGTTGAGTGCACCGATTTTATTATTGCCAATGAACTTCATGAGGCTATCAAACTGCAAGGTTTGAAGTTTATCCATCAGAATATACGCAGTATTCATGAAAACTCGACGAATTAAATATTCTAGAATCGTAGTGTCAAAATTTACATATTCTGGACTTCACCAAGACGTGGCTTAATAAAAGACTGATTTAGCACCAGGACGTAACAAAATGAGGACGCAGCTGTTTGGCCGTTATCAAGGACGGGAGTACTGAACCCAACGTCACCTGACTCTCGATTTAGCGCCAAATACAAAGGCGGACACGGACGCACATTTGTAAGCCTGTGGCCTTCAAAGGGTTCGAGACGTCTTACTGGTTTCTTATTTCGAAGATACCATTGATGATGTGGAATTTACGGTTTGAAATATTTCCGAATTGAAAGTATGACAAGGTTGACTTGGATGGTTGAGATGAAGCTAAATGTAAAGTTAAGTTGAGATTTTACAAGTTTGACCTTGCTGTACTGCTCCGTACATTGAGATTTCCCGATAGATTTGTTTGTTCTCAGAGGACGGTCTGCTCTGGTATGGAAGGTCTTTGCATTTTGATAAAAAGGCTTTCTTTTCCTTGTAGATACAGTGATATGACGCTGAGGTTTGGAAGAAATCCAGTGGAGTTATGTTTGATTTTTAATCACGTATTAGACTTTGTGTACCAGACACAGCAACACCGTTTAAACTCTGGGAACTAACCTTTTCTTAACCCATGATCTCTAGAACACTATGCACAAAGTATCCATTCGCGTTGAGGGCCACTTGAAAATTGCTTCGGCTTCGTGGATGGTACCTTGTGCAAGATAGCTCAACCAAAGAATAACCAGCATGAAGTTTACAACGGCCACAAACGTGTCCATACATTAAAATTTCAGTGTTGTTCTTCCTAATGGGCTCATAGCCAACCTAAATGGTCCCTATAAGGGGCAGAGGCACGATGTCACGATGCTTAACGAGTCAGGCTTACTAAGGGATCTACAAGCTGTTGCGTGGGCAAATGATGGGACATCCTTGTGTTTGTATGGGGATCCAGCCTATCCCCTTGGCATCCACTTACAAGCGCCATTTAAAAATCACCCCACAGATGGAAAGATTCAATGCGCGTATGAGTGAAGTAAGAGTTGCTGTGGAGTGGATGTTTGGCTGTGTTTCAAATTACTACAAGTTCACAGAGTTCCAAAAGCAACTCCAGATTGGCCTCAGTCCCGTTGGCAAATTATATCTAGTTTGTGGAATTCTTCAAAATACACACACATGCTTATATGGAAATATTGTTTCAGATTATTTTGGTGTTGACCCCCCAAATCTTCCAACCTACTTCTGTTAAGATATATACAGGTGTTGCAGGAGATCGAATTATTCATAGTTTTGATGAATGTTGATCAGAGATTATGTCCGATATAGACATCTGTGTTAGCATGACTGTACAGGAGACACTGAAACTTTACCAATGGTTTTTTCAAGAGTTTGGAACAATGTAATCATTCTGGTCCATATTGGATTTCTTGGTTTTGCAACCACGTGACAAAGCGGCCATGTTGGGGGTCAAAATCATAGAATTTTTTCTTAAAGAATTTACATGAAAATACAGTTTAGTTCCCAGAGGAGAGAAATGCTTTTGTTCTTGACCACCAACATGGCCGCTGCGATGTCACATGTACAAACCAGCCACATGTTGAAGTTAACATTGCATATCAGCATTGCAACAAAGTTGCAAGAAATGTGGAATTATAAAAATGCATGAAAACGCCATTCTGTCTCATGTTTAGTAGAGCTCCCTAATGATAAAAATTCAATGGGGCTCAGCAAAAAAACTCTCCTGCTGGAACGGCTTTCTATGTGTTTAGGGCACAGAAACGAAATGCAGCAGTGGCCTTTTAATTAGCAGCGCTTAGGCCTGTTTACATGAGTCAACACATAACAAAACCTGTGAACTTGGCCTTGATAGGTAGTCCAAGCTCAATATATTGGATTTTACTTTGCATGATGTACATGACTTAAAAAATATGTAATTATACCGGAACATGACCCATCATCACTCCTTGACTTTAGTCTCTGTCTTTCCTTCAATAGAATACTATTTGTTGTACTTAAGCTCTATTTTATTTTTCGTTACACACAGGATACAAAGGGTACCTGCTAAACAAAGGGTACTTGCTAAAGGATTTTAACCTTAAAGATGAAATCAAGTGCTGCAGTTTCTGTCCAGACAATTGGCAACTTAGAACGTTTAGAGACAACAACTTTAATGGTATTGATGCATTTATTGAGCTTTGAAAATATAAAAATAGTACCCAATCGAACTATCCAAACAGTTATTCAGTCATAACATCATAAACAATGGTGAGAATAAATGGCAAGAAAAAGTATTCATCTATTAAGACCAGAGGGATTACTTATTATAAGCATGTTTGAGGAAAAGTGGGGCTAATCGAGAGTGAGGGTTTATTTGGGAGGGGGCTTATTTGATTTAGCAAAACCGGGCTCTATACTTTTTTCCAAATAACCAGGAGATGGAATTCTCCTTAAAGAACTAGATTGCAACGCAAAATACATAATGTTGTCTTGTCCAAACTTCAAGTACGTAAATAAACCATACTGGTTCAGTCCACATAAAGTGTTACAGCCTTGAAAAGAAGGGGGGGGGGGTATTTGAGAAGGGAGGGAGGCTTAATCAAAGATTTATAGTATTTAAAGAGAGGCAAATCAAAGTACCACTCTTCTAAGAGGGTTATTCTCACTCCAGTTTAAATCCCAAACCATTAAAGATGCATTGTGCATGAACTCGCAAGACAACACTGTGATGAAACTGATATAAGCCTAAATTAACAGTGCATTAAGCATATGGACACGTTTAATACCTGGATGCCGTTCTTGATGAGACCTTTTCCTTTAATGACCACCCAGACTACGTGACGATGAAGGTATCTAGAAGATATGTAAATTGCTCACGAGTTTCCAGAAAAAAAAAATCGATTTCATAATTATGATTTAAAAAGCGAGATAACCAGTCAAAGCGGGTAGTGGACAAGTGGCGGCTTAATACCAGAAGGAAAATTACTTTCGAGGCGTCTCCCCCCTCTCTCAGGTCATCTCATCTCAAGCTCTTAATGAGCAGACACATTCGGTAGAGACTTGGGTGGGTATGTACCATCTGGGTTTCCAAATTTGGACCCCATTTTAAAAAAAAATTGCATTCAAAATGATACCCCGTTCTCGAAATAGGTCAATTTCTAACACCCCGTTTTATAAATGTACTGTTATTGAACGCATTGTATCACACGATACCCCATGATAACTACTTTATGAAAGCGTACCACGTGTACACAGTGTTACAGAAAGGCCCATTCCAGTTGTCATCAAGGTGGTCCAAAATGAACACAACTTAAAGTAAGAAACACCTTGCCAAGTTCCATGTTTCGCAGAAAAATGATGAAGCATCGGTGATCGATCCAGATTGTCCAGGGGAAGGATCTGCGAAAGGAACTAACACTGCCGATGATTGTGATGTGATTGGAGATTTCGATGAGTTCAATCTGCCTGAGTTACTGAAGGGAACATGGAAGAATGCAAGTAGAATTGTTGCGCTTGAAGGGATAGGGCCCTTTTCAAATGATGCGGGCATGAGAACTGTCATATCTCTGTCATCTCCAACAGTACACACTGTGGAGATCAAATCGAAGGGGAAGGAATTTGTATGCGATGATCACTGCCTGCGTTTCAAGGAATGTGCGATATGTGCCCACACGGTGGCTGTGGCATATAACGTTGGTAAACTTGAAGAATTTGTGGCCTCATACGAAGTTCTTTTGGACAGATAGTACAAGCAGGGATCTTTGGACGATCCTCGAAGAAAGATAACAAGTGGGTGAGAAAACGAAAGCGAGCAGGGAATCCTCCCCGAGATGTTTCACAATATGGAGAACGCATAGAAGCTCCGCTTTCTAGTGACGTAAGCAGCCTTTAAGAACTTGTCTTTGTGAAAGATACCTCCACAACCACTTGCTATGGATGTAAGGGACGCATAAGACAGAAGCCCTCAGCTCCACCCCCACCCCCACCATATGAACTGTTCATAAGGCATTCGCCCTGGAGACACTAAGCTCTGACTTCTTTCGAAACCAGAAATGAAACCAGAAATGGTATATTTTCATCCACTTAACGTCTGTTAAACCTTACTGTTCAAGATGTGAGTGAGGGAAAGCTAATTGTCGAGGATGGCATTAAGCAATACATCAATGAGGCACACAAGCATCTTCTATTGAAGGAATCCGGGTTCCTTCTTTAACTTTGAACATGGACTAATACAGGTTACTGATATTAGGCACCTTTTTAACAAAACTCCTTTTTTTCAGTACATGTTTTATTGTTGTTGTTTAGTGTTACAGTCTTGAAATTTTGTACCTATCGAATTGTTGGAAATAATACTACTATTATTATACAGAAGAACCTCTATTAAGCGGCCCCCCAAGGGAAGGGAAAGGTGGCGGCTATTTTTTTTTTTACCTTTAACCAAGACATTGTGCTAAAAGAAACTCTGTATTGCAGTTTAAAGAAATATTAGTTTCAGTCACTGTTAAACGGAGTATTAATAAATAAAAAACCACAACCATCAGACTTTCGGATGCTGTACAAAACTGAAAAAGAACCTGTTTATTACTACTGAAAGGTTGTACATGAAAGAAATGTTTTTTGTTGTAAAACGGAGCAACCTGTAACCTGTGACCTGTGACCTGCGGATTGGACCCGCTGTGTCACACCTGTTTAAAAAACACGACAAATCTAATAAAGCAAATCACAGGCCTGTCACAGTGTCACCTGTGCTTAATAATATCTACAAGAGACTACTGGCAGCGCAATTGGGTGAATTCTATAGCGCTATTCTTTTGGACTTTATTAGTTCATATGGGAAGTTCTACAGTTGTGAAACTGCATTATTGTGGCTGACAGAGGACTGGAGGTGCATGTTTGATAGGGGGAACTTACAGAAACAGCACTCTTTTCCATCAATGCAGGCTGGTTATGAAGGCGTTTTGGATTACCAAGAAGCAGTTGAGGGATGGGCACTTAAGACCGTCCAAAAGTCAAGCCGGATGTCTGAAGATGTTAGAAACTACTTAATCCAAAGGTTCAATGATGTAGCAAAGACAGGCAACAAAGCAGATCCAAAACAGGTTGAACATGAAATGAAACATGTAAGAAACACAATTGGTGGCTTATTATTCCAACCTTATGAGTGGCGTACCTCAAAGCAGATTGCAAGTTTTTTCTCAAATCTCTCAAAGTCTCAGCGTTCAAAGAACATTGATGAAGGAAACCATGGTATTGAAACTGAGGATGAGGAGCCAAACATCCAGGACAAAAACTTACAACTGTTGCAGCTTGTCATAGAAAGTCAGGTACAGGCAGATCACCCAATTTTGTTCCAGGAACATAATTTATGTCATCTAGCTAAAGAAGGAAAGATCAAAACCCTTCGACTAGATACGCTGAAAAAGGCATGTTTGTCGCTGGACGTAAAAGTTACTGGATCCAAAGCAAGGAAGAACAGTTTTACTCTTGCACTAGACAAGTACATCTGCACCCACCGATCCAAGAACTGCAAATACTGTCATGATAGGTGTTGAACATTGTTAATACAATAATTTTTATTATTGTTACTTAAAGACGTTAACAGTCACCCTATTACGTATAGTGAATGTTGAGTTTTAATAGATAAAAAGCAAAGAAAATATGTTCAGAATTCTTGTTGAATTTGACTGGCGTTCATGAACAATGAAAACAGTGTAGAGCTATAACAGCGCCTTTTTACCGTCATAAGTTTTCAAAATTCCTTTGCTCGATCAGCTTTCACCAGGCTTGGAAGGGTGAGTTTTTTTTTTTTTGAAATAAGCTTTTCAGTAATGTTCACCCATCCACAAAAGGAAGCCAGAATTAGATAAAGTGATGCAATCTGAGAGAATATCTATATTTAACCAACTTTAGATTTAAGTGCGATTAGAAATATATAGAAATGAAAGAGCTCCAAACAGATTTTGTGAATATAAAAATGCCACACTTAACCATTCTCTCACGTGAACTGTTGTACCGGAAGTGACTTTGTGAGCATCTCCAGCGGTGCATATTCATATTTTGCCAATTTTAGCGTTCAGGTGGAATTAGAAACAAAAAGTGCTACAGACAGTATTATTTAGGTAAGTTATTGGAAAGTATTTGGCTAATATACTCTATATAAGCTTTATAACAAGGGAGAAATGACTAGACCGGAAGTGGCTGTATTAGCATCTTCAAAGCAAGGCCGCACAGTGAAAAAGCCGTAACCTTAGTATTTTCTCCTTGTTTTTTACATACCTAGGGCTAAACTTTCTGCTCATGTCAGAATTGTGTTATTTCAAAAGTGGGCACTAAAGTAAATCCGCCTTAAATTTGGGCTATTTTCAGTTTCACTAAAAATGCATTTAAGGGCATTAACTTAACAATTATTTCAGAAACAACACAAATATTTCCTTGATCCATGTGTTTTGCTATAAAATTATTAAGGATAGAGATAATAAAAAGTGAGTTTATATTTGGCTTAAAATCTCCCTGACATTGTAATTAAAGAATTGAAAAGTTCCCAAAATGGGCTATAAAAAAAGCATTGGGGGACCCCAAAAAGTGTAATATCTAGAACTGAGCCCAAATAAGAGCAAGGGAGCTGAAACTTTGGCATATTGCATAAGTCTCCATAGTAACTAAGTGTACCAAATGTACGCCAAATCGGCCGACCCCTATTTCCAAGCTTGCCCCGGTCTCTCAGGCAGAAGCTCTTAAGTAGAAAATCAGAGCAGGCAGGTCTGGACTTACGAAATAATCACCAACAAAGAGAGGGTACCTTGCAGCGATTTGAAAATGGTCTCTCATGGGTGCTAGTAAACTAATTTTCTGTAGACACAGTTCAACAAAATTCAAAATTCACATGCTATTGACACTGTTGATAAACACTGTAACCTAGAAATAATCATTTTTTCTCGCTTTTTGTGGATTTGGAGAAGCGAGCTTAGTAATATATCCAATTTTTGGCTTTTGCCAGACGCAAATTTAGGGCATTCGGCAGTTTGACAGTTGAGCGCTCTAAAATCTGTATTTTGAAATATTTCCCACAACAAAAGTCGTTTCATTTACTTATGAACTAAGATGATTTACTGGGCAACGTTTGAGGGCAAACTATTCTTCGACCCTGAATGCACCGGACTGCTTTTAAACACAGTGCCTCTGAAGCGCTCGCTGGCAGTGGACGACAAGTTTTCCATGTAAACAAAGGAAATACGAATGATCGAAGTGTTGAAAATGTCTTTTCAGGGTCTGCCCGAAATGTTCCTGTGTTTCTCTCAAGCTGCTCCTTATTCCTTTTGTTTTTTCTTTACCTTGAACCTTTTTTCGTCGGCCAACTTATCCTGTCAAGTATCTCTTCGAGAGCTTGGTCTCGTCTTCGCAAGTGATTCCAGTGACGTTTTCCTCTTGGCGTATTTTCGCTTCATGCATGGTAATCAGCAAGGTCAGTCTGTCTCTCAGTGCTAACAATGTGGACTTTGGAAATTACATCAGCACAATTTACCCGTCGGAATTGGAACTTAAGGATACTTCCACATTATCTACTGAAGTGTGTTATCTCGACACTAATAGAGGATGTTAGCATCAACGAGTACGAGTACGAGAACGACCTCAAGCCGTACTCGTACTCGAAGTCGTTTTCTCAGCTTTCTATGTTAGCGATGACATCGAGTTCGAGTTTATAGAAAATATTTGAGTCGAGGTAGCGCTTCCACAACAATTTAGAAAACAAAGAATGACTCTGAAAAACGTTCAAGACTGCTTGTTACTCAATTACATATAGGAAGGTTTTTTGGACAAAGAAGAATTTTGTGCTTTATATGATGTAAACAACACAGATTATCCTGTATTTGAGCATGGAAAGTATCGAAGATTCGTTAAAACACGCTAAAACCCATCAAATTCAACACAACCACACTGGATAAAGAAGTAAGAATTCTTTATTGATATCTTCGACTGTTGGGATATTTTCTACCAAATAATGGCAATTTTCGGGGTTATTTCGTGAGCCTGTGAGGCCTGTGGGGAACATGAAACTTTCCCGGGTAAACGCAAATTTACTCTGTGTAGGAAATATCGCGTTCAGTTGCTTTTCCTCGACTTCAAAAGAATTTTTTTTACATAAAACATAATATAAGGAATGTTCAAGATGATAAAGAGAGGCTAGAAATGAAAAGAAACTACATTAAACGATCGGGATTTACCTTTGAAAACCAGCTCTTCCCAGTCGTTCTGCCCACTTCGAGTTTTTGGTGAGAACTCGTCGTAGTGCAACTTGACAGGACGACTTGAAAACGTGCAGATGCGCAGAACGGATGCGCAGTACACAAAATCGCTGATCTCGTTCTAGAACTCGTACTCGTTGTCGATGCTAACATCCTCTAATATCAAGACTGGTGACAACACACCTTTCCGTATCAGCATCTATGATAAGAGAGAGGACTTTGCATTTCGGATTGTCAACTTTCCTCATATGGACAGCAACATTCCCGCCAATCCAGCTTACGGTGTTTATACGTCTCAACTGGCGAGATATGCTAGAATTTGCACGTCCAAAGTTGACTTCACCAATAGACTCATTACGACTCAGACAGCAAGGCTTTGAAACCAATCTACTTCAGAAATCATTTAATAAATTCTTCAGTCGCCATGGTCTTATCGTCGAGAAGTACAGTGCAGTCCTGCGGGAGATGGATTAGCAATGCAGGCTTGAATTGCACCATCGTATCCTTACATTACTTATTTATTGCATAGTGTTGTATTCAGTTGTATCTCGGTACGTGTGTGCATACAATTTTATTTTGAGCGCGTGCATTATTTGTTTATTTATTTAATTGACGTGTACATTTAGTTCGTTTATTAATGTCTTAATTTTACTTTGCGTTATTTTCCTCACTATTGTCCATGACTGTGCTCACATGGTGGGTGGCTCCTCCTAAAATGTTCTGCAATTGGTATAGGATTTAATGGAGCTGAAACCAATTGTGGAATTGCACGCATTTTAGGCATCCTACTGATGAACAGTTGCAACACGTAGATATATATTTTTTAGCAACTAGGAAAATTTGCAGTCTGTCTACTTTGAATTGAATGGATATTTATTGACTTTGAATTTCAGATGATCAAGGCCACTCAGGTTCACAGTTATCTAGTTCCATAAATCTCCCCTTTCCTTGCTTCTAAATGGATGTTCATAGGAGTCCATAACTTGCACTTCTCAGCATAGCACCAAATCATGTTTGTCCGACCACTCCATCTCCTTTAAGGCTGGTTTTCACTAGCGACGGAGTCGGAGTCGGGGTCGTAATGAGAAGCGTCGAGATTATGATCTGGTGAAAACAGCATTCTGATTCCGCTTACGACTCCGTCGCTTACATTCCGCTTATGATCTAGTGAAAACCAGATTGTCGGAGTCGGAAGCAGAGGCAGAAGAACCAAACCAATCACAAAGCGTGGGAACGTGCATTCTGATTGGCTTATCCTTCCGCTTCTGCTTCCGACTCCGACAATCTAGTTTTCACTAGATCATAAGCGGAACGTAAGCGACGGAGCCGTAAGCGGAGTCGGAAGAAAATGGAAACATTCTGATTCTTCTGACTCCGATTCCGTCATGCTTACGACTCCACTTACGACTCCGATTTTTGATTTTCACCAGGTCATAAGCGCTCTTACGACTCCACACCGACTCCGTCGCTAGTGAAAACCAGCCTTTACAAAGAAACATAGAACAAACGGTTACTAATATTTGGAGACAAATTATTACAGTTCTTAAAGTTTCAAAGCAACTCACTGGTGCTTGTTTACGAAGACCTATTTTCTGGTGTTCTTAGTACAAAAATACAAAGAACAAATACGATGAAAGTCAACTAGGCAATTGAGATAAAATTTATTTCAGGAAAGTGGATTTAGGTTGTAAAAGTATGAGTAAATTTATTCATGTTCACTGCTGGACACGAAACCAGGGGTTTTCACGTTCTTGACAACATGTGGACGACGAGCCAAGCATGTGCAGTAATGTTCAACTCGCTTCTGTCTCTTCCGCAACATCGTCATTGTCCCATTTGTCATCCATCCTAAGGTCGCTATTGTTATACGAGCATAGTTTTTATCTCGAACAGATTGTTACTTTCCCCACGCGGGGCGATAGAATGCTAGACCTTGTCCTAATCAATCTGGAAGAGTAGTACAACGACCCCATCCAATCTCCTCCCCACGGTCTATTAGATCACATGTCCATAGAGGTACAGCCAAAGGATATATCCCAGCTTTCCAACTCACGATTAACAATGAAAACAAGGGACTTGAAACCCAGTAATCGCTTGGCTATGCAAAACTACCACCAAGAGGTTGATGTGCACACCCTCGTTGGCAACGCGCACGGGTGCGCCGAGAAAGTGTCTACTTTTCAGTCAATAATATAACATGGTCTGGATTGTGTATTGCCCTTGCAGAAAATAATCAGCCAATGTTTCGATTCCTGCAGAACCGAGTGAACGGTGAGCGCAAGTTCTGCAGGCGGCAATTCTATGACTCCAAAGTTAGCCAGCGTAAGGAATGCGAACCATCTGCCTGGTGAAAAGAAGTTAAGAAGCTGACTGGCATGTCATCAGCCGTTAGGGACTTGAACGACCTGATGAGACCATTACAGCACATAAGTGAGGAGTCTCTAAGTGCCTCGGATCTGGGCAATCTGATCAACGATACTTGCCAGCTGCCTTAAGACTATTCCACCGCACAACCATTTGCCGTTACTGCGCATGCTGTTTACCTACAGCTAGCATTGATAAACCCTAGGAAAGCGTCCGGACCCGACGGTATTTCCGCATGATTGCTAAAGGAAAATGCGGATCTCCTCTCTGGTACAGTAACAGATATTATTAACTGCTCCTTTGCTGAAAGCCACTTATCACCTTCTTGGAAATCTGCTGATACCGTGCCGATCCCAAAAGCAAAAACCAATCAAGGACGTAAATAAAACTGCGTCCCATCTCATTAACGCCTGTTCTCTCTAAGGTGGTGGAGGAGTTTGTGATTGCAGAGCATTTGTGACCATCAATTCTCAAGAAAATCGGAGTCAACCAATTTGGGGCTATCCCAGAATCCTCAAGAACACATGTGCTAATCAGTATGGTGCACTCCCTGAACAAACACACTGATGGTACTGCATCCACTGTCAGGGTTGCCTTATTCGATTACCGGAAGGCTTTTGATTTGATAGACCACGTGCTTCTCGTTAGGAAGCTGCTAGCACTGGACATGCCGGTTGGCGTATCGTTTTGGATCATCGATTTCCTTACAGATAGCACGCAGAGAGTCAAGTTGGGAGAAGATTGCTTGTTTGATTGGGTGAACATAACGGCACGGGTGCCTGAGGGAACCAGGCTCAGGCCATAGCTGTTTATTCTCATGATTGATGACATCAACACCAGTAAAAAGGAACTGTGGAAATACGTGGATGACACAACTATTGCAGGGTGTGTCGACAAGAAAGAAGACAGCCATATCCAATCTGATGTGGAGGAACTGATCGCTAAGTCTAACCAAAACAACTTCCAGCTAAATGAGTCGAAGTGTAAGGAACTACGGATTTTGTTCGCTAAATCAGTGGCGGACTTTGCTCCCATTGTTATCAACAGGAAAGCAATAGAGGTAGTGTCCACTGTTAAGTTGTTAGGTCTAAATATATCACCCGACCTCCGGTGGAACTGTCATGTTGCTGAAATAACAACCAACTTTGTAAGGGCGATGAATCGAAGTGATTTTTTCGGAATTGTTTGGCCCTGCTTGTCCTGTCAAGCTTCTTAAGAGGTACCTTGTTCATTTTTCCTTCCCCTCTAGCTCCAGGGATCTCATTTTTAGCCCCATGTCTCGTGGGAACTACTCCCTTATGTTACTTTCCCAGGACGAGCCTATCAGCTATACCACAATTAGAGAGTCTTTTCGCAAGGACCTGAGAAGTGTCAGGGTTGACTCTTCCACTTTTGGATTTTATTCCTTGCGTTCAAGAGGGGCCACTTCCGCTGCTTATAATGGGGTTACTGACTGTGTTTCAGTGGCTGGCCGCTGGAAGTCCGTTCAAGCCAGGACGCCTACTGCTCAATGACGACATAGAAAAAAGGCTTTCAGTTTCCAAGTTTCTTGGGCTCTAGCAGTTTTCATTTGTCATTTTGCTCAATACTTTGTCACTCTACTTACTTTAAGGGTTGGTTCTTGCCAAGCCGTCCCAAATAAACTTATTTGCCATTACGTTTTGTCTGTGGATGTTGTGTGGTGGAGTCAAAATATGTTATTTCTGATGAATGAGCCCGCGAAAAAGGCAGAAATAAATATTTGGACGGCACGAGATACAACAGGGCCTGGGTACTACGCCGGGTGCACCATGGGTAGACATATCAGGGGTATATAAGACTGCATATATCACGTATAAGTCATCTAGGCTTACGAACCAACCTCTCTGTTTTTTCTTAATTTTTTCTTTTATTTATTTTTAGGAGCAACCTATTCTTGATTACACTGTAAAGTCCTGTAGGAAGGGATTTGAGCTTGAGCCTTGGTTCCTACCCAGATTTCCTGGCCGCATTTGTTCCCTTTGGGGTTTTTTTGGGCAGGTTTTTTCTGGCCTCCGTCTGACTAAATTTACTTCAGTTTGTAAGCGGTAGCTCAGCTCTGCTAGTTTTCAGCTTTTTTCCCCTTTCTTATTTTATGTACTTGTACAGTTATCTCAGTTTTGCACCTGCTCCTTTACTTGATATATTTAGCTTCTATGTATGCTTAGGTCAGCTGTCCCTGAACCACTCTTTAGGAGCTGACATGTCTCGTATGACGCAGTTAGGTGTCAGGCAATGTTACAGACCTCTAACCAGGGTCGTTATCCATTTGTTTAACCTCAATGTCCTGCCCTAGCCTTTTCCGGCAGCGTTACTGGATACTGGGCTACATGCCTTGTTGGGTACATTAAAGGAGATAATTCCCAGTTTTCCTGGCCCTCAGCCTCTGTGCTCCTGAAGTGTTCCCGGTCCAAGTTATCCGTTGGTCAGAGTTTTATTGAATTTCCCCAGCCTAACTGGCAACCTAACTGGATCTAAGCCTGCGTGCTTATTTGGGGGATTCAGGTCAAGACTGACCAGTTGTAGCAGTTTGCTTAGCTTCTGTGCTCCTACCGTGTTCCAAGTGCCAGTTATCCGTTGTCAGAGTTTTATTAATATAACTATAATTACTTACTTTTATTTCTTTAGTTATATGTCTTCTTGTAAATTCTATCATGATTGCATTCTTGCCCCAATAAAGGGTGAAAAAAAACTGTTTTAGGATAGCAAACTATAGACTGTCCGAAAAGTTTGTTCGTCTAATTTACACGAAATTCTAGATGGTAATTGCTCTACCAAGTACATGTATCCAGAATTCCAGTAACTGGCATGTCCCTTTGTTTTTTTTTATGACATTCTGTAGCTGTTGCAGCATAGAGTAGGATACAGTGTGTAGACCACAACCCCCTCACGGTCGGCAGAGGGGGTCGAAGAAGAGGAGGATCATGGTCACGTCACCCCATGCGCCGAAATGGAAGCAGCCGTGGTGAACAAAGCCAGGATAGGTAAGGTGAGAGGGACCGCCCACAATCACCCTTGCAACCCCCCTCAAGGTCGACAGAGGGGGTCCGAAGAAGAGGGGAATCATGGTCACCTCCCAAGTAATATTGTATCTTAATTTGAATTAGGTTCGGCTAATGAAAAGTTCGGCATCTGAACCAGGCCTTACAAAGTATGTTCACTTTGAGCTTTAGAACTTACTAGGTTGAGTTTTACAAAAGTTAGGATCGAGAGTCCTCTCGGACTATTGTGTGATCTATCAACGATCGTAAGGGATATATAAACAACTGCAACAGCATTTTACTTCACTGCTTCATCATCCTCAGAGGCAACTGAAGAGATGCATAACAATGGAAACTATAGACGTGCCTGTACCTACAATGGTAGTTACAAAAGTCAGTGCTGATGGTCTTCTAGAGACCAAAGAAGTTGAGAATGTCACCATGAGTGACACCCTTAATAGCGGAGCTCCTCGTGCGCGCGTGGGCATAGCCCCATAGCTAAGGTAATCTACCCATCCCAGAAAATTTGGTAATCACGTGACCGACCGACCGTCCGTCCGCACCACAGGGAAACCAATGTTCAATCTCACACTTTCTAGCTAGTTTGGGAGCCCACGGAGCCTAGGAGAAAACTGTCAATGTTGTGATCAATTGACAGCTGTCAAGACAAGGTATCCGCTGACCAGTATCACCTGGCCGTATCGTGGGCTCAGGTGTCGACCCATCCCGGGTGAGTATTTTTTTTTAAGTTATCCGCTGGCAAGTTACTAGTTTT
Organism: Porites divaricata; assembly: GCA_038088405.1. NCBI lineage: Eukaryota > Metazoa > Cnidaria > Anthozoa > Scleractinia > Poritidae > Porites > Porites divaricata. The sequence continues at coordinate 33,367,542 of JBBMOI010000002.1, read as the reverse complement.
CAGATGATCACAGGCTCAATTTTTTTTCAAAATTCATATGAAATATGTTGTGTTTATTTCATTATGGCCCAGCACTATTAACATTTTGATTTCAAACTGACCTCGGAAGCGAAAATTCAGCCAGTTATTTAAAAATGCAAGAAGGGAAAACAGATGGTTTTCACTTTTCTCAGGATAGTCACGCTTTGGTCACGCTCCACGTCCAATTTTTATGCCCTGATTGGTCAAAATTTGACAGGTGAGTTCATGCGGAAAATTCATACAACATCTTGAAACTTGTTTGCTTCAACAGCTGACGGAAGCTGACAGAGTTTTGTGTCAACTTGTGATGTTTTTAATAACTGCCTTTTTTCACTGGATGTACAAAATGAAATACAGCTGCTACCAAGAGTCTTCTGTTAACGTTATTCATGGCTGGTTTGTTTATTGAATTTTTGATTGAGAAATGCGCTGCTTGTGAAAGTCGGAAATCCGATTTCGGATGGCATCGTTTTTGTTTTTCACCTTGCTGGATGCGTAAGCGATTCAGGCCTTACTTGATAGCTTTCAGGAGCTGCATCTCGAAATATGGTAAGCCTGAGTTATCATTGTATTTATATCTGTTTTCATGAAGTCGAGCGCAGTTTATGAGGCTAGTTTATGCACGTTTGTATTTAGATTTGAGACACTGATCTGACCTAGTATGAGGTTTGACATAAGCTTACAGAACTTTGAAAAGCCTTTAGTCGATATTTCACCACACATAACAAGAAAAACCGTTCCGAAGAATATTTATATATTATTTTGGCTGTAGAAAGAAAACTTTGAGCGATTTACTTGTCGCGAGTTCATTGAGGAAAACAGCAAACACCGTGAAGCCAGCGGCTTAAAATTAAACTTAATTTTTAAGCTTAAAGACTCTAGGATTCTTATAGACACTTAAATACTTGTTTTCGTGAATGAAACTTGTTGTCTCTGTAAATGTTCTACCGAATTATATTTCTGATCTTTTATTTATTGTTAGTTGTCTTTCGCAATTTTCATCGCTTTGCCGCCCTTTGAGATGTATAAAAAGTATAAAAGGTTGATTTGCACGCACCCAGATTTGTTGGCACGATTTTCTAAAGTAAACTTGTCGAACGTAAAAATTCAGCCTGATTTGTTTTCCAAGAATTTGTTTTCCACGCCTAATCTACCGTGATCAAGAGCCATTATTGCTCTAAAATGTGACCGAAGATGATTGCCAGTGCTATTTTTTGGGTGTACATATAAGGCTATCAACTCGATGCAAGATTTGTTTCACTCTAAAGTCACTTAGCCTGTCCCTCAAAAGTCACACGAATGTGCCCTTAATTTAACTGATTTGTGGATTACAAGTTGTTGTTTTAAATTATACATTTATTAATGGGGCTTCGCTTTTAGCCCTGGCTAAATCTATATATTATCGTCGATGAAGTGAACCTCCTAATGCGGAATGATAAAAGGGAAGAAGAAATTCCAAATGGGCAGAAATCTCCTGACACTTTCACCGAACGGCAAGCAGCAAACGAGCCACCACCTCACAACATCTAAGACAGAAAGCGATGCTCAAAAAGTCTGCCGCAAACAAAAATCAGGAGTTGTAACGGTGCACTGACCCAAAAAGAGGACAGAGAAATCAAATCCATGGAAGGGAACATAAAGAGCTCATTTGCAGAACTCTCGCATGCTGAGGTGTCCGCAGCCGAGGTTATGAATTGACTAAACAGACTCGGTACATCAAAGGCTGGCGGTCCTGGTGGAATTCCTGTGAGACTTTTAAAGAAATGCAGCACCCAAATCGCCCCGAGTTTGTGCAGTCTTCAACCAATCACTCTGCACCAGTCAAATTCCTAAGGAATGGAAATCCGCAGACGTAACACCCATCCATAAGAAGAATTCAAAGGAGGCTGTGAAAAACTATCGGCCCCATTGTTCCTGCCCATTGTGAGTAAAGTTCTGGAGCAATCGCCTTTATGAACATCTAAAGAACAAAATAGCTCATCCAACATGTGGTTGATGGTGCGTAATTTGCCTACGTTTAATAAGTACACTGGGGCATTAATTTGCCTGTGTTTAACAAAATACACTAAGGCATTAATTTCCCTGTGTTTAACAAATACACTGGGGCATTAATTTGCCTGTCTAACAAAATACACTGGGGCATTAATTTGACTGTGTCTTACACAATACATGTACACTGGGGCATTAATTTGCCTGTGGCTAACAACAACACCGGCGCATCTATTTTCTGATGTCTAACGAATAAACTTTTGAAGTATTTACTTCTCTCTAACAAATTTATGTTATCTTTTACCAATACAATGGCAACTAATATAAAGGCGCTCTAAAACTGAAAATTCCGGTGATGTGCATTTTAAACCAAGCTGGCACAAAACCTCTAGGCACAAAAAAGATAACAGCAAAAAAAGAGTAGCCCTGTCCCATTGTTTTATTTATTACATTTAGGCGTTCAAGAGAACTCGTATACCTTAATGAGGAAAATTTGCCGCTAAAACGTGTCAGGATTAATCCGGCTTATAACACCTTCGTAAGGCTTTTCTTCTTTTTAGTGTGGTTCCTCTTTCAGCTCCTACTGTGATTGAGGTAAAAAAGCTTACCTAAGCAGCAGGGACCCAAATTCCTGAACCAGCCTAAGCTTATCATGTTATGCCTTTCTCTGTGATAACAACCTTATATATCAGCTGCAGTCTGCCTTCAGGAAACATCACTCAACAGAGACAGCCCTAATTAACATATTTGATTGTATGCTCTTCAATCTCGATGACAACCGCATTAACGGCTTAGTTCTGGTTGACTTCCAAAAAGCACTCAATCTGGTAAGCCATGACATGCTGACTGAAAAGCTGCGTATCTATGGTCTTGATAAATGCAGCTTGGGTCTTATGCGCTCTTTCCTTCACAACCGCAGGCAGCACACTGTCATAAGCAGAAGTGCATAATCTTCGTCTCACACTCTCACACAAGGAGTACCACAAGGGTCCGTACTCTCTCCACTACTTTTCCTGGTATTTATAAACGACCTTCCTAAGGGAGTGTCACAACGAGCCACTGTTGACATCTTTGCAGATGATACGACTGAGTTTTTCCTCATCACACAGATATTCCTGGACCATGTTCTAAGTTCTGTGAGAGCACCCATGAACTCAAGAACTGGTCTGGAAATAACCATTTCAAGTTGAACACCAAGAACTGGAAGTAGGCTATGCACTAAAATTGGAGGTACCAGTGTCAATGAGATGAGAATCTTTACCAGTAAACGGGAAGAATTAGACAACACCACAAGTTACAAGTTACTTGGAGTCTGGAGTTCAACATCAAAATGTAATATCAGAGGAATTTTTCATCTTCAGAAAAAAGCAGCTCGTGTTATTTTAGCCCTAATAACGACAGACCCACGTACTGTAACCTTATTCAAGAGGCTGCAATGGCTAACCATTTGTGATGGGGTCAATAGAAAATAAATTGTGCTTATTCTCCAAATGCTTAAATGGACAAAACCTAGAGTACTTAATTCGGTAGTAGACTGGTGCATATCAGTGACATGTTAATCAGAACTTCAGGCTATGGCAGTATAACTATACGCTGTCCTAGGTATGACTGTGACACAGAAGGTGGAAAAACTTCTTTTTACAGACGCACAACTTTGGAACATTCTAACTATTAATATAAGATCTAGCACCAGTATTAATGCATTCAAACAGAACCATTGTATTTTTACAAAGGGAGGTTATGCTGGCTTAGCTTTACTATTTCATAATTTTCTATATCTTCAGACCCCTTTTTAATACTACATTGTTTTACCCGTTTTTACCCTTCTCAACATTTGTAAATTGGACTTAAATTTGTAGGGGAGGGCCACAAGTTTACCAGTTCTTAACTGTAATGTGTCACCTTTGGTAAATAAAGCTATTCACTCAAGTATGAGAATGGTGAATTAGATTAAAAGACAACCTTTTTTGAAATGATTTGCTTACCGACTCCAATCGAACTGAATTACAGACTTACAAAGTAGAGGAACGAACTTCTGCAACACCCTGTAGTGGGCTATTCTGCTGTAGTGGCATGGAATTATAGAGAAAACCATGACAACTTTCATTGTGGGGGTTCAGGAAGGACGTAATCTAGCAACCTTTAAATATCCATAATTAACTGTGGAAGGAGTTGCTTAATTGATCGAAAGCCCAAACGTGGACAAGCAGAAGTTCAGTATCACTATTAATTTGAACCATGACTGCCTCCCACGTGTCACCTAAGCCTTCGAATCGAAAAACGCGCGATTGGTCACATTTCTCTCGTGACCAGTTTATTAATGATCTCTCGCTAGTAAAATGGAGTGAGATACTCCGATCAAGAGGAGATGATGTCGATCATGTATTCTCTACTTTCTATAGTAAATTTAACAAAATTCTGAACAAGCACGCACCCATCAGGATCCTATCTAAAAGGAGGATTAAACAACTATCTAAACCTTGGATAACCAAGGGAATAAGAGCTGCCATAAAAACAAAAAATCAACTCTTCTACAATGGCGATAATTCAAAATATAAAATCTATCGGAACATGTTAACTAATCTAATACGTATAAGCAAGAAGAATTATTATTTGAGTTACTTCAGCGAAAATTTTAATAACATGAGAAAGACCTGGGAAGGTATCAATAATTTGTTAAATCGTAAAAGGAATAAACGCAAAAGCATAAATACGCTTAAACATTTAAATAATAATAGAGTTACTACCAATAAATCAACAATCTCAAATATTTTTAACGAAAATTTCACAACTGTTGGCTCAAAATTAGCTGCTAAACTCCCAAGCTCTGAGAAACACTTTACCAAGTTTCTTTATAAAGAAAAATCACCTTCATCTTCTTTTCTATTTCAACCAATAACTCCTAATGAAGTTAAGCTTGAAATAATGTCAATGCCAGCTAATAAGTCACATGGATTTTACTCTTTCCCAACCTTTATATTAAAATATGCATGTGACTCTATAAAGGCTATACTAACCGACATTTTCAATCTGTCTATGGAGACTGGTAATTACCCATCAAAGCTAAAAATGGCAAAAGTGATCCCAATTTTTAAAGCCGATGATGAACTAGACCCGAATAATTACAGACCAATATCCTTATTATCATGTTTTAATAGAATTTTCGAAAAACTTATGCAAAAGAGAATGAAATTATTTATAGATAAGGAAGGAATCCTGTGCTCATCACAATATGGGTTCAGGGAAAAACATTCAACTGAATATGCCATACTAGACATCGTCAATAAAATACAGTCAAATATGGACAAGGGACATTTTTCTTGTGGAGTCTTCATTGACTTAAAGAAAGCTTTTGACACAGTAAATCATGACATATTGAAAAAATTGGACTATTATGGATTTCGTGGAATTGTAAATGAGTGGTTCTCGTCCTATCTCAAGCAAAGAACTCAAACAACTATCATAGAATCCTTTAGTTCAGACTCTTTAAGTATTACTTGTGGCGTCCCACAGGGCTCTGTGCTAGGCCCACTTCTCTTTCTTCTATATGTCAATGATATCTGCTCTTGCTCTTCGAAACTAAAATTCTATTTATTTGCTGATACAAATTTACTATTTTCCCATAAAAATCTTAAGGTACTTGAGGTAACTATGAACAAGGAACTTACACAAGTCTATCATTGGCTAACCTCAAATAAACTCACTCTTAATCTTAAAAAATCAAATTATGTTATTTTTCGCCCTTATCAAAAGAAACTCTCCTTTATACCTAAACTATTTATCCATAATGCTAGTGCAAATAGAAATTCACAGTTAGAATGTAAAGACTTTGTAAAATATTTAGGAGTTCTAATTGACCATAAACTCTCTTGGAATAACCACATCAATACAATTCTTTTAAAAATTAGTAGAACCGTCGGTCTTTCGTCTAAACTGCGGCATTTTGTTCCCCTTAACACACTCGTTTCAATCTATCGTTCTTTAATAGCACCCTATATTCGATATGGTTTGGTTGTTTGGGGTCAAACAAGCAAAAAACAACTTAACAAACTCTTAATTCTCCAGAAACATGCACTTCGCTTTATACACTTTGCCAATCTTCGAGATCATGCTATTCCTCTTTTCATAAACACAAAAATATTGCCAGTAAACTTTCTTTATTATCAATTACTTGCAGAAGCTATGTTTGACGTGAGTAATAACGTTGTACCCGCTAACATTCAGGAATTGTTTCTCCCACTTCCTAGGGTCCACTCGTACAACACCAGATCGTCTAAATCTCAAAACTTTTACGTAATGAAATCTAATCTTGAAATCCAAAAGAACTCCTTCTCGAGAATTGGTGCAAAATTGTGGAATCATCTACCAACTGAGATACGCACGTCTCCGAAACAAAAATTTTAAAGTAAAATTTGTTCCCTATTATTTGATATACTTGAAACTGGTGATACTTATTATGATTTAGATGAAATAATTTTTGAAATGAAGAAAAGAACATTTTGCCTGTATTTATCAAGTTATTTAGCTATTTAATTGATTTTTGTTTAACTCTTGCCTAGAATCATAGCCCACAAATGTTTCTTCTTTTTTTTCTCTCACTTTACAAACATTTGAATATATAGCAGTCTTCTCTTTTTTTTTCCTATATATTTCCTGGCCCGCCTAGACTAGCTCTGCTATTTGCGGTGCCAGGAAACCTGTAATATTATTTGTTTTTTATAACACAATAAACTGAAACTGAAACTGACTGAAACTGAGAACAACCCCAAGCAAAAATTATGTTCCCCAGTCGTAGACCGTGTGGCAAGGTAATAACATTTCCTATTGCTCATATGGGCTCCTTTGAGGAGTTCAAAGACTTAATCATGCCTGCATTCTGTAAGGGACAGGCTTTTTATAAGCCTTAACTTCCATTGAAATCACACCGTGTCTGTCTTTCCAACAACCGTGAGCTTGCTGTAAAGAGGTGGAACCATCTGAATGCCAAATGAATTTTCTTAAGGACAGACGCATTGAACAGTGCAACAAACTATTTGAATTAGTCGTATCTGATTCTGCACATAAGCTGCACCATCTATTACCACCAAAGAATGAGGATATTAACATAAGAGTTATTGGTTACAAGTTATTATATTACGTTTGTATGTTCATGCAATTCATCCTTAGGAGGATGGAAAGCTATCTTTTGAAAATGTTGCAATTATGAAGGACATCAAGAGCATGTTCCATCCATTCATGGCTGCCAAAGAACACAGAGACCTGCTACACTTTCTTTAGTGGTTGGATGGGGATCCATCAAAGGAAGTCATCATTTATCATGTAGAAGTTCACCTGTTTGGTGCCAGTAGTTCCCCAGGTTGTGCAAACTTTGGGATTAGGCAAGCAGCTGATGATGGCGAAGAAGAGTTTAGTACAGATGCGGCAGTGCTTTCATGCCAGGACTTCTACGTAGATGATGGACTAAAATCTATATCAGCAGTACCCTAAGCCATCCAGTTAATAAAGGCCAGTCAAGCAATTTGTAGCAAGGCTTCTCTCAGATTGCATACTATGATCTAAAACAAAAAAGACTGTCCGGTTGATTACCACTCAAAAGAAATCAAGGAACTGATCTTAGCTGCAGAACCATCAATATTATTCAAAGAGCTCTACATGTGATGTGGTGCATGGTGCGTGGGATATAACTCCAAGGTCACCTTTAACTTTAACTCGAAGAGGTGTATTGTCCACTATTGGTTCCATCTATGATCCTAATGGGTACCTCACCCGTGTTACACTCAGAGGTAAACGGATTCCTTAGCAGATGTGCAAAGACAAGTTTGATTGGGATAGCAATGTTCTAGAGTACCTACACCCCTGAAACAAGGAGCCAGGAAATCCTCGGAATTCCAAGGCAAAATTCCTGGCTTTTTAGCACATAAGGAAAAGCTAGAGTATCAGGGCTCTCCTGGGTTTCCAAGAATTCCTGGAAAAGCCGGGAGAGCCTGGAAAAAAATTTCCTTGCTTTCCGGGCTTATCCTCATGTGCAAAAGAGCCCGGGGCTTCTGACCAGAATGATTGCAGGCACGCCCTGGCTTTTCCTTGATTCCAGGGTTTCCTGGAAAGCCTGGAAAAGCCAAGAGAAGATTACCACAATTGGCACTCTTGGCTCCTCCTTGATTCCGGGGCTTCGTAGAAAGCCTGAGAAAGCCAAGCTAAAATGTTCCACGCTTTCCGAGGGCTTTTAATTACTACTCATGTCGAAAAAAGCTCAGATTGAGGATAAAATAATCCTCAACTTAGGCATGATTTTAAGCACTTACACAAAGTGTGCGAGCGATAAACCTCCTACTTCGGCAGTGCTAGTGTTTCTAGTGGAGAAAGATACCCTCAGAGGCCCAAAATTAAAAACGAAGGGTTTGACTTTAGAACGCGACAAAGCAATGGAAAGAGGTCGTCAGACTCTTCTGCACTGAACAAGATAGTCAAAAACCTAAAAATGAGTATATAATAAGAAAGAACGATTTCATTGAAGGACCGATGGCTAGCAAGAGAAGAGATTTTACACATCCTGAAGCCATTGACTGGTCATATCAGCTTTGTGTAAGAGGCGACAAATGTGCTGAATTGTTTGATCAAAGTCTTCACTCAGTTGTGTTCTTTGATAAAAAAAAAAAAGGCTGGCTCATCAGGCTACACCTTCATACCATGGTTTCCAGGAAGGCCTGGAATAAAATTATTATTTTATTCCTGCTTTTGCCTCTTTAAATTCCTTAGGTTTCAAGAAGTCTGAAAACTATTCTGACACTCTTATATGACTTGAGCCCATTAATACCTCCTTGATTCCGGCTTTTTCTAGAAAACCAAGAGAAGCCCTGAAATCCAACAAGAAATTATTCCATCCTTTACAAGTTTTTACCATGCTCATATAAAAAGCTCACTGCTGCATCTTCCACTGTTGCCTAGAATGACTCAATTTTACTTCAATAACTTATGTTTCTGGTCATTGAAAGCTTGAAAAGCCAAGTTAAAAATTTACTCTAACATTTCCAACCTTTAAAAAAGAAATTCACAGCAAAATTATTTTTAGTTTTAGTTTTTAGTTTTTAACTTTTTTAGTCCTTACATCTAACCAGATGGCTATGGCTCATTGAGATTCTCAAATACTGGATTAGCACTCTTAATTCGCCCAAGAAATAATGTTTCTAAATTAGGGTAATTACCTTCAGTCAGCTTTTTCCTTTTTAATTCCCACTTCACCTTCAAAGATAACATAAAAGTGGATTATTGTTGCTCTGGTAATTAAAGGTTTATGAGACGTCCAGTGAGGACCTATAAGGATTGAATTCCAAAATAATATTATTGAGTTACCATTTGAAGAAAGAATATAACTAATAAATTTTACCTTTTTTGGTACCAAATCGCCTACTGACATTAATGATGGTGTGAGTGTTTTGAACAGAACTGCTTCAAAACTGTTCCCAGAATACTTATTTCATGATATATGCGACCCTCTTTGGGAAAACGGACACTAACGCTTTTCCGTTTAAATGGGGAAATTGTTTACTATCCATTTAAATCCGTTTAATAGGTTCATGCAAGCGTTTAAACGGTGTGCTTATCCGTTTAAAAAAAGTTTCAACGGCTTGCTTATCCATTTAAAAAAAATTGCATCCGTTTCATGCATTCGTGAAAACGTTTAAACGGTTTACTCATCCATTTAATGCTCTAGGGAAAACGTTTAAACAGTTTGCTTATCCGTTTAAGAGGAAAGCAAGCAGCTGTTTAGAACTGCGAGCAGAATTATAAAGCTGGTCGCTCGATACTTACCGATACGTGAACTGCTGAACCGTAAAGTATTTTTTACGTATTTTTAGTTCTAACTTATCCTTGTTTTTAGAAAGCGAGTAATCGTCATATCCTTGGAGAAACGGCTAAAAAGTTAAATACGTTAAAATGTATTGCATCGAGAGCCGATGAAGCCATTCGTTGACAGGAGAGTGGCGACCGTGGTTCTGTACTTGATCTTGTTTCGGATTTGGTGAAATCGAATAAAATCACGCTCCCTTGGTTCCCGTGTGATTGTTTTGAATTGTTCCTCGAAGACAATTATTTTTTTAGTGCAGAAATTTAGGTCATTGCTTGGTGGGATTGTGATGGGTTACAGTTATCCAGAAGATTTTCTTTCTTACTTATTCTGTAGCCAACCAGACGACGGGAAGAAGATAAAAAATTAATAGCAAGCGCGCACTCGTTTGATTTGTGATGATTGTGATGTCACTTCACTGCCTTCCTCGCATTTAATAATGATTATAAAACGCTCAGTGACAAAACACTAAATCAAGCATTCCCAAGACACTGATAGCAGTCATTTACGACGACCTCAGTCTATCCTCACTTGCGCTATGCGATGGACAGGTCAATTTGGAAGGGACCAAAAACGTCGACGACGCTGTGACCTGCTTTGGGAAACAAAAACTAGGTATGAACTATAGATCTCTTTCACTCTTCTGAGATAGAAATATACATATAAGCACAGCACTAAACAGTACTGTAAATCTTCTGAGAAGCAGGAAATTACCGGCTAAAATTTCACCTTCGATCGTCTCCGAATCGCGATAAACTTATGGAAATTACCATACTTATGAAGGCAATAGCAAGCATATAAGGCCAGTATGAGATCTTGAAAATTCTCCAAATCACTCTCCTCCTCAATGTTTTTCAGAAAAGGAAGCAGAACTTTGATCCCGGGTTTTGATCCATCATTCTCTCTCACAAGATGCGAACTCGACCGTGTCACGATTGAAACGAGGCACATAAACAGTTTTACCCATGAACCTTTGTGGGTCGTGACGCACACCGCCTGGCTACGGCTAATCTAGCCTGTACCCAGACGTTGTTCTATTTTTCTTTCCGTTCTGTTCGAGCGCACGACTACCCCCTTGAGCTGGCAGCCAACAAATCCCTCATCACCCGCACTCGACGGACTTTGAAGAGGAAATAGAGCTATTTTAAAAAGCCTGTAATATTTACCTGTGACAGCTTTCTACGCCGCCATTTAGTGTTGCGTGACACAAAGGCTTTAAAATTCAAATGTGTTCTATCGCAAAACGAGGAGTCCTATCGAACTGAAAACGTGTGAAAGGGCAAGTGTTCAGATGGTTAACACGCGACCTGCAATGTCAAAACCAGGGGTCAAAACCTTTTAGGATTTTCGGTTTTTCTGCAACGTCAATTCAATCAAACCGTTACCATGGCATCCAATCCTAGCTTGTCAAATTTAATGCCTTCACGTTTTGAAGACAGAAACATAACGTTTTACAGGTCCGTGTTATCTGAAACAGAAAACAACTGTCATACCATTTAACTGAAAGCTCAGAGGGATTGGTAATAATGAATTTGAAATCTTGATTACATCACTATTTTTCTGTTTCCCGATTAAAGAAAGCAGTCTTGGTTTGGCATCTAAAGCTTTATTTTACTAATCGAGAGTCCAGGAACCGAATACGCAAGGATTTTTGTGACTTACCGAGATTCAAAGTTTGCTCGGTTTCATACGAGCTTGCATGAGGACAACAATATAACTATTGTATGAAGAACAACAAGGGGTAATCCTAAAATACTTTTTCAGCAGAACTTCATTCATTTCATGTATGTATAATAATTACCTAAGAATCATTAATTCGAATTAATTCTCTTACAGTGTAGGGTTCAATTTGATAGGAAGAAAAAATAATAAATACTAAAGCCAATTTATTACATGCATAGTAAGAGCAACAGCTGATCAAGCTCGAAAAAATGATTAACTCATGGCACTGGTGCACCTAAATCTTCCATTCCAGGCTTACAAAACTGTCTTATTTCGCGATATAAGTAGTTCCTGCATTCATCACTTAATCCTTCTGGGTTGATCTTCTGCAGAAGAACTGAAACTGGTGGGATGACAGCACCATCCTTCAGTATCACACACGCTTGTTCCGGAGATGACAATATTCTTGGCAGTAAACCACACCTGGTTCATCCTTAGAAAATCTAAAGTGGTGGGATTTTTTTATGTCCGCGATTTTTTTGAAATATTGCCCAAGAAAAGTAGACCAGTCGTATACAGGTACCATGACACAGCCATCATGCGTCCACACCAGCTGGGCCTTGTTCACGCCTGCGTTGGTTGAGGTGTCCACCATTCGAGCTAGTTCATAAATTGACGTAATGAAACTGAGCTTCTAGGACTTTTTTCAGCATTCCAAAAACAACGATCCGGGCCAAATTTAGTATGCCCAGCAATCAGGAAAGAGTACTTGATAGACTGGTGAAGTTCAGTAGCAATCCTCCATGCTAAATACCATAAAAAGTAATTGTTTTTATTTTGGCCAGCACAATTGTCAGCATGTAAGTGAACGTCTGTTTCCCTGCGACCATGACTTGCGAAAAAGTGGTGAACGTAACTTATGCTTGCGTTGGCTCCTTCACCTACTGCTGCAGCTTCGTCAATTAAATAGTTCACTTGACGCAGAACAGCTTCACACATGACTCCAAAAATCCCGCACTTTCTT
>JBBMOI010000002.1:33305000-33347500 GCA_038088405.1 Porites divaricata | reverse complement strand
ATGTCAGTATTGATGCCTCCTAATCGTAGTTAATCTATGGTACTAACCCAAATCACTTTTCTACAGATGATGGAGACATTAGAGGACACACTGTCAGCAATGGAGGACAACATGTCCCAACGGCTACACAAAATTGAGCACCGCCTGAATTCATTAGAAAAAGTGGTAAGTTGTTGTTCTTTCATAGGATTTGTGTAAGGTTGTCATGGAATGGATTTGTCAAAAAGAAAATCGCACTAGGATACAGAGCATCTTTGCCTTCGTCACCGGAATGGATGAAAAAGAATTGGACTGGAAATTGACTTCGGAGGAAGTAATTATGCTTTATAGTTGAAACTGAATACGTATATTTTCGACTTTATTCCCACTCGTTCTTCATTCCTGGGGAAGCCAATCAAACGTTCGGTAATAGAACGCAATCAAGCGATTGAGAACGATTGGGTTCGGCAATCGAACTTAATCAAACTCACCCGAACAATTTGCCAATCGAACACAATCGAACCTTCAGTAATCCAGGACTTCAAAATCAAACATAACCGAACTCAATCCAACGTAATCAAACACTTCAAGATCCAGTGTCAGTGGTCGTTTATTAGTTATCTAAACCAAAACTTTAGCGACGGCGGATTAAATCTGTTTAAAATATCCCCGTTCAGTGTTATCCAGTATTAATCGTGAATTTATCAATTTCAAGTCACCTAAACAATAGTTAATTGAAATGTGGTAATATCTCTCCCACTTGCCAAGGGGGACATTCAAATAATTGTGGGTCAAGTCACTATAGTCAGGCTTAATATCTTAATACCAAGGAGGAAAATGATTGTATGTTAAGCCAGTATTCTCAGCTACAGTCAGGCCAATACCTGGTAGTGGTCAAGCGGTACAGTGACAATTTTCTTTTCTTCCCCCACTAGTGTTTCTGCTGCTGCAAATCTACAATAAATCCTCTGCACTGGTAGGAAACTAGATGGACCATAAGCTAAGAACTCATTGAGTTTAAAGGTCTTGGTTGGATTTCCAAACTGATCAGGATGGTCATCAGGTCTATACCACATAACCGAGGCAAAAACATGTTGCACATACTTCACATTCAACTTGATAGAATGGGACAAATAAAACAGAACATGACCAGCAAGAAGATAAACTCGTTCGAGGTTTAGTTTATCCTCATCTGCCATTGCCTATGAGGCATAGATTCTGGCTGAGCGCAAAGAACGGCAGTCACTCTTTGAACCATAAAACAGGTTTCCTGAAGTCACTGATGAATATGTTTTGATTGTTTCAGCCAAAGAATTCTTCTCAATTACCTGTTCTGTATAGAGACTCTTGTAAACAGTCCATAGTGAAAGTTGTTCATCTCTTTCAAGACTTCTAACTTTGTAACTTGATGGCAGAATAATATTAGAAAGGTCAGACCAGTTTGCGAGAGTTACAGGAATGATTGTTGACATATTAGATAGGGTGCATGGATCTGATTGAGTGATGCAACTTTCAGATGCATTAGGACTGTGCAACAAGCCAAGAAAGTCTTCTTGGTAATGTGATGGAAGCTTTGTGTTGTCAAGGAAACGTTGAACCATTAGCTTCCTCATAAGCTGGAGTTCAAGGGATCTCTTGTTGGTAAAATATTTCCCATAATGCCATTTTACCTTTCGAAACTGAAACACCAGAAACTATATACTGGGCCATGGTCAATTATGATGTCTTTCAGATGGCAATGTAGATACATGTTTGGGGTGATGGCTTTTTTTCCATACAATTTTTCAAATTGTTTACAGAATTTTACGAGGACAAAGTCAGCTTTCTGTAGATCTACAAAAGAGATAGTGCTTTTGCATAAATATTTGCAAGCCAAAACAAAGGTCTGCCAACACTGAAGACGTTTATCTGCAATAACTCCTTTGAGTGCATACATAGAATACATTACAGTTTAGTTCTTCCACTGTTCGGCGGTATAAGAACCATAGTTTGAGGAAATTTTCTTTGGCAACCGTCCAATGTCACTTGGAACATCCATTTCCTCTATGCGCTTCTCAAGTAACTTCATTTCCTTCTTCCCAATGATTCCTTGTTTGTCCCATAGCTTAAAAACATGTTAGATGTTCCTAAAAACAGGTTATGCATTGGGTCTACAGTGCAAAATCTGATTATGTCAAAGTACTCAAGGTCTAATAATATGCTCCAGTAATTTATGCCATACGCCTGGCATAACTTGTTTCTGCCTGATACTGTTGTACTTATTTCTATTTTTCTAGCATTTGATCTATGGTCCACACATGTACATGGCTGCCGTTTTCTCTGTCAAACCCAGAATAATCCTTTTTCTCACCAAACCCACCAGGGAACACTTTTAAGCAGCGGGAACATCCACTTACGGGCTGCCAGGAAGTCAGCTGCTATACTCAGCAAAGCTGCACGGAACTTAAGAGAGATGGAGCTTAGACTTGTTTTAAGAGGCACACCACTCCACAAAGCTTTAAGCTCATCCACAGCTGGATTTAAAAATTCATTTAATGTTTTTGGTTCCTTGTCTAAAGAGGGGACAATTCCCACAACAATAACATTCTCCCATTTGAAACGTAGGTGTCTCGGCAAGTTTAAAACCATAAGATAAAGAACACCTACTGAGTAATCCTTGCGATGTTTGATGGGCTGAAAAAAATCAAAATTTAATAATAATAATAATAGTCTTTATTCAATCAAAGGATAAAAATACATATCCTAAGTTACAGTAAAAAATATTAAAAGATACAGGATAAAATACAATAGCAATATAAAATAGAATAATGCTATACTAAATTATATTTAAAAATAAGTTAGCATTAATCCATAATTTCTTGGTGTAGTGTATGTCCATATATGGTATCTCCTTATTTGGAAGCACCATGTGCTTTGCTAGAAAGACGCCATTAAGAATGAAGGATTAAAGACGTCGTGTTAAAATCCTCTCCCTGTTTTGTTCCGCAAACACTACATTTTGGCGACGAGGATGGCGGCCACATCAAGTGGGTTACCGTGTTTATCTCCCTTCGACTGCATTGGGGAACCAGCAACACTGGCACAACGCTGGGACAAGTGGAAAGCTGAGTTCGAACTGTATGTGGCAGCTTCGGGGGTTGAAGACAAAAAGCAAACGCGAGCTCTACTTCTACATCTCGCAGGACCAGGGGTCCATGAAATATTCAAAATGTATTCAGCGGAAGTGCAAGGTGACGACAAAGAGTTCGATAAAGCGATGAAGTGTCTCTCGGACCATTTCAAAGTAAAGAAGAACGTACCTCTAGCGAGACAAACACTGCTTGCAAGCAAGCCGAATCCGGGCGAAACGATCAACAACTTTGTTACGCGTTTGAAAAGTTTGGCGGAACACTGTGACTATGGCGAACAAGAAAATAACCAGGTGAGAGATATTGTGATTTCGGATATCACGAATAAGGAACTCAAGGGCAAATTTTACCGTGAAGAAAACCTTACTCTGACCAGACTTCTGGAAATCGTGAGTACCTATCACCATAAGAATGCCTTGGTTCTCGTAAGCGAAGAAACTGTGAATCGTACCTGGGAAGACCGAAGTAAGGGCGATAAAGGAGCGAAGAGCAAGCAGCCATGGCAGGGCAAATGTTGGAGATGCGATAAGCCGGATCACATGGGGAAAGATTGTAAAGTTTCTCATAATCATACTTGCAGCAAATGTGGAAAACGTGGGCACATGGAGGTCTGTTGTCACACGAAACAGGATAAACATGGCAAAGGAAGAGGCAAACCTGGAAGAAAACGAGAAGGCGTACGGGCCATAGGTGACCAACCTGACCAAGGTGACGTGGAAGGAAGCGAAGTCAGTGAAGATGATGGATACTATGTCTTCAGCACCTCAGATGGTGAGTCAAACACTTTACCTCTTATGATTGAAAGTGAACCTGTCAATGTCATCATAGACTCAGGTGCTACCTGCAACTTAATGTCTGAACAAGTGTTTGATAAACTGTCCAAAGGAAAGATAGAGTTGTTAGAGACTGACAGGAAAGTTTATGCTTATGCATCTCAGGAGTCATTAAAGCTTAGTGGAAAATGCATGTTGAACATTTGTATACCTGGTACACAAACGTCGTTGAAGCTGAGTTCTTCGTAATACCGGACACCGCAGACACGTTGCTGGGCAGAAGCTCTTCTGAAGAATTAGGTGTCCTGAAAGTAGGTGTCTCTGTAAATGCTTGTGAATTCAAAGATGTTACTGATAAGGCTGTCCTAAAGGCCAAGTACCCTCAAGTGTTTACTGGTCTTGGAAAATTGAAGAATTTTCAATTAAAACTGCACGTAGACGAAAGTGTCACCCCAGTTGCTCAAGCCATGTGAAGAATTCCATTCAGCAGAAAACAAAAGGTTGTTGACAAACTAGAGGAACTTGAGGCACTTGATGTGATAGAGAAAGTGAACGGTCCAACAAGTTGGATAAACCCCCTTGTTAGTGTCGAAAAGCCAAATGGTGATGTCCGCATATGCTTAGACATGAGACAGGCCAATCGAGCAATACAAAGAGAGAAACACCCTGTGCCTACCATTGAAGAGACACTGCAAGAAATTTCAGGGGCAAAAGTGTTCTCCAAGTTAGATTTGAACATGGCATTTCACCAAGTAGAACTTGCTCCAGAGTCAAGAGACATTACTACTTTTGCGGGACCTAATGGTCTTTACCGCTACAAACGTCTGATATTTGGAGTCAATATGGCCACTGAGAAGTTCCAACACATCATCTGGCAGGTACTCAAAGATTGCCCTGGCGCTCACAATATTCACGATGATATCCGTGTAGCTGGCGCTACTGAAGAAGAACACGATGAAAGGTTGAATCAAGTGATGAAGAAATTAGGAGAGTGGTTTAACACTGAATTATGACAAGTGCCAGATCGGTGTGAGTAGCATGGAGTACCTTGGTAACGTGTTAACTGACGAGGGATTACAAGTATCCGATGACAAAGTTAAAGCCATTGTGCAAGCGCCAAGACCAAAGGACCAGTCAGAGCTGCGGAGCTTCCTTGGTTTGGCACAATATTGTTCAAGGTTTATTCCAAGCTTCGCAATCATTGCCAGCCCACTGTGGGATCTGACCAGATCACATGCCAAATGGAAATGGGGGACTGCTGAAGAGAAGGCTTTCCAAGCAGCCAAAATACAACTGACACAGGCGCCAGTAATGGCATTCTTCAAACAAGGAGCGGAGACCCGTGTCACCACAGACGCCTCACCAGTAGGTATCGGAGCTGTCTTGGAACAAAAGCAAGATGATGGCATCTACAGACCTGTACACTATGCTAGCCGAAAACTAACTCCGCCCGAAAGCAGATATTCTCAGTTTGAGAGGGAGGCACTAGCGGTGAAGTGGGGCTGTGAAAAATTCTTCCTGACCATCCATGGAAATGAGTTCGAAATTTACACTGACCATAAGCCACTGGTCACTGTTTTTGGTCCACATTCAAAACCACCTTCAGCCAGAATTGAAAGATGGTTGTTATACATGCAGCAGTTCAAGTTTAGCATCAGACATATCCCTGGCAGAGAAAACTCCGCTGACGCATTGAGCAGATTGCCAGTAGATAGTGCTCCTGATACAGCCAGCAAGCAGACAGAATATGCACGCACCATCGTTGCTGATGCCATACCTGCAGCATTAGCACCTCGCCAAGTTGAGAGAGAATCAGAGCGAGACCCGACCCTGCAACTGGTTCGCCACGCCATAACCTCTGGTGATTGGTCAAAACTCTAAGGAACAATCTACAAAGCCGTTAGAGACGAACTCTGGATAATGGGACAGCTGGCTATGAGAGGAAACAAAGTTGTCATTCCAGAAAAGTTGTGGAATCAGACCATTGAACTTGCTCATGAGGGCCACCAAGGGATGGTGCGAACAAAATCTCGATTAAGAGAGAAAGTATGGTGGCCAGACCTTGACAAACAAGTTGAAAAGTTAATCCAAGCCTGCTACCCATGCCAACTGGTTGGACCCAGACCAAAGCCAGAACCAATAAGGTCAACACCACTGCCCCAAGGCCCATGGAGTGGAATTGCTGTGGACTTACTAGAGATTCCAAAGAAGGGACACTTGCTCGTTGTACTTGATTATTATTCTAAATGGCCAGAAATAGCTTTTCTGACCAAGACTGATGCAGGAAATGTGATCAAATGTATGGAGAGCATGTTTCGCACTTATGGTTTGCCTGAAACCCTCAGAAGTGATAATGGTCCACCGTTTGCTTCACGAGAATTTGAAGGATTCCTTGAGTATTTGTCGATTGATCACAAGAAGGGCATCCCGTATTGGCCCCAAAGTGATGGTGAAGTAGAGAGGCTCAACAAAACCCTCCTGAAGGCAATCAGAATAGCACAACTACAAGGCAAGAATTGGAACAGAGAAGTACAAGACTTTCTTTTCCAGTATCGCAGCACTCCCCATACAGTCACTTCACTATCTCCAGCTGAGCTTCTTATGGGCAGAAAGTTTTAAGAGATAAGTTGCCACAGGTTTAACCTTCTCGTGATCAGGCTACTGAGGCAGAGTGGCAAATTCTTCTCAGAGAAAGGTATGCTCGCTGGAAGCTAAGAGAGAAAGAGTATGCTGACTCAAAGAGACATGCCACAACAAGTGACATCGCAGAGGGCGACATGATCCTGTTACGCCAGAACCGAGAGAACAAGTTGTCACCAACATTTGAGCCCGAGCCGTATCGAGTCGTAGAGAAGAATGGGAATGCAGTTATCATTGAGAATTCTGCTGGCCAAAGTAAAATGAGAAATGCTGGTCACATGAAGAAGTTGTAGACCCAGGAGCTGAGACAAGTGCTTCAGGAACTGAGCTCCCAGCTCCATCAGAAACAACCGACACACCCAAAGAAGGAGCTAGTTTTGAGCAAGATCCAATGGATAGAATTCAACCAGACTCCCAAACACAAACTGTACCTCCTGCAGCTCTAGAAAGGCCAGAGAGTCGTCCAGTCAGAAAAAGAGAGAGCCCTAAGTGGATGAAGGACTTTATTTGCCAAAACTGACTGAACTGTTGAGAATGTTTATTGTGTAGTAATCGTTGACATTTTATTCATTCGTTTTAAGACATTGAACGGAAAGAACCCAGATTAGTTCATTTGTTTCTTTTTAGACTTTGTGGGGCTCTTTATTAAGTTAGGGGGGGATGTAGTGTATGTCCATATATGGTATCTCCTTATTTGGAAGCACAATGTGCTTTGCCAGAAAAGACGCTATTAAGAATGAAGGATTAAAGACGTTGTGTTAAAATCCTCTCCCTGTTTTGTTCCGCAAACACTACACTTGGTAGACTTAGGAAATCATGTCCTTTGTATTTCTGGACGTCTTTCCAGATTTTGCCATTGTGCACATCTAAAAGTATTCCTTCTCTTTGTGGCTGATTCCTCCACTCTTCACAACTCTCTGGTATCCCTTTCCACTGAAGTAACCTTTCAAGTTCTTCAATTATGCTATTGTAGCAGTAGTAGTAAATGGGATAAAATTGCACTTTGCCATCTTTCAGTTTTACTCGTCTTACCAGCTGAGCATTGCAGGATTTTCTTCGCCGTCTTGTCATGAAAGTATTGGAACACATCCGGCCTACAATTCTGTTGCCTTCCGTTTTCAGGCAAGAATCATAGCTATAGAGCTTTGTGCACTTTGGGCAAACAACATACTTTGTGAAATAATCTCTGTCTAGGTTAAAAAATTGGCGAAGCAGATACAATGAAGTAGGTAGAACATTGATGAGATCGGCTAAAAATTCATTAGAAATTGTAACTCCAAGGACCGTAAGAAACTTAAAAAGAAACTGGAGCAGCCATACCAAGCCATTGTCACTAATCTTGCATGAAGGTTGCCAAATTAAAAGAACGCATACCAGCCAAAACACCGAAGAATTAACCTTTTGCAATCGGCTTTTCTTCCTGTCAGGCTCAGGCAAAGGTGTTGCTTTTGGGATATCTCTGTTAAATTCCTCTGCTTGGATACCATCCCAGTTCTCTGCTCCATCACTGTCACTGTCAGTACTATTTTCATTCTCACTCACCACTGTCTAAGTTTACATCACTGTCGGTTATATCTTCAATGCTGGTATTGCCTTCATCATCATCCTGTACAAGTAGAAAGATTTTTTAAAAGTTTATGTCTAAGTGCTGGTGCATAAAGGAGCTGCACATAGATCAGAAGATGTAAATGAATATTGCAGGAAGATATTAAATATATTGGGAAGGAGCTTTTTCTGCCCTGATCGTTTGCTGGATTTGGTTGTGTTCTATCATGCTTGAAGAGTCCATCAGGTTTGCCTCCAGTCAGTAGAGATTCTGAACCTTTTATTTTCACTTGAATTATTTGTTTCATTCCTTAATTTTTAAATTGCTCAACCCAACCACCATGCCAAGGTTAAATGAGGTAGGTTTTGCTACACTGTATTATTGATTTACCATGCCATTGTTAATGTCCCAGTTGTCTTCTGCCATTCCTCTTTGCATTGATGCTGAATAAACTGGTGCCACATTTTCATCACAGTCATCACCTTCAAAAGCTGTTACAAAGTACACAGATAACATTACACAGTAGCAACAACCATAGATATTTTCAGTTTGAGTGACACAAGGAACACAAGAAAAAAACAAAACTTCTACATTCTCTTTCCCATCTCGTTCTACAGCAACCCCTTAGGAACTTGATTTTTTTCCAGATTGTCTTATTGTTTAAATTCCTAAATCCAAAGTCAAAACACCATTCAATTTCCCTTTCATAGGCCTTTTTCAGGTCATAAAATGTATTCAATTACTTTTCAAATGAGCCAACCAATGGACCAACTTTTTCAACCCGAGTCAGCAGGCTATTGTTAGGTCAATAATATTACACATAATTAAAACTACAAGTATTGTAGTTTACAAGAGTACCTATTGTTTCAAGAGTCTGAAGTGGTTGCTTTGTTGGTAAAGTGGAACTGTTTTTTTTAAATTATTATTATCATTTGACTCCTGTGTTAACCTGTTTGTATTATTCTGTCCACCAGCACGATAGCAAGAAAACCACCATTCTTCTCTCAAATCTTCAAATTCTTCCACAATTGTGGTTATTACATTCCAAAGACTAAGATTACCAAACCTTATTCCCTACCACCAGGCAAGGAATTATTATGTGTCAAAATGCTGGGGTATACTTGAAGCCGGGAAAGATGAAGCATTAATTTGACAGCTACAAATCAATAATTGGAAAATGTTACTTTTTATAAGGTTGACAAAGAAATCATCTCGGGCTTACCACTGTTTATAATCACAGAATAGTAATTAAATACATATAATCATCATCATCAATGTTCACATGAAATAAAAATAATTATGCTTTTTTTTCTATTTTTAAGCACATTCCACATTCCAAATTCGAAATACTTTTCATTCGAGGAGCCTCAGAAAAATATAGTTCATATATGTTTATTCAGGGCACACAAAAATTTAATGTGGTCATGCAGTTCACGATAATTCCACGTCACGTACATAGATATGGCATCAGGAGAACTCGTTTCTTCAATCAAGGCTGGAAGTTATCTCATGAAACAACAAACTGAGTAATAAGGTGGCCGATATTTTTGATGGACGCTGTGAAAAGGCAATGAACTATAATACAAAATAATATAATGCCCACTTACCGCTCTCAATATAGAAAGACCTCAGAGAAGATTTCGGTGGATTGAGCTTTGAAGATTCGGAGGAGTCAGAGTCCGATGACTCCGATGAGCTACTGCTTGCTTCTCGTTTCTTTTAACGGACATTAACTAGTGCCTTCGATAAGTAGATCTGGAGACGTTTCCATTACAATGAGGCCAGTAAATATAATACTTCCCTTTACTGCACTCCATCGTTTCGCGAATGTTTCGCGCGCAAATGTTTTATTTGTGACCATCGAATGAAAATCTGCATAGCCACTAAAATATCACCAGCCCTCCTTTGGGCAACAATAGATCTCCCGTCTCGGACTGAGCCTTTAAAAGAACATCAGCCCACTGTTTCTGGATATACTTAAAGATAGAAGTAAATCAATAATATAAGAAAAAAATAACAAGTAAACATATATATTTTAAAAGATTGAATCTTGGAACTGTTCAATCCTCGCCCTCCCCCTGAGGGGTTATATATTATCTTTTGAGCGCCAAAATACGAAATTACATTATGTCATTATTTCTTGCGTGCGCGGACCACCAACCCTCCCTCAGGCAGCAATAGATCTCCTGTCTCAGGCTGAGCCTTTTAAACAAAAACAGCCTACTGAACATAGAAGTAAATCAATAATATAAGACAAAAATATTAATACAAGTAAATAGAGGATATTACACGGTGGCGTGAAGATATGAATTTTATTTTTGAGTGGCAAAAACAACATTTTAGTCACTCGCTGCGCTCGTTCGTAAAATATTGTTTTTGCCACGAGAAAATAAAATTCCTATCTTCAAGCCGCCGTGTAATGTTCTTTCTATTATATAGACAAAAAGACATCGATAAAGTAATAGAGGGAAATGACCGAAGTTACGTCATCGATAAACTCACGTGTGAGATTATGGAAAATAAACCACTTGGGTCCCGGATGTAGTTTTTATGAATTTTACGAGTGGTATATTTTCCAGTAAAACACTTGTGTCTATATAATAAATATACATATTTTATAAGATTTAATCTTGGAACTGTTCAACCCTCACCCTACCCTCGCTCAGGCTAAAAAAATATGATGTGCTAAAACCTCAAGACCCAGGTCTGTAACGAATAATAATAATGAAAAGAAAATCAACTATGAAGTGTTATAAAAATAATTCAACGAGAGAAAAAACAAAAACAAAAATAAAGTTGAAACCTAAAGACCCGAATGAGTTCCTCCTCTCCTCCCTCCCCTCCCAAGATGTGCTAAATTAGTATTTGCGCGCCAAAATTCGTTGAGTAAATTATGGTTAGTCTTTTTAGAGCGCACGGGCATTTCGGTTTATTTAAACCTTTGCACCATGCTGCAATCATCGTTTCTAGAAAAGTTATATATATATGGCGGAGATGATAACACATGATCACGTCATTCTCCTTGAGAAGACGCTGCAAAAAAACAAGAAATGATTACCGAAAATCAGAAGCTCCGTGAAGAGATGAAAGCGAAGGAAGAAGAAAACAACAGAGTTCTTCGAGAGGTCCTGAACGAACTACAAAACATCAGGCAGAAGCACGACGATGTTGGAAACCGCGTACGACCCCAACGCCAAGGAAAAGGTAAATTCAGGTATCTTCAGCATGTCGGGTGAGTATATACTCTTATATGTGATTCTCATTACGTAGAGTTTTAGGTCATTAGGTCAGTGATCATCAGATCACTTTATTTGTCGCGCGTAGAAGGTGTCACGAACGAGCACGCGGTCTTTGTGACGCCGGGTACACGAGAGAATTAATTAACATTGTATTTATCTTTGTTTCGAACAAAAGGACACAATTTGTTTTTAATTTCAATGAGCAACTTGTTTGCTACTATGTAGACCATACTGCTAAATTTTTGAGGATGCTCGTAGTGAATGTATGAGATTAGTAAAGGTTGAAATTATGAAGCGTAATATTTGATAAATTATCGTTTTGCTCAGCAGCGAAGCTTTTGGACTTGTGTGGATACACCAAGTCAAAAAGTTTCTCTCAGCCTAAACAATCAGCGGCGACTCAGGCGTACGTTCAAAACTATCGATCGATGGAATGATATGACCGTGAAGAGGAATTTATGCAGCAGTCAATTCCAGTTGCAATCGAGCCCCCCCCCCCCACCCCTCTTAGCATCTTTTTTGCCTTGAATGGCAAATTCCCGGCGGTGGGTCTCTTTTGAGCTGTCAAATCCCCCGGGGTGGGGACCCAAAGACGATGGCAAATGCCCCATCCTCTGTCAACACCGTGACATTTTTCACTGAAAAGGTGAACTGCCTTTTTCAACTCTGGTAAAAACTCATTTTCTTAAAAAATAATGGACGGAAAATTGATTTGGCATTCTATAATGTATTTTACACTTGTATGTTTTCTTTTCCTTTTTCTACTTGTCTTACTCTTTTTTCACTCAAGTTTATTCTGGTTACAGAGTGCCTAGTGAAACACCTTTTTGCATTTTTAGTGGACACTGAGACATGTGTTTAAAACAATATGTCAGAAGGAGGACACAGAAGGAAGGAGGAATGGGTCCTGGAGAAGAGGTACCATTTTAATCAACAATGCTAAAATTTGTCTTTTGCTATTCCCCCCCCCCCCCCCCCAATTTGGTTCTTAAATTCTAGGTTCCTACATGTGGGTTTTACTGTACTCTCCTAACATTTTTTTGTTCGAGGAAGAGAATTACCATGAGACACATGTTATGTCTTTTAACACGTTACATAGAATTTGTAAGTGATTTATGCTGAAAAGCAGTTGTGCTCAAACTTAAGATAACAATTTTTTTAATTTTCCTTGCTTATGAAAGTGTCAACTCTGCCAGCAACAGAGAACTCATGGAGAGGGTAAAACAGCACGTTTTTCATCACGTTGGAGGGCAAGACCACTGTCAGTGGTCAAATGCCCAAATTGAAGATGCATAATTAAGCTCACTTTTATCTATACACTGATTACCTCTTTAATCTATCAGGGCTGTCACTAAGATTTCAAGTTGCTATGTACATGCAAATGATAGGTGGGTAATTGAACCGCCCAGGGAGTTCATTAGTTCTTTTTTCCTTTTGTTTCCTTCCTTTGTTCCCACATTGTAGGTTTTCATCACTAACCTTTTTTGTTATTTTAGTGAGTGCTAGAGGTTGAGCTAGTCTCCCTGTTCTGTGAGAATCTGGGATCAGTCTGACTCTGAACCAGACTCTGTTGACACCTGGTTGAACAGAAAATTTTGTTTGTGGACTTTTTGTGCACATTTCAAAAATAGTCCATACTACCAGTTATCAACCAGCCTTGTGCTGGTATTGGTTGCTTTCCATACTAAGCATTGTTATTATAACAATTACTAACATTACTATTCAAAGTACTAAGCATATTGTAATGAAATGCCTTTTGCTGCCACTTTATTCAAATGTGTTATTTTTCTGAATTCAGAGGCACCTAGACGGTATTTCCTGTCAGCATATGAGCTGGAGGAGAAAAAGAAATCTGGAAAGTATGAGGAGCACAAGCAAAAATGCAGGCGGCAAGGCAGAATAAGAGAGGTACATACAGTATTTTTTTTTTTTACATGTACGGTGTTTACTTTAAGTTCACATCCTGAGTTAAATCCATTGTTTACTGTTGAATAGCTTTTTCGTGTTTTTGTTGTTGTTGTTTTGGGGGTGGGAAAGCACAGTTCTTAGTTCTGCACCCGAACTCACTTGGTTGCAATGATTGTCATTGTGGTTACCTTGTAGAATTAAAGTAAGAAAAAGTCTTCACTCAGAACATTTCACAATATTACTTATAGTCACTGTGGGTAATAGGCTTCCTACTTTGATCACCTGTGAAATCAAGTGAGCCCAGCTGTAATACATGTAGCTGTCAGTAATCTAAATCTCTTAATGATAGCTCTGCTGACACCACAAATTTAGACCATGTACAACTAATTTTAATACCCTGGTCAAAGCTTCCTGCTCACCCAGCTGTAATGTTTAAGACAGTTAATAATGAAATTGTACAACAGAAGAAAACATCTTTTTCTTGAAAGGTGTAGCTGTTCTCTTTTCACAGGATAGTTTTCTTTTTTGTTTGTGTGCTTTGTAATCATATAGTTCTGAGTTTGATGGGATGATGCCTATCTCTCACAGAAACTAAAAAGGAGGACACTGGCTCTTGAAATGCCATGTTGTAACTAATAATAATTAGTTACAACATTAATTATTAATGTTAGTTCCCATGTTCTTACTGGCCTTACAGTTACTCGTTTTTTTTTTACCAATAATACCCATAAGTCTTGAATGCTTGCATGTTGGCAATAAAGTGTTTACATTTGTAGTACATAGTCTGTGAAGACCCTCATTATCCCAGCCCTGTATTGTTGCATGCAACTATCAATGCAACATTGAACACAAATGCATCTTTATCTTCAATCATGGACAAAAGTGTTGGGACAGTTATACAGTTCGAACGCTTTTTAATACACACGAAATTGTAGCCGCGCGCTACTAACACTCCACGTCCCTACCCTGTCCCCCCACCCTATGGGCAATATTGAAAGCGTGAAGGTACAATTCCTGTGATCTTTCAACATTGTCCTGGGTGGGGAAGGGGGAGGGGACATGCATTTCTAACATGACAGCACTGCTTTTAGCGACAATACTTGTGAAACGCATATAATCACTGTCATGCTCTTACTGTCCCAAGGACTTTTGTCCATGATTGTTGTCTTTAGAAAATGACCAGACAGACATTAGCTTTAGAAAGTCTCAAGAAGTGGGATACTGGTAGAAAGGGAAGAATAGCAGAAATATTAGCTGAGTCATACATGTCCTCGGAAGAGTCAGGGGAGGAAGAAGGCTCAAAGGTATATGTTATTAAAACTATACTTTGGGAAAGCGAACTGCTCAAAAAGAGAAAAAGGAAGTTGGACAAAACATACTGCAAAATAGTGAGCAAACGCTCAAAGCAGCGATCAGTGAGGCGTGTTAGGAGAGACGGAGTGCATTCTTCTGTGCC
Source organism: Porites divaricata (assembly GCA_038088405.1). Classification (NCBI taxonomy): domain Eukaryota; kingdom Metazoa; phylum Cnidaria; class Anthozoa; order Scleractinia; family Poritidae; genus Porites; species Porites divaricata. The sequence continues at coordinate 33,332,831 of JBBMOI010000002.1, read as the reverse complement.
TAAACCTGAAGATTGTCCTGACTGGGCATGTGTTTAATAAATTGTTTCCCTTTGGGCGCTTCCGCTCAAAGGGATTAATTGACAACCGCACGAGACACACCCGCTATTCATAGGCGTTAATTTATATTGTATTTCAGTTTTTCTATCACTCTCGAAGCGGTCACGTTGTTTTTTCTACCTCGTGTACTTTTTTCTCTGTTAATCATGAGTAAACCTCGTCGTTGTACTGGGTGTAAGACGCCCCTCTCGGAACATACGTTTGGAAAGCCGGGAAAGAGTTGCTCTGGGCCAGAACAATTTTCTGATGTCTCTGTTGTTGAAGACGATACCGCCTTTCCTTCGAAGCCAATGGAAGATGGACCGCACGGAACTCTAGCGGCCACTCTCGCTTCTCTGCTAGGGGCGGTAAACTCACTTACCACTGGCCTCAAGGAAGTCCACGCTAATAATCAGCAACTGCGTTCCCTCCTTACTAACCAGTCGCCGAATAAGGAAGTTCCCGTTCCCTCCACGAGCACTGGCGGGGCGATGGCTTCTGGAGTTACTTTGCCTGAGTTGCGCGCAATGCAAGACTTGTCCCAACAGGCCGATCGACGCGTTGCTCAGCTTGGGTTGGCGGATTCCAGCGCTAGTGACTCAGACCACGACGAGGTTGAGCCGCCCGCGCACGTCCACACCAAAGACCCAAGTCCGTCAAATGGTGGTGGTAAGTCTTTAAAATACGGGAAGGAGTCCAAAATTACGACTACCGTCCTTTATCCTCAGCTATGGCCGCATAGCTTCCTCAGTCTCACGACTGCCCGTCGTGATATTAAATATGATGACTTGACGTTAGCGGAGTTCGTTGCTGGTTACGGCCAAATCCTCCAATCCCCCGACCTTACGGAGACGGAGCGTTCTGCTCGGCTTAAGCATTTGGTGTCCCTCATGTATTTTGCCCAGCAGTACGAGTGGCCAGCCGTACTCAGTTTTCACGGGGCTGTTCTTTTGGAGATCGAGCAAGACCTTCTCAAGTGGGGCGATTCCTTGTTTTATTTAGAGAGCCGTACTCTCTACGGGCATCCTAAGACGCCCAAAACATCTACCAGTGGAGGCTCTTCCACGTCCTCCACCACAGTCTTGTATTGTCGAGATTTCCAACGGCAACAGTGTTCTTTTACTCAGGCACATTATGGCTACCTTCGCGGCGAGACAAAGTGGCTGCGGCATATTTGCTCCGACTGCTGGGTGCAATCAAGAAAACAAGAGCACCATCACGCTGGCTCGTCCAAATGTCCCTTTGCCTCTGCAAGTTCGGAGACAAAAAACTAACTACCTCGAACACCTTTGTCCACCATGCTGAGACCGTGGATGAATGTGTTCCTTGTTTTTCAGAGGCAGTCGAACATGACATTTTATTGTCTCGCTTTGACTGTTTTCATGATGACGTGGCTTCCTTTGCTTGTACCGAGTCTGTTAGCGGTTCAAGTTCTAGTTTACTGTCGAGTTTTTCACAATCTTTTTCGCCTCGTGCGGCTAGTTATTCTTATCGGGATGTTCATGATTTCATGGCTCAAACTGGTAAACCCAATTATTTAGTTGCTAGGGTTCCTGTACCCTCCACATTGAATATTTCTACATGGCGCGAACTCCTTCACGATTATGAGGACAGCGTTGTTTGTGATTTTTTAGAGTTTGGCTGGCCAGTTGGTTTTATGCCCACTACATTACCCGTTTTTGATCTTCGGACTCATCGCGGTGCCCTTCTATTTTCGGAACAAGTTACCGCTTATTTGACAAAGGAAATTTCTCTCAGCAGGGTTGCCAGTCCTTTTGACGCGTTGCCATTCACCGATGGCTTTGTGGTTTCGCCTCTTAATACTGTGCCCAAACGGGATTCGGCTGAACGCAGTTATTGTCGATTTAAGCTGGCCCTGCGGTACCTCAGTAAATGACGGAATTCCAAGTGACTCATTCCTGGGCGAGCCCATTTCATTGTCGTATCCGACCATTTATTTGATTGTGGATGCAGTAATTTCTCTGGGTCCGGGTTGTTTGCTCTACAAACGTGATCTCAAAAAAGCGTATCGTCAGTTTCCAGTAGATCCTAAAGATTATCATTTACTGGGGTACACCTGGGACAGTCAGTTCTATTTTGATACAGTCCTTACCATGGGCTTGTGTTCTGCGGCTATGGCCTGTCAGCGATCTACCTCAGCTGTTTCATGGATTTCTCATCAACAGGGGCACTCTCTGTTCAATTATCTGGATGATTTTATTGGTGTCTCTTCTCCTAGTACTGCTACTAGTGATTTTCAAGCACTAGGAGATTTGTTAACGTCGCTCGGGCTTCAAGAGTCTAGTGAAAAATCTTGTTCACCTTCGCCTGCGATGATTTGTTTGGGCGTTCAACTAGACACGAACAATTTTACGTTGTCGGTGAGTTCCGAGCGTCTCTGTCAGCTCGAGACATTGTTGCATCGGTGGCTCACCAAGAGCACTGCCAAAAAATCTGCTCTGCAGTCTCTCATTGGTAAGTTAGTGTTTGTTTCCAAGTGCGTTCGTCAGAGTTGAGTTTTTATCGCACGAATCCTTACTCTACTTGGCAAGTTGAGGCATAACCATCATCACGCTAACTTAACCGCAGAATTTCGGAAGGACTTAGTATGGTGGCGCCGCTTCTTGCGGGAGTATAACGGCGTATCTATGATTAACATTGCCAAGTGGACTTCTCCGGATGCGGTGTTTTCGACCGATGCATGTCTTGCTGGCTGCGGCGGTGTGGTTGATGACCAGTATTTCCATTGGGTTTTTCCGCCTTTTCTTTCTCAACAGAACCTTGACATCAGTTCTTTGGAACTTTTAACAATCGTTGTTGCCTTGAAATTATGGGGAGCTCGTTGGACAGGACTGCGCTTCACTGTTCGTTGTGATAACGACGCGGCCGTAACTGTGGTGAATACGGGACGGTGTCGTAATCCTTTCATGAATTCCTGTTTACGTGAGATTTGTTATTTTGCTGCCCTTCACGAGTTTGAAGTCTGTGCCGTGCATATTCCCGGTGTATCGAATCATTTTGCGGATCTTCTCTCCCGATGGGATTCGTGCCCCTTATCAGCAAAGGCACAGTTCTTACAGCGCGTTCAGCGCGATCATTGGCAAGACGTTCCCGTTCCTGATGGGATGTTTCGGTTTCACGGTACTTTCTAACGTTGGACCTTTACTCTTTCAGGCTCCAGGGAGCTCAGGCGTCTTAGACGGGATCTCAAGCACTCACAGCGCTCCGCATATTGTGCGGGAACTTTCAGTAACTTAAAAACTCAATTCAAGGCCTTCTTCCTATTTTGCCATTATTTCAAGTTGGATCCTATTCCATCTACGCTGGACACCGTTTGTCTTTATGTGCAGTTTTTAAGTCGTACTTTAACGCCCGCGTCTATTCGAAACTATTTAAGTGGCGTTAAATTGTTGCATTTATTTACGGGCACGGATTACCCTTTCACGAAAGACTTCATTCTTTCCCTCACTTTGCGTGGTATCGCTCGCAATGCCTTGCACACCCCGCGCAGGGCCCCCCCAGTTACCCCTTCTATTTTACTTCGTATCTCCCATGTTCTTGATTGTGAGGGTGATCCACGTTCGTCGACTCTTTTTTGTGCATTTTTATTTACGTTTTATCTTATGGCTCGTCTCGCTAACATCGTGCCTCAGTCTGCAAAATCATTTGATCCTCGCCGTCATCTCACCCGTGGTGATGTGGCTGTTACTTCTCATGGTCTATTAGTCACATTTAAGTGTACCAAAACGATTCAATTTGGAGAGCATCTTCTCCACATTCCTTTGCTTAGCATTCCTGATTCGCCGTTATGCCCTGTTTCTGCCTTTTTACGCATGATTCGTTTAGTTCCCGCTCGCCGATCGTGTCCTGTTTTTCTCATTTGCGGTCCCAAGGGCCTTGTTCCCCTTACAAAGCGTACTTTTGTTTCTGCTTTCCGTTCCTATCTGGTCGCGGCCGGGATTTCCGATGCCCAGAGTTTCAGGGGTCATTCCTTTCGACAAGGAGCATCCTCGTGGGCCTTTCGGTGCGGCGTTCCGGGGGAAATTATCCAGTTGTATGGTGACTGGTCTAGTGATGCCTACAAACTTTATTTAGAATTTAGTTTAGAATCTAGGCTTACCCTTGCGAATCAACTGCGACAGGCTATTATTCATGTGTAATCGTCTTACTTTTCGCCTTCTTTTGTATCCTTTCTGGACACGGTTGGTTTTTGGCCAGGTTTTTGGTGGCAGAGAGGTTTATTTATTTTTATTTTCCCTAATTTATGTTTCATATCTTCGGATGTGGAAATAAACTTCTCTCTTGGCCAAAAACAAACTGTGTTGTTGATGTGTTGTTAGCGGGGACAATTGTTTCCCTTTGGGCGCTTCCGCTCAAAGGGATTAATTGACAACAGCACGCGACACACCCGCTATTCATAGGCGTTAATTTATATTGCATGCTAATATTGTATTTCAGTTTTTCTATCACTCTCGAAGCGGTCACATTGTTTTTTCTACCTCGTGTACTTTTTTCTCCCACCCACCCTCCCTGTTTCTGTATTTCTTCGTGACAGGGTCGGTGGCAGAGAGGTTTATTTCTTTTTATTTTCCCTGATTTATGTTTCGTGTCTTCGGATGTGGAAATAAACTTCTCTCTTGGCCAAAAACAAACTGTGTTGTTGATGTGTTGTTGGCGGGGACAATTAGAGTAATTAAAGTAATCACTAAAATGATTCAATGATTCAATTTACAACGTAACACCCCCTGAAGCAACATATAATAATTATTATACATACTGTTTACATAATTATATAAGGTGTGGTGTTACAGCCAAGTTCCTACTACATGTAGGTGCTCCAACTGCAAAACGGACTCATTTCACTAGATAGAAAACTATTATTAATACAAGTCAGACTGATGCAATGCACTTGGATCCTTTGCAGTCATATTGTGAAAGGTTTGAACCCAGGAGTCATTTCAAAAGTAGGTTGAGTTTGATCGTCTGAGTGAACGTAGTCCTGAATAGGACTGTTGTTGTTGACAGTGACTGACGTTTCGACAACCTGTGCGGTAGTCACCTTCAGAGTCACAGTGAGTTGTATCACGTCAGTAAATGGTATTATATACTCTGGTTATTGATCTGATTGGTCAATAAAGTCAAGATGTTATTGGTCGTCTGTCAGTTAAGCCGCAGTGTTATTGGCTATCAAGACTCGTAATCAGTAATTGGTGCGTTTCGATCCGTCTATTGTCACAGTTAAGCAGTCGTCTATTGTTAGTCAAATTGTCAGTTCTCCAGTCGACCTCTCGTAGTTAGTTTCGCTTCATCTCGTCAATGACAAGTGCCGCATGTCTTGTTTGCATGATAACACTTTATGAGCTGGGCCTATCCTAAGAACATCGCATGTGACAAAGGTATCACTCGGCAAAGTAACCGCCTTCACGAACCAGCAGACGGAGTAATTGACTAAAGTTCCCGCTTTCGCTTTGTTTGCTCTAAAAACAGCCGATCGCTTTCGATTGGTTTATTCGATACCTAAAAGGCGTAAAGGCAAAGTCGGCCGCTTTTGATGTAATTGATTGGCAGTCGCTGGTTGATTTAAGCAAAGAGCTTTAAGATTCTTCCTCTCACTCTCTTGTTCGTACCGTTCTTGCGCTGCTCTCTTGCACGATTCTAATCAACCAAGATATTACTGAGGAATGGCTGCGCGTCGGAGTATGAGTCCAGTTGGTGGATATTCTTTGCCTAGCAACAAGTCACAATGTCAATCCACGCCATTGGTACCTAAGCGAAGATAAAGAAGAAACAACCAGTCCGGGCCACAACCAGATCTGGATATGTAATTTCCTGCAATCTGATTGGTTCAGAGCTAAACCAAAACATTGACTTGACCGCGAAAGGACTAAGCTCAACAGATATGTCGAACAGAGAAACTTCGAAGCAAAGAACTGTCGAGTGCGCTGGGTGGAATGTACCTTGAAGAAAAGTAACAGCAATACGGAGCCGATTAATCGAGAGTTTTATGCGTCATAGCGTTCGATTTACAAATATCAAGATGTTAATGATCGAGAACACTTTCTGCAAAAACGCCTGGACCCGAAACAACTCGGCGACTCCGATTGATTGGGATGAATAGGGAATTTGAATACCGATTATACATTTTAAGTGGAAAGGTATTTAAAAAGAAGTTCTGTTTGGAGTAATTTCTGCAAGCACAGCTTTGACCTTGGGAAGTCTGTTCTATTCTGCTTCGGGAGCAATACCATACGCCCTGGAATCTAATTTCGATCGAAGGATTGATGATGATAAACTTAATGCTAATTATTCTTGCGGGATATAAATTTCCATCTTGGAAATATGCGAAGGTCAAAGAAATAAATATCATTTGTAGAAATCGCACTCGCGAAGAGTCGTAAGCAGTCGTTAACGAACTTCTGTCTTTGCTTATTGCAAATTGCAGAACCCCATTGCGGATGAAAATAATGCGAGTGGACGTATTCGTGTTCTAATAGCTGTTAAATAGTCAGTGAAAGGACGTAGACATCATTTGACAACTGAAATAGATGTGCAGACTTTACTGTTGTGTCAAAATATTTAATAGAATGGTTTTTCACAAGACAAGAAATCATTACATATATTTAATCAACCTATATATTTGTTAAATGTGTTCCTTTAATTTATTCTTATTAAGGTTTAAAACTATGCCATTATAGTAATGTCCTGTTACTGTAGGTGGACTACATATACACTCAAAAACGCAGTGGGCACCTAAGCGTTTATTAAAAAGTGTTGGTGGTGTAATCTTTATTAGATTATGTTTGTGTATCTTACAGTCAAACCCCTCGTAACAGACGCCTGCTTCTTGTGGACAGCCTTGTTATTATGGGAAGTTTCCTTGGTCACTGGGGAAAGCCCTTAAATTTTCTCTTTATTCAACCCGCTTAATACAGACACCTGTCAAAGTGGATAATGGACATGTTTTTCTTCCCAAATGAACAGATTCTCATATAAAGTCAACCTTGCTAATGCAGACACTTTATTCAGTCCACTGTGTACGGTAGTCAACCTCTTTTTTTTTAGGAAGGGGAAAAATTTAATTGCCATCATGTTCATGTTCCCAGCATCATAGTACACCAACATGAAGGAATTGTGCACAACAATAATAGACTATTTTGACATCAATCGAGTTATTTAGAGAACAGTTTTTGATATAATTTACATAATTTTTTATTGATTTTGTCGACACTTTGGTGTATTTTCATAGTCTGCAGAATAAGGGATTAGTGATGTTTAAAGATGTTAGGTGTGATGCTGCTAGTGTCCTGTTTTATTTCTGTAGTATTTCGATAAAAAAAAGTGTATTTTGACTTTTATAACAGGGCCTGCTTGATATGGACACCCCCATTATATAGACACTTTCGATGGACCCTTCAGTGTCCATATCAATGGGGTTTGACTGTAATTATGAAATATGGAACAGTTTTGTAAGATCAATCATTTAGTGTCCTGTTCAAAATGTATTTTCAGCCATTCGTCACATTTTCCACCTTGCATGTCATAACCTAAGGGAAAGTAAAGTAACAAATAAATAATTAAAAAAATATATGAGCAGTAAAAAATACAGGCACTTTTTTATGTTCCTCAATCTGTATACATTTATTTCATTGAAATGGAAGAGTTTTCCAAGGATGTCCAATGCTCTTATTATATTGAGTGCTGACATTTTAATTCAGTAATCAAAAATTAGTGGGAAAGGTTCGCACTGTTGCATACTGTCTCATGAAAGTGATTAATCAACCATTAATGTCACTATTCCGCTTGAACTACGCATGCAAACGTCACGCAAGTAAATGACGCACGCAGGCTAAATAAACAACTACATGATGGCGTAATAAGGGGGGAGACACAGCCCTGTGGCAGGTTATAGCGACTTCGGGTTATGCGCACAAAATAACACAAGCCTTACTTATCGCCCCACTACCGTGGGGTAGGACAAGAGTCTTGGCAGAGCCTTTCTTATCTCCCCAGCGCCGCACGGGCTGGATCGGACAAGATTAAGGCAAAGGAATAGCTCAAAAGATGGCAAGACACAAGCAATGCCAAAAGCTTGGGGGAAGTCGCAACGCAGACTTAACCGCACCACAAGGAGTGACCCCCCAAAATTTTATTGAGACATAACACAACAACAACTCCTCCAAAGGGAGGGAGGGCGGGTAACAAAACAACTTTAAATGATTGCTTACGTGCAAGCTAACCAAATAATGACTAGGAGTGGCATTGGCAAAACTTTATAGTCAGACAGTGTCTCAAAGCACGACCAATAGGCACAGTTGTACCATAAACTACCTCAACTTATCATGATTAAGGTCTAGCCATGAATAGAACTGAATAGGGCTTTGACAACAGGAACGAATCTTTGCGAAGCTAAGAAAATGTACGATGACAAACATGCGACAAATTGGTGGAGTTCTAGCCATGAAAAGCTTTTGTTTACGGCTTAAAGAATAGAGTGCTTTCATTAAATGAATCAGGCTTTTAAGATATCACCGAGCCAAAGACGGGGCAGGCTTTCTCAGCCTACCCTCCTGGGGCTTCATGCTCCATTAACTGCATTTACCAGCTGGTAAATGTCTTATTATCATTTCATTTGAGATTTTTGTATTCAAGGCTATCATATTGCCTCCTACAATGAGGGCTCGCTTGGGGCTAGTCTTGTTGTTTTCACTCTTCTGAACTCGTGACAAGGCAGTCATTTCCAAGAGTTGTAACTGTATTTTTCTATTGTTTAAATTTGAAGATACATGAAGTTATCTTACTCGTATTGCCATGTCACTAAGACCTTCGCATGATTCTGCAACTGATCTGAGGGTTTTCACCATGTTTGAAACCCTTTTAAATTGTTCTGGTCCTTTCATCACATGTAGTCTCCAAGTGCAGGGTATCACTGCACCTCCTCCTACTTGCTCATTGCGTTTCCATTTTTGTGTCGTTGGAGGCCTCCTTGATGTCCTTGCATCTCCTGTTATTAATCTTATAGACAAACTATAAAGTATAAGAATTAATTCATAACCATTGCTGTTCAAAGTAAAATAAATATTGTAATAATACAAAATTTAATACCTTTTATAGGCTCAGGGCAGGATGCTCATTGCTTACCACTCGATCAATGGTGAGGCCTAGCTGCCCTAAAAACTTCAGCCTGAACGGGGTAGTCACCTTTTTTCTTCAATCAAGGGTCGGACCACTTGAAAAGCTATGATGTTGGGTGGGGAATTTTCAATGCACTTTTTGGCTATTTTTCCCATGTGTGAACTTTTCTAGGCCACTGCATGAATATTTTTAGTTATTTTTCCCCTGCACATTTTTTCATGTACATCGCCCACCTAGCTTAATATTAAGTTTTCTAACGGTCCATATAACCAATCAACATGTACATCTGTATTATAATTAAAAAGAAAAACGAATATGAAACCATGGCCATCATAAACGAAATAACTGACCCTTCAATTTTAGAAATATTTCCCCTTGTCATTTCCTCGACCAATGTCCTGTTCAGAAAGTACTGGACTCTTCCGATTGGTTTGCCAATGACATCCCGGACTTGGTAGCTCTTTTTTAAAGACCTGCTGTGCATCGTTTTGTTAAGAATTTCCTCGCTCAAGTCATGTGGCACTCCGCACAGAAGTGCAAACTCATCACGTCCACCAACTTCTCTTTCGACAGTCGTTCGCGCTCCAACAGGAAGCTTAATCCCAAATTCATGGTAACTGGAGGTTAGAAATCAACGATTTCTGTTTCTTAATACCGGACTAAAACCGGGAAATAAAAGTAAAGCACATTTCATATAAGCTCAATATAAAGCCGTACCCCTTGATGAAACAGTTAGCTAACTCGACGATCATATCGTACTTCGCGACCATGTTGAGGGCGGGTTCATCGATGTGGTTGCGCCCACAACTACCATTTCCTGGATAGAATATGGAACAAAAAGACTATAAGCCTCAAAAAGGGTGTTTAAACAACTGACAAAGTTGAATTACCTTTTGCAGCCATTTTAACTTATAACACAGCCGAGTGTGCTGCAGAAGATTTGCGCGAAATGTACCACTCTTGTACGTTTCTTGCATTTCATTGGTTGGAGATTTAAGCCTTTTCATACGATTGGTCGACAGAATGTAAACACCTGCCACTTTGCGGCAAATCTAAAAAATTTTCTCAGATTTTTCACTTTTTACACCACATCAAATTCATTGTTTGTGTTCCTTGTATACATCAAGTGCGGAACAAAGATGTCAACGTCAGTCCAGGAAAGCAGCCCCGATACTGAAGGAACACCAACAGAAGCGACTGGGTCTATGTAAGTGAACTTTTGCGACAATGATGAAATTATTTCAGGGTGTCCTGTTGGCTGTTGAGGGCAGCTCGGAGGATTGGAATTTCCGCGATCTGGGATGGCAAGTAAAAACGTGCTTAAAGGATTTATTTTGTTTCAGGATATCTGGGTCTCGAAGCAACGAAATCGAGAAGACAATAGTCCCACGAACTAAGGAGAAACATTGTTACGTAGAAGGTGCCAGTGCCCGTGCAAACACGTTGTGCAAACGAAAACGTACCTTATTCAACAAGGCAATGATGCTTCACGTGAAGACCAAGGCAGAGGTACTAATACTCATTGACAACGGAAAACAGAGACATGTATGCGGATCTGATAGTATCATGAAAACATACGAAGACGGGAAATTGAGACCCAGCGATTCTGACAAAAGGTACAAAGAAAATTTAGTCAGCCATTTGGAGGACGAAGTGTCAAACCTTGGTGTCTGCCCTCTGGAGAATACTCCTGATAAATTAGAGTTAGACTCCACGCTGGCTGGCGTTCTTGGTCACAGTACACAATATACGGTAGCAGAGTACCCAAACACCGAAGGGCGGCCGCAAGGTCAGGGATCTATTGACCTGAATGCCAGTTCAACTTCTGCACTTTCAGAGCCAGTGAGGCAGTTACTTCTTAATAGAAGAAACCCTCAGCTGAGCCAGGAGGAGCTTTCAAATATAGACTCGATACAGTTAGCTAGCAAGATCACTTTTATTTCAGAAGATTCCATTGCGGCCGTCACGCAGTAGGACCCTTTAATTTGATTTGAAAAAGTGACTTTCTCGGAGTCTTTGAATAAAATGTTAAAAGATTTTACAATTGAGAGGAAAGCAAATCAAGGTTATGTTATCATATCAGTTTTGTTCAACCCTAGATGGTGATAACATTTATTGCAAAGGGGTGTAATGTTCATGGACGTACAAGGTTGTCATTTTTTGCATGTACATGTCATTGCTGTGTGAGTTTGCAAAAGCTTGACTTTGGGCAAACAAGTGCCCTAAACCCAATCTCTCCTCCCAAGACAACCCCCTCCCCTCCTTCCCATGTGATGGAATGGAAATTTACTTATTAAGAAAGGTAGACTGTTTTGCACTGTTACTGTTGTTTCGTTTTCACTGTTATTTTTTTTAATAAAAAATAGTATGACCAGATTTGTCTCACTGAAAATGGTTCAAGAAATCCCCAGTTTTGGCAAGCATCATTGAGATTGCCATTGCCATTTACTGGACATCTTTTGTCCACCAATATCTCATCCTGCCCCCTTTCAACATTTTAAGCCTGGCTTATCATAGCTAAACACCTGGGAAGTGACTCGTTTCAATATTACACTTGGTTGATAACAAGAAAGAAAAAATTAACATTATACAAGAACCTTTTGCTTAAAAGTTCATGGGAGAGTGAATGCAACTATTCAGTCACCATCTTCTTCAATCTCCACACTCTGGCAAACCATTTCTAAGACATCTGCATTATTTAGCTACTCTGTAATTTCTTCATACAAAGCTAGCAAAGTATCCTTTTTAATCCTTGCAATTTGCCTTTTGAAATCAGCCAGCTTTTTCATCAGATCAGACTTGACTTCCTCATCGCTCAGCAACTGAAGTTTTTCATCTGCCCGGCGTACAATTTCTTCCTTTGTGGAATTGCCAATATATTCAGCAACTGATCTTTCCTCGGTTGTGACATACACTGGTTGTATACCAATTGCTTGCCTCTTGTCACCATCTATTAAATGTTTCACTAAAAGACTCTCCCGGTTCATGCTGCAAATTCTCTGGAAGTTTCTGAGTTCATGATCAAGTACTTTCCCTCCAAGTGACATATGCTGATGGGGGTCACATTGCATAAAATACCTGGAATAATTCAAATAACAAAACGAATTTGGGTGATAAAAACTTAATGGGTGTGAAAAAATGACTTCTGGAGTAATCTTAGTAGCACTCTTTCTGACCCTGTCCATAGATATCATTTGTTCAATCAATGTTAAGAAAATCATTGCAAAGCACATACTTAATGTTCTTTATACAGAACTAATTATTTATACAGAGATTTGAATAAACATTTGGTTTGGGAAAAAACTTCAGCAGGTGTTTGCTATGAGACAGGGGCTTCACACTAGTTCATGTGCTACAACTTACCGCTCTTTTCGCAACTTTATTCTCCAAGCCAGAACCTCATCCGCAAAGTCATAATTTCGGCGTGACTCTACAGCTTCATCCTTGGGATTGGCAAGACCAATGAGAGAGAACAGCCATTTCCTAACCTTGAAAGAAGGAAAGTGAAGGAATATTACTTTTAATTACTAACCTTGCTAAACAGTAATGAAACAGACTTCACTGGCTGAGTTTTTTGAAGAGGTTAATGTATTTTGTTTTGCATTCAGCAGAAATGATATTAAAAGCTACTTCACTGTATCTGACTTGAGCCTTCTGCAAGACAAATGTGTTATCTCTATTCTCATTTGACAAAATTTGAGCAGAGAAGTATACAATGAGAAAAATGAAGACGATCACCAAACAAATGAAATTTTGATGACTATCACTAAATAAATAATTCTTCTTACCAACACAAAAAGGATCAAAGTACTGCAGAACACTTTATTAATAATGTTAAAGCCCAATACTGACCTTCCATAATGATTATTTGCATCACATGCTGCTATTCTTAACACATTCTCTACTTTTATTAATGGTTTACCTGAGTAAGATTTTCCAGATTTCTGAAAATCCGCAACCAGTCCATTGCAGTCATGGTGCCATGCTGCCATGTCTTTGACTCCTTATTTACTTCCTCTAAACAGGCATCCATGTCTTCCCCTTTGCTTGGATTACCAGATGAACTAACAGATTCTGTTCTTTCTATAAATCGCCTCAGTTCTTCAGGGTAAGATACTCTGTTCAATCTGAAAAATATAACATCGCTTTCTGAGTACTTTTCATTTCTACATTTAAGTAAAGAACACTTCTATTCACCTTTCTGATTACAGGGTTTGTCTAGTTTTTTTTAAATCCAAAATTCCAGACTAATTTCAAAAACAGCAATTCCTTTTTCTATACTCAGGGTGATTAAATACAAACCTTGCATATGCAGATTTGACCAAAACAAAAACAAATTCACACAAAAACATTGTTTGAAGAAATGAAGAAACAAGACTTTGTCAAGAAATCAAGACTCTATGAAAAACATGTGATTAGTTGGCTGAAAAAGCTTTCACCTTCTCCTCAGCCAATCAAAAAGAAGACAATAACCAACGTGACTTGGCTACAAGCTTTCATTACTTAAAAAGACTGATAATTAAAAAGCTGATAATACCAAACTATAAAGTTGTAAATACTGCACCTGTCATGCAAATCAATAAGAGCATATTTGGAGGCACTGCTGCGGTGAAAAATGGGTGCAAAAACCACCTGGCCTGCTTTAACATAATTTGCATTGTTCCTTCTAACACCCATGCGGAACACTTGCAGCCCCATCAGGTAAGTCCACGTCATTTCAAACATATAGAAATATGTTGGATCTTGTTTGCCATTTTCTGGTAGCCAGGTGTAAAGGTAATCATTAACTGATACAGATAAGCCTTCACTGAGCCTTTCACGAACATAAGGGATGAGCATTTCTTGCCACAGGCCCAGATGAGCCACTTTCAAAACAGACATTGTTTTGTGGTGGTCTGACCCCTTTCTAACATATTTCTGAGCAGCCTCTGACACAAAGCCCAGTTCACTAGCCAGATGACTCAGAAAGACATCCCAGTTCATGTCCATAAAGTGCCTTGCCATATTCATTTCCATGTGCAATTTTCCGATTCTCAACACCACCCATCCAAACTCTTGCAAGCACTTACATCTCTGTCCCTGGTGAACCTCCACACAATGTTTTTGAACATTTTCCTTCAACACCTCCCCACAACACTCTGTACAAATTTGCACATTCTCAATCACTTGAATGCTAACAAGGTAAGGGAGTCCATCCATAGTTACACTTACCCACTCACGAGCATCTGGGTCATTTGGGTGATAACGATTCACCTTACAACTTGTACTAATTCTACGGAAAACATCTTTCAAGGAATCAAATGAGTTGGGGTTCACAAAGATAGGATCACCAGCAGTAACCTTAATTGGATGATTGGGATGGGAGCTTGGTACACGAACAAATTCATCATAGCAGTCTGTCACCTGCTCTCTCACCGTTACACTTGCTTCCTCATTTGGATCGATGGTAAAACCAAAGCGAGTTTCCTTGACTGCTTCGGAACTCTCGAATAGGGGCAACCAATGCAGTCCCCAAAACATCACTACCTTGAAGTTCTTTTTCTGCATCTTTCAAGGACACTTTACAAACTGGATTAATACATTTCCTCCGTGACTTCTCCATGACAGTCTGACACATGGGACAAACTCTCGTGCCTTCCTTTTCCTTCAGCTCTTGCACTCTGCCATCAACATCATCCATCCACTGGCCATTTACATTAGTCTGCTCTTTCATTATCTTCTGCAGCATTTCATGAATTATCTTTTTGTTCTATTTACAAAAATATTATTATTCAGTATTAAAATGCACATTTAAATTACAAACTAAAATGGTATGATGTGTGCTGGCTTGCCTGCTGTCCCTAAATATTCTTCTTCTTCTCAGTGGTATCGGATTGGGGTAAGGTGGGACACTGCAGCTAGGTTCTTACATTTCAATATCTATAACGGGGCTGTTGGTCAAACATCACATGTAAATGCAAGAAAAGCAGCTTATCCTCATTCAGGTAAATGTAGCCCACATTGGGCTACTGAGTTGGAGGTCAGAGGCTTGATTGGGAGCCCAAAAGCAAAATTGACATAATCTGCATAATACTAGATATGTAGAGAGTTTTAGCTAAGTATGTAAAGAGGAGTAAAACAACCAAAAATAGACACTAAAAATAGATACACTCCTTCATCTCCATAGTTGTGCATAACAATATTGGTAATTTAACTATACCTCCTTTGTGATTGTTGACTACAAAATGCCACATTCAATAACTCTTTAATGACATTGCTAAAAGGAATGAAAAACAGTGTTTCTGCACCTCTTGTCGAAGTAATTCCTTGTCTGCTTCATCTTCCATACACTGCTGAATTAGAATACTTTTGGCCTCATTATTACACCTGGCTCCATCACGGCGGTTGTCCCATTGACTGCAACAAATGAAATGTATATATTTTCTCAGTCAGGCTCGGTTCCTAATATTAACTTGCAGCCACATGTAAAAGGTTTGATAGACCCCATGCTTTCTTTTTAAGGCCTGTTGTTAAACCAAGAAAAGGAAGAGTAATGTTTCTGTTTTTCCAAAAAAATGCGTACATAGTTTGAAAGTAGCTGACCTTGCCACTAACTAAACTTTCGAATTCCAGAAAAAATGTAATCTATTGAATGAATCTTGGCCTTTTCAACTGGAAATATAGGGAAACAAGGCAAAAATGCTTCAATAATCACTGCAAAACCAAAAAATGCAATAACAGTTCTTTTGTGATTTATGATTCATGATCACTGACACTACTGAAATTAGAAGCAAACAATAAGATGAATGAATTCCCCTATACCTTGGTGCAAGTGACTTCTTCCTCTGTTCAACCCCTGCTTGGTCTATTTGACCTGCACAGACACTTGTCAAAATGCTTATCTGTGCCCTGTTCTCTTTCCTGACTGTCCACTTCTTAATCAATACTTGGTCATTATCAATGGAAGTCAGTATATCACCAGAGGGCATTTGTTGAACATCCATGGTGAGCCTGTTTAACCAAGCTCTTACAGTTGAGCTTCCACCAGCAGGGAAGAACTTGCTGTATATATTCATTGCTAGTTTGCTACGTGCAATTGAATATACCAGAAGGTTGGCACCAAACAAAAATGGACTAACATAAGATGGTTGCACAAGAGAACACAGCTGATCCACAGCAACTGCTTTCTGCACATCTTTTATACCACTGTGACATAAGGCGCCTACTGCATGTGACAATACTTCATTTCGTCCTTCCATCCAGCAATCTGGTCGCAATTGTAGAAGACCAGGTAAACTCTTATACGTTTGACTGCAGCTAAGAATGTCCTTTTTCACCTTCTCAGTTTCTAACCTGAATATAGAGTCTGTTAATTGTAACAATGTTCCTCTCTGAATACTTGCTATCGATTGATCAATATTGTCAAGATCAACAAGGAGAAAATTAAAATATTCTGTAAGTTTACAGGAAAGAGTAAGAGCCAGTTCTTTGTCTAACTTTGACAACTTGTCCATAAGTTGGTTGAAAGTTAGGCAACCATCTTTTTCATTCTCTGACTCAGACTCTTTCCCACTCTCGGTATCTGAATCATGCTTTCTTTTCTTCAACTCCTTCTTGGAACGCCTTCCCTTTTGGTGCTGTAGGCAATAGCAGTTTGAGGAGTGTTCCTTCCACACAAACAGTTTTATTCCTTGCTTTCTCCACTCAGAGGTTTCGGGGTCCAAGTTACCCGAATTTAAATGATAAACTATTCTCCTACAAGCCGAACAAACTTTCTGTGGATGGATTTCTCTGGAGTCTAGCTCAATATCTACGCCAAAAAAGTTCAAAAGTTCACTTTGAAGCGCTGTTTTGTCGCACTTCTGGATAGTCTTGACTCTAGAGAAAGTTTTCCCACACAAACGGCATCTTCTTTCCAAAAAACCAAGGTGCTTTTCCATCCGACTGCAAAATAACGTAAAACTGAAACATGGCGTTACAAAGACCCGCACGTTAACTGCGCAACTGACTTTTGCATCTTTAAAAGCACAGCACTATGTAAAACTGCTTTGCACTAAACCAAACAGACCACCATCAACAAGCAAATTTTATGTAGATTTCAAAAAAATTTTTTCCAAAGATCCAAAAATTGTTTCTCACCTTCTTTTTTTAGATGTTTTGCTCCTTGTCGGGCATTTCGTTGAGCAGAAAAACTCTCGTGCTCGGTCGTTTTAGCTCCAAATAACGCTCAACCATTCATCGGACGCCATTTTTTCTTCACACGTCTGATTCTTCATTGTCTAAAGACACAGCTCTCAAAGTAGTGTGGGAAAAAGACACTTCCAGAAGTAGCAAAGAGCCTCGAAGTGACTTTCCTCCGTGTTCCTCGGTGTGGGCGCCATTTTGAAATTTGGGTGACGTCATCATATATCCAGATCTGGTTGTGGCCCGGACTGACAACAGCAAGGTGAGCACATGTTTTGACATGTTTATCATCAGTAGATGGCAATATTTTCCTGCCCAACCTATAATACACTTTACAATTTATGATAGCTGTCCTTGAAATTGTAATCTTTTAAAGGTTATGATAAAGGATCACATCACAAATTTCAATTTGCTGGCGATCTCTGCTAGTTAGCATTTGGTCCGATAACCGAAGTCACTGATCTTTCTGGGCTAAGGTATTGTGAGAAAAAGTTCGTCAATGTACAGTATGTACTGTTTAGTACAATAAACTAATTCAGTTCTGTTCAATTGTACAGGTTGAGATTTGTAGGAGGCAAGTTCTCTTCCAGGTTCGTCTGTTGGAGGAAGGATAAAGGAGATAGTTCTTAAGCAGTAAATTGACTTTTTACTGGAGTGTTTGTAATTTAAATAGCAAATTAATGATCGTTTCTAGAATTCACTTTTCTTTTAGAGTCGAAGTCTTTCTTCTGATAGTATAGTGAAGAAATTCCACAACTCTTTAAGGGTAATGTACAGCTTCCCATTTTAAATATTAACTTAGAAGAACCTCCTCCTAATTATGTTTGCAAAAGGGTACCTGTTGGATGCCAAGAAAATGGTACCTTTCTGATGGATACCAGGACACTGAAAAACCCAAATGATTAGAAAGTCTGAAAAGTGAATCTTGGATACTACAAGGTCACTGAGACTGGATCTCGTTTTATGTCCAAAACGAAACCTTCAGGAAAACATGACAGAAATGTGGTGCACCTCAAGAAAACCTACTGGATGCATCAAAAACACAAGGATTTTAAACGAATGTGCTTCGAGGCATATGATGACTGGGGCATGCGGCTTCCGCACATAATTGTTCGCTATGAATTTGGTGACCCACACCCAATCAAAAGTCAACGCCATGGAAATGCAAAGAAAAGCGAGAGGTGTTACTACCGCAGTAAGCCAAGCACTCTAGACAAAATGTGGTGCACCTCAAAGACAACCTACTGGATGCATAAAAAACACAAGGATTTTAAACGAATGTGCTTCGAGGGATATGACAACAGGGGCGTGCAGCTTCCGCATGTAATTGTTCGCTATGAATTTGATGGTGACCCACACCCAATCAAATGTTAGAAATGTACAGAAACGCGAGAGGTGTTACTATCGCAGTAAGCCAAGCACTCTAGACGCCATCAAAAAAGGGTGAAAGCCCGCAAGGGACAAACTCAAAACTATGATGAGGTTTTTGAGGATACGGGAGGTTATTATTGCATTTACATCGCATGGCGACCTACCGAAAAGCAGACAGCAGGTGACTGATGTTAAACGAAGTCTAAAATCTCACAAAGACAAAGACCAAATTGCTGAGCTAATTAAGAGCGGCTGTCTGTAAATATCGAGAACTTGCCGTCAAATGGAAATTTCGAAATTCTTCATATTCAGTCAGAAAAAACCCTTTGGTGAAACGTTTTCGAAAATCACAATCAAAGTTCCTAAAGAGTTTTCTTTTTCGAGAAAACCGGCAAAAAGTGAAAAGCTGCCCCACGCCATATAGTCACCGGTCTAAAACCTTTGAATTAGACCATTTTCAAAGCCCTCGGGAAGAAAGACGGTTCGAGGAAACAAGTTCATCCTTGGCAGGTAAGTAAGGCATCCCAGTTACAATAGTCTGTGGTAAAAATATTGCAAGGTAATGAATTTTTTACTCGGTTAAAAAACGCCCGAAGATTCCTATCTTCAGCACTTTCATAAACAATTAAATTTTGCAAAACTTTGAAGGAAAAAGTCACGGCTTGGTACATGGAATTTTAGAAGAATTATTACACCTCAGAAAAGCCTTACTGTTGTAGTGCAACATATAAAAAATCCAGCTTGGGCAATTAAAAAGCAACCTGCCGAGAGAGGTAAACGCGCAGTTCATTTTCGATGTTTTTTTGCACAAAATTTTCAAACAGTCACGCAACCGAGGGTAACACAAACTCCATAAACTTATATTTAATGTGCCCAGATATGCATATTTTTTCAATGAAGATGAATATAATGTAATATAATGTTCTATAATGTAGCACCTAATGAATATTTAAGTCTTCTATCGCTTTTTTTTTTTAATTTTAACGTATAAATGGAATAAGTGAAAACTGCCGGGTTGAATTTCAAGTGCAGCGTCAATACCTACATATTTCCATACTGGCTTAACGAAAGCAGAAACTTGAAAATTCATGCACAGTATCTCAAATAAGGAATCTTTGATAAAATGCATCTGAAAGTTTCTTTCATTCGATAAAAACCTGTTACTGAGGGGCTGGAAGTTGTTAGAGTTCAAATGGGAAAAAACTGCGTTTGGCAAACCAAACAACAAAGGTCTACAAATGATATCGACACCAACCAAGGTACTAGGTACTCCTTTTTTTAATTTATTTTTTATCACTGACCCAGGGGGAAGGTCGCCCTTAATGCGCTCTTCCCACCTGGTCGATAAAATGTTTTAAATCTATTACAAATTGTTAAATTCTTGACACAAAATGTTCAGTACAAAAGTAATATAGTTAAAACAAACAACTGAAGAGCACTCGCCTCTTCATAAAATACGCCATAAAACCGGCCAAGAAAGTAGTCAAAGTTTCCTCTTGTGAACGTTACAGGCAAATTTATCATCAGTGAACTCAGAGGAACAATTTGAAGTACGTCATTACCTGAGTAAAACCTTGCAACTCTTTACAAAGAGTACAGGATCGGCCTCTGAATGGTTCTTTTCTACCATCTATCTCTCACTTGTCGGTCTATTCCCCACCGTAGGGCACACAAAAAAGGCCGTAATTCCCACCCCGGGAATTTTCATCAAGCGCAAAAATGCTGTTTCGTTTAAAAATTTATGTAAAAATATAGAGAACCTGACTTACATTGCATCAACAAAAAGACGGAATACCCACACTTTAAAAAAGAAAACGAACAACCGGCGTTATTGTTTCACGCGGCCAGAAATACTTCATATACACACATACACACACAAGAAAACAGTACAATGAAAAGTTTGTTTTATTTGCCCACGTTCACTATACCCCCACCCTCACTATACCCCCAGCCCTCGGGCCCGAAGCTCTGGACTTTTCCTGCAGGCTGCCTCGGGGACAGATGGTAGCAGATAAAAAAGAACAAGGTTTTTAGGGTTTTGGTCATTTGGGTAAACCATTTGATAGCCAATTGTGCGTGTGGGACAATTATTTTGTAATTAGCACGGCGTAGAGAGCAAAGTATTCAATACGATATCGTCTCATCGAAGGTAAAAAAAGACAAGAAAAGGACTGATGCCAGAGGGTACTAACTCAGGTGTCCGTTAAAGGTATCCAAGTTAGCTGGATAAATTGTTAACGAGAGAAATGGAACTTTTTCGCCTGTAAATCAGCTCGTATTTTTAAATAGATCAAGAACCCACGCTGAAACGAAACATCTGGAGCGAGGGTGAAAAGGAGATTTGCCACGCCCTATGAACGTGTGAGACCCACGCGCGTGCGAAAATCATACAACGGCATAAAAAAGGACCGGCTGTTTTACAGTCTCGGAAATTCTGGTAAATGCTCATCGCATATTCCAACTTCAAAGCGAGTAAATTCGAAAACATCAGGTTTGCGTTTTAATCTGAGGGAAAAGATTTAGAAAATAATATATGCACTTTGCATGTTTACCCATTTTTGACCAAATAAATATTGTGTTTTCCCGTTTTCCAATATACCGGTCCAGCCTGGACAAAAAAATATTTAACACAGCACGTTAATTCAAACTTCTACGTTTTTAATGTGGAAATGGCTTAAGATAAACGTCCACGCGAGAGGGCGGAGAACAGCAAGAGCGGCTGCGAAGGAGACGAAAACCAAGAAAGAATGAGCTAAAACCAAGAGAAGATAATGACTCCGATCAAGTCTCTAGCCAACCTCGTTGCAGAAAGCGTTCATGTGTAAATGACATTTCATGATCATGATTCATTTCGAATAGTGTCTCCTGTTGTTCACGTGTTTGCTATGGGACGAGCCAGCCATTTATTTTGAGCTTAGGAGGGGTGTTAACAAAAACGGGAAACAAAATCATGCACAAGAAAAGAAGGAGAAAAAATTGGTACACAATGGAGCATGGGAAAACGTTTGTGTCTCACCCATTTCTGGGATTTGTTTAACGGGAATGTTGGAAAGGAAATTCTCATATTTTTAATCTTATTCGAATGAAAAGTGTTGAATAGACATAATTTCGTCCTCCCAGCTTTAAGTAATATTTCTCACATTGCCGAATCTCCGTAAATCTGCAATGAAAAGATTTCCAGGTTAAGCCCTGGATCAACTCAATTTGTTTTGGCAATGTGTCTAAGCAATGCCTGTTCTTGAAAGTGTCCAGGAGCGTAAACTGACTTCCAGTTTAATAAATCGCAAAAATTGCCAGCTTTTTCGTACGGTATCAGCCCTGTCTTTTATACATTTTGTTGTAGACCAGTGTTCGTATGACAAAAGTTTAGCCCTGTCTTCTTAGCGCTTTGTATCCTTAGTTTTTGTTGAAGTGGTATTTGTCAATGTGCAGTTTAGTTTCGCCGTCTTACCAGCCATTTTTGTTTCATGCATTTATTAGTTTTTTCCTCCTCTGTTTTTCTTGGCAACCTCCATTTCGAAACGTCGGGGTAAATTTTGACTGTTTATTTTTACCGTCATTTAGCCATTTTTCGATTGTACATTTTAAGCATTGCTGGGTAATTTTCCCCTATTTCTCCCGCTTTCCACCCCTTTAGAACTCCCATCACACGCCCTTTCCTCTCCCATCTCCCAAACCCCTCCCAGTGGTCCCACCCCTTATTAGAGAGATTAAAGGAGCTGTGTCACGAAATTCAGCCAAATAAGAAAATTACAAAATGCCCGTTAAATTAAGAGAAACATAAAAATAACCGCTTAAAACATTAAGGGAAGGTTAAAATAACATAACAGAAACAACAGATGCTACGGATGGGCAAAACTGAAGAAGATTGAAACGGATTGAAATTAGGGTTTTTGAAAACTGTTCAGCCTAACAGTTTTTCAAAGTTGATCCCTACTGCTTGCAACTTAAAAAATAATGCTCAGGAGACATATTTGTTTGTCTCGGATCTCTGATTTTGTCATTTACCTGTAATTTCTTTGCTTACTTTAAGTTCCATAGCGATTTAGGGCGAGTAATTGGTAAATTAAACAAAATTAAAAGGACTACCATGACACAGCCCCTTTAAGATTCACGTTTACGCCAAACGGCAGGCGTGAATTTTTACCACGTGACCAAGTTTTCCCCTTATTTTCCGTTTACTCTTTATTGTTTCTAGACAAAAATAAGTTGTTTTATGTCAGTTTTAACAATAGGAATCTTTCCGGACTGTTTTTATTTGCTTATTTTCTATTCTGAGAAATTCTCAACTTGAGTCTGACGTTTCCCGTTTGCGGCAAACGTGAATCTTAATCTCTCTATTCTCCCGGGCTTCCACCCCCTTCCACCTCCACTAAATTCTTCGTTCATTTTCGCTCCGCTTGTACCGCAAATCCTTTGTTATTCCATTCTTGCTTAGAAGTTTTATTTTTTAGATTTCAATAGAGAACAGAGAAAGCCAGTTGTTCCATTGTTAATGTTAAGTAACAGAGGCTTGCCTAATTATAACTTGTGAGAAGTTACAGATTTTGAATGAATCTGGAACCAGTTTCAAATTAAAAACCCATGGAGATTAACTCCATATATTAAAATAGAATACAACAACTGTTGCTAGAGGTACTAAGGTCGGTGACTCTGATTTTACTAAACTTATGAAGCGTGGGCTGTGATAAAAGGCTATGAATATAAGTAATATACTTGTACAGTTGTCGCGAAAAAAAAACTTCTGCAAATAAGAGCGGCTGAAAAAAATGAAAGAAATTGCTCAGCCTCTACTCTCCCTCCGCCTCTCCAAATAAAATGCCCCTTTCCTAATAAAGTAGCTATAGCCTGAGATCACACATTTCAAGATTGATACGCATTTGACACGGCAAATGATCTTTCAATCAGCTCGTTTAGGAAACTCATATTATTTCTTTTCAATTCAATGTTTGTCTGAATCTTAGTCCGTTTTCTTTCCAGCAATTTCTATCTATAAAATACACCCAACCACTCAAAAAATTTATATCAATTAAATTGAATTTCAATATATATATATTTTGAAACAAGACTCCTTACTTTCCTCAGCATTGTTGACATTTATGGAAACGGCCGTTTGACCTTTCAGAGCTGGTTCATTGCGATCGCCCTCATCTAACTTTCTAACCAGTCAATTCATACCAGAGCAATAAAAGACTCGATCAATCTTTCGATTTTACACATAAAAACTATTTTTTTCCTGATCACCGCGAAAAAATGTAAGTCAAGACAAGTTTTTGGAGTTTGTGTTACCCTCGGTTGCGTGACGGTTTTAATGTGCATTTTATGCAAAAACATCGAAAATGAACTGCGCGTTTACCTCTCTCGGCAGGTTGCTTTTTAATTGCCCAAGCTGGATTTTTTATATGTTGTACTACAACAGTAGGGCTTTTCTGAGGTGTAATAATTCTTCTAAAATTCCATGTACCAAGCCGTGACTTTTTCCTTCAAAGTTTTGCAAAATTTAATTGTTTATGAAAGTGCTGAAGATAGGAATCTTCGTGCGTCTTTTAACCGAGTAAAAAATTCATTATCTTGCAATATCTTTACCACAGACTATTGTAACTGGGATGCCTTACTTACCTGCCAAGGATGAACTTGTTTCCTCGAACCGTCTTTCTTCCCGAGGGCTTTGAAAATGGTCTAATTCAAAGGTTTTAGACCGGCGACTATATGGCGTGGGGCAGCTTTTCACTTTTTGCCGGTTTTCTCGAAAAAGAAAACTCTTTAGGAACTTTGATTGTGATTTTCGAAAACGTTTCACCAAAGGGTTTTTTCTGACTGAATATGAAGAATTTCGAAATTTCCATTTGACGGCAAGTTCTCGATATTTACAGACAGCCGCTCTTAAGATGTACTGTGTTGAAGCAAATGATTCTGCAGCATTTATAAGACGAGTGAAAGTTAGTCCTGAACCAGCATGTCTCTTGGCCAGCAACAGGCAACTCAACAATGTAGTGCGATTTTGTACCGCGCACTTTCTACCCCCTCAAATACTGTGCATAGACAACGTTTAAGGTTGGGACCTTTTACGTTACTCCAACTACGCATAACAGAGCCTTTTGGTAGACAGGAAATATGGAAAGCCACCAACGTTGTTAGATAATCAATGGTTCATATGAAGAAGACAACAACAACAACAACAACAACAATACCTTTATTCGCCCTGTACTTAATTACATACATTAAAGAGAGAGAGAAAAAATATATATATATACTTATTTGTACTTAATAAAGCCTGGAGCTGAAATAATCCTAAGATTTTCTAGCCAATTCTCCAGAATTTAAAGTTTTAGAGAATTGACAGAATTTATTTCCAAAGAAGCAGTTTTAAAATACAATGTATTAAGAAAGAAAGAGTATATGCTTAAGTTATGTTAGCTATGTTGTTCTGACAACAAATAAGGTTTCAAATGTTTTTGGAATTGGTACGTGTTTAATTCTTTAAGAGTTAAGGGAATTTTGTCCCAGACGGTACATGCAGCATATCCGATTGTTTGTTTCCCCGTATTAGTTCGCACTTTTTTTACGTAAAGATTCTGTTTCGATGCATATCTGGTATTGTATTTGTGGACATTACTAGCGTATTGAAAATAGTTTGAGAACAGCTTTGGCAGGAGGCTTTTATGCCACAGGTACATGAATTTTAGAATCTGAAATCGATAAATATTATGTACCGTACGAACGCCTAATAAGTTTAGCAGGGAAGTGCACTTTCTGTGTGTTCACCATAGGTGGTGGCAAAGAAAATAAGAAGACGGAAACATACCAGTACTTCTCATTGTCACTTTTGTCGCTGAATGCTGACCTCTCAAACATCCTGGTGATTGGCTCAGACGGAGACGTCACTCTTAAGAAAGGGTTTTCCTCTTCATTTCCCATTCCTGCCATGGTGTACTGCAAAGGCCACGTAGAGCAAGACATCCGCAGAAAGTTGAGGGATCTGGAATGAATCTTTATAGACAACATTTTTGGCTCATGAAGAAAGAAGCAACGTGCCTTCAATAAGGCCATCATCACCCCATTTACAGAACTGATATTCATCGATGAGGCAGACAAGAAAACACTTGACGTTGCTGACTGGAAAATCCTGACAGAAGGAGTATATACCACTCATGACGTTAAGTATCAAACCGCTAAAGCATTCCTCAACAAGTGCTTAATGTTAGTGACCACGCAGTGTAAGCTCGATTTTGGTCCTACTGACAAGCCAGCAATGGATAGATGTCCGCGCATGAATCAGTTCAAGAGCCTCCCAAATCCCAAACGTAAGGCCACAGCCTGGTTGAAAAGGCATGACATGGAATGCGTTGTCTGCACTGCTGAGAAGGCAAAAACATGTGACGACAACAGCAAGGACGAAACCGATAGCGAGAGCAACAATGACAACGACGTGAGGAATGAGGATCTGCACTTGTTTGCCAGTAACCTAATCGAAAACAGAATCAACTTCAACCACTTGCCCAATGACAACCCCAGAGAAGATATTAAAGATTGCCGTCGACATAATTTTTCCTTAAATGTAAATGAATGGAAGACTTACGAAAAGTGGATTGCTGAAATCTGTTCAGGCTGGGCTGCTAGATGAAATACCACACACTGACAATCCACCAGTTCCTGAAGGACCTGCAGAACCTGGCCAGACAAATGCACACAGACAAGACACCAACGATGACCCAGTGAGGGAAATGAAGATTCCTTTTGCTGGCGATCAGCTAACCCGAGTGAGATTTGCAGGAGCCAAAGATTTGCTGTCAGGTTCACACACAACATCCGATCATTTTGAACATTGCTCCCCATTTAAACCTGTGATGTGGCACACCAAAGCTTCTCTTCTACAGTACACGTACTCATTTCTGCACAAAGCAGAGTCTAAATCAAATTGGTACCTTGAAGTACTTCAGAGAGAAGTATAATAGACGGAATGCTACCCCTTCCAAAGTTCTTGATTCCTATGAAGGAAGTGAAGAGCTGTTCATCAGTGTAGGAAAAGCTTACATAATAACAGCTGTGCTGAACTTTTTTGGGATGTCAGACCTTGAGGATACACCATCATTACATAAATTTCCACAAAACATTGCACGCAAGAGCACAGAAAACAAGAAGAAATACTTTGATGATGCCTTTGGAAAGTTTATTGAAAAGTTCCTGCTACAGAAAGTAAATGCCAATGATTTTTACAATGATGATTATGTAATGAATTATGCCCTTTGCTGTATTTTCCTGGCTGTTCTTGTCATGCAGATGAAGGACACTGCAGCAGAGGGAGATGGCAACAGAAATCTCAACAATCAAAAACTCTTGCTCTCAGTTTTCAAGTCTATGGGGGCATACAGCAAATATGCAATTGAAATGTTTGTGAGTATAGCCCAGATTGAGTGTTTATCAACTCCACGCCTATCTGAACAGTTCAAATGGGGATTTTTTGTCAACTGGAGGGGTGGTGTTGGAAAAAATATCGAAGACGATTTGGCACAAGAAATTTCAAACCGATGCAGTAAAAGTATTGTCCAGAGGCAGGGACCAAACAAAACTTTGAACTCTATTAGCAAGGTCTGCAAAGCCACTACTGGCATCTATCAAATCGTACAGGAATTTGACTCATCAGTTGGCATTCACAAGACATCTGTAAAACATACTACACGTGACTCACTTAAAGATGAGAAGAAATGGTACATGACCTACTGCAGTTGAATCCTTTCCATTATATGTCTGCGAGATGTCATGACAGCTTCCCGGAAATTGAAAGGTCTCCCCTAAAGTACTTGAACATTGTTGAATTTCATGAGTGGCTGGATAAACACAGGAGACAATTAGCAGCTTAACCCTCTCACTTCCACTATTGACCTGCAAGTGAATTCTTATAATTACAATTTTAACACACTGTCATGTAGAAAGGCAATGAGAATTAAGAAAATCATCAATATTTATGTGTGTGGTGTTTTGATGTTACATCAAATTCTCAAGAATAACCAACAAAGAAAATATACATGTATGGTACATGTAATCAGTTGGAATAATATTATTATATTAACCCTTTAGCCCCAATATCCACAAACAAATTCTCCAAACTGATCTCTATACATTTCTTA
>JBBMOI010000002.1:33280000-33300000 GCA_038088405.1 Porites divaricata | reverse complement strand
TGCGACGCTTGGAGTCAGGGTCAGGTCTACCAACACAATGAGCCCTTTCTATGACAAAGTCGGTACCGACTTCAGGCATGTGACTTGAGATTTGGTGTTTGATTTTGCTTTCCGATTCCTGCCAAGTTTCGATTGATGACTCAGGAATTCCCTAAAAGCACAAATTATTTTGCCTTGATCGATTTCCGAGGTCATCTAACTTGTTTCCTAGGTCCTCGATTTGTACTTTGACTTCCTTTACTCTCAGGTCAGAGGTTATTAGCTCTTCGATTTGAGCTTGTGTGAACTCTAAACTCGATTTAACACTTTGCACATCTTTCATCAAGTTGTCAATTCTAGTGTTGACAGAATCCACGAAGGCACTGAGAAACACTTTTAAAGTTGACTCTTGCTGCTTAAGCAACTCTTTCACTAGTTTAAGAGGCATTTGGACATCGTCTTCCTCAAAATTTCCACATTTTGAATCAGAGGACGTCTTCGAGCGTGTTGCCGCCATGATTATGCAAATGAAACATTAACGTTTTGGTGCCCCCAAAACGATTATGCAAATGAAACATCAACGTTTTGGTGCCCCATATAAGGGAAAAGATCTTAGAGGAACAAGCCTCATCCCATATGCTAATGTTGATCAATAGATCTCTTTCCGATTCAATAAATTCCACTCCCTCAATGACTTTTGCAGCAACATTCTTATCTACAGAAATGTCAAATAGCATAATACAATCTGATGTTGCTGGGGACTCGTGCTCTGCAATAACACTCTTGATTGATCTTTCAGGTATAATGCGGTTGTCATTAGACAGTGATCTGACCTGGTTTCTAGCAGTTTGGGGTAGATCCTCTCCAGTTTGTTTGTTCTTTCCATCACATATGCAGCAACACTTATCTTGCTGAACACTGGAGAAACCAAAGTACTCAAGAAGTTGTTTCCTCAGACAGGAGTCCTCTGATCTACAGTAAGATTTCATTGATTCTTACACGTTTTTTATTCTTTCCAATGTCAGAGTTGTTGTAGCAAAGTGTGGCACATGAGGAAAGTCCTGTGCGACCAGCACGACCAATCTCTTGCATGTAGGCTTCAAGGCTACTCGGTGGTGATATTTGGATGACATTGATTACATAAGGAGCATCAACGCCCATGCCAAGTGCTGAAGTTGCAAAGAGCACCCTTACCCTTGAGTTTTCTTTCTTTATTTCAGAAATAGTGTCCTTCTTCATGCGACTTGTTTGGGGGGCATGAAACTGCGCAAACAGTCTTGAAGTGGGTTCTGATGTACCTCCAACATGCTGCCTGTCTTTCAATATTCTTTCAAATAACCAATAAGCATAACCACAGCATTTCAGCTTCAAGTAGATGATTGTCATTGGGTAGTTCTCCCAATTATAAAGATTAATACATGCATTGCAAGTGGTTCAACAGCATGTAGCTGCATGTAATGCCCTCAATTTTTTTTCAGTAGCATCCTTTGGAGTCACACTTTTGTTTACAAGTCACATTTTTTTTCCAAATAGCCGTTTTACGGAGATTATCCGACATTACATTCTCATGCAGACTGTACTTTCTCACGCACTTGCCTAGTCGTCGAGTGGCTTCATTTTAAAAAGGTGACAAGGTCTGTAGTCAGCTGTAGTTCACATTCTAGGGTAACATTTGCCACAGTTTATGAGCAGACTTATGTGGAATTCTAGTCGCACCGTAAATACCGCTTGTTGCTGCAATAATCTCGTTTTTCAAGACAAGCGCTCAAAAACAAGTATTATAGTAAACACCATTTCACGCACTTACCATAAATCTACACAGTGAGCCTCATCAACAACACAAGCAGCAACATTCTCTTGGAAAATTTTGCTTCCCATTAATTCTCGTCCTTCCTTACTAAACAGAGCCTCTGGATGGGCAAATACAATGGACGTGTTGCCATTTACTACGTCTGGAGGAAGCTTTAGGGATTCCTTGACCACGTGTTCACTCGGTTCTTGCTCCCTTTCAAATAAGTTTTCAGCCGGTTCGTTATGTTTACCGCAAGCTGTAAGACATCGGCAGTTATCCCCCAAGCTTTTAAAACTTTCAGCTGGTCCTCGATGATGGAATTCAAAGGACATACCACAATAACTATATTCTTGGTTTTCTTCACCGGAATGAAATGGGGCAGAAGGTGAAATAGCATCGACTTTCCAAATCCAGTTGGTAAGACTCCAATGACATCCTGGCCTTGCAGTATAGATTCAAAACACTTGACTTGCAGAGGTTTGAAATTAAACGATGGAAAGTTACCGTTACTCACGGAAAAACCGACCCGGCGAACCATTGATTAAAACTCTGGTCTTCCCGCCATGTTTATTGTATGCGATCATATGCTAATTTAAATGCTTATTTATTACACCCACAAATGCTGGGTGTTTGGTGGTCATGTGACCGGCCGATGCCAGGGCCTTGTCCCACCCCGCCCCGAAAGCCAGGGAAAAGCGCCCTGGGGATGAGGTGGGATATTAGCTAGTCAACTGCAACTAAGAACTGGAAGTTTAAAGATCAGCAAAAAAATCTGTGCCAAGAGTGGATTTCACTGATTTAGAATATAAATGTCCTACAACAATTTGACTCAACCCTATCACTCTTAAGATTGAAAACCTCATTTCCTTTTTGACTGCTTCTGAGTGTAAGATATTACATGAAGACCCCATATCGTCGTCAATTGTTTTCTTAATTCTCATAACCTTTCTCCCTGTGATTGTGTTGAAATGATGAATAGAATTCAAATCAGTGCTGGTCCCCTTTAGGAACGGCAGGGTTAAAACTGTTCTTTTACAAAGCACATGTATAAAAGTGTAAACAACATTCACCTATCACTTTCAAGTTAAAACTCAGTTGGTAAACTAGTGCATTGTCAGAGAATAGACGTTCTTGCTCCCCTGAAAAAAAGGTCCATAAGGCAGATTTAATGGCATTTGCGGACAAAACAACCCTCCATTTAGCGATTTACATAAGTGAACAAATTGTCATTGTCAACTTTTTTCTCATGAAATAGCGCAATTAACAAATTTCGCACAAACCAATCAATGCATTTTCTTGAATTACGATGCTCAATAACATCAATGAACAAGTTGAAATAAATGTGAAATTCAACTTGGCCCGCTTCAATAGTCATCGGCTGCTAATTGCTACCCATTATCACAGAAAATAATGGAACCAATGTCTCATGGAGGCTACCGAACAACATCAACACCTGTTGGTTCAATAGATTTTATTTCCTCTTGTGATACACTTCACAGCTCAAACTTGACCTTGCATACTTCAAAGCTTTTTTTTGCAGTAATTAGGATTCTCTGTTGCCATCAGATAGCAACACCAGAAAATGAGCGCACTAATGTGGCATGGACATGTCAATTTGTTATCAAATCCCTTCATACTCTGCGTGTAAATCCCTGGGAGTAGAAGCACCACCCTATTGCAGACGAGAAGATGGGCGTCATTTCACCAAGAGAGTTTACCAGGCACAATCCAGACAAAGAGCCCAAGCCAAAATATTTCAAGGAGATTTTAGAGAACAGCCTTGCGAGGATTTCCTCAAGGATAAAGTTCCCTGTCTAATTGGTGATGCAAACAGTGGCAAAAAGAGCCTTTTCCATCCCATTCTCGGCATCGTGCACCACACAAACATTGCAACAATCACCAAGCAGCGGGCATTCAACCACGCCATAATCTTAAAATCCACTGAAGTGACCTTTATTGACGAGGCTTCCATGTCAACTATGGATATTGACGATTGGAAGATCTTAACCCAAGGAGGCTACACCGCATGCGATAGGAAGTATCAAACAGCAAAGTGCTTCATCAATCACTGCCCTATACTCTTGACAGCACAAACCAAATTGCAGTTTAAACCTGAAGACCAGCCTGCGATGGGTCGTAGACTTCGAAGCTACAGTTTCAAAAGTGTCCTGGCTCCCAAGAAAAGCGCCTCGGCATGGCTGCAATGGAGTACATTGTGTGAGTTGCAGCGCAAGCTAGGGCATGCATGACATCAGCTTCAGAGGTCGAGCCAAGTGATGAGGAAAGTGCAGATAACGGAGTAGCGTGATGGTTCACCTGTCGGGAGTGAGTGTGCAGGGTGCAACGGACGAGACTGAGGATGATTTAAACGCGAGTAGTCAGGGTGACCACACCATCAGTGCGTTGAGAAGAGATATGGCGCAGTGTTCTCAGACATCCCTCCGACACCGCCAAGTTTCAGCACTGTTGCAAGTGCGACTCAGCGAGCAAGACAGACAGAGGCAGGCAGAGGAAGCGGTGTACCGACACAGACAGGAAAATCTCTTGTCAAAGGGAGTCGCACGCGAACATGTCACCCTACTTCCGAGGGATACATTGGAACCGATGCTGACGCAAATTGAAAATGATCTGACAGCCTTCAGGCAGCAGACCCTCAAGAAGACTCGAAGAGAAAGCAAGAAAGAGCAATTGCCGCTTTCCAAACACCCTGGCTACTAGAAATGGAGCAAGAACTACACAACCTCACCAAGACCCTAGAGACGTCAGACATGAATCAGGAGAGAAGGACGCCTATGGAGACCTATTGCGAGATAAGCTGAGGCAGTTTCACCAGAACTATGGTACAGCCAGTTGCCATTTCCACCTGGAGCAATGAAAGAGATCATGCATCACTCTGGGTCTCCTGAAGAAAGAGCAAAGGTTTCTTGTCACCAGCCACTTCCAGGTCCTGCCGACCAAAGACGAGTTGGTAGAATCTTTCAGATCGGATGGTCAGAGATAGAAGCA
The DNA here is from genome assembly GCA_038088405.1 of Porites divaricata. NCBI lineage: Eukaryota > Metazoa > Cnidaria > Anthozoa > Scleractinia > Poritidae > Porites > Porites divaricata. The sequence goes on along the minus strand of JBBMOI010000002.1, from coordinate 33,295,223 downwards.
ACACCTACAAAGAAGCAGTGGATGCTGAGCCTTCAATTACAGACAGACCTGCAGTCACCTCAGTGCAAGGTACCACCTCAGAGAACAAGATTAGCAGTGACAGAGATGTCTTCATAACGTCATTGCCATGCTTGCAAACGTCCATTACAGCCCCTCCCAAGTATCACCGATGAGCCACTACCAGTGACTCCAGGAAGCGAAAGGATGCTTCCTCAAGCAAGCAAAGCCACCAAATCAAAACATTTCGTCAAACAAACAAAATGTAATATGACTACAATAAAACGATGCTTGTGATGGTCTGAGTCATATTGTTGCTTCCCTCTGTAGTACTATTTCAAGGATGTCTTTTTATTCTAGCGTAAATGTGAATTTCTAGGGTAAGTTAGAAAGTGCTAGGGTAACTAAGAAAGTGATCTCAATCTTTGCGCTGCACAGCTCAGCAGTGAGTTGGCTGTCCTTCCCTTTTGAAAACAAAATTCGCTATCACTGAGAATCGCTTTCCATTGACTGTAGCCGTGTCGTTCAATGCTCAAACAGTATGCTAAGGAGATAAAGAAAATGAAAAACGAGCTGAATGCCGCAAAGAGCTTGAAGCCTAAGAGGTCGAGTGATCCCGAGCAGGAATTCAGGTTCGAAGGCAACAAGAAGCAAAACAAAGTGAACCAGAATGTTCTGGAAAAAATCAGCGAGTCGAGGAACACAAGCGATGATGTGGAAAGAAGCAACCTGCTTTTAGAAGGTGGGAAATTGCTCTTAGAATGTAACAAACATATCTGCTTGGCAGATAAGTATGGATGGGACACTGTTGAGTGTTCTACAGCGGGACCGCTTACAAGCGACTCAAGTGACGAGAAGCACATCAAAAAGGCAACCAAAGAGAGCAAGCAGTTGAGGTAGAGAAACGGAAGACGTTGACAGCAAAGTGGAAGACGAAAAAGTTGCCCCAGCAAGATGAAAGACCAAGGTGTGTTGTCCCAGAAAAATCGAGTGGTTCTTTTTCGGCGGGAAAGTCGTCCAACAGAGGAGTGAATAGTATCACATGATGCATTGTGTTTCAAACTAATATATTGAAAATTTTGGTGACGTCATCACTTGATTCGACTGCTTGCCTCGAGAGGTTTGATGGCATCGTTCAACACAATTCCCGGTGAAAGTGCTTCTGCACTGCAAAATTGTCGCATGTTATATATACACTGTATCTCAAAGGAAAACTTTATTGCCCGGCCTCGTGATTTGTCTTGTGTGGAACTCATCTGTCGGGAAGTTCACGTTAGTTTCTTGGACAAGATGGCAGAAAGACTAGTTGCTCTCTTACCTGCTGCAAATGGCCGTCACAACGTGGACGTTTTGTTTGCTTCTGAAAGTACTCCGGCGTTGGTGTCATTGAACGCAAGTTTCGATTTTACAGTAAGAATGATAGTCATAGTTCAAAAACAACGCAAAATATTTTCTCTAATTGTTATAACCATACATGCTCACCCTTTGTTTCTGAATTCCTTTAGTTTTACGAAGACACTGATCCGAGAGCTGCACCTTTTACTGCTACTCTATTATGGGATTTTGATCTCGTTCCTGCACCAGCGACAGCTTGTTTGCCCAAAGAAAATTGCAAATAGCAAGGAGATTGACGAAACACTTCCACCCTGGAATCTTGATGTGCCATCATCATGCAATTGTTTCGATCACGAGAATCGTCTTTGTCTCGCCAGTTTTCACTCTCACCGAGATCCAGAAGACGAGGATGGGGAAGAAAGGATTGTTGATCCACTGAGAGACCTACTCATTAACTCAGAGGATGAATGTGACAGTGATCCTGATAGTTCAGAGCCGGAGCATGGAGCTGATACTGGTCCTAGCACCGAGGAGCAAGAGTTTGTGGAGTATTTCCCTATCATTGGGTCAAACTGGGAGGAGCGATACCAGGAAGGTCTTAACAAGTGTTATGAACTGAGAGTTAAAAAGGAAACGGTGCCAATCAGAGTTGAACATGAACCTGAGAACATTGCAGATTGTAATGCACTAAAATTTGAGGTTCTTGCAGATGGAAAATGGTTTATCCTGGGGTATTGTGGGGTGAAAAAAATTCCAAAACTAAAAAAAGCCCTGCAACATGGTCAAGTCATGTCTATAGAATTGTGTAAGCTTAAAAGAGTATGGTATCCAGTCATTTCAGAGTTTAGATTCTCAGGAGGACTGAACATTGTGAAAAAGGGGAGCTGGGAAAAGGATGATCCACACAATGTTTACAATTCAGTAATTGACATTAATATTAGAAGAAGCTGAATACTGTTCCACAGCCACAGATTCTATTACTCATTTTCCATTCCAAATGCAGCTTAGATAATAAATACAGGATATTACATGGCCGCTTGGAGATACGAATTTTATCTTGGAGTGCTGAAAGTATCTCTCACTCATTTGCAGAGATACTTTCAGCACTCAAAGATAAAATTTGTATCCCCACATGGCAATGTAATGTTCTGTTTATTTTACAAATACTGATGAAATTCCTACACAAAACACAATTTTTTAAAAATTCATTTTCGAAACAGCAAAATAGTGCAATTAAAGTGGTCATCTATCGCAAAATGCCTGTCACAAAAATGTTATGAAACTCGGATATAAAGTTATAAAGGAGAAATAAAGACAATAATGTTCCAAAAAGTTAGCAACCATGGCGACACCAATATCCTCACACATGAGGATACTACGCGTGATGAAGATATGATTTTTTAGTAAAAGCAAAAAATCCTGGTATTTCATCAGTATCTAGCATCTGGTGAAATATAAGATATTAAATATTTCAATAAGCTGGGTACGTGATCTGAAAAACTATACAGGTCAAGGAGGAATTTCTTAGGAAAATCAGATAACACCCTCTGAAACCTGTGTAATCAATCTTTTCATATTACATCATTTTGCGATTGTGGCTGTGCACAACATCAAGAAACTAATTTTTTTCAGCTTAATACCACTGTAGGAATTTTTGTTGAAGTTCGATGTCAATGAAAAATGAAAAAACATATTTTAAATAATAACTAATTGGGCAAGTTTTCCTTCTAAAATAACCACATCAGGGGGTCACACACAAACTGAGGCTTGATGCCAATCATCAGTGGCACTGGATAATGAGGATTATTAGTGGATTATATACACGAGCCTTACAAACTTATCAGATTGTGAATAAACAGTATAAAATATCACCGAAACAATAGCTATAATATTCTCTAGTGATAACATGAAAGAACAAAATAATTCCAAATCTCAGAGCAAAACAACTCAGCTATGTATACCTGATCACATCTTATTGGAACAAATGTACCAATTTGCTTTGAATTTCGGAACCGTTTTTCTTTCAAGTTAAAAATATCTTCCCCATGAATAACTTATCCAATGAGGATCTACACAATAATACAATATATAAAATTGCTAATAAATGTACAAAATGCATTTTTTCAACAAAGTTCTTGCTTCTTCTTTTGGTAGTAAAAACAAGGGTAGTCGATACCACAGTCTTATTAGTGTTAACAGCTAAAGCAACTGAAGACAACCTTTTAATATTGCAATGGCCAACTTTCCTGACATAATTAACCAGAACCTCCCTAAATGACCCACGCAAAAGTTATTTACAAAGCACATCTTCAGATTCTTAAAAGACAGTTGAACACAGTTTGTACAGTAAGGTAATTGCAAAAACCATGAAAAAAGTACCACAACTTCAAAAAGGGCTGATGGTAACAGGGACTGTGGGGGAATTTGCTTCATTAACTGCAGAAGCAAATTATGGGGGGAGGGGGGGGAAGCTTCCAGGCCTTTGCTTTTACAAGACCATGTTCAACTACCTTAGGGCATATTTCTAGGATCGGGGAGTTGGGCCAGTGGCCGGTGTATTCGTTGCCGGATACTGGTCTGATTTCGTGCAGGCAGAAAGGAACGACCTACACAAATAATGGATGCATCCTCTCTATGATTGGTTCTAGATTCTCTACATTCTCTGACGAAAAGTCCAGAGGTCCTCTGATGTTTCTTCTAGAATCTCATGCGTGCTTCTCAGTAGGTTTGTTTGGCGTGTTACCACTTGCTATGTGGCTCCTTTTTTTGGAGTCCATTGTCCTATAAGATTCGCAGTAAAATACCCCATTATTCATAGCTCCTTTAACGCATTCATTACAAAAAACAGTGAAAATCCGTTCAAACATCCATTTCGAAAGTAAAAAATGATTGCTATGGTAAGTCAACGCTTTCGAAAGCACTCAACCGATTGAGGCCTGCAGCAGACTCAGCATATATTCCCACACGTGGTGTTGAAATGTGTCCGAGGATACAAAATTTCAGTGATTTTTGGCCGCAAAAGTCTTTAAAATGTGGGTACTTCTGGGTACTTCTTTACTTGTACAATTATCAGGACTTCAATTCGCTAGCGTGAAGCCCTTATAAGGAAAAGATCATCAAATAAACCAACAAAATGTAAAGATTCACGAACTATCTACGGCTCATTGAACACTTTGTTAAGCAAAGGCTCCGTAAAACAATCAAATCAAAGGTTTCTATATGGATGTTACGTTATTGAACAACTGGACATCAGAGAAATCATGTCAAATAACAAACTAATGCAATTTTCTTACCTTTTAAGGGAACAGAAAATTAAACAGGCCGGCGAGAAAACGGCGTTATTTCACACTGGAATCCGCCATTACCACGAAGGTGCATGAAACGCGAGAAAATTGAATCATGGGATACTATTCGCTCCTCCTCTGGTCGTCCAACTATCCGTCACGTGACTCACAGCAAACTTGTTTTCGCTACTTCCGAATCGGTCATTTCGCGCGTGAGTGCCAACCTTCAGTTACGGGCAAAGGAACTGAATGGGCCCGAAACAGTGCACAATCCTCACGAAGCCATTCATACCATTCATGACGATGTTGTTTATTTCTCTGGTGAATTTAATTGTGTTGAGTTCGAATACGCTGTTCATGATGATAAAGTTGAGTTGGCCTGCACTAGGCATGTAAAAGGGAGACTGAAGGAGAGAATTGCATTCTAGCAAAGCATTGGAGCTAGCAGGTAGGTGCTTGAAGTGATCGAGGATAGTTATTGTTTACCTTTTATTTCACTGCCACAGAAAGCGTTCTCTAGGAATCATTAGTGTTGTTGAAGATGAAGATTTTGTTTGTCAAGAGGTGTTGAAGTTAGTTAGCTCTGGTGCTATAGCTAATGTAGAAAGGGATGATCTAATGGTGTGCAACCCTTTAGGTGTTGTAAGGAACTCTGCACACAAGCCTTGACTGATTGTGGACTTGCGTTATGTAAACAAACACTTGCGGTCATGTAAGTTTAATTATGAGGACATTCAAACTGCTGCAGATTTGTTTTCGAAGGGTGACTGGTTCTTCATATTTGATTCTAAAAGTGGCTACCACCACATAGAGATTTTTCCGCAACATCGCCAATTCCTTGGTTTTTCTTTATTCTACAAGGATCAGCTAAGATATTTTCATTTTACAGTCCTTCTTTTGGCTTGTCCACGGGTCCTTATCTCTTTACTAAGATTCAAAGAGCACTTGTCAAACACTGGAGAAGTAAAGGTTTCAGAATATTAAATTTTACATACTTGGAAGATGGTGCAGGTACAGACAGCAAATTGATTCAGTCGATGAAGAAACATTACCAGTACTTTTATTCACATCAAAACCGACAAAGCTTGTCTACGAGATCTGTTTGATTCCCATTGTTTTATGGGGGAAGCTGAAAAACAAGTTCATGATTTTTGCTTTACGTAAGACCAGCTCAATTAATTAGAAGACGGGTTAAAAATTGATCAGTTGTGAATTTGCTTTTCATTTTGATGGAATATTTTCAATAATCGTTTAACAGCTGTTCGTAATGATATTTGTTACAGTCTATCATGATGCCTGTATTGAGAATCTTTTAGTGCGTTAAATTTTATTTACATTTCAAATACAACTTAAGGCCCCCCCTCCCTCAAATGAGTGATTTTACTTTGAGCCCCCTATCTTGGCAGCAATTTTATGTAATGCCCCCCTGTAGTTTTTTAGCCCCCCCTCCTGATAATTATTGCACAATCCCTAATGCAGTTGCACAACCCCTGGGGGATTAAAGACAAAAAAAAAAAAGAAAAGAAAAGTTGAAAGTTTAAGAGCTGCGATGAATATATTACAACTGTCAAAACCTTAAAGCCTAACAACAATAGAGTCAAAACCATAACGGGTCATGTGCGTTCATACTAATAGAAAAGTATTTACATTCTCTCTCACTGGCACAACGCCCCGGGCACAATGTTTAGCTCCGTCGAATTTGAATACATTTTTATGATCTCTATCGGTCAAGAAACTCGAAGGTGCCGTGTTAGATGTGAGATCATTTGCTTAAATTTAGTTTTACAACATGGCCGAATCGCTAATCAGCACTCAGTTACCTTTAGGTTACAACGAGGAGTTTGTACAAGAAGCTGAAGGTGATCTCATTTGTTTAATTTGTTATTTCCCAATAAGGGCGCAAGTTCAAACAAGATGTGGTCTCAGATTTTCTAATGCATGTCTTGAGGAACATTTGAGAAGATACAACTATCGAACTAAAGTCTACTAAATGTTTAGTGTTGAAACAGATTTGATCATGGATAATACAAACATTGGACAGGAAACTGGCTGACGTGATCGGGGTTCTTCTGTTTATGTTGCTATCTCTCCAGACCATACCAGTGTGTCCTATGCAACCATTGCAGATGCCATTCGCCACATTAAGGCTGCAGGTCGCGGGTGTTTTTTAGCCAAAACCGATGTAAAGAATGCCTTTAGGATTATTCCCATTTGTCCTTTGGATTATAGTTTACTTGGCATGAGATGGAGAAATTTTTATTATTACGATCAGTGCATGCATATGGTTGCTCTAGTAGCTGTAAAACATTCGAAACCCTCAGTACTCCAATGGAATGGATTGCCCAGAATAAGCTTAGGATCAATCATATTATTCATTTACTTGATGATTTTCTTATTATCACTCAGTCGTATTCGTTATGCCAAGATCAGTTGCATTTTTACACAACTCATTCCTTACGCTTGGTGACCAAGATGGCGGTGTGACATGGCTGCATGAGTACCGACTTTTTTTATCTTTATATAGACCTTGAACCAATTCACTGTTCACTGAACATGCTGTAACAAAATTTAAGTGCAAAAGAATTACGAAGAATTTGGAAAGACGAATTTCTATCAAGTATAAGACGAGAGATTCAAACAGAGATACTAGAGATCAAATCAAGCATCAAAGCACTAACTGAGAGGCATAACACAATAGAGAAGTCTCAACATTTTGTTTCCAAGAAATATCACTCCGCCATTGCTGCTCTCCAAGGTGTTAAAAGCAAAACAGCTAACCTCAATAAAAAATACACAACGATTACAAATTCGCTTGAAGAGACACTCGGTAAGATGGCGGGGACAATCGACAGACAAGATCAGTTGCTGTATTGAGTGGAATATGCTCTTGATGAAACTCAACAAAATCTAAGGAGAGATTGTTTAGAAATCAATGGCGTACCGATCTCATCGTATGAAAACCTAATCAACTTGTGAAAGAAGTTGGCTCACTCACTGGTATTGAAATTGATGACCACCATATTGCCGTCGCGCATATGCTCCCAGACTCAAAGAATGTGAAAAATCGTCTCATTGTGAAGTTTACTCAGAGAGATAAGAGAGAGGAACTATAAAAGAATCGAAAGAACCTGGTAGGAAAGAACATCAGTCACCTGCCATCAGTTGAAGATGGAAATGGCAAGATCTTTATTAATGAATCCCTTACTAGTTATCACGAAAGGCTCTTTGGTCGCATAAGGGAGTACAAGAGAAAGAACAATGCGAAATATCTGTGGACAAGCAACGGCAAGATTATGCTGAAAGTAAATGATACGTCCCCCACACAAGCTTTTATTACACACGAAGTATTTGAGGATTATCTCGACCAGATGAGCAATTGGTGAATGATCTTATACTATTTTGTTGTTGTTGTTGTTACTGTTGTTTATTTTAATTTGTTAACTTTAACCTTTCTTGCTGTTGTGAATCCACTGCAGCTATTACCGTTCTATGATCTTGATGACAGAGAATTTAGCTTTGTGATTGGTAATTGGACTGGGCAATTTGATGAATTAATGTCATCTGATCTCTATAACCTACCTTATTACATCCACTTTGAAATCACTGGCGACCCGTGCAGTCTGATTGGACCTCAGCAGTGTGATTTATTCCCAAGTCGCACCATTTTTTGCTCTAAATCGCATCATTCATGTTCTAAATCACATCATTTCTGTTTCAGCTTTTTAACAAAGCAGCTACTCTATCAATAAATATTAGTACTGACTAACTTCTGTTATTTCAAAATGAATGTAATTAAGTGGTAATTGAACTGAGTGTCGTGCAATTTTGGTCTGAAATCATACTTGTGATTTCAAATCACACGCATGATTTCAGACCAAATTGCACTCCTCTCAGTTCAATTACCATTATTAATGCAGATAAAAATGATGAAGCTGACAATGATTCATTATAGTCTCATCCTCAAGGTTGAGTTGAAGTATAACAAGGAGCCCATTGCACATGTCAGCAAACCTCCCAACACCTGAGATCATAACTGACATTCATGGAAGGATCAAACAATGGCAAGCCAGGCAACAAACATTAATCGAGGAGCAAAGAATTTGAAGCCTCTTCAAGAAGGTGACTCAGTGCTGATCCAACCACAAACAGTAGGTGACCGCCAATGGAGAGAGGCAATTGTCACCAGGCAGGTGGGAATAAGGTCCTAAGAAGTAGAATCTGATGGGAAATCCTACATTCGCAACTGGAAACACCTAAAGAAAGCAGCTGGTGATGTGAAAAAGAGTGATGGAATAGAGAACTACGCTGCGCCCAACATAGACCTACCAATCAACAAACCACATCAGGAACAGCCCATACAACATAAGGAACCTAACGCTTCATCAAAACCACTGCAATTACCAAGGAGAAGTCCCTGGCTGATTGCCAAACTCAGGAGCACGTAACAAAGACCCGCACACCCGCAGTGGCAGAATCTCAGTACCACCAGCGAGATTCAAGGACTTAGCAAAATTTTAACTTTACATGATGGACTTTGACTCTGATTTTGCTCTGATTTTTTGTGGTGGCCCCACATATTATTTGGTATGCTAATTGTCATAAAAAAGGCCTAAATCGCTGCCATGATCTTATTCTCTATACCCTGGTGAGTTATAATTATGTTCAAATGAAAATCCCCTGTATATGTCAACTGCATCAAGGAATGGCCGACTGTCAGGGGACTTGTTTGATCAGGACACTACCAACCGTCCATGTAGCCATGAATGGAAAAACCATAGGGCTTATGTATATCATACCCATCTGCATGCCATACTGCTTAAGTCCAGCATTATGACACTAATGTCTTTCAATTTGCATTCTTTTCTCTGCAGACATTCGTCATGGTCCATTTCACAAAGTGCGTTATAAAATTATGTAAAATCTCAACCACTTGTCATGAGACTTGACTTCTCCTCAGCTCTAGGCTATGCCACATACATACCTGAAACCAGAATAGTGTTGAAAACCGTACACGACTATGACATTGAGTATTGCAACATGACATCCATGTTTTTAAATCTGACAACTAACAAGCAATTCTTAGAAGACCACCAAGATGAAAGCTTTATGAAAAAGCTTCATGCAAACAACTTGCTTTCCTGAAAGTAAAAGCACCCACCATCGTGGCATTTCTAAATACGTGGGTAGAGGCAGGCTCCAATGACCAACCTATCGATGAGACCAGCACAGAGGGGAGATCATGATTAAAGTGAAGAGGAAGACCTTAGCTTTGATGCACCCCTATCCTCCAGCCTCCGTCAAAAGCATATACACAGCCACTGAAAGAGGCTCAAACAGCCCCTTCAGTGACACCTGTTAATAAAACAAAGCACACGATGATGTCCACCGAGGCTTGTTTATCAGCTTCATCATCCAGCACACCATCGCCACCACCACAATCAGCACAAAAAGAAAAGGGTAAAAAAAGCAAACAACACATGACAGTGGCTGATGAGGATGAAGATGCTTTCAGAGAGTTTTAAAGGTGCAGACAGAGTATACCAAATGGAGCGAGGAATGAAAAACAGAGCTGCTTTTCTATCTGAAAAAGTCCGATGAGCAGACACACCAGTTAATGATAAGCGCGATTAGAGAGCTAGGAGAGGTCCTTAAGAAAGCAAATTCCTCTAAAAATCCATAGTAATTCAAGTTTAAAGAAAAGTTATTTTCTTCTATTACATTTCAATTGTACAGCTAGTTCACTATGTGAACTCATGGAAATAGCATTTTTTTCTACATATTTCCTATTATGCATATAACTATAGGTTTATGTGCGCACGCACACGTCACAAAAAGTAAAAACAAAAACAAAACAAATATATTTATTTATATCTTAGGTGCTTTTTTCCATAACCTATAACTAAGATAGAATTTCCTGGTCATCTTTTTAAAGCTATATGTGCCGGTTTATCAACTATAACCGTACATGTCAAATAAGTATTAAAACTCCCTTTACTCTAACTTGTTGTTCTGTCTAGTTGTCGGCTAAAAAGTTGGTCAAGGCTTGGCCAACAAGTCGATCTTGTGCATTACCATTAAGCCCGGGGTGAGCACTACCACCATTACCATCATCATCATCTGATTCATCATTCACTAATGCGTCCCCTCTCAGTAAATAGATATTATGTAAGATACAGCAGGCTAGGACAGTTAAGGGTACTTTTCCTGTACCTTCCTCGAGTACCTTTAGCAAACATCTCCACCTGCCCTTTAGTTTGCCAAATGCTCGTTCTACCACCACCCTGGTTTTATTCATGGCCTTGTTAAATCCCGTTTGATCTCGTGTTAAAGTGGCAGATTGCGGATAGGGGCCAATGAGCCAAGATAACAATGGGTAAGCTGAATCGTCAAGTAGAAGGGGTCTTACAGCAATTCCTTCAATAGACATTTCTTGCTCGGATAAGATTTCGCTGTTCGTTGCCTTTCTGTACAATGAGCTTAATCTCAGTACACTGGCATCATGCATTCTGCCTGGGCAACCAGGACATCAATGAACATACCCGTTCCATCAACAGTTCCTTGTAAATTTATGGAGTAGTTTTGTTTTTGATTAAAATTATCCTTGTGTAAGTTTTGGGGCCTTTGATTTGTACATGGGAGCCGTCTATAGCACCTATAATGTTTGGCAAGCCAGCAATACTTTTCATTCTTCTGATTGCTAAAGTTACTTCCACATTGACTAGAAATTTAATAAACACATCTTTCCTTCAAATAATCGCACGTGTAAACTCGTTGCATACTTTAATAACTGTCAGTTGTCCTAGTTCCAAAGTAATCCCAGTTGTTTGGTAAGCGTTCCCTGAGCCAAGTCGCTACAGCGCAACTGCGACTCAGTCTAGTATCTTCCTTCTGCAAGTCTCCTTCAATCAGCTGGCAAATATTGTCAAACGTATCTCTGGTCACCCTGAAATGCTTTTTCCACAGTGCTTCAAGGTTTCTGTTTAAACTAAGTTGAACTCAAATTTTCTTTATTACTTTTTGCACACTATCATTAATTGTTATGTTTATTTTGCTTCATACGCAGTAATTTTATATGTTGCAATAGTTTCCCTTTTCTCTGTAAATCTTGTACTTATTAACTTTTATTCTCATTGTAACTTTGCAGCACATTATAACTCTCTGACCTATGCCATATAAGCCTCTGGCTTTAGCATCTTATTATCATTAACTTGTGCTTTCTATACTTATTTATCAACAAGGAATTAAAGAATTCAAACCATTTCTGGGTCGAGGGCAAACCCATGCATGCCTTCACAATGGCGCTCTTTCTCTATGTCTACTTCTTCTAATTCTTTGATGGGTAATCAATGAACCTGTCACTAAACCAACTTCACCATCTTCACTGTACATTTGTTCAAACCATTCCTGGGGTCGAGGGTAAACCCACGCTTGCCTTCACATTGCCATTCTTCTAATTCTTTGATGGGTAATCAGTGAACCTGTCACTAAAACATCTTCACTAACTTTGTATTCAAAATCAAGGTAGGAAATAAGGGAGCCCATTCTTGCTTCTCACCTGAGCAGCAGAATTAAAAGCAGAGTGCTCACAACAGAAAACTTAAGTCCCTCAAATTGATCCATCTTTGTACACTTGTGAGGGTCATGCTCGGCAAGTCACAGGTCAGTAATTTCAAAAGGTCTTTCAATTTAGTCATCTCTCATAGCATGTCGTCATTTGTTTACTTTTCACTCTCACATTACCAATCATGCGAGAAAAAACACTGGAAAGTTTCAAATGCCTTTTTGAGTGGACCTGTCAGTTTTAGTACGGTAAAAAGGATGTTACATAAAGTAACGCCCATTTTACCATAGTGAAGTCTCTAGTGTGACCTCAACCAATGTCAACTTAACAACTAGTAACCTCACTTCATTAATAGATCTAGCCTTAACCAAAGACTACCTCAAAAAGGAGTCTGTTTTACATGCCCTCTTGTGACACTGTTACTTCACTGAAGGCAGAATCACAAAAGACCACCAATAAAGAGTCTAACAAGACACATCTTAAAGGTATGCACTTTCGTCCAGCGGTTTAAAACGGTGTGTGGAACTGGGAAATAGATGTGAAAAGGGAGGTTACAACTTGGTTTGAGAAATATTATTAATACCAAGCATGACAACTGTAAATGCATACAGACAATCTTCGGAACCTTATGATCCAATATCTGCGGAAAATCTTCAAACTTTTTCACAAGAACTGGACAGGAAAAATTGTAAAGGATTGGTGGTATTCACTGGGATGAAATCCACATAAAGAAAGGCATAAAAGTTTAACGACGGACAAGTGAAATTATTGGGGTGCAAGATTTCAATATTCCGGGCAGTCTCACCAAAGCAATAAAAGACGTGGAAAGCAGTTCCCACAATGTGACAATGAAAGCAGTGAAACTTGCATATCAGCTTCGAAACAGACATTTCTAGCGAAGAAAATTGTTGTTCTGATGAGGAAGGCACAGTCATTGAAGAAACCAAACCTCTGGCCAAAATCACCTTGCAGTTTTTTTGGTCTTCCATTGAAAGGGATTTTACATGGCCTGTGGCTAGCTTCCCACTTCATAAGATAGATTCAAAAATACTCAGTGGATGTGTGTGGAAAACAGTAAACGAGGTAACTCAAACATGGTTTGGAAAAGGAAAAGAAAAGACAGTTTAAGTTCTCTATGAAGTTTGTGAAAAGGCAACTCATAGCTGTGCCTTCTTTAACCAACAAGGTCCTGTCAACTGGACAGCAGACAATCCTCAAGAATGATAATAAGCTAATCTTGTGGTTTTGTCCGATCATCCTCATATGATAAAAAGAGCTAAGAAATTTTTTTATCTCGCAGAAACGCCAACTTACATACAAAGGATTTCATATTTCTTTACGTCATCTCATGGATGTTGCTGAACGTGGTCTGACCAAAATTTCATTTAAGCAGCTCTTTTAAACATGAAGAAATAAAATGTCTGTTAAACGGGCTGTAGAAACACGTTGTAATGAAGTGGCTGACGACAGCATGTGAAAAAGCAAGTTTGGTTTCCAACAAACTCTACTGACCAGATAGTACATCAGGAAAGCAGCACAATATTTGAAGACAATGAACAGCATTTCACTAGATAAAAATGCATTACACTAACTGCTTCAAGTAGTCTTGTTCTTCAAAAAATGGTTCAGTAACATCCAACACTCATCAAAAGGCCCAAAAACAAATTGAAAGAGTATTGGAACAGTTCATTTTGAAGCATACATACAAGGCCCTCATTCGTTCTATCAGAGGTTTTATAGGCTTAGTCAGCTACTTGCAAATGAATCATCAAGACATAGCTATTGTTCCACGAACAACTAACCAAGATGATGTGGAAAACTACTTTAGGCTACAACGAAGTAGGATTTTCTGGTGGAGAACTTACAGTGAAGGTATACATGGAAGGAAATGCTAGCATAGTTACGGATATGCTTGTGAAAGCTGAGAAGCAAGAAGCCACAAAAAAGCATTTATTGGATCTTATGCATCAGGGGTGACACCTAACTTTACATATGTTCCCCTTAAAAGAAAAAAAAAAAGATCCCTCAAGCTCAAGAAGGAACGATACAAGATAACTTAAAATGTAGCCCAAGGCAACATTACGAAATGAGAAATTGTGACAAGGTAAACAATTCTACTTCAGCTAAAGATAAAAAGCAATTCCCCGGGCAAATGGATCAAGTGTTTGACTATATCAATATCAAGTCACCAAAAACCATCATTGGATATGGACATAAGCTAGTAAAAGTTCTCAAAGAAACGCAAAATGAACAAGACCTACTTCTTTTTCTGAAAGAGTTCAACTTTAAGCCGAGACATGAACATTTCACCCCTGAAAAATGGTACAGAAACTCTCTTAATGATACATGCAGCAAACTAGCCCAAGATACTGAACTGGCATCACTGTGGACAGAACTTCTTGACCAAATCAATTTAACTCTCAAAAAAGGTGAACCGGACCATCAAGGAACAAAAGAAATGTTTCAAAAAATTTGTAAGAAGTCTTGCAAGCGAAGATGCATTACCTTCCTTGCCACTGATCAACTTAACAAAAAAAGGATGAACAGAAAAGTTCAATACACCAGATACTGAAAGCCTTTGAAATGAAGACCAGCCACATAAAAAAAGATGCAACTTTTAACTCGGTTCAGCATAATGACAAGTATTTTAGATGTGAAGACGAAAGTCATTGGCAAAGACAATGTTCAAACCTTTCACAAAAATATTATTGTAGGGCAGACAGATCATTTAAAAGTAAACTGTCCAACTACCAATACCAACACAGGAAAGAAAACCACATGCATAAGAAAAGTAAAACAATAATTCAAGCAACCACCCTCTCACTATCCAAATAACTTAGATTACCAGAAATTCTAAAATAATCCGATGGCAAAATAGTTCAGGACATACAAACCAAAGGTGATAGCGATCAGCCAGAGAGGTTCTACAAGCAAGGATCAGATGCATGGAGAAATTCAAAAAAGTAAAATAAATGAAAGTAGGCTGGCATGTGCTTTAGGTTGGAGAGGGAATAAGGCAATGGAAGAGTATAGAAAAGGAACTTTG
>JBBMOI010000002.1:33267500-33277500 GCA_038088405.1 Porites divaricata | reverse complement strand
ATATGTTTTAAAGTCATTCCTTTCTTTAAATGGCAAAACTAGCTAACAAAACGAGAAAAACCACACCAACTATAATTTATACCCCAATATATTCGAAAACGGAAATGTCATATGCTATAATTTAAGAATGTAATACAAGAATATTTTCAGCCTAAGGTCGGCATTCTTATAAGAGAGAGTAAACGGCAAAGTTGAAAGAAAAGCTTTTGCTATTAGTGCATTCTGGCGCATATATAAACAATAGCGGAAAGTGTCTCATTTTTTTAGTTGTTTCACCTTGATCACAACATCACCTCCCCGGGGACAAGCAGGAATTGTTTCACCTTGATTACAACATCTGATGCCCTCTGCAGTACTCTCACATATTGGATAGATGCCGACACGCACACAACCTCTCTGATTTCTGGTGAGCATATTCAAACTTCAGTCCCGTAGCTATGGAAGGCAAACGTCAGAAACGTGTCACCATCATCCAGTACGATTTGATGTCAAACGAAGACGAAAAGGACTCTGATCAAACGTACGTGTATTCATCGTCGAAGCTTTCTCCAATAAGTGCTTCAGAATTCCTGTTTGAACCGCCAGCAGAGCAGGATCAAGGCGACCACGGGGAGCAGAACAGCGTCTTGGTCGTGGAGTCAGACAGCACAAGCGACAGGGCGGGCCCCTGTACGTCTGCAAGTAAACGACCACGCCTGTCAGGCTATGCGTCAAGTGACTTGGAAATCATCGCCAACACAGCCGCTGCTGCGCCGATTTGCGTCTCCTTGTCATATGAATTGGAAGATAACGAAGCCCTAGTTCCAGGGAGCAAACCTTACTCCATCAGACTTCAAGAGCTTCCGGCAAGCCTGAGAGAATTCCTTGCTGAGGCCAGTGCCTTCTTCACGAGTTCGCACCGACTGGAGAGAGCAGGACAGCGCGTGTCCCTTACCACCTACGGAAAAGCCCAGGAGCGGATTTTGTGAGTACTTTCTGTTTGCTTCTTTAAAATTTGGCGTACCAAAACGTGATGGTTTGGCCTGTTTAGAATATCCGACGCGTTTTGCTCGATTCCGAGCAGATACGTGGCACAAACCTGTGTTTGCCGTTTTCAGTTAGAGTAGCGAAGGAAAGAAGAATCAGCAGCACCCAACGGCTGTTTTCTGTAAAATATCTGTTCGGAGAAGAATATAATGCCTAGAATCTTGTGTCGCTTGAGGACGGCTAAAAATTTCGGGGTGACCTTTGCATTCTTGTGCAATTTCATTTCCCACCTTTCACTCCCTTGGTTAAATTTTTCCGATTCGAAAACGCCAAAATTACATACAAATCCGGGTAAAAATTTAATAGCGCCTCTTAGAATGTATTTCTAGAGATCTAAAAGTAGTCGGGATAGCTGAAAAAGTATTTTCAATTTATTTAGGAGCAAAGCATCGTTAGGTGCCCCTGAAGATTTCACGTTCTTTCCCTCTGAATTTCTCACTTAGGTTTCCTGGGATATGTGACGCGCTGCCATCCTAAGGAGCCACTAACGCCGGATGTCTTCAACCGGGCACCTCTGCTCGAAGGCTATATGGACCATTTGAAGGTACGTAGTTCGTAGCACTTTTATTGGTAGTTACTAAAGAGATTTGAATTACTCAATGGATCATAATCTAGGTTTTCACACATATTCTAGGGCTTTCAGTGATTCCCAACAATACGCTTAAAACGTATGGTGATCGATCGATTTCTGTAGCAGCAACTGAATTATGGAATGGTGTACCCTTAAATCTTAGAAAGTCTACCTCGTATATCAGCAGGCTAACTTCATCGCAAACGCCATGTATTGAAATGGTAATACTGAATAAGCTTGTTGTTGTTGCGTCAGCAGCTCATTTGAACTCTTTCTCTTTCAGGATCACAAAGGCTTATCCTCAGCAACAATCAACAACCACGCAAGCAGTCTGGGTTATCCCTTGAAGTATATGTATCGCAGAGAGGCACCCAATTTCGCAAACGTTCCCGTCATAGCCCAGCTGCGCAGAATGGCTTCAATACTGCAAAGACAAGAAGACGTGGAGCACCCAAAAACGCGAGATCTCAGAGCGCTAAACAGATGGATTGACTGGTGAGTAATGGTCGTCTCTAGCTCATGTTTAGCTTAGAGCACTTTTTTTTCCCGTTCTTTAGTTGTGCCTGTTAAAACGTACGACGATAGAATTTTCTCTGATAATTTGTCTTTCCGTAAAGGAAAAAAAAAGGGAAAAGTTTGTTCGTTTCAAACCGAACTCGATCCAATGGATCCACTTCAATTACTTTCGGGTCTGTTCAGTAATCGAAGTCGAGGATAAGTGGTTGTTTGAGTTTATGTTTGATTAGCCGAAGGCGAGATCTGGTCAAGTGAGAAAAATTCAATTTTTTTCGTTATTGTCAGCGAATGACGTGCGTGTTGTCTTCCGTGCACGCTATGTCTTCGGTTCGAACCTCTCTCTTTGGGTATCAACAAATTATCACATAGAAGTTGACGCATAGTGCTTTGAGGCTTTAGCACGCGCTACGAGGAACTAACTGTTGCATTGAATTTGATGTTACCAAGAACAACAAACTAGCTGGTGTATACTGCAGTTGTGCTTATAATCGGATTTGACCAGATCTCGAGAACTGGGTATAGGTATAGGAGATTAACGCCGGGAAACTTTCCTTTTCGTTTCAAGGGACGAAGTGCTTGAAGCCACCTCTCTCCAACGTGCTCGGTTCGAAGTGGCCCGCACCAAGAGGAATCATGCAAAAGAGGCTGCCGACTTTCTGTTGCTGTCTCTTTACGTGCACATTCCGCCAAGCCAAGGACTGGAAATACGAACCCTAGAGGTGGTCAACGAAGAGGGATTGGGTGAGCCGTTCACGGCAGCACGTTTTGATAACCCGGACGTGGCGCTTCTGCAAGAAGACGGGGGGATCAAAATCTACGTGCAGAATTACAAGACCTACAAAATCACAGGGAGCGACACTGTTCCCATAGAGGTGAGTTTTGAAACAGACAGGAACTTAGGGACACAAACATCGCAATGTTGTGGGTATTTACGGACAACATTTTCCATCCGCTGCTAAAAGACCACAGTGGTTTCAATCCTGAAACAAAGAAAAATAGAAATAAATAATTGAGAAAAATAGAATTCGTTAACAATTTACTAAATGCATGGTCTGTCTCCTTCTGCAGGCGGACAGTGAACTTTGCGCTTTCTTCAGAAAATATGTTCAAGAATTTAGACCAGAAATGAGCAGCGCCCAAGAGAAAAACAACTTCCTGTTTGTGGTGAGTATACGCCTGTAGCGGAAATAGCTAGCCATACACGCACACATCGGCTCCTGTAACCTTTTTGAGTCTGTGAACATTCAAACCAGTAAATAGTGCTATCTGTTTGTGGAACAGCCTTTTTCCAATTATTCATTATATATTGGTTCATTAATTTGTTGTGTGATCTCTCGTTTCAGAATACCAACGGACAGCCATATTCAGGGAGCTCTTTTTCAAAACACATGAAAAATCTGATGATCCGACTGACGGGACAAGACGCATCAATCAACACCCTGCGCTCTTCGTTTTTAACGTGGACTTATTCCCAGAGGTAAGACAATTCGATGGCAGGAATCGATCAATTGGTGCCAATCGGAGCGAGAAGTTAAGAAACACACAAAACCAATGGATCAAACAGTGACCTTAATTGCACTAAATGGTTTTTCACAAGTACTTTTTCAATTCAGCACTCAAACGAAAAATACGCCTGTTTTCTAATGTCTTGGGACTCGGAATTTTTGTTGAAAATTCACTACGAAGCGTTAATTTCTTAGTTTTCTTTGCTTTCTTTTCTGCCTGGTACAAGCGCCTTAATTATTTGTCGCTTGAATTTCGTCCGAGGGTGTTTGGACGGTGCTAAATTGACTTCCTTAGATTTGATTCTCAAAAGTAATCAGCCTCGTTTGTTTTAATTCGGGTCTCTCTCTTTCCTTTGTTATTCGCAGCGAGTGTAACGACAGCATGAAAGACAGCTTAGCTGCAGCACTGCGTCACTCCAGAGAGCAGGCTCAGAACACCTATGATCGGCGCATGGCAGCCGAAAAGAAGGCAGCCGCTCTTCGGCAGAGCCTCTTCCAGCAACAGAGCAATCCAGCAAGCCTGAAATCACTGTTGGACAGTTTGTTGGTCTCGTGATCGAAGACAGCACCCTACAAAGGCCATCAGTTTTGCTTGGGCGAGTGCAAGCCTTCCTACCCGAAGAACAGGTCTCTCTACTTTGGTACAGAAATACGGGAGGGGGACTTTATCACCTCGAAGTGGACGGCACGCAGTGGACAGAATCGGTGGAGGCACTGGTCCCTCTTAAGGTCGTTATGGCCAAAGCACGAAGTCACGCCTAGAGACTCGCCACGAGTGTGCTTACGATACATAAAGCAGTCCACGGTGTTTCCCGGGACTCTTGATCTTACATCGAATGCTGCCCAAAGCAGGCAACGCGATAAGGACAGAAACTCTCAACTGCGTCAAAAGTTGCGCTAGATCGAGTCTAGGATAGGAATTTGATGATCTCAAGACTGAAATACTCAATAGTGTCAAATCACTTTTGCCTTTCAATTTACCCTATGTGATAAATCAGTGACCCAAAGAGGAGTTGAAAACTCCCTGGGTACTAAGTGTTAAGTCTGGGCTACATTGTCTTCAATATGGCGGAAGGAGGAAAGAGCGAAGGTAATATTAGAGGATGGAACTTTTGTACCTTTTGAGTGAATTCTCTCCTTTTTTATCCATTGAGAGCTTACATTTTTCACCGGAGACATTTCTCAACCTTTTTTTTCAGCAACTTACAGCGGAAATCAGCGTAAAAGACGATTGCTTACGAACACTTCCATGGCAGCCGCTGAACTAATCAGTAGAAGCAAGGAATTTCTGGGTTTAACAAAGAAACCGCACAAACAAGTGCATTATGAATACAGTTCAGACCCTGTAACTGGTCTGTGTAACAATAAAGGGACCTATACTGGTCAGGTTCCGAAAAGAAAGAAAGAATTGTCGATAGATTCTGAAACGCTCGAACACGAGGGTATGGCATTTTTAATGTCTATAATAACAATATTACATTTTATTAGCTCCAAGATAAAATTTCGCTTGTTAGTAGTGCAAGAGCGTTGAATTGTTTTTAACACGCTGACATCACATGTGTTTTTCTTGTGGTAAGTTTTGTAATTTAAGCTAAAGGCCTTCTTTCTTCTTATCTAAATTTAGCTGATCACAGGCCATTTAATTAAGCCCCTGGCTTTACCAATGTATATTTTCTATTATTATTCATTCAAAATATTTTCCCGTTTCTGATTGGTTAAAACCACACGCATAATTCACCATAACCAGCTGCTGAATTGTCATATTGAACTGATGATTTCAAAATGACGTCAAAAGTGCAGAAATTTCTCATATGGAACCGTCATATTAATCAAACTGTTGACCGAGGTAGTGTTGTTTTGGTCGTTTGAGCAAAATGGGGGAAATCTCAGGCAGAACATTGTACTCTTTTCACGGCAAAATATTATCTAAAACTGTCACCTGATCAGGGAGAAGTCAACTCAAAGGACAACATCTTCTATTTGGAGTTGCTATATTTGCGGACCTGAGTAGAGCTTTATCTGCTAAATTCCCCGAAAAAGATGCACTATCGATATGAACTTAACATTCGACCGAAGTAAGCTAAGCATGTTTTAGCTGTTTAAAGTTGGAATTATTTTAAATGAATAATAAAGCAATTATTGAATTCGGCTTTCATAGGATATGAAGAATTCTGCAGATCGAGGAGGGTGATATCCACCAAGGCCTTCAGCCTCATAAATGACTTTATTTGGAACCAAATAAAAAATTTTGTCTCCCCTTCCAATTTCTTCCATGCATGGATTTTTGAGGGGTGGGGTCGATTGCGGCTTCAAAGGCTTAGAGGCTCTCGAATGTGAACTTTAAATTATCTTACAATGGTTTACGATCGCATGAGAATCACAAGACGAAAAGTAAAATTACTTTTGGGTAATAATCACGAGCTCCTATGATAAGGCCACTCGCAGTAAATTTACTTAGCCTCGATCTCATTATCTCGTGGAGACCCTTTATAAGAGAGTGTAACCTTTCGTTAATCCTCTCCGTCTGAAAGCTGACATCAAGCCGAATCTTCGATAGCTGACCCGCTTATCCTTTGAACAAACGTTAAGTATATCTCATTTCCTTCTTGTTTTCAACTGTTTGCTGTTATGTTTGCCAACATTCTCATTCTTGGTCACTCATTTGAGAGGCGTGTACAGACATTCCTCACCGAACATCACGATAGGCGTGCTGCTCACAACATGAACTTGCCTCACGAAAATGTATCTTTTCTAGGCATTGGCGGTAGAACCGTCTCTAAAATGCTGTCATTTGATTTGGACCGAATTAAGGCTTTTCAGCCAAAGGTTATCATTCTAGAACTGGGAACTAATGATTTGTGTGCAGTGGGACAGCGCCCCGAATCTGTTGGTTCAGATATTGAAAATTTAGTTCAAGTCCTCCATGATCACTGTGGAGCAGAATTTATAATGGTATGCCTAGTAATTTACCGGTCGGCTGTTCCTCCACACGTCCCCGATTTCAGCCTCAAAGTAGACCTTCTCAATAAATATCTTAAAGTGGTCCTCGAACCACTCTCTTATGCTGAAGCATGGAGCCATAGAGGGCTTCAAAGTCCATCTATTGCTGTTTTATGCCGAGATGGCGTTCATTTGAAGGAAGCAGGCAACTATGCTCTGTATCGTAGCTATAGGGGAGCCATACTATTCGCCTTGAAGAAGTTAGCCACTTTTTCTGAGGCTCAGTGACAGATTCACACTTGTCTATCCAGTCATGCATTCTACTTTCGTTGTAACCATCCTTTATTGCGGACAGGAGAGCTTTATCTTCTGTTATAAGATATTGTATTTATTTTACGGACCGGTTCCTTTTTCCGGCACTTTAGCATGTTCAATGCGGCGTCTCCAATTTGGAAATTGCCAAACCTGCTGCCAATTTTTTTTTAATTGCCGGTTCCGTTTTTTCTCTCTCCAGTTTATAATTTGAGCAGAATGCTACTGGATTAGAAACCCCCCACCTCCCTCCCTACTCACTCTTTCACTATTTTATCTCCCATACCAACGCCTTAGGCTTATTTATTCAAGTTCCTTTGCTTGCGGTGTAGATTTGCTAGAAATTAAATCATATTCCACTTTGATGACTTGAGGAAAGCGTGGTTCTACTGCATCAGCCTCCAGCGCACAAGTTAAATGCCCGAGGGCCATGGCCAGCAGTACATCTCACCCCATCGCCCCTCCAAGTCCAAGAGGCCCAAGCAGACCTCTCGAGTACACTCGGTTCCTGCTCTCAACCCGCCCGAAGTGCCACACCCGAGCGAACTTTCCCGAGAGCCGGCGATCAGTGGGCCATCCCCAGTCTCCAGTCCCGCGACCCCGAGTTCAGTTGTCTCTCATGATATGGTTTCCAGCATCACGAGTGCTATTTCTTTGGCTGTCCTTGAAAGCCTGAAGTCTGCAGGAATAATCCCTCAAGAGCCAGTACAGACATCCGACCCTGCTGCTGCTGTACAGGGGTCAGTAGTGCAGGTTGTTCAAGACCTAACTGGTGAGGGCCACACATTAACTTCTACCTCTATTACTAGCGGGCCCGAGACCGACCTCAGGCCAGATAAAATCCATACCTTGATTTCCGTTCCACTTTCGAGTAGAGTTCCGGACAAAATTTAATCTAAAATATGGGCCAACGAATATATCAATCTCGGAACTCTTCTATTGTCCTTGCCAGGCGCTCCTAAATACAACTTCACGGTAAAATCATCTGGATCCAACCAGCCTGTGGTCAGTCTCGAACCCGTCCAAAACTCTAAGCGCATTACTAGCATCGATCAGTGGACTACAGCATTTCAGGTTTTTGTTGCCGTCTACACCATCCGATTTCCGGACAGCGCTCCCGGATTAATGAAATACAGTGCGACAGTGCGTGATTTGGTGGCAAAAAACGCTCATTGGCGTTATTATGACGAAAATTTTTGCTATTTACGTCAAAAATCTCTTTTCCCTTGGGACGAAGTGCATTGGGAATTGTGGTTGCAGGCGTATGGTGGCCCATTATTATCATAGGAAAACTAACTGGAAATGCCTGTTTTATTGAAGAAAATTGAAAACATATTTTAAAAAAAGATAAATAAATATACATAAATATAAAAATAAAAAAATATATAAAAAAAAATTGGAAATGCCTGTTTTATTAAAGAAAATTGAAAACCTATTTTAAAAAAAGATAAATAAATATACATAAATATAAAAAATATAAAAATAAAAAAAAATTATAAAAAATTGAAAGATTGAAATCAAATGAAATTTGAATTTAAAAAAAAAGTAACAAAATGAAAATAAATTTCAACCAAAAAAAATTTTATATTAAAATAATAATAATAATAATAATAAAAATGAAATCGAAGAAAGAAAATAATAAAAAAAAAAAACAACATAATGAAATCCCTAGGTAGAAATGCAAATTCATTTTCATTTTGCTATGATAACGCTGGGCCAAACTGAAGTCACAATTTTTTATTTTGAAAATGAAATGTCGTGAGGTGACCCATTGTTATCATAGCCTGCGACACGTAAGGTCAGTGGAGAACCCCTCGTTACCAGGGCCTCCATCTTCCTTCTCTCAAAATGGCGGTTCGCATTCATTGCTCAGACTGGGAGAAGGACCAGCAACTAAAGAGCTATCTTGAGCGCTATGTGTTAGCAAATTATTCGAGACGAGATACTAGATTTTGCAAGTCGGGACTTCCCTGATTATGCATGGAGTCTACCCATGCTCAGTAGGAGATTGAATTTTTTCGGCATCAAATACATTCGTTATGACACGAGTGTAGAAGATGTCAAAAAGGCTATACAGGCGGAAATGGAAGGCCCAGGGCAGTACTTGGGATATCGAGCTATGCAGAGAAAAGTTCGAGAGCAGCATAAATTGGCTGTTCCTCGTAATCTCGTGTATGATGTTATGAGTATGGTAGACCCCGAAGGAATGACGAGGCGAGGCAATGTTGGTCAAAAGAAACGGCAAAGGGGGGCGACAGGAACATTTACATCACTGGTAAGATCTTAGAAATTTCTATGTTTTAATAAACAATGAATATATTAGCACATGACATGTCTTCTTATTGTCCCTTGTTATTGTATGAATAGCACTCATTCCCAGTCATCCTTCATCTTTCAAAGTAACCGGTCCCCATACTTCTCCACATTATCCCCTCGGCGGTCTATAGAAGAATTTGAGGTGCTGTGCTGTGCATTTCATTTTATTAACTATTGTAATGTATGTATGGCAAAAAAGTCGTTACATAGATTTTTCTCTCAAAGTATTCCTGTTTGCTGTCTTAAATACAGGGACCTAACCACACCCATTCAGGGGATGGTCATGACAAGCTCATGGGCTTCATGAATAGCACATTTCCTTTAGCTGTTTATGGCTTGCAAGATGCCTTTAGTAATTACATTTTGTATTTGAATTATGGACCTCAAACTCTGACCCCAAGCTGATTGGGCGTTGGTATATGGACCATTTGTATAGCACGAAAGGTAATTTGTCCTGTGTCAATAACATAAATACATGTATGCATTCAGATTGAGAAACAGTTAAAAAGGGCTCTCATAAGCATCCATCTTGGGAATTCATAAAAGCATTCGAAGTTTGAGTTGGTTGTTTATAAAAATGACGGCTTTTATTGGCACCTGGAATAAAAAGATGGACTTATTGAGAGCTGCTGCTTATGGCAAAAATATTGTCATAATTCCTGTTAATTTCCAATACTTTCTGGTGAAAATCTGGATTTTTTTTCTTTTTTGCTCTCAGTATCAACAAAATTTGACCCTAAATTTGATCAAAGAGAAAACCATTTATTCATTGTTGACTGAGTACTCAGTACGGGCTCATTTGGGGCTCATGAGA
>JBBMOI010000002.1:33262500-33265000 GCA_038088405.1 Porites divaricata | reverse complement strand
TAGCTAGGCAGCAACAATTTTCCAGTGAATTAAGCCTGCCAGTCAAAGTGGCTTAAAATACCTAGGGAGAACCATTAGAGAAATTGATTAATTACCTGCTTTATCAATGCATTGTAGTAAGCTATAATAAGAGCTTATGGACTCAGACTTACTACCAAGGTATTTCCAATATTGTTTTTACCTGAAGTATTGTTTTCCCCTAAAGATTGTGCATACCGATCATGAAACATCTAGTCTGTAATGTAACACTGTTCTTGCAGATTTCTTTTTGTGCCATGAGCTTGAGAAAATTTAGTTCACGTGGATTTATTAGAAATTTTCACTTATTTGTCTTAAAGTTCTAAAGTAAAGTAATTTGAATTCTCAGGAAAAACTTAGCTTGAGAACAGAATTAACTAGCTCAATTGTAAACTCCACTAGATCCAGGCTATTAGAAACGACTTCCATTGCACACTGTGTTGATCTTGGAATCTGTTTATAAACCATTATAGAGTTGATCTATTTTTCATAGATTGAAAGATGGTGGGGAGATCTCCACAACCGCTTTGAACGGTTTTTTAAGAGGCAGCTAACTATGCTGCTCGAACAAGGCCACTATGATCCAAGTAATCAAACAGATAGGTATTAATACATCAAATTTATTTATTCTTTACATTGTTTAATAGTTTTCTTTGATTCATTTACAGAGCTTGCATTTCTATTTTTTGTTATTTTATCTTAATAATTATTATAATTCACTTTCCCAATAATAAACTATTAACCTGACATTTTCACCTGTGACATGACTATCATGGATCTACATTGTATGCTGTTATTTTTTGTTTGCACTTTTAACAGGCACCTATTGGCATTCATTTTTATTCCTGTCATCCAAAAAGAAATGAATATCTTTAGAGAAACTGTGTGGAATTCACACAGAGTGAGAAGGCAAAAGGATGCCACAGTTCCAAAAGGGATACTGTATCACCTCTATTCATTTCCTGAGCAGTATAAGGCAGATGAGTGTGGTATGGATTGATATTATGACATATTTCGTTCTTTTTTCAAGTGATAATTTGTGAAGATTGCTTTCCAAGCTGTTTGCAAAAGGATTAAGGGCTGGTTACTTAAACAGAATTTAAATGGTGTTTAACAGAACGACATTCTAAAGCCCATTTAACTTTGGCTAACCCTCACATCTAACCCTTATTTTCTGTTTAGAGCATCGAGAGGGCTTTCAGTCCAAACTAGAAATCCACTTATGTGCTTAAAATAAACACCTGAGTACCTTAAACTAGGATATAAGTTACACCTTCTTTAAATAACCAGATTAATAGTTTTAAACGTCAATATTGCATTTCAAAATAGAGAGGGACTCAATACCTACATGAAGGTCTTAAGGCAGATCAGCAAGTTTATTGGTTCCTACAGGTTTCTCATTTTCTATACCATAGGTTTGCAAGTCACTCAAGAAGCTCTGGATGAGGTTGCTACATTGTCGTGTGTCACGTCAGTTGGGGATGATTACTTGCCAAGTAGTGTGAGAGAGAAATGTGAACGAATTGTTCCAAACATAGATGGGGTAAAGCCAGCTGAGGCAGCAGATGCATATCTCTTCTTAAAGGCACAGTTTGAAGATCCAGCATCATGATAACCACAATCATAAATCATTACTGCAGCTTTTTTAGTGTTTGAATTTCAAAAAAGTCCAAAACAGCGTTCTTAATCTCATCTTATAACTTCTTAGAAAAGGGCTATTTCTGTCAGTATACCCATATTAAACAATAACCTGTAAATCGTGCATATTATTTGCACAAACTCAAGACGCCTAAGGCAAGGTTCGAACACAGGCAATAATGCACAAAACAATGGCCTTTTGTAAATGAACTGAACAATAACATGAACTATAAAGGGTTCTGTATATAATGTAATAACATTTGAATAAAAATAAGATATACCAGTCATAAATCCGCTGTTTTGTTGAGGTGAGTAGGGAAATGGAATGCAGACTATTGCTGACTTAGGCCCATCATCTTGCAGTAGTCATTGCATTCATGTGCATCAATAAAGCCTGTTATCCCTACTGCTGAACAATTTCCACATTTGTTGCTATTTCTGGATCGTACAAAGAGTAGCCAGATCCCTGTAAAATCTAGTAGCATGAGTTGTTGGTTGGATGATTCATATGTGTAGTGAACCAGACACTCTGCTTTTGCAAACAAATCTTTTAAAGCATCATCTGCATCTTCGGGTAGTTTAGCTTTCTTATCATCATTATTTATCAATTTTGCAAAGGGTCCTGGTACAAATTCCTCCACTGTAGCAGGTTGCTCATCTATTGTGGTGAAGTACACGTGGTTGTACTGGAAACACTCTCCCATTTCTTTTGGGGCCTGCAACTTGAACTTCTTTGTTAAATGCCTCGCTACCTCATGCATTTGAACTTGTTTGTGACAATGGCTCTCTATATTTGTGTTGAATTGAGAGCCAATTGCTTCTTTGGACTTATCATTGTACGTTT